>JBAJHX010000039.1:6373285-6450574 GCA_037176925.1 Amniataba percoides | reverse complement strand
TCTCTCTCTCTCTCTCTCTCTCTCTCTCTCTCTCTCTCTCTCTCTCTCTCTCTCTCTCTCTCTCTCTCTCTCCCTCCACTTTGTCAGGGCCCCTTGTAGCAGGGCTATATTAAGATAGATGTTCGATGATATCCCTCATTGTTCTGTCGCTTTACATTGATGTTTCTGTGTTATCAGCCTATTGATCATGCGTCGGCTGTAATAGGACGGGTGTGTGTGTGTATTGGGGGGGTGGATGCTGAGGCAAACGTGCCTATTTACAATAGCAGAACACATTTGTTCTAATAGGGTTGGTGGTCCCCAGGGAAGCCGTGCAGGATCTGGGACATCTGCTCCCCCCTTTTTCTTTTCTTTCTTTCTTTCTTTTTTTTTTTTTTTTTTTGCAATATTAGCAGTGTTGACCACAATATCACGTCGACCCAAGGAAGAGATGTCGAGGCTGCTGTGTGGCATTAAAAACACACACACACACACAAACACACATCTTAAAGACAAAACAACAACAAGAAGAAGCAGCTCTGCCTTCTTTATCCATCCCCCCCTCCCTCGTTAAAGCCCCACAAGCCCTTTAGTGTTCTCTTTGGGTCTTGATTTGCAAATAAATTGAAAATAATCAGAGGGGCGAGCTTTTTTTTTTTATACGTCTGAGCCGGCGCAAATGAATTTCTGAGCCAGTGTCCCTTTCAAAATATTTACATAAATTTCAACCCATGCAGCTGTTTGCTCTGGGAAGCAATGTCTTATTAGGTTGGTGGAGGTGGTGGTGGGGGGGCAACATGGCACACGACAGAGGATTTGGCCTGGTTCAAAGGTGCATCCTGTGTCTGCAAGGTGCTTAAAGAGATCGCATTGTGCTTTATGGTGTGTATGTTTTTTTTAAATATATATATTTATTTATCACCTTCATGGTATCACTTGAACTTTTCCATAGACGCCAGGGTGCTTTTATTTTGTAGTAATCGAAGTTCTGAGACAGAGTGAGAGAGTGAGAGATTGGTGGGGGTGTTATTGTCATGCGTTTTACATTTGGATTATTGTGACATAATTCAAGATCAGAACTGATCCAATCAACATAGGTTGTCATTGCTTTTTAAAAAACACACACACATCCTAAATTGTAGGACAACTGGGGGCCAATTTGACATAACCTCTAAGATTCTTCGGTGTGTGTGTGTGTATTTTTTTTTCCACGTATCTCTCAGGCTATTTGGGACGTGTGCCCAGTTCATCCATAATTCATTAGCACACTGAATGGGAGTATCGCTGGCTGCACATTGGTGGCCTTAAGGTGAAATTAGCGATTTGCTTAAGTAGTTAAGCTTTTCTTGCCTGAGAGCTGCACGCTGCATGATTCAAGACAAACTATCAATCGATATGCCCAGGCAGCCTCCAGGAGATGTGTCGCCCATGAATCATACTTTATGAATTCAATTTATACCCGGAGAAATTTTCAATTTGAACGCCGGATCATTATGGGAGAGTGTAAATTGTTTTTGCTCTATTATGCATCGGACGCCATCATTTTTCTTTCTAATTACGGAGGTGTCAGGTCGGGCTGTCATGCAGACGCTGATTTTCAATTTAACTGATCATCATGCATTCATTTTCCCATTTGATAAATCTGCTATCTCGAAGCTTCTCCATGCCCGGAATGCTAAAAGAGAGGCACAGATTGGCAAAGTAATAGGGGCCTGTATGCGGCAATAAGTGCAGATCAGGCAGCTAATTTAGCACCTCCTGGTATTTCCATTTCCATTTCTCATTTCCAACTCTCAGAGGAGGAAAAAGCAGCCCAAAGGCAGAGAGCTGGTGGGGCTTTTTCCACTATCGGAGAAAGACAGAGAAAAAAATCTACCAAAAACGGCTTGTTTTCAACCACACATTCCCTAAATTAGGATATCAGGCTTAATTAAGGCTAATAGAGTTTTCTCAGTATGTGTTAGTTTTATTTAATAGAAACAAATTTGCACAATTAATTATGGCCACGATATTGAGGGTCTCATTTGCAGCAATGCGATGCTGCAGACGATTTTCGCAGCAGAAATAAGCCTCTCATTTCCAAAGCAAATGACAAGCCAAATGTGAGTGTGTGTGTGTGTGTGTGTGTGTGTGTGTGTCCCACCACCACCAGCTTCCATCACACATATCATGTTGGTGTATTTCCCAAATTATATCCAAGAAAACCAAATCAGATTAAGCCTAAAGTGATGTTTTTTTTTTTGTTACTGCGCCGGATGTGCATTTGTGATATTTACTGTTGCAGAGATTGTGTTATTTTGCATTTTAAAAAAATCCCCAAATTTCATATATAACACCTGAAACAAGACAAACAAAAATATTTTCTTTCATTATGACGTGAAATGGGACTTTGAGCTGTTATTATTTCTCTTCCCACACACACACACCATTCGACACGAATGAATTTCCAAAGAGCTGTGACAGGGAGGGATTTTTTTTTTTTTTTTTTTTGCAAGTTTCATGCTCAAAATCAAGTCAAATGGACGACCTGTGTTCTCGCCACAAATCCGCCTGTCTGCGCAGGCTACTCTTTGTGTTGCTCTGTGAGATCTCAGAGGCTTGGATAAAAAAGAACCGTGTCACTTTAAAAAGGATCCTCCATAAAATAAAATGGCACTTGACATTTGGCTTCTCCTGCAGCAACTCTGCCATGCCTTTTAGGATTATTTTACATCTACATACTCATTAATGCGCCGGTGGATTTAATCATTCTTATCTTTCCTGTGCATACCTGGGATAAGCCTGAAATTACCATCTGCATTGATTTCTGGACGATCCTTAAAATAATTTTAATTATCTCGGAGTATTGCGCGAAAAAAAAGAATCCCTCCAATCAAATTTTAGTTAATAACACTTGAACATTTGCAGGTTTCTGTGCCGTTAGAGGAGGGAAAAAGACTTGACTTAAATTTAGGCGAATTTAAAGATTCATTAAAATTGTACACATGCTTTGCTAAATAAGATTAATTGACCACATGATCCATTTAACCACCCGCTAGTTGAATTTGTCAGATTTAGTTTTTTCTTTCCTTTAAAAAAAAGGGAAGTTGATGATTTTCACACTGCAGCTGAACTCACACAGTATTACAGATATATTTTACTATATTTTAATCAATCCACTCACAGCACTTCATGTTATCATCCACTCTGGATAGCAGACTTTAAAAAGATGGATAAAAAGAGGATCAAAATGTCACAAAACCCTGTTGTCATAGTAAAACATCATAACTCCAGAAGTATTTTTTTATTTTCTTGTTGTGATGATATCTGTGTACTGAGTAAATCACCACAACTTATGAGAACAATTCAGAACACACAGCGTACTCCTGAAAAATATATGAACAAAAATAAAAAAATGTACATAAGTGAGCTGTAAGACAGGATACATTATTTTATTCTTTGTGTCATAGTTAGTGCTGCAGTGACAACACATGCCTATTACTACGTCAATATAATTGTCAGCTTTCTGATAAACAGTGTATTCTAAATATCTTTACTCAGAAAGCACTAAAAATGAAACAAATGTCACTTTGCATACAGAAAGCATGCATTTCACATCCACAACAGAAAGGATGAAATCTTAGCACTTACATTGCATTCAAGTGTGACTTGTGTATGAGAAATAGGTGACCAAAAATTCAAAATGTGAAATATAATAGTAATGAGGAAACAGTTAGAGAACAGATGTGGTGAAGTTATAAAGATAAATATCTGCAAAAAAGGACAAACATCTATCCTTTAAACTCTCTTGATGTAGTGACAGTCTTCAGTAATATTCACAAAATGCTCCTTTATTAAAATGTTCAAAATTTTTCTCTCACATTGTAACTATGAGGCGAGTGCCCTACAAAAGAAAAGAAAAAAAAAAAGAAAAAGTTGATGTAAAAGTTCGACAACGACCACCATGAAAATAATACAAATGAATATCTTGGAGTGACCGGTCAAACACTTATAATTGTCTTTTTACTGTGAAGTGATGCAATTCAGACGAATGAGAAGGTCATTGTCCTTAAATGCAATAACATTAGCGCAGTAACACATGAATTCCCTCCTCCTTTTTTTAAAAAAAAAGTCTTTCTCATTAAATATTGCACATTTCTGCATTATGCCGGCTTCATATTGTCTTGGAATAGCTGTAGGGAAGGATTAGATATTAGACTCCTCTTCACAATAAGAGCACTTGCATCCTTGTGTGATGATGTGAGAGGCGACAGGAGTCTTTTCAGCACGGTCACACCTGTTACTATCTGTCTGGCCTCATTATCTAAAGTGACCTGTATTGTGCATTTGGATTACACAACCTAACAATTCATAGGACAAAGAATATTTTACCAAAAGCAGATAATGTGTTAAAGAAATGTCTTAATTCAAAGACAAGAGGGTCTTCTTATGAGTCTACTGGCAGACATGCTTGGACATAAATTTCAAACCCAGTGAACAGCTCCTGTCTGACACCTCGTTGTCTTCAGCACTTAAACCTGACAGCTTCCTCTTTCCAAAAGCCTCAGTGTAGTCATTGTGTATTAAATTTGTTTTGATACGAGGTGATATTCAAGCAAGTCTGACGTTCTCCCGCGGTATCCCAAATGAGTATGAATCATAAATCCTTGGAAGATCACGTAAAAGTAATTCAGCAATCGCTAATTTTAAGAAACACCTCGATGGCACTCGTGTCAAAATCATCGTAGTTATCAGATCTGCTGCAATCTCTTTAGATGAGGCTCGCCTCCCAGGTGAGTTTGTGAGTTTAAAACGTCAGTACACAGCAGAAAAGTAAACCAAACAGACAAACAAATCCAATCTGGAACATATTTCTCTGTGTTTTCAAGCCCTTATTCGGGTAGACTTGGCACTTACTGTATGTACAGTTGGTATGTGTTGGATATGTAGGCTGCACTATATAAGTATTGTTCAGATTTCATGGAAATAATGAGATATGGATACTAGCTGAGTCTTGGATACCAGCAAGTATTGCATATCTAAGATCTTCTAGACAACCACCAGACAATAATGAAGTAGCAAACAGACCAAGGTAACATAATATTATACAATATTTAAGCCACTATAACACACTAACTACTGCTAATAGATTGGAGCACAATAAGCATTAGCTAATGCCCTACATGATAACTTTCATTAAATAGCAGGGGTATATGTGAACTGGATCGACATCAGGAACTTTGGAATAGCATCTGAGAGCTCAGTCTTATGTTGCAGAGAATCAACACAGATGATTCAAATTTTACAACAAACCGGTATTGCTATAAAGCTTTCCATGGTGCTGTTAATACCTCAGTTATGTTAGTAATATTTTGCTTTAATGTATATACACATAGCCACTGTTCCAAAATACAGCCAATGTTGCAATATATCTATAAATATTGTACATCTATCTGCATATACATACATCTATACGTGCCAATTATCACCTTCTCTGGTGACTCTATTTCTGAAAAAATATGGTTTAAATCATTTACAACAAATCCTTGGCGTTCATTTGGCTCCAGTCGCAGGCATGTGTAGGCTAATTGGCAGACTTTCCCCAATATGTAGATTAAGTATTTGAAACATTCAAACATCCTTTGGATGGCCTATTCAGTCTGGTTGGTGCAAACGCTACATTAATTTTTTTTTTTTTAAATTTGATGGTACATGCCATTGTCCAGCTTTCTTTTTTTACATTAGTGTGTCAAAATGCATTACGGTAGTTAAAGGTATGTAAGATGTGAACTCTTAAATCAGCACCAGTAGTGGATAAACTGAATAATCCTTCCCATAATGTTCACAGTTCTGCATTAGCACAACAGCCTATGCTTTAAGAGAGTCTTAGGAAGTCTTTCATGATAAAAATCTCCACAAATCATGTTTTTCTTTTTGTCCTATGACATCTACACATGGCAGCTAAAGCATAATTATGGTATGGCCAACTTACAGCAATTACAAAACTACAGCGCTAACGTAAGGTTTGGGAAATCATTTGATCAAGGTTAAATGCTGAGATGGGGCACACGTGGCGATGAATTTGTGGGAGACAGGATTGAGGATCTACAGAAAACTACCCACATGACTGGCAATAAGCCACCACAAATGGTTGGTGAAAGGATGAGCGGTTGAACTGCACAGAAACAACTCACTGTGAGTTTCAAGACCTGCCAGATCATGAGGCAGCTCCCCGTCAACAGGCCCTCCAATGTGCTGGTGGCTAATCTAAAACAGAGGGCAAGATGTAGGTAGAGTTAGGCTGTCAGGTGGGAGTGGCTTTAAATTAAGGAGAATGTGAAAGCAATCCTTGATCCAAGAGGGAAGGGTGACACTGACAGAAAACTCCAGGCAATAACAGCAATCGGCCCTGCTTTTTAAAGTGTTTGGTGTAGTACGTGATGACCGGTGGCTATGATTAGCCAGCTGAGGCTGGAGCTTAGGCCCTTGAAACAGCAGTTCAAGGAAGCAGAAGACGAAGCAACCCTAAAGGACCTTCATTTCACGATGAAAATGAACCTTTTCAATAAGTAGAGGGCAGAATACCACAATGGGTTAGTAAGAAAGAAGACCAGGAAACATTTGGGTAACAAGTAGGATACTTTACACACTCAGTAAAGAACAGCAGTCACCTCTACATGCATTCATTGATGCAGGTAGTGAGAAACCTGCACCTTTCCAGAACCTGTTGTATGAGGAAAATGTATTTTCTGTATTGCTTCCTGTTAGACAGAGTTAATATGGTGACTATTGAGCTGATTAGAGGTGTTTAAAAAGGTGTAATGTAAACCAAAGCCATCGTATTCAATGAGCCGTGGAAAACACTAATAAATAAGCATTTCAGTCTTGGCAAAATTTCATATAGCCTGCAGACTGAAACTCCAGCCTTCCTAAGTTTATCATTTGGACACAGCTATTTGGTATGTAACTGTATTCATCTAAGGAAAGTAATGCACATCTTTGCTCTCACTTCTGCTTGACCGTAATGTAGTTTTTATAGGGAACGCTAATAATGTTTTCAGATTTTATAGTCTTTAATTTCCAGTCAAACTCCAAAATCTACCATATTTGTATGGTTCCTGGCAACGAGAAGAGAGAAGCAGTTTTATTCTGTCTATCTGTCCATGCAGGAACTGGTTGCTACTTGTAGCAGTGGGACAATTAGTGCAACCAGGTAACCTCAGTGCTTGAGGTGCCAGTATAGAGTTTCATGGTTCAATAAGCCTGTAATTTCTTTGAATCTTTCTTGCTGGATCAATGTGAATCACCACCAGGCTGCATGGCTCAGAAGAAGAACCCAGGAGATCACCCACAGCTGTTGCCTGGAAGCTTTGGGAGAGAAAAAACTATCTTTTGTTCAATAACCACATCCCAAAGGCCTACAGAAACATCATCCAAGGCAAGACATTGCTGTGATCCAAAGAAGAAGAGGGTACAACTCCAGAGTAAAGTCCCATGTGGACTTCTCAGAACAGCACAGGGCTGGCAGCAGATGGTTGAATTAGGGGGGTGCACAAAGGCCATCATATTGACTACTGTTGGGCAGAAAAGTTGAGAAAAGCAGCTGTCTGAAGTAGCCACAGAACTGGTCAAAGTTCAGCAAGCTGTTGCTCTGCATTTAGTTTTAACAGGATTTACTCGCCTTGCTTTTGTGTGTTTGCGACACAACAAGCATGATGAATGTGTTGACTGGATCAAAAGGATTCGGATGAGTCAAAGTCCACCACCAAATAAACACAATTAAGAGTTGAAGTGATTGTTGTACTGTTTAGACGATAGCTAGGCCGACCTGCAGGGTGGAGCCACTAGCTGGACAACAAATCCGGAGCCATCAAGATTGAGTTTAGTCATTTTTGTTGGGTTACATTAGTACTCAATAGCTGATATAGATGGCATCAGTATGCCTTCTTCAAAGGTAAACATAAAGAAACATCAATATACACAAAAAAAAGAAAACAATCAGAGACCTTGATTTAAGATTTCTTCTTCTCTTCTTCAAAGATGACTATGTCTAATGCTTAGCAACTGCACCTGCTAAATGCAGCCAGTAATGAGAGTAAATGTTAAGATATTGCTTTGCTGGCCCTTTGCAACCTCTGAAAGTGAGTCTAGGTTGTATACATTGTTTTGTTTGCATATTTGTCACTTCTAGGTTAAGGGAGCTTAGTCTAACAACAAATGAAAGAACTCTGCAAGCTTAGGTTGTTGGAGGGTCGTCAATTGACAACCTCAAGTGCAGTATATTCAGTGACAGAGCAGGAACAGACTATGAGTTTGAGGAAAAGTTAATTTAGTAAATCTTTGGATTATTGTTTATTATTTTGACCAATAATGAATCTTCATCACAATAATGACCCTGACAATTAACACCATAGCATTTGCTTATTTGTCTTTATTAAATAAATTAATAGGCCTCTGGTCTTTTCATTATCACCTCATAAAAAGCCATTAAACCTTATTTTAAGGGAAACAACAGCACAATATCACAATATCCTATCACACTGAAAAACATCAGTATAGACATGACAGGAATTTTACAAAGTATTTTTACATGTATGAATAGCTAATGCTGGAAAAAAAAAACAAGGATTTGTGGCATTCATTTAGATGCACAAGTACATAGATTGACTAGTGTAAATCTCAACACCTAATCCCATTTACTATTGAGTTTTTTAGTCTGAAACTGCATCTACATGCAAAAGTCTAAAGATTCTGCATACATGGCTATTTATGTAAAAAAAAAAAAAGATAATGCATTTAACTTGGATTTAGTGTTGAGGTAGTATGTGTATGTAAACACTTTCTTTGCTTGCTGGCATATCCCAATTTAATCTGGGATACTGAGACAAGAAAACTTCATCTTATTACAATAACAGTTGTTTTTTGCAAGATTGGTTTTCACAGTAGTGTTTGTAATATTTTGTTTATGCATGTGTACATGGGCATTTGTGATCGAGACGTGGAGATGCATATAAACTGCATTTACTGAATCGCACCTTAACCGGAATATCAGCTATTATCTGGAATACTGTGCGCATTTAAATGCTGTCATTGGGGGCTTACCGCTTGGTGGTGATTTATATGAAAAAGACAAGCATTTTCCTTCCTTGACTTCCCAGGGAATCTGTGCCCTAGAGGTTAATGAAGTGTGAAGTGTGAAAACTTCCTGAGATGGGATGAGTTAAATAGTGTTCTCAGATGTTAAAGCAACACTGTCCAAATTTATTTGTGTGTGTCAGTTCTTTATAAGTCTTAAATCTGGCAAACATGCCCCATGGGCCATCTGCTACCACTGTGGGGGCTAATGCCATCTTATGTGTTCCAGTCAGTCCACATAAATGGGTATAATAACAAGATCTGAGTAAGAGTTCGAATTGAATTCACGGAATTAACTGACATTTGTTTTACCGCTCTGTGTTGATAATATAACATATTTTGAGAAATTTCACATGCAAAGGTAACATTTTCGGACTTCATCCACAAGATTTGATCGCAAATTTGTAGTCATCTGAATGTAAGTTTTAAAGTCATTTTAAAAAAACAACAATAATACCGATGATGATAATATTTAAAAAATATATATACTGATAAAATCTTTCAAATGATGTATTTCAACCTCACAGTTTGACCTCTATAATGGATACAATATGTGCCTAAGGGAGACTTCACTAATAGACATTTTTGGTTGCAATTAAAAATGGTTCCCATGAAAGGTCTGACATGTCCTCTAAGGCAAGAGTCTCAGACCCGGCTCCTTCCTTTTCGTCATTAAAGTGGTATTGCAAATGTTCTTAGCACATCAAGGCCAAGACCTCAGATCTCACTATTACATGCACATTATTTAATCCTTGGGCTCTCTGGTAGTACTGACATGTACAATTTCTGTCATTAACGTGCCTGTAAGCTCAGGGATGGACCAGACTCAGAGATCCACTTGAGGTCCAGTTTTTCATTTAATAGCCCAGGGGAGGTAGGATTCAACTGGGCCTGAAATGTTACTATAAAAGCGCTCTGTAGAGGAGCATGTTATGGCTCTGTAGCTGGCCCAATCGATCACATTAGGGCTAAGGAAGTGGCGAGATGTGACAGCCCAGAAACATTTCAATACTGACACAGTGTGTCTGAGAGCTTCAGGCACACTTCTGAAAATAAAAAATGCCTTGTATCAGTCCTGTAAATGGGTGTGATTAGTCATAAAGGAGCTTATTGTGCAGAGGCTGGAAGCAAATTAGAGGTGATAGTGGGACAGAATCAATGCTGTTTACCTCTTGGAGGTGTGAGCATATCCATCAGCAGCGCTGAGGATGGCCGAGGATCCCTCCCTCCTAACCCGTTATTGATAGTTTGAGAAGGACCTGAGGAAGGAAGATTTTAAGACATAACATTCATTTCTCTGCTATCGATGAGCAGACAGGGCTTTCAAAATAAGTGATTAAGAAAGGGACGAAATAATTAAAGTACCACCTGCAGCTCCTTAAGCTCGATGTACAGGCAGCTTAGTGAAATGCATTCATTCACCTTCTTCTTTCCTTTAAAGGCGTACAGTATTATCTATACAGTATTAGGTATTCTACTCAAATAAGCCCCCCAAATAGTTTCATAGTTTGACAGTTTGACTCTTAGTATGATTTTTTTTTTTTATTTAAACTTTTTGAAAAAACAGAAAATGCTATTGAGGGCAATTAAAGTTTTAAAGACAAACATGGATGCAAACTGTTTCAAGAATGACAGATGATAATGGGCTCATAAGATCCAGTGATTTAAACCAAAACTAAATTCTGACCTTATAACAAGACTGTCTATTACCACATTTCTGACAATCAGAGGACTTGATGGTTTATGGGATTTAACAAGTCATGGTAATAAAACATCCCTCAACACACACCTATCTGGTAATACATTTCTGAATGTGTTAATTGAACGAGATTAGCCAGAAGATGAGTTTTATCTATACCGAGCTATTTTATCAAATTAGATACAGATATTTATTGTTCATTTAAAGTGTCAGTAATGAGTGATTCTTCAACATGAACCATCCACTCACATTAGTGGGTAAATGTTCCTTTAAGAGACCTCACATTGTGCCCCAGCCAGCAGACTTTCATTCCTCGCTGGAGGGACAATGACAAGTCTAGATATACTCAATGTCCTCTAATTAATGAAATGTTTTGACAAAACCTTTTAAAATCACAAATTACAAGCATTAATGTCACAAGTCTGCTGGTTTTTAATCAGTGTGTCTAAGAGGCTGTTGACCCCAAGGATAGACTGTGTATACTGAACAGACCGCATGGCCTTTTGGACTATGTTAATTAAATTTACTTGACTTGTTGTACACGAATTGTTGAGAAAATGAATTGGCACTTGTTATGTTACCTTACCTGATGAAAGATCAGTGATTTTTACATATGCAGATCCTTAAAAGGGTTGTGTGCAAAAGCAAAAAGTGGAGCCTAATCTCTCTGTTGGTGTTGGTGCTTGTCGTTGTCGGCGGCGGCTGGAGAATACACCAAACAAGTCAATCACAAGGAAAGTCACACACCGGGAGAGAGACAACATTAAGGAAATAATAGTATAACTTCCAGCAAAGAGGTGAGCTGACCTAGTTCTCGCAGTAGACTCACAAGCCACAGTGAGTCTCAGAGGACTCGGTTCTCCTCTAGAGAAAGGTGACTTTGTCCTTGATGGAAGGCAGTCAGTGGCCAAAACACGAGGTTTTCCTTCGAACAGGCACATATGAACCAAAGTGGAGCCTGATGCTTTGCAAGATATGTGAAATTAGACTGTTGGTATAATATGTGTATAGTAGTAGTAGTAGTTGTAAATGTGGTGAAGTATTATAGGTAATATTTACTCTTAACTGACCATACCCCTCTGAACAATGATAGTCTCTGACTGGGGATACAGCTTTGGATTTCTCCACATTCAGTGTGCACAAGGCTTCAACATGAGTCATACTCTGTATTTCATTACTGCAGCGATATTGCAGGGAGCGAGATCACACTGTTTGCTTGTGTGCTGTAGCATTAGCTGCAAACACTTAGATATCTGGCTAACTAGTTTACCTACGCAGAAGGTGTCAAACTGCATCATTATAAGAGCTTACAGGTTATGTGATTGTAGGTTAACATTAGCCGCTCTGTGTTTGGTGGAGTTTGCTCTTAAGCTCAGTCATTAGACAGTGTGTTCGAATGAAATAACAATATGAAAGTAGATGTGATGGTAGTGCAATGGCCAACGGGCTCTTCAAGGCCATACAAGACCAATATTTCTTTATTCCCATGTCTTCTCCGTGGTCATTACCTGGTGAGGGTGTTTGCATCGGCTCTAGGACACACAGCTTTGGCTCGATATCCATATGGAGCCATCCAGTGCATAATAGACTCCTTTTACAGGGTTGTAGTTTTAAAACAAGTCGGCTTAAAAAGTCAGCAGGTGACAACGTTTTCGACCGACTCATGAAGCCATTAGCTTAATGAGCGAGTTAGCCACATAGCCACACTGTTACTGACTGGAAATAAACCTATCTCTGTCTGAAAAAAAGAACCCATTGTTCCTGCTAAGACTGAATGAGAGAAAAAAATGGAAAGCTTGACAGGTGTATCAACATTAATCAAAGAGGAAATGGGACTTTTGATCTCTTGTTCCTTCACAGAACACAAACTAGAATAATTTGTTAATAAAATGTGGAGAGATGGCATCACTTTTTGTTTGTTAGTAACCTTAGTTATTTTTGTTCTGTTGACTAATTGAGGAAATGCACTGTAATTTAACAAATTGAAGTTATTTTCGGATTTTTAGTCGCGATACCTGCTGAGTCCGTTCTAAGTAACTGTTTAGAAGTTGAATCCCTCGCAAGATGTAATTTGGAGAGTATCATTAAAAGTAGCCTTTCTAAAATAATTGACCAGACAACACACAGTTTCTGACAAAAGCCTATTCTGCCCAGATCTTATAGCATGTCTGCAAATTCAAGATATCCTCCACTACAAAAGTGCTTTCCCATTAATGAATAGAACATGAGCCGAGGAAATTATTCCTTGAATTCTCTGGGCAGATAATGATTCTCATCTTTATCAGTGGTTTATCTTCTAAGGTCAAGATTAAAGTGAAAAGTGATGTGAACCCCCAGTGTCTCCAATTAAGAAGAGAGAGAGAGAGGGAGAAAGAGAGAGGGAATGAGAAAGAGCAGAGGTGGACTCTGCTACATTACTCTGCTTTCTGGTCCCCAAAGTATCCCTGAGAAATAGAAAACAACACAATTAAATTATGACACCTGACACCTAGACCTCACATCAGTGTGAATCATAATGGACTAACCGCTGAAAGTGAGATCCTGTCAGACGATTAATGTGATCACACACATTAGCACCTTTCTATCTTGACATTTTTTTCATGTTTTTCTTTTTTTTCTGTTCCTGATAAAGACCTCAGGATAAATATCTGTAGGTTTAAGTTAAGTTTTAAATTGAAAGAAAGAAAATGCATATGCATCGTGCTGATATGTCTCCATGTGGTATCTATTAAGTCCTTGTCTCAGTACAAGAGCGTGCTCTCAGCAGGAAGCCAATTGCTTACAGACACAAGCAGCCTCGTCTTTCTGTCTCTGCTGTGCACTCAGTGTTTTCAGAACAACTAATAAAAGCTCTTGCAGAAAGCCTCTGAATGAGAAGGGTAAGGCTGAGCTGAAGTCCCATTTTCAGATATACAGTACTTTTCAAATCTAAATTATAAATGTGATAATAAAATGATAAAAATGTTGTGTAATATTTAAGTTAAAATACAAATCTACTATTTGGCTAGTATTTCCCAGCAGAAATACAGCAGCATTTAATTATTTTATAACTTAAGCGGTCAAGTGCCAGTAATGAAATGCAAGCGCATAAGTTATTTCAGTCATTGCCAGCTGTATGGGGTTACCATAGAGGTGCTTTTTTCTCCCCTTAAACATGCTGTGGTTGTTAATCATTTTTTTTTCATATGGGTGATGGCAAGGAAGCTTACCATGTTTTACAAGCAGGGGTGCTACTGCAAATTCTTCCTCCCGTGACAAGCTGTCACACTGGACCCCCCTCCCCCTCTGTTATCATATAACAGTAGAGTATCACCTCAACGGTACCCTCCACCTCGGGGTCCTATTAAGAATACTCAGTGCATTTTCATGAGACCCACTACCTGTGTCCCAAATTAAGAGACTTTCTACACCAGCAAAAATAGCTGCCTGGAGCAGCGCCTCCCCACCGAGAGGCTGAAGGAGCTCTCAATCAAATGATGGAGGGGAGTTGTGACCATGTATATTTTAATGTGTCACCAATCCAATACCTTATAAGCACCTACACTACACTTGCTAATAGATTGCCATTTGGCTACACCAGCTGAGCTTTATTACCTGGTGCCAGTCGTAGTTCAGTTGAAGAACATTAGAGATATCATTTAGCAGCTATTTTGGCTTTAGGTTGTTATTTTCACATTTAAAAAAAAAATTCTTCTCATTTTACCAAGATGTTTTTGCCCATTATTTAGTCATAAAATCTCATTGTGCTGCTTCATCTTGTTGATACAAATGAGAGCAGGTTGGGAAACATTAGCCTCCGGTCACATATTTAACCACCTCCTTTAATCTATTTTAATCTCAGTTCAATCTCATTGAATTTTGACACGTGAAATCGAGAGGCTCTCCGATGTCCCGCCAGTTTGAGAGTAGCAGGAGTACTGACCTCTCTTATAGGAAATGCGTGTTTTTATTCTTGTTTTATAACTGTACAACAAAATAATACAGGAAAGAGTTTAAGGACAGAGCTTGTTTTTGAAGACTGTAGAAAGTTAATTGTAGAATATCTAAAGACAGTGAGAGCAACATGTGGTTAAACGTTTAACAAAAGGTTTCATATAAGGTAAAACATACAGTGTCTGAGTCGCTTGATTTGAGACAAACATGACTGTGATGAAGTGTTTCCAACAGCGATCAGTCCTGTCTTATTCCGGCGTGAATCAGACCCTTCAACAGACCCATCAGGTCGGCAGCAGCCTTTAATTCCTCCTCTCACTTTTATCTTTCAGTTCATTTCCTCTTGATAACCTCTCAGAAGTTGTTGTTGTAAAAAATGTTTTAAATGAGGAAAAAGACCTCAGAATACCCCTGATGTTTACCCCACATGTATTTCACACATATTCACTTTCCTTGTGAATTTGCTCATGTTAAGTAGTATTTTGTCCTTTATCTTTCTCCTGTACACACAGTGTGGCTTCTTAAAACACATTAGGCAGGTTTGATAGTGCACTCCTACCTAAAAGTCATATGTAAAACTAAAGATTAACAAGCTGAAAATGTGTTGTGTTAGTATTGAAAAAAAGACTTTAAATTAGTTTCAGATTAATTATTATAGAGTTTAAATTAATTATTATGCTAGAAAAAAGTTTATTTTACACCTCCATGTCAACATTAATGAAACATTTGTATGACATAATTGCAGAGGGATATCGTATTATGGATTGAGAACTGATATAAAGATAAATATAATGATGAAAGAAGCATCTTTTTATCTTTTGATTTAAGATTTGCCTCTACAAACAAACACAACTGGACTTACACATTGTGGACTGAAAGCTCATCGCCTCAAAGACATACTTCTACATTTTCAATAAATGTTGAACTTTGAGCTACGGTAGTAATTCTTTGTTTCTAAATGAGCAGAAATTATATCTCAGCACTAAAAACACACAGTAGCAGACACGCTCACATAACACATAACACCTACACATTACAGTATGCCCACATTATAAGAGTGGGCGCTTTGTTATCAACATGAGGCTCGATTCAAGCACTAAATCCAAGCAATTCAGTGGCAGCACAAAACAAGTGCAACACATTTAATTGCTGTATGGTATGGTGTCACTATAAGAAACCAGAACAATCTCTGTTGTTTAAATAAAGCCCCCTCAAAGATGAAAATATCACGGCACTTACGGAGAACAAGAAGCATGCGAGAAGCAGTAAAGTTCTTGACACAGTGGTGCTGTATGTTGTTAACTTTGACTCTTGAGATAAATGCAGACCAAGCAATCCCCCTACGATAAGACAAAACAAATTATTATCCTTTGATTCATTTATCTCACGGGAGTAAAAAAAGACAGCTGGTCCCGCCAACTAGGACTCTTTAGATCCTCCTTGGTAATTGTTTCAAACTTTTTAGACCTTTGACATATTTTAAATTCCCCGTATTTGTCACCTCAACAGCTGAGGAAAAAAAAAGGTTAACAACATAGCTGCATAGTAGTAAAAACTATTGAAACATTATGAGCAAAATCTATTTAAAGTTCCTAGTAAAGTCCTAGGTCCTAGCAAATGTGATGGCAATTTATTTTAAATAATTTACCAAACAAAATTAGACCTTATTACATTGCTCTCCGGTTTACCTCAAAGATATACTCAAGTACAATACTTAAATAACTGTACTTAGCTACATTTTACCACTTGTATTAGTGTTCCTAAAAAGTGCATTTGATGACTTATTCACATTGGTTTTTCACATCACAAAGATTGTTATTAACTGATCTTTTACACTAGTTAGGTGCAAATAAGACAGTGACACGCAGTAATTAAAGCTGAAAAGCAGCTACCACGGTCATGTTGGCAGTCTACCACACAGAAGCACACGAGAAAAAAAAGTTATATCCTGGAGCAAAGTTTACAAAATTTGTTGTTGATAATTTTACCATTTATATTATTTTCCTGTTGAAAACACTGACATGGGGATAACAAGGATTTGCACTCTATACGATGTCTGCTGGAACTGTTTTAGTGACAGAATCAATTAGCCTTCGAAGGCTTTAATGCGCTAAAGAGTCTCATTTTGTTTTGTACAAACAATAGACGAGACAAAGCTGCGCAGGAAAAGAAAAGCAATCCTTTTGCTCCAGTGGTCCATGGCAGATAGATGATTCCTCCAGGTAGATTTTTTAGTTCAGCTGAGCTGCATTGATTTGGCAGCATCGGGTGGATGTCACACATGCACTGAACAATGCTCAATGACTTTGCTATCCTATTCCCATTTAAATTGCCTCTACGTTTCCTTTCTGACACCTGTTTAAATCAATGCCTTCCTCTGCAGGTCATGGGCTGAATGTACTGAGGCGCACACCAGCCGCCTCTCAAATCCACTAAAATCAACACAATAATTGAAATATTTTCAAGCTGATTACACCGAAGCCCGGGGCTTGGCTGGTTGCTAAGAGTACGCTCCCTAGTTGCTAGGGGGAGTAAATCATCTTGCATTATTTGATTTTTGTTACTGATATGAAACTGCTAGTCCCTCGATTAAATGTCTCACAGTCAAACACCTAGGGGATGGACAGGAGAGAAAAAAATAAAATAGTCACTGCGAACCTGTAAAATAGCATCTCTAACTTCTCTTCTCCGTGGGGCTTCAGCACAAATCTATCTGCTTGTTTATGTTTGTTCCTGCTGAAATAAACAAAGCTCCGGCCCTGCTCTCATTGAGGAAAAACAGAAAAGACAGCAGAATATCCAGAAATTCCCACATCACACGCAGGTTTGGTAAGATCATGAGTAATCTATCTGTCCGTCTTATCAAAACAGATTGCATAGTCGAAACTGTGACTTTTTTTTTAGTGGCAATCTCACTGCGATTTGGGCAGTAACAGTCTTATTGTCAGTCAAATACAACAAGGGAAACATTGACTGAATAATGTGCTGTCATACAAGATTTAAAGATAAATCACCTTGACTTTGCACAGGAGCGTCTACGTGTGTCACAATTTATGGAAGAGCTTTTATTCTCTGCAGCAGACATCTTAGTCAGTATAGCCACTGTGGCATTATATTTAGCAAGAAATGTGACTGAAAGTGTGAACCAGGAGTTGCTTACAACAAGCTATAATACATTTATTTCCTTCATTCAGCATGAAAAACAAGGGGGCCACACTCTACTACCCTACACTCTTGGATCCGATGCTCGCTGATTACAAGTGGACCTTCACTCTCATTCCATTTAATATTAATACAGCACTGAGGAGGATTTTCTCCAAAGACTTGTCAGACATTGAGGGCTGCTCCAGCCGGCCTTGTCAAATGAGATCAGTGCTCACCATAATGGTGAGGTCAAGTGGAGGGGCAGCCTCTCAACTCCATAACAGCCTGACACACGAGCATTATATTATGCTCTGTAAGTATAGAGCTCATAGACATACGCAGTCGTGCACGTTGCAAACTACAGATGCACTTGACGCATATCCAAGGTGTGCCATATCATTAAAAAAAGTGTCAACGTAATCCTCCAAATGGGTGTCAGCCGAATTAGTTAATCTACTTATGCAACATTAGATTCTATCTATCAAAGGACTAAACTCCCGTGAAGAGAATACAAGCCATTTAACAATTTTCCTTGACCTCGGCTATGAGCTGGCCCCTGAAATCGTTCTGCATCCAATAGGTAGAACTGCTGGCTGACAGCTCCACTGTCGGGAGGGTGAGCAGTGACCGGGGCCTGGCTGCTAAATAAACACCTAACCACCGAACAGAGTCCCTTCATTAGCTGGCCGTCAGTTCTGGCTCACGGTAGTTGGATCGATAAAGCAGTGCCACTCTTTTTTTATTTTTTTTTATTTACCAAGTAGCAAATTTCTTGTCGCTGTGTTGTCTTTAAACTGCGCCGCTGTTTAACTGCTTTATTCAGCCTCTGTATGAGACCATCTGGTGCCCTGTCCTGTAAGTCTCTTCTAAAGCCCAGGCCTGACAAGCAAGAGATATGTCAATGCAGTCCTCAGCACAAAGCAACATCTGCCATGCCTGACGCCCACTATTGTATGGCCATTTAATCTGTCCCCCTCCTCCCCTTAACGGCACACAACAGTTCCTGGTATTATGTTTTGCCACTCAATTAGCATTATCATCCCGCTGAAATAGAAGCCAATTTACCTTTAATGACGTGATTGTTAGATGAGTGACAGCAGTCGGTGCTGCCACTATCGCTAGATAAACGGAGGCCTGCCCCTGTTTTCCTGACTGGTCGTGCCGAGGGCTGGGAAGTCGGAGCCAGCCAATCACGACGGCCTGACTTCACCCCTTCACCACCAACATTGTTTCCTCCGGTTCATAGAGGCAGTGTGCTGGAAAATTGAGTCCAGATTCATTAGGTTTTCAGTGTGCCGCTCGAGTCAGTTAAATTGATACATTTCCTAACAAAATTGAAGTGCTTTTGTGGTGCCTGCGGATGGCTGGTGACCCCACTCGGCCCACTGAGCAGCCGAAGCAAGCTGATGGATCCATTAGACCGCTTAGACTGCTTATTCCTCTCTCTCCATCTCTGACTGACACTGTAAATCTGAACCAATTTCAGACTCTAATCACCATTACAAACCCCTTCCACTGTCCATTTGTTACTCTGCAATTCGAATACACTACCTAGATTGGTTCAGAAATACCAGTTTAGAGGGGCCCTCCTGCTTTCCCATGGTTAAATGGCTCATGACTGGTCCCTTTTCTCAGCTGAAGCAGAAAAAGCAGTGGCTACTGGAGGAGGAGGAGGAGGGGAGGGAGGGAACAACATACAGTGAAACAAAGGGCCTTGAACAATTCCCAAAAGATAAACTGGAATTAAGAAAAATGATAGATAAATGAATAAATACGAGGGGAAAAATGGGAAGTGTGAAATTCGGTGAGATGACAGACAGGCCTCAAGGCCACACTGCTGGCTGTGGTAGAAGGGTGTCCCTTGAATAACAATCACTGTTACACCTCCAAAACATTTCCTCATCCACTAGCCATTTTTACCCAAGCTTTTATCTGCTCAGTCAACCGCACAGCACTAGCGAAGCGGCTGGAGGATATTATTTCCCTGTTGGCCCCAGTCATATAACTCTGCTTAATATGCACTCTATAATTTAAGAAACTTGAATTATAACCCGAATACGCCTTGCTTTATATTATCTATCTAACCTTCAACTTTGTTCAACTTTGAATTAGTGACTCTGAACATTTTCACATAACAGGTAAAAATGCTCAAAAAGTAAAGCCTCACATGCATTATTTATGCCCTTAAATCATAGCAGTTCAATTGAAGGGCTTATATTGAAAACCGGTGAGCTCACCCGTCAGTCTCTACATCTAATTAACTGCTGCACCTCATATCCTCTAAGTGCAGTGGAAACACATTTTAATTGATATTGAGATGTTTATGCCCTTAGAAAGTAATTAAGATTTTCAATTAATCCTGTCTTATTTCTGGACATCTTGGTTCTGTGTCCTTGAGCGTCCAGCGATTAATTCCCCAAACCTCCTCCAAATGAGGGAACTTCAATTACTTTGCACTGAATCACAACCCTGTGAGTGACCTCATGCAAGGCTGCATCATCATTTGAATTAAAAGCAATACACACCCAATTAAATCATAGGCTGGCGAAATCACCGGTGGCTGAATGGCTGTTTGGTGTATCCCACATTGGTGTATCCCACATAGGTGTTAGTGAATTGAAGAATTTCCTTTATGTCTCCCGAGGATGAGAAGACAAGCTATTATAAAACCGGCTGCTTTTAGGTTATCAATACTTATGTAGCAATCAATTAAACAGCCTCTTTTCGCAGAATTTTGTGTTCCTTTTGGGATCAGAAAGGCAGCACGTGTCGTTATGCTGACCTCTTCCCTACTCCCCCACATCTCCATTTGCCTTCTTTTTTACTATATTACATTCAAACATGCACCACGCTCCACCGCGAAAATGTTTGCTTACCGATAGGAAAAAGGAGACACAGACTTTATCAATCAACCCCCAAAAAACATTTGTTTCCTCTGCCCAGATACACCCTCACTGATAAGGGTAAAAGGGAAGGCTTGATATGAAAACATAATCCATCTTCTACAGTATTTTTATACCTTTGGAATTACATCTCCCCAAACCTCAAATGTGTACATACAATATGACAACACTCTGACTGTCCAAACCTCTATTGTCATGCCAAGAATAAATAATAATTTCTCCTTGCTGCCCTTGCAGTGCTGTTTTGCTCACACATAGAATCACCTGCCCATCTAGGCAACAAAAAGCCTGCTTGGGGATTATGGTGACATAATCTTAGCAGTGGCCTGTGAGTCGGGGGCTGAATGGGTTTGAACCCTCTATGCCATGCTGAGATAACATTTGTCACTGGGGTTCCTCGGCGCCCTATTCATAGATTAGTGGACTGTCGCCTTTTCAGAATGTGAAATGGCTTTGGCACTGCTGCATGTTTATTTTCAAAACCTGTGCCTCCAAGGATGAGGGGAGCATCTTGTCCTTTTCTTGAGAGCACCACCACTTGGCCTCGTGCGAGCACATACAAATCAGCAGCCTCTGTTGTCTATGTGGATCTGTGAGGACGGTGAACTCTGAGGAATACGGTTACATCTTTTTGTTGCTCAGTGGACCCCCTGAGATAATATACGATGTTCGATAGGTAAAGCATTTCATATGTATTTCAAACCAGCCTGACTTCTGTTTGCCTTTTTATTTAGTTATTCAAAGCCACAATCATTGTTTATTTGAGTAAGTTTTTTTTTTGTTATAAAATCACATATTCACTTTCTTGACAAGAATTAGATTTATGTCACACTTATGTTGTAACACTACACTTGCATTTAGTTGTTTACATCATGCCAAAAACTAAAGTTATAAATGGCAGTTCAGCATTTTAGGGGGGGTTATGTGAGCGGCGATATCCTGGAGTTTCCACAAGCCGCCTGCTAACCTGCCCTTTGCCAAGAAAGAAACCCCATAAAATGACAAATTAAGTAATTGTTTTTAAACTTTGGCCTGTGTACGGATTAAATGTATTAATGTCTTTGGATGGAGACAGGCTAGTCGTTTGCCTCTGTTGCAAGTCCAAATGCTAAGCTAACAGTTGCCGTAGCCTTCTAATTATGAGCAGACAAACAAGAGATTGGAATCGCTCTTCTCATCTCTGCCAGGAAGCAAACAGGAAATACTCCCCAAAAGTTGAACTGCTCCTTTAAGCGACACACTTTACATTTTCTAGCCGTCAAACCAGCATCATGCCAGCAGGAGCCATGATTGGTTACTTATTTATTTATTTATTGAAATTCATTCAGAACAGAAGATTTGGGGATGTTCGCCGCTGAAAAATCTCCGCCGTCCCTCTCCGAACATCCACAGTGTATTATTTGAGCACGCTTCAAGGGGTCTTTAATCAGCCCGAGCGGTCCCCACAGTTAGCATTTAAAGCGAATCTTTGCATCACAAAAGGGTGGGATGTGTAAATGAGATGTGACATTTTATTTGTGCGGGGCTATGCGGCAAATAAATAAATATCAGGCCATGACAGACAGAGACTGCTGGGAAAATCTCCCCTACATTGCACTCACTGGTTAACTGTCACACCATTAAATTGACTTTCACGTTGACATGTTGCCTTCCGATTGGTTAGCAGATGTAAAAAGGGGGAACACTTGCCAAACAGTTTCCAAGAGCATGAAATTGATATTGTGAATCATATGTGACAGTGACTCTTCTGCCCTATAATTGATCTACATTAAGGCTACAAGGCTTCAGCCTGTGATTGGAAAGCGAGGCACATCATGAGGCTCTGTGTATCCCCGGCTGGCAGCCAGAGGAGTTTATTCTTGCACTGGAAAGATTACATCTTCAATTTTACCTGGGGTGTGTAGACCTCAGTGGGCCGGCAGATATCTCTCTATAAGTGGGACCTTACTTATTGCTCTTTCAAGTGGTAGATCTATCCATTCACTCTAATTAAATTGAGGTTTTTAATCTGGTTCCTCTAATCCAGAGTCAAGTGTGTTGGGACTTGGATGATGTGATTTGAAAGGGAATACTCTTGATTCACTGAAACACTGTTATCTCTCCTCCGCTATTGAAATAAATTTGAAAATGAGGTTTGTGCACTTAAGCACCACACACTCAGATGGCCTGAGCTGGGTGCTTTGGCGTACAATGTATTCCAAGTAAAGCAGAAGGATATAATGGAAAGTAAAAGCCCTCAATCAGCACCTGCCATCTTTTATAAGTGCAATGAAATTACAAGAGCACCGGCTAAAACGGATCTCAGCCGGGCTCAAAAATAAAATAAAATTTTTAAATTTTTTTTTTTTTTTAATTTTTATTCAATTTTTGGCCAAACAAACATGACATTACCATCCTACATGCCAAATTTATCCTACATGCCAAATTTATAAAAATGCTAAATCAAAATTCCTGGCCAACCAGTGAATTTTAGTGCCAAATCCTGCTCGGAGAATGTTGAGAAAATAAATAAATAAGTAGATAAATGAGTTGGATGAGTGGAAGATGACCTCTCCCAGCAATCCTGGGTTTCCACGTGACCAAAGGTAAGCCTTTAGTCATCCATGCGTCTATCGCTCCACTATATAACCTCTCTGCTGGGGGAATTCATGCAGTTTGGTCTTTAAGATCCAGATCAGGACGAGGCTTGATAAAGCTTGTTCTGTTCTGGGTATCGAGAGATAGAGGTCTTACCTATGAGTCATTTTCAGCATGATCACCCTTATCTGTGTTGAGCTGGGCTCCCCTGGCTACTCGGAGGCCCACGTTTAACCCTGGCCCCTCACATGGCTTCACCACCAAACACAAAACCCACTCGCAGCCAAAGATGCTTGTTTGTCAGGGATTAAAGGTATTTTCCCTGCCTCTGTCGCAGCATCCTTATTTGGCAGCGGCAGCCCTCTAATTCAGGTCATGGTGCCAATGCTCTCATCAACAAACTGCAGGCCACTTTCCAAGTTAAACTGGCTCCCGTAAACCTGCGCAGATCATGTTGGACAAATATCAGCGTGGCGAACTGCCCCAGTGAGAAAAATAAAATGACAGAAATTACAAATAAAAGTTTAATGGTAGATTTTTCAGTTATGATGTGTGTTACAATCATGAGAAAATGAAAAAAAAATCTGGGTTGTGATCAAAGCTATGGGAGAAATGTTGCAAGGATATGAGTGAAAAGAATGGGACAATGAATATATTTTAGGCAATTACCTCAGAGAGCAGAGTTCCATAATTTATGTCTGCCAAGATAAAAGTAATCCACAACACAGAAACTAAAGAGCTGATCTCATAATGGATATTTTAATCAAGTCCCTCAAAAAGAAAGAAGAGCCTATTAAATTCCAATTTTAATTTATGAATAAAGAAATGATTTTGCTCCTCAGTGAAATTACCAGTGCGGCAAGATGTTGTGCAGGATTACATACTGAGCTAAAAAAGAAAAATACTCAAATTACTTTAAATGTTTTTTCATCGTATCTGTTTTAAAGAGAATATTTGTTGACCCATCACCTGCCATTACCATAATGCAAGAAAGGAATGAATTATAAAGTGGTGCTTGTGGAAAAGTGGGGAAAAAATGCTTTAAAAAAGGATTTCCATCAATATTTCATGGTGGTTTATGGGACTCAATAAGGCTTGTTATAGGTTGAAGTGTTGTCTCTGACAATATATCCAGTTTATTTACATCTCCTCCTCGTGGGAACCGGCATGCATGTAGGGCTACCATCCCCAAAAGGAATATCACAGTAAACTAATCATGAAGCTCACTGACACCAGCATCTCTCACGTCTGCGTATCCCAAAGTGAAATACTCTCCTCTAGACTAATTGCCAACGTTGGCCGCGCTGTGCACATCCACAGAGACATCATTCAACGCGTCTTTGCCACTTTATTAACATTAATGATAAAGAAAATCATCATCTCAGGGTTTTTTTCTGCACACTCATCTGGCAAAGTCAACATGGGATCTCATCTTAGGCCTTGATTTGGATAACAAACACCAATTCTGCAAACTTGATTCCATCTATTTAGGCTAACATACATTACAGCTAAAATAGCCTAAATGGATGTGTTGTAAACAAACAGCAGCGGGGTGGGAATGGTCTTTGCTACAGAGCAGAGCATGACACTCTGGGGGGTTGCGGATGGAATCTCTCCATAGTGACAGGATGTGATCAGAGACGTCCCCGCTGAAATCTATCCAGGTTACACGATACCCACAGCAAAGGGAACTGAATTTTTTTTAAAACTGCATGGCTGTTGACCTTAAATGCATTTTACCCTACAAAAATAAAAAAAAGAAAAAAGGAATAGCAATTCTGGCAAATATGTAACAAAGGCAAGACCTTGGAGAAAAGGAGGAAGAGGGTAGATATTGAGGAGGGAGGGATAAAATATGTGTGTATGCTGGTGTGTGTTTGTCCATGTAAGGCCAAGAGGGAGAAATAAATGGGGGAGATGGGGCTAAAAGGAAGGGAAATGACAGAAGAAGGGAAGGAAGTATTGGGGTCACACTGATGGGCACTGAATTGTGCTGTGAATTGAATGAACTCATCTTTAAAAGACTACTGTGTATTTTTCCCTTTATTGAGAGAATAGCCATATTAACATCCTGTTCTCTTTGCGAAACAAAGCCATATCCGATGATGATTGGGTTGGGAAACGCTCTGATGGAAAAATAGAGCCCATCGCATCCACATCACCATCTCACACCACATTGGCATATGCGGCTCACTGCTTCCCACTTTTGGCCAAAATTGAAGAGCTTGCACAGAGGAAAATAAATAGATGGTTGAATAGCAATGGCCTCTGCCACTGAACCTTTTATCAGTGGGAATCTAACAGCCGTGCCGTTTCAGAATTTCTGTTTAGCTTCCGATTACGGTATGTCCCGGCATTTTATTCCCTACATCTCTATGCTTCATAGCCTTCAAACACTTCTCGGTAACTGCCTATTATCCAACAGTTCCACTCCACTGACCCTGCCAATAAAACTTTTCATATCCTTATAAATGAACTCAATTGCCGCGTTCTAAACATTTACACTGCACTAACAGATCATCTCCACACCTTGGAATTGGGTAAATTCCCTTTTCCTTATGAATATATAGGAGGAGATTAGAGATATGATAGCTTTTCAGATTGCTGCACCCAGTGAAATTAGTTTAGTGAGCATTTACAGACTAAATTGGAACCATTAAATAGCGGATTGAATTGATGGCACATTCATTGTCTCTCCATCGGTATCACTGTAAAATCAATTAGCCGTCACTTTTCCATTCTCAATAAAGTATGATTGTCAGCTACGGATGAATAAAGAAGACCCTGACAGCCACTCAGACCAGAACGCTGTGTGAAAACAAATCTGTGTCTAGGCCAGGGGTTGGCAAATGTGATCTGTAATTGTGCAAAAAGGCACAATTGTCTTCATCAAAAGGCCACTATGCATACGATGGGCCATTAGTTTAAAAATGTACCACATCAAAGTGATATCGCGGACAGAAAAAACTGCAACAATTGTTTCAGAGCAATGATAAGTAAAGAATGCTTATTGAATTTTTATTATTCATGCAGAAATGCTCATTATTCTTTTTTACTGTCAGATAATTTTGAAGGTCATGTAGGAACTAGATATAAGAAAGATTTCAATGCTATGACAGACAAACATAAAAACAAGAATGTCTATTAAAAAAATGAAAAGTAGATTTTCAGAAATGAACATGCAACACTGTAAATATGTGTTATTTTCAAATGGACACAAAATAACACTGAATTGCAGAAAAACTGCCTGTTACAATGGAAACCATCACACCACAGATTAAATACTCTGCTGGTTTTCTCTCTTAATATTCCACTTCTTGTTTTCCTCATCAATAAGGAAAGCACAATTTGCTTAACCAAACACCAACACGCACAATTTGTAAAATACACACATTGCCAGTCAGCTGTTCGGTTTTGGTGGCAAATCAAACAGCATTATGTCTGTCAATTTGCCAGAGGCACTGCTAAGTGTCCTCTGAGATCAAGACTTTCATCTAATTTTTCCTTCTAATGAAATCAAATAGAGTCTCCCAATATCCCTCATCACAATTCTTTGTGCAATATCTGCACTGAGAGCCTCTGCTCCAACAGCTGAAGCCCCCCGCCCCTTTTTATTTTCTCCGTATAGAGTAACATATGAACATGCATATGAAAATTACCAGAGGCAGCAGCATCACATATGCTATTATGCCATAGATGGCACAATGAAACAATGCCAGTTTTTCATTAAGCCATTTTGTTGAACTTCAGAACAGCTGAAGCATTTTTTTTCTGGATATGCCAACAGCCTGATGGACTCCAAACACTGCAAATTGTAAGACCTGCCAACAATTGCGAGTCGGGGCTCCAAAACACTAATGCAAATGCAGCGTATCAACAATACTGTGATTTAGAGATTTAGTGCAGAGTTGCTATTCCTCTTTGATTTTTGCTCTGAATTTGCAAGTTGCAGCAAATGTTACTACCTGATTACATCGTTTGAAAGTAGAGCAACAACATTGTTCGACTGTGTTGAGTTAAACCTTGATCACAGAAAATGGCAACAATAAGATGTTCAATGTTCAAAGTGTTCATTCCTGCTTTTTACTGCAAATAAAAAGAAAAAAATGTGTTCCCGCAAAACCAATGAAAATTCAAACGTCTTTCTTCCCAGTAATAACAAAATAAGTCTCTTCAGTGTCCTGAAGGAAATGATTATATGCAGCTAAAATGCCAGCCATGCTGAGTAGATGAGAAAAAAAAGTGCCATAGCATTTACAGGTATTAAATTCACTGTCAGGACCACATTGCTGTAATTTTCCAAAAAAAAAAAAAAAAAATAAAAAAAATAAAAAATTAATGAATCCTCCTCTCCCTGCTGCAATTACTCTGGTGTGCATTGTACTGGCAGAGGATTGGTTATCTCCACACAAAGTAAAGGGCTTTAAGATTCTCAGATGAAAGGTGAGATGGAAATGCGATCGGGTATTATTGCTTCATGTTATCAACACTTCAGCTCCCAGTATGTGTACCGATACACAGAAGATGCTCATCTCAGAGGTAAATACTTTGATTTCATGAATACAAATGGTTGTTCACAATAGGCAGGCTAAGAATTCAATCTATATCAATCTGATTCAGCGACTATACTGGGCCCTTAGAAGACAATGAGGGGATCCAGTGGCAGCCTTCAGATATGAGCTCAGTGTTTGGTTAGAGCAAAGAGGGAAGGTATAATAAACCGCCTGTGTGTTTTTGCAGTTGGCCAATAGCTGCTGAGCTCCCAGGTATGGTGCGAGATTGACAATGTTTAAGGAGGCAGGCCGAGCGGCGTCGGGGTCAGAGGATGTCCCAGGTAGCAGATCAACCCCAGACAAGCCCAGGAGCTCTTTAATGTTCAGGAACTAGTGGAAGGTGAGAAAAGCTTAGAGGGGGCTTTCTCATGAACCTGGCTGACCTGGGGGAGAGGCTGTAGGGGAGGCCTGGGGCTTGAGTGGAAAAATAGACAGCTGATGTTTGGTAGCAGGTGGGGCGCCGCTCTGTCCACAGGTGCTGCACAGATGCCTCCGAAGCGAAGCAAGCACCAGTTATCCGGGGACACTGGGACCCGCTGGAGTCTCCCGATATCGTCTCACCCACAGCCCTCGCATCTGCTCAGCCTTTCTCTAGCAGTAATTACACATGGCACCGGGTGGGCACATGATGGATGCTGGGAAACAAGGACAGAAATCTGACATGGTTTTTTTTCTTTAAGGTTCAGTGGCAACAAATTAAGAGAGATGCTTTTTTGTCTTTCTTTTTTTTCTCTCATCATAATTTAAATGATGTTTTGTATGTCGAAGTGGGGTCAGGCCCAGCTGTTCTCTTCCAAGGAGAATTTTCAAGATGTTCAGTCTTTCAAAGCCATAATGGAGAATAAATGAAATGTATGAGGAAATGCTGTCCAATTGGTGTCATAATTGCTATTTGGAGGATTCATAATTACAGAGTGCAGCCATCAGATAAAGAAGTGCAGATAAAAAGGAGTTGGGCTGGTAATGGAAATCTGTTTGGAGAGGAATAGTTTCTAATAAGTAATTTTGCCTAATAAACTATAACCGATTTAATCTCCACCTTATCAGGCCAAGATTTCACCACTTTCCTTTTTAATTGGCTATTTTGTAATCCCGATTCCCAACAGAGCGGATGGTCTGTCTCCCTCTCCTGAGAGTTAGCATGAAATCAGTTTAAAACACTGTGTCAATCTCATTCTGAAGTGGCCATCTGGCCAGTGTACAGAGGCTGGGGAAGGAACGCTGAACCGCGGGGTCTCTGTGAGGCAATCATCAGCAGATTTACACAATGTGTTAATGCAAATTTAATAGAGACTTCCTATCGGCCACTTTAATCTTCCATGTGTTTTTTGGGTGTCATCCTGACCAAAACCTACACTACAACTGGAAATCATGCTCATCCCTTAAAGATGACATATTCAGCTGCTGCAGGTTAATGTTGCTTTTTTATTTTTCATTTACATATCATTTTCATATGGATGGGAATTTAGTCGCTCTCTAACACAGCTACAAATGGTTACAACCTCAAATGCTGAATAACAATGGAAATGTCCTTTGTGTGTCGTGAATAACTGTACTGTAGTATACTGTACATTGGATTCTTTTATTACTTTCTTTTCATAATGATAATAACCCTTTATTTGCACTTTTCAATGCATAGCTGTAAAATACTTTCATAATTTGCATAACATAACATGACAGTCCCTGCTGAAACACTATAGCCTCGCTTCAAGTCTTTAAAAGCAGCGATTTGATGGATTAAAGATCTAAATTGTTGATGCGAGCACCAACATAACTGATCCCTCAACATGGATTTTAATGCCATAAAATTGATTTTGGCTCCTGACTTTCAATCCAAAGGACAAACGGGCATCAAACTTTGAAGCTCTCGAAATGTGGGCAACCACGGTAGACATGTCTGACACAGATTATATTTTATTCAGCGCAGATAGCAGACTCACAGCGTGAACTGGCACGGCCCCAAAAGCCTCGCTGAAGTGCAGCCTGGTACAGCAGAAGTGTCTTGCTGATTTTACTGCCCGACCAAACATTACAACACGTGTTCTGTCCTTTTTGAGACAATGACACCGCGCTTCTCCCGCAACTGACATTAATGAATTGTCAAGTGAGCGGAGTCTCATTCAATTTAAGAAATAAGCCTTTTAATGAATGGCATTTTTATAGGTTGCAGTTAATAATTGCGTCCAAAAACCCAAAGCAAGGATGGGACTGTGCTGTGAGAGAAACCCTGAGCAGGGTCTCCTACGTTCACAAAAAATATGTCTATTCCCCCTATTCATTAAAGCAGAATATATCATGCAGGGCCATAGCTAGGAATTCTGGGATCCTTGAAAGGATATTGCTCTGGGCCCTGCTTAATTAATTCATACACCCTACTAAGATTTTTATGGTCCCTCTCCAGCTGTGGGCCCCTAATATTATCCCCACCTTTCGCCCTCCTCTATTTGTATTGGCTTTTTCCCAGATACAATCTTTAATTTCAATTAAGGGAATATTGAGCGTTTTGAATGTGTGCATAATAAAAACAACACACTGAAAATTAAATAGATGTGTAGGAACTTCTAATACCTAAAAAAAAAAAAAAAAAGAAGTCAAGTTAGCTTATTTGTCTGAAAAAATGAACAAACAAAATGTCCTGTTAGGTCACAGGAGCACTTTTATCTAAACATGTCATCATTGTACTTATCAGGACATATTTCACTTTTTTTTTTTTTTTTTTAGAAAATTTGAGATTGCGTAACATTTGGATGGAAACAAACTGATATCAGTGATTGAAAGTGCCTTCCAGCATCATGAACTTGAACATCTCTTGGACAGAAAACAAAGAAATGCTGTACAGCCTGAGGGCAGCTCTGTGAATGGGGCAAAGCCTTTATTGTGGCGGTGCTTTTTATTTTTTCCATAAAGCTATAACGTGTAGTCTGATCACCAGAAAATGATCCTGGCTGCTCTCTCTGTGACCTTTTTGCATTTTACCACTCTATTCTCTGTGGAGGGGCCCATCAGTGTGACGTCACAGATTGCAGAGTGTGAAAAATCCTCTCTTGTTTCACGTTGCTGCAGAAATTACACATTCGGTTCTTTTGAAGAGTCTTGTGATGTACAGTAGCAATAGTGTGTTTCAGAGCTGAATGATGGTGTAGTCGGTTAAACACGGAGCGCAGAGAAAACAGTCCTGGAACAAATCAACCTCTTGTTTTCTGTTTTTGTTAAACCTGATTTATATGTTGTATTTACACTAAAATGCTGGTTTAAGAACTAAAAGTAACTAAAAACTCATTTAATGGCAAAATGTTCCCTGAGTTTGAGACTACTGTTTTTATCACAGATTAACCAGTTACCAGGAAACTGCTTTTATGCTGTCCAGCTAGTGCTTTATATCAACAGTCAGAGTCTTGTACATTTGTTTTTCACATACACGACTGAACAGAAAAATCATTTTCATACTTGCTATTGTGACATCCCTCCTTAATGCACTTTCAATGTAAATGATTCATTGAATCCACAGTTCTAGTATTGTGCAAAAATGTCTTCCAAAGTTTATTTCAAGCTTATGTGAGACATTGAGCTATCAGAGTTGGTCAAATCAAGGGGAAAGTAACAGTCTTCTTAGTATGACAATGCAAAGGTTTGCTTGCAGGTGCAGGTCAGCCCTAAAACGTTTAAAATGTGAAGAGTACACGTGTGGTAAAAATACTCAAATTGGAGCTGAGAGGTCAAAACATATGTCTTAAACAGCTCATGCTATGTAACATGTAGCATTTCCATTCCACAATATGCAAAAGCTCACAGTAAATCTTTGTTCTTTAAGGATTTTTAAAACAGTTTGTAAAGCACCGTTTATACAGTTAATCTGCAAAGACAGTAAAAATAAGATCCTCTGACTCAGCCATTGACTTAAACTTTTAGTTTATTGGCTCTCTGGAAGTTCTCTCTTGTTTTGTTTTGTGTGTATACCGTCTTCCCATTAGTGCCTCTTGTGTGGAGGAAAACAACAAAAGTCGCATTATATCACTTTACATGTGTTTTTTTTTATCTGCAGTGAATGTCTTTCATTTTCATTCATTAATTGGTCCACCTGACCATTATTTCTGTGTTTGCTCATTTTACTGTTCTTGTGATTTATGAAAATGTTGAGGACGGAGGAGTTGAAGTGAGTGATAACAGTGTTGCTCCTTAGCGAAAGGACATTTTGTGCTTTTGTTCCCAGACAGTAAATAGACATTGTCTTGCCAAGTCCCTCTCTTTATTATTTGCTTTGCCCCTGTCAGGCCCTTTGTTGTTTCATAATGCAGCCGTACAATGCCACTACACCAGTCACATGTGCATCAGTGGTCTCCAGTGGGAGTATTGTTATGTAAATGCAAATTAATGAACTTCCCTGTGAACAAGTGCGCTGCCACTGGCGTTGGAGACGTATCAAGGCAGTGAAGGGCATTATATCTCTTTCTTTAAACTCTGCATCATTGATGCAGAGTGAAACATACAAACTGAGTTATCTTTCATTTTTAAGGCATTAAGTGTATGGACAACAATCTTTATAAACCACTGCCTTCCATTGACTATTAGTGATTTTCACTATATTTAACACAGTTTAATGAGTTCTTGAGCAGAGTGAAAGAAAGAAAGATAGAAAGAAGGACAGAAAGAAAAAAAGTCAAAAAGTGAAACATTTCCCAAACTTTATAGACACAATTTGATAAACCCACTCAAAATGACAATATGTATTATAATCAGTTAAAATATTAAATGCACTAAATAGTTTAGTTTCGACACTCCAGACATCTTGGATTTTATTTTGTTTATACTTGTCGGAGCTCTTAGCTTTTAGGCACTCTCAAATAGTTTTGGTCATGCTGAATTCTGAAGTAATTAAAACAGTCAGACGCTCACAGAGTGGCTCTTAACAGAATGACACTGTCATATCTGCATAATACAGGGGACTGAATTTGTATGAATGGCTAAGAACAGGTAAATAAAACCTTTGATTTCATTTCAGCTTGAGTGTTTCTTAACAAAAGAGACATGGCTAAAGAAAGAAAATGGATATCAAAATGGAAATTTCCCAGGCTTTTTAATTGGATGGCACTTTTACTTAACTTATCTCGCAACTCATTCACTGGAAGTGAGCATTTCCAATTAGAGAAAATAACTATTACTTCTCAGGTTCAAAAGCATGTCTTTTTACTGTGGTATTCAGTTATGATGGCATGTAGCAATGTAAACAAATAAGACACCCGGCAATGTCCTCTCTTAACCCTGCTGTCTCTCATAAGTGCTTGTAAACACATATACTAATATCACTTTCCCAGGTTTATAAGACACATATGTCACTCAGAATCACACTCATCTGAAAAAAAAAGTGTTCGATAACATAAAACACATGCTTATTTATAGCTCAGAAAAATGATTCTGGCACAAACAGCCACCCTGGAGATCATCTCTAAGTAAGTCAATATGACATGAATCATGATGAACGACATTTTAAATGGCACACTGTTACAATCTTAACAATTCTGCAAGCTGAGTTCAGAACAAATGATTTCATCCCGTACAGCCTCAGAATAATGGAAAAGGCTCCCACATTATTGCCCATTTTTTCCTGGAAGCTATAGAGACTGACATTAATCCCAACTGTCTGTAAAATTGAAGCAATAAAAACCACAAGCAGTGGCATCAAATTTCGCCATGGCAATGCTCCTCAAAAATATAGATCGGCAGACAAACAACGATATACTTGATTGTTTCAGTAAAGATTCCTGGACTCTCTGCATTCCCTTTGTTGTACATGAGAGAGACATTACACCAATGGTGGAATATGACCTCATTTGCTGCAAAGAGGAAATTTAATTAACAGAGCAAACAGCGTCTGCCAATATGCCTCCGCAGAGACTGCAGAGGATAAGAAATACCTTTCTCAAGAACCTGCAATACTGTCTTAAGACTGGACCAACAGTCGGACACGTGGCACCGACCCTCTGCGAGGCTTTTAATTTGCAGCTTTAAAACACCATTAATGAAGATCAATGAAAGGGTGCACCGTATGACCAACGCGCAAAAGATCATGAGGTCATGAAAGCTGCATAGGTGGTGTTTGGACCACAAGAGCAAAGAGCGTCTTCCTGTTCTTCAGCACCGGAGTAAAAACTCCAATAACGCGACTAATATCATGAGCTTTTTTTGTTTTAACTTGCAAAGCTGCTCACTTGATTTCATCGCTGTTCTTCTTTGCTGTTGCTTTTGTTGTGCCAAAGTAAACTGAAAATCCTCAGAGGAGCTATGTGTGTATTTTTTTAATCCAATATAGTTAATGTTGCAGCCAAACTTGCTTTAAGACACCCAGTCGTGATAACTATATCCACACTCTTACAAGGAGACACAGTGCATGGACATGCATACACTCGCAGGCCGGAGACAGAACAGACTCAAACGCTTGAGAACAAGTAAATAAAAACAGATTTAATTTCGGTTTGAGCGTTTCTTAAAGGTGCAATCCATGATCCGAATGTAAACAAAAGGGCAGCCTCACCACAAAAAACACATCAGTGGTATCACGCTCAAATTGATTGGTAGGTCTTTAAAAGCCCCCTAAAATACTCTGAAGTACTTCTCTATAAAAAAAACAAAATCTTTGTAAAATAACCAAAACTGTGTTTGTAGGATCCCTTCACTCATTGTAGGAAGCTAATTGTGTTTTCAGGGATTTTATTAGAGTGATGAACATTCAACAACAACTGAATTCTTGAATAGTTGTTTTCTGATTTTATTCTCTCTTCACTTCTCTGAGTGATATCAATCAGTTATGAGCACACAAAATGCACATTAATTTTATTATTTAAAAAAATTCCATTAGAAATGTGAATTTGGCCAATATATAGTCAAAGAAGCCTGTACCCCTCAAAAAACAGATTCTATCATTTCTTGCTGTGTAGTTTTACTTTGCATGCAGCTAAGTGAACATATATAGTCAGGTGAGCTGAATCAGGTGCTCATATATGGTATTAAAAGGGGACGCTAGATTAAATTAATGCTTCACCTTTGAGCTTTGCTAATGACTCTGAGCAGTCTCGACTTTTTCGCTGGCTGTACAACGTGCTAACGTCTGGCAACTTGTGTGAAAACAACACCATCACATGCCGAGCAGCGATGGAGGTGCTCTATTACCCATGTAGCCCATTCATGGTTATCATTATTATTCCTCTTTGTCCTCTGCCTGAGACTTAAAACATTTCCGGAGAGATGTAGCTTCACTGAATTGCTGGTGCCCTGATGGTTGAGTGGACTGATTTGTTTGCCCTGGGAATTGTTCATGTGCTATCATGAAGGAATAAAACGCATCAACAGCCTGGCCTGCCTGGACTGGAAGCCCATCATGCCCTTTCAGAATAAAAGAACAATAGACAGTGACACTAAATGTCACTATATCTACGTTTGTTAAATTCTCGGGCTTTAAAGCAGCAGCATTTTAGGTTTCGGTCGTATCAAATTCGTAGCTAAAGTGAGCAGCATTCAAACTTCAGTAAACAATTTTAAGCCTAATTTGGTATGAGACATGACTGGCCCAGTGGCAGTGTGCAACTCCAATTATGATAAGGATTAAGCACATGCAATCAAAAGATAGAACAAGATAATGTGCAAAGATACATTTGGCAAGCAAGCAATTAATTGGAGAAGCATGACACCCCGCTTGCAAGAGATGAGGCAGAGGATGATGTTTCAACACTTCAACATTATTAATGGCAAAGACTACTGATTTCTCCCTGTTCCTGTGAATTGGCCGCGGTCATCACAGGAAAAGCTGTCGGTCTGATTTGGAGGAGCCAGACGGAGCTGTCAGGGAGTCCACTGCGTTTGGTGGTCGCTGTCTGTAACTGCTGTCTGCGCCCGGTGAACCCAGGAGTCAGAAAACGACCGAGTTCACGAGTTGATTAATGAGTGCGCTGCCACCAGTTGTCAAAATCTGACACTGATTGTGAAGCCTCAATTTTTTTTTTTGTGAGGCAAAAGATAAAACACTGTATCCTTTGATGAATCAATTTGGCACAGAAAATTAATTATGATTCATACAGACCGGCCGTGAACGCGCATTTAACGGGACTACGCGCTGCCTAGACCTTCAGAAGCAAATAAAATAGGTCAGAGGGTTTTAGCAGAATTGGCTGATGCGAACCGATCAGGCTGCGATCCTGACAGGCTGGCTTGGCTTCTCGAGGAAACATAATGACAAATCTAATATTCACTTTGCAGGAGAAATGGTTTCAGAGTGCTGGTAGTGATGATAACATATGTTGAATCTGTTTAGCTGCTGACCGTCCAACTGTTAGGGAGAGATGATGAGATTAATTAGGAGTGGGATGGCTACTGAGGGAGAGATGAACCTGTCATTATACAGTAGGTGTTGAGTAATGATGACTGCCTTGCCTGTATCCTCGGCGAGACTGCCTCCACCGCGCTTTTAACTCTGACCCAATTAATACCTCAGGTAAACAGGCTCTTGCCGCGGTCACAGGCTTATTCCTCTGGAGATTACCAGTGAAATGAAGCTGTACATTTTATCTGTGCATCATGGTTGGAAAGTCAACTTGACAGAACACGGGGCACTTGATAAACAGTCTATCTAGGGCACACACTGTATAGCAGGCCTCTCAGGGGGGGCGGACAAAACCCAAGACATTACAGAGAAACCCAAAGCAAATTATCCTGACATGGATGAAACAATAGCAAATTGGACAAATGATATAATTTGAGTCATATAGGCCCCAGCAGAGTCTGGTTGTTTCTTGCACTCGGAGGGATTTGGAAACAAGAATAGTGTTTGATGGTAAAGGTCAGGAAACAAAGGTGGCTCCCCGCATGGTTTCCATAGTAGGAAGGCGCGGCGGCCCCGTGAAACACCCCCACCTCCAAATGCATTCATTATTTTCTTCCTGTTTTGTAATGCGGCTCATATGAGAGGAGTGCTGCTTTCATTATTCAAGAGTGTTTCCTTTGGTCTTTGCTCAAAACGCAAAGAGATTTGAGGGATTGTCGAAGGTGCCAACCAGGAGGCAGGGCCGCCTCATTTTCTACACACTATAAATCATTTTTTTTACATTTCTGACACCAGGCACTACTTCACACCTGTGCTGCTACATGATATCTTTACTGTTATGTAGCTTTAACGAATACATAAAAAAAAATCAAAAACATAAAAAATCAATTTACTACACATTTTCTGATTCTAAACACGCTACATCTCTTCATGTCCTGCTAATTAGACTTGATTAATCATGAGGGAATGGAGTGATGTAAATGTGACTTTCCACTTAAAAATCAATTATGTTTTTTTTTTTTTTTTAGTCAGAGGGAACAACTGTGTTAAATAAGTTCAGGGGGATAAAGGTCTCTGTGGGATTTAAAAGTCCTCAACTGGTGTACGGATGTCTCCTTGATAAGGAGGAGGTAGGTTGGGGAAATCTTAGTCTAGACTGAGTGTGCACTTTTCAGCAGGAGGGAGCCACAGCGAGTCATTAATCACCCGCCACTGACACTGAAAACCTTCTGCCCCTCATAAGGGCAAAATAACCTCTAACAATGAGAGGAACTAAGTGGCCAGAGACAATGGGATATTGCGTGATAGTTTATGTTCCTCTCATAACCAGCCCAGTCAGCCTCAGAAGATGGAGCAGCCATTCGATGCGGCGCTCTGACTGTACACAGCAGCGGGGAGGGACATTACGTGGTCGGCCCCAGTCAAGCGGCCTACAGATTCAAAGTGCACAGTGGAACGTGTGTCGTTTCTCACAATGAAACTGACCCTTGGTAGCATCATTATACGCACATTTGGGGCTGGGAAACCAAAAATGAGCTGCGGCAACGAGAAAACCGCTGAGTTTAATGGCACGAAAAGCATAGCATATTAAACTCCAGCTAAAGTCCGTGGGTGCCATTCGCCGGTGCAAACACGACACCGGTCTTGTTTTTTACTTTTGATCTATTGCCACAAGCAAAGATGACATGGACAGTGGTGGATGCAGTATTTAGACATTTTACTGAGTAAAAAGTAGCACAATTTCACTGTGTAAAAACAAGTGAAAGTTCTTAAAATGTTCCTTATAGCAGCTATAATTGATATTTCCATAAAAACTATGTGTCAGGTGGTAATGTGAGAATAAAAGTGACAATGTGACAGAGTTTCCTTGTAGTTATAAGTCTTTATCTGCAGCTTTCTTCAGATTTTCAGCTTGTTTCAGCTTGCTCTTTAGCTGCTTTCGCCCACTACCTGATGACCAACATACAACTTTTAACAGCTGAAGGGCAGACACGGCTTTGTCGGAGGGTCGTCCACTAGTCAGAGGGTTGAGGGTTCAATTCCCGGCTCTGGGCAAGGCGATGGACCCGAAATTGTTCCAGATTGTTGGAAAAACACGTAGCATTGTAGCTTGTATTGGTGCGTGAGTGTGTGTGTGTGTGTGTTATTGGGTGATTGGGAGCCAAGACGTAAAGCGCTTTGGATAAACTGGATGTGTGAACAAGCAACTGTTTGCTAACATGATCGTCAACATAGAGGATGATGTCAGTGTGTGTTCACAACTTTTTCGCCTGCTCGTAATTGTCAAAAAAAACAAACAAAAAACAACCAGCTATTACACTATATTATATTGTCAGTGTTGTTCAGCAGGACTTCATTTTGACAACAAGTCTGTATTTCATTTGTTTTGTACTGGAAACTGTAATTTGCACATCTGTAGTTGTCAAATATATGTAGTAAAAGTAGAGTAACAAGAGCTATATTTTCCTCTAAAATGAAGTGGAATTAAAAAAATGACATATAATATATGGTTAAAATAGGCTATGCATAAGAAAAAATACTTTTCGAAGTCAGAGCAGATGAAAGCAACCAGATATAATGTGTTTACTGGTGATCAATAGAAGTGCTGATTGGTTGATTTTCTTATCTTAAGACCAAGCCAGGTTAGCTGTTTCCCCTTGTTTGCAGTCTTTGTGCTAAGCTATGCTAACTGGCTGCTAGCTGTCACCTTATATTTAACAGGCAGACACATGAGTGGTGTCAGCCTTCTTCATCTAATTCTCCAACAGAAGCCAAACAGGTGTATTACTCCTTTAAGTGCAGCACGTCCACCAATGGGGATGGATGCCATCTAATTTTTTCTCTTAATCATCACGCTGGCGGATTTTAAAAACATCATATTGTCGGAGATTATAAGACACTTTCAAGGCATTTTATACCTGTCAGACAATAGAGGCGAATGATATTGAATGTAAACACCCTCATATTTATCATTTCACTCACCAGTTAAGGCTGTGTTAGTGAGCGCACACAGCTGTCACCGGAAAACAAAAGAGCTGACTTTGTTCTGCTCCTTAAATTGTGTTGTCAGTATCATCATACTGCACCTCAGTGAGAATAAACTTAGCAGATTTGACAGAGTGAGACACCAGAATGATTTACATGGGAGATGTGCTGCAGAGAAACAGAGCTTATTTGAGTATAAATCCTCAAACACACAGTTATGTATCCACAAGTCAATTCGTGCTTTGCCAGCTGGAAAACGGAAACTCATTTAAATGTTCGGTCATGTTTAGTGTTTCCCAGATGCAATAAGAGCGACTCTAGGATGAAACGTTCTTATCTGAAATTGATTGTATTAGTCCTGCATTTAAGCTACATGTATGTCACAAGAATTTGGCACCCGAGCCCTGAATGATTACAAGCGAAAGAGAAATGGGTCCTTTAGCTGTTACACACATTTGCATCCTGGAATGCCTGAAGCTGATTGATTAATAGAGACAGAGCATGCCAAGCCATATCAGGGCCCCTGCACAGGTTAAGTGGTGCTAAGATTGTTTTATACAGTCTGTGATTAGAGGATGAGGAGGGAGAGTTTGATCTTTCAGACATGCTGACCCTCTAATCACAGGGGGTCTTTCGATCCAACCTGCCCCAACAACTTCAATCAGACACACTCCTGTGAGTTTGAAACTGGCAGCAGAGAGAAGGAAACACTAACAGGAGGAGGAAATTTTACATTTTTCAGATCAGACAACCCAAGGTACACATATACAGAGATGTGGTTTAAAGATCAGCATGGTGTTATTTACATTACACACTGTTAGCTAACATCTGGATAAACGTCCAGTCAGCAAAGAGGTTTCTTAACACTAGCCTCATTTTAGCTGCTTTTTGATATAGAAATCACATTTTTTGAAAATACAAATCACTATAGCAGTGGCAAAAAACCCCTAAAATTTGCTTCTAAGACTCAATCACTCTTTGAGAAGTAGGTCTGCTGGTAGTTACTCTTTTCAGGTGCATTTACACTTCAGTGTCAGTTAAGTATCTGAATCCACGTTTTCTCAGCATCTAAGTGATTTTAAAATCCCACAGTGTCATATGAAAGTGAGATAGCATTTTCAGTCAAGAATATTGGTAAAATAGTATTTACATGTAGATGATCATGGGGAAAAACGGTTTTAAGGTTTCCCTGTAATTTGCCCTGTGCAAAAACTCTCCAGAGTGCAACATAATTATCTACATCATCAAAAGCAATTATGGATGCATAAACTGAATGCATGTCTACATGCCCATTGTCCCTTGCATATTTGTCCCTCGCACAGATAACACTGCATTAACATTACAATGGAGGGCGAATAATGGAGTTGCCCAGCTGGGGTTAAAGGGACATGACAATAAGTGTGACAAGCCTCAGTCAGATGCTGGGCACAGAAAAAAAGGGGGTAGAAAAATAAACTTTTCATCCTATTGAAATGGGGGCGTGTAGAGTCAAATGAATCACAGACATCATGGCTTCAGAGATGAGCTCCCATGCCAAACATCAACTTAGTCTCATCATAAATAAAAGATCAGCACTCAGAAGAACCGTGTTGCACATTTAGACAGCCATAGTCCATAGTAATAAAAATAAACAAACAAATAACTTAATGGATTTGTATTTTTGCACTAACGAGAGCAATGCACTTACAATTTTTGATGACATCTAGCTGGAGGCTGATTGCACCTATTGTACTGTATGTGGCTTTGGACAAAAGAGTCTGCAATAAGAATGAAACAAGCCTAATATGTAATACAATTATAATGGAGATTATTAGGCTAATATGTTCCAGTGTTATAACAGGAATAGGCCTCCAGGAAAACCACAGGCGATCATATGTCTCTGCAGCCTCACCACTCTGTTACTGCTCACTTTTGATTTATGTGCAGGATGCAGATTTTTAAGACGTGAAAATGGAGATATAACCTCTGCTTTTACACCCCTGATGTGCATATTTTTTGGCGAGAAAGCAAAGCATGAACTGTTTCAGCAAATGCCCCCAAAAACCGTTGAATAATGGTGTCAGATAGGAAAATGTTGCAGAAAAATTAAACGTATACTTGCAACTGTCTCTAGCAGTCAAAGTGAGTCTTTGCTCCGGTGTACTACAATTGATGGTGTCACATATTCACAACTTCTTTGGAAACACTTGCGAGTATGGCGGTGGATTCTCTAGGAATTATTCTCTACCTTTGCAGTTAGTATAAGTCCTCTGTCATTATGTGGAATGAGCACCACAGGTCAGTCAGACAGGCTCATTTGTCATTCACCATGAGAAACACAAGCAGTTCTTAAGACTGTTTGCTGTGCAAGAAACAATCCACACTGCACGCACAAACCGCCGCTATTTCGTACATCGGGGACAGAAATATGGCAAACACAGCGACTGCTTGCAAGTAAATGAACAACATATTAAATATTTTGATAACAACGAAGGAACAGTAAGTGTTTGCTATTAAATAGTAGAATTATTCTTAAGCCTCTTGAGAATCTCAGAAATGATTTTTCTCTTCTTTTATCAGAGGACGAAATTCCTCCACGGACCCTTTAAATAAAGAGTCCCAAACTGACTATTTTCAGACGAACTACAAATGATTTGGATGTAAATATTCCGACATGCTCCAGCGACTTCGAGTTAACTGTCTAATTAATTGTCAGTAGAAAACTCTGTCAGTTCTTTACATTTTTTTCCCTTCTTCAGTCTGCACAGATAAAAAGTGAAACGATGAACAGAACAAAAACACCCATTTACAAATGTCTAATGTTTGAACTTGTCATTCAGAAGTTGGTATTTGCGAAAAAAAAAAAAAAAAAACACCTCATAAAATGATGGATTTTCAAACAGCGCTTCCTCCCCTGATCTAACATCCTTATCCTCAATCAACAGGAAGTGATAAACGTCTTCAAATGCTTGATCCACATTATTATCGGCGTCTGCTGCGGTGACTCATTTTGGGCCTCTTTTCCTGAGCTGCAGTCAGCACACCAGGCCTTCTTCTCCTCAGCTGAGACACTCTGAGAATCCCTGGCAGCTCATATATCAAGGGAGATCCTCACAGCAGCACTCCTCTTCCTTTTTCAATGCACAGGGTAAGTATTTTAATTAGTTGGCTAATTGTCTAAGTAATTGGAAGACAACTTAGCTCAAAGAGTAATCAATCTCTACAGGGCTGTGTTCTATCACATCAAAGGATCTGTAATTAACACTGCAAACCATGGGATGGTCTTTGACTGAGCTCGATAGCATGGGGGCGTATGATCACAGATAACACCGAGGTTGAGGAGACGGATCTGGGAGGCCTCCAATGAGCGCAGAGAGGTGTTATCATTTAGACACAACCAGAGTCGGACCCAGACACTTTAACAGCAGAGACAGTCAGACCCTTATAACGCTGGCTGTGATGCAAGAGTTGCACTCTGTAAACAAAAGGCAGATAAAGCCACTGGTTATTAAATACTGTGTGTGTGTGTGTGTGTGTGTGTGTGTGGCTCGCACACATCTGAGCTGCTTTTTTAGTCTTTCAGATTCTGTTATTTTATTGTCAATAACAAAAAAGAAAAAAATTCAATATGAATGTCTTACTCCAAAGCTTGAATGTTCAAATGTGCATCCTCCCCTTAAATTTCCCCAAAGAATATCTGTTAGCTTGATTTTGACAACAGAATTGGCAATTCATTAAATGTTTTCATATACCGAGTATCAATTTCACTTTGCAGCAAAGCTCACGCCAGGCATTAAAAAAATTATACATTTGGGATGAACAAGACTAATCATGTCTCGGATTCATCCATTTGAGGCCCCTTAATTTCCCCATTGTAGAAAACAAGACGTATAATGAACAATTATACATAAAGTCAATTTCAGTGTTGGGGAGAAGACTTAATTAAAATTACTAATGAAAAAAAGGACTGCTTACAGTGTGGAAGTTTACTCATCAATTTCAAAATGAGTAAATGCTTTGTCTTCGTGGACTATAATGAAAATGACCTGAATGGCAACACACTCCATTTTTTTTGTTTTTTTGTTTACAAACAATCATTATGAATAAGATTAGTAACCACAAACCCATCTTGTCATTCGTTCTGAAAAGAACTTGGCATAATTGGCCAAATTGTGGAAGGAAACGGGAGCTAAACATCAATACCATTACATTACTCTGGGACAACGTATCACATTATCAATTAACAAATGTATTCAAAATGCAGAAATGAATGTCATGCTTGTGGCAGCCGCCTAAAATGGATAATTATGATGAAAGATCCAGAGGAGAGCAGTCATTGGAAGACATGATATTCCCTGAAGTGATCCCCTCCCCCTCCGGCCCTGTGCTCCCCGCCGCAAGGCACAATCCGCGCAGTGGCACTGACAGATTGACAAATAAGGTTAATAAGTACTTTCCACCTCTCCTAAAGGCTAATCAAATATTAATCCTTGAGGTGTGGTCAGCAGAAAAAAAACAACAAACAATTGGTAGAGGGGGGATTGATCGAATTGATTCTCTCTCGTAATGCTCGGGGCCGGGGAGAAGAAGAGGAAGAGGAGGAGGCGGGGAGGGTGTGGTGGTGTTGAGTTGGAACTGTAGGAATTCATTTCAGGCGGAGAACGGACAAATATTTGGATATAAGCGCTTAAAGCAATTTCAATTTTTAATCCATCCCCACATTCTGGTGGCTCGGCGGGTGCAGTTTACACACCACATGCTCGCAGTATTGTGGGTGTGAATCTGGCTCATGACCCCCCACCCACACCCAGCCCTTCCCACATCCTCCACTCAACCCCACCCTCCCCTCCTTGAAAAAAAAAAAAAAAATATATATATATATATATATATAATTTTTTTTATGTCACTCTATTGTGCACCATGAATCTTTTAACAGAAACTGTCCTTACTTGAAAACAACAGCCAAAAAAAGAGTTTGGTCAGGAAAACATGACAATATAAAAATAAATACACATAAGAATATAATCCTTATAAATTCCACCTTGCTTGCATAGGGGCAGGAATAAAAAAAAGGGGGAGCCCTTAAAAAACATACTATTGGTGACAAATTTGAATTTTACACAAATCCCCCCCTCCTCTTGCCTGCCCCCCTCGAACAGTTTTCACTAATCGAAGCCCCGGGACATCTCGAGGCCTAGTGGACCATGTGAGCAGAGCCATGTACTGATAGGGCAAAATTGGATCCAGTGAGAATGCAAAGAAGCTTATCAAGCAACACTTCCAGGCAGTGCTCTCCGCAAGAGCATATGTCAACATCATTTATTAGATGTGGCCAGGGACTAAATTATGTATGATCACAAAACGGAAAAAAAAGGGGGGAAAAATAGGATCACACGCAGCAGGTGGATAGAATAATATTTGGAGAGAATATGAAATTATTAATAGAGGCCCTTAAGGGAGAATATTTGTTAACATTAACCGGTGAGTCATTTGTAATGCTTTGAGTCTATAATTAATCATATCGGACATTTCAGAATCATATATGGAGTTAAGTGAATGTTTTATTTGCTCTCCTGTTTTGAGAGAGGTGATCCATATTATTACTGTCACGTATATATTTCCATATCACAGTGTGCAGATACAACAAGAGGGGAAATCAGACATTTTCGAATGGCGTCCGGTAAATTGTGATGTGGAATTTAAAAAAACCTGTTAACTGTATTTCCTTCACTCCAGCCAAACATATACTAAGTAGCTTTAATATTGCCAGATGAGCAATCTTTCAAGCAAAATACTCTTCAGAGATGCTATGTAATTGACTCCACATCTAACAGTATGGAACAAATCCCACTAGCAGAGGGAGTTGACAAATTGCATTAAAAACACTCAATTGGGCCAGGATTGGATAGAAGCTCATGTTCCTCCTTATCCCATTAAACATGAAACAGTTTAATCTCTAAAACTTGCTGACATACGGGGAAACGCTTAAGCGTGCAGCCCGTATTTGATTTTGTGGAAGAAAATCAAGGCACAACAACATGGCCTCTGAACCAGTGTGCGCCTCTGTGTTGCGCGTAACATGTGTAGACAAGAGCAGAATTTACACTTATTTTAATCAACGTCAATTACGGCGTCGTTTAGCGGCGGAGCAACAGCTCAGCCGTACGCGCGCATATCATTTGTTTCAGCCCCGCTCAAAGTGGGCAATATTAAAGAGACTCAAACTGTCAAATCATCCAAGTTTCTTCTTCAATGGCTTACCCGATTTGAACATGTTCCGCTTCTTTTCATGACATGTAAACAGGTTTTGACATGGGTCTAGTTAAATGTGTAAGACATGCAGGGAAAAAAAAGGAAAGGGAAATGCCTGTGCAAAAAAAAAATTAAATAAATAAATAAATAAATAAAACCCCCCAAACCTGTCAACACACAGTACCTGCTTTAAATCTGTTCCCCATTTCAGGCAATCTGTGGGAACCAGGCCTGTGGAGTCTAATCCTGTTTTCATCCGTACCCCCCCAACCACCCCCCTCATCTGTATCACACTTTCAATTCCACTTGCTGGTGCCTTTGTGTGATTTTCATTTGATCTCGCTTTTAAAATTCAAAATCTATTCAAGGTTTTTTTAGTTGGATTCACGCTGCTGCCGTGAAGCCCTATTTATGTTCTAGATTTGGAATTGCAAATCAAGAGTGTGTGATTTAGGGGGAACGGGAGTCCAAAATTCCCCGGCATCACCTTTTATGATTCTGTAGGTTTAAAATGTTAACAAGGGTGTTTTAGCAAGCTGATTTGTGCAGTATCAGCCCGTCTCTGGCTTCGTGTGTGCACGGAGGACTCTTTCTGATTGTGGCAGACAATAATCACGGTAAACTTATTCTTATTTACCGAGTCTGTGACACAGACACACTATGGTGCTTTTAATTCTGAGGTCTAGACACCATGATACTATGAAGCACGCCAGGCACTACTAATGTTGACATGCTCTATTTAAATAGTTTGTATATATAAAATATAATTATCAGCACACCAAGAAATACACGTTATTTAAAACCTGGAAAGTTTAGAAAAAGACAGTAAAATTACGTTTTTTTCTAAGCGTTTGATACTTTTATTATCTATTTTCACTTTTTAAAAAGCTTTTTCACAGCTTCACCTCTTTGTCCCACAGAACAAAATTATGCATGAGGACATGTTTAGGTTTTTCCAGTGGAAAGACCATCAAATAACAGGCAACATTTCAAATCTGCTTTGCATGGCAGCTTTTTATTACGTTGACTTGTGGAGCAACATTAATCATGCCGGTTACTTTTAGATATACCTAGTTTTTCATTTTCTCTCAATGAACATACCTGAGTTTTGTACTTGTGCCACAGGACAGTTCTTAACAAAGAAACTCTTTGGATGGTTTACCTGTGTGTGCAAATACACGTGAAAATCAGCATCTCAGATCCCGTAACAACCACGAACATACTTGCAGGGAGTCATCGCTGAGTCGTTCTGCACGCACGCGCCTGATCGTCACTGCCTCCAAAGTCTCAACAAGCTGTAGGATTTGCAAAACTGAGTGACAACAATGAAACAAAAGCACCAGGATCTTCAGATAGAGTATAAACACATCATCTCTGAAATGACTGCTTAGAAATAACCTTTTCATTTCAAGGAGTGCTGTGAAATGTCAGCATAATATTACTCTGAGTGGGACAGAGCTCCATGTGCTAGAGAACATCTTGGGATACTTTGGCCAAAAGTATAAGAAGCCCATACATCCAAAACAAAGTCCCTGCTACAGAAAAAGAGTGTGGTGTGACGAGACATAACAAGCATTGGCATCCAAGACAGCAGGCACTTTGGATTGATCTTCCCTTAGACTTTGCCTTTATAGAGATACCAATAAGGCAATATCAGTGTCGACCAAATTAATAACTTCCCCATTGTGAAAGATCTCCGGCTATGCTTTACCTGTATCTGTTCAGACTCCATAAGAAATTGTGGGAAAACAAACTCTGGATCTATATTGAATAAGTTCCTATGAGCATTTTATGCAAAGAAATTTAATATTGCTGCAGACTCTCACCCCGCTCTGCAAATAAATGGTTACTTCTGCACTCAGATATGACTCTAAAGAGCACATCATAGAGAATCCACACTCGGCCGATTCATATTCCCGAATCATGGACGTTAACATTCAAAAAAGATACACTCGGTTGTTTTTCAAAATGTCAAGACGTAATAAACAACTGGATTTTCTTTCTGCGTGTGTTTCAGCTCTACAGTATGCAATGTATCCAAAGAATGAGCTCCGCTAAGTATATGTTGTCTTTTGATGATCATTCTCGGAGTTGTGTTTGTTTTTTAAATAAGTTATAACTGATAATCGCATTATGAGAAAACACTGTATCTGCTTATCACAGAATATTACTGCCCCACTTGATGCCCATGAGGGATTTAGGTGAGCATTATGAACTCAGCCATAACAAGCCCCACTTCCTATGATAATCTGACACAAGGTGCTGACAGACGCTCACTGTTGACATTTCTGTTGATATTGGCAGTGAAAAGGACATTGACAGCGGAGGCTCGCGCCGCTTACAGGACTTACACAGATGCATTTTTTCCTCTTTGTCGGCCTGTGTTGTAGGACTTAGCGTATCATCTGTAGTTGAATGAGCTGTGGTACTGACCTATCGTGGCAGCCCAGGATGGTACATCAGGGCTGTTTTCTCTCTGTCATCACAGCTTGTGTGGTCAGGCCTGACACCTGGAACAGCTGAAACATCACAAATGCAAAATGTAAAAGCCCCATTGTAGAAGAGCATGTCAAAAAGTAGTATGTGTAATGGATAGGGGGTCACAGTGTCGCTGTTTTTTTTACGATGCGGTGTGATCCTAACCTGATTGGTTTCTGTTCCAAGTTATTATTAGAATAACACAGACCCTACTTACCATAAAATAACAGGTGAGGTTAATGGCAAATGATTTGTTGCATTAAAACCACAGTTTTTGCATCTCCCTCACTTTTTTTTGCCCTAATGGATTTTATTTTACTGAATATTCTCTGAAAGCATCCATAATTCTGTGTGAAAGCAAATCTATTTTTCATGAATACAAAGCAATATTAAAAGCACAATTTAAGAGACTATGAATTAATAATTTTGTATTACTGATCATGAAAAATGCACAATTAAGAACATCTTTTCACACCTCCTGCGCGGAGGCGTAGATGATCTACTTTATTATTACACTCTATATTATACCATCTCGTTGTTTTGCGTTTTATTTCTGAGATAAATCAAATCTTCTGCTGGTCAGTGATGGTCAACACTCCATACATAAAACCATTAACATTTGAGTTATTGTAACCCCATTACACCTCGAGAGGACCAGAAGTCCTCTGGGAGTCGCAGAAGAACTTGAAACTAATTAGACCTAATTACATCTACCAGTAGCTTCATACATTATCAACAAATCTACTGAAAACACCAAAACCAACTACACACTACTCTATCGCTTTATAGTTTCCAGCTTCTTCAGCCCATTCAGAATGACTGGAGATGTGAAACTTTAAAAATTGGGTCATGAATGCAGTTTATTCGTTCACTTTTTAATAAGGCTCAGTACAGCTGGGCACTGTGGTTGTTAACAAAACCTTACTCAAAGAGGAGTAAATAACATAAGTTAGGGACTATTTTCAGCTGTGGATTTGATGCACTGGGGAATATTTATGTCAGGAGGACTTTGCACGTGGGATTGAGTCAAAATAAACCACAGTGCCCGTGTTCGTCATTCGAAAGAAACATGGTGGCCACTCCCGCGGTGTGGCTCACTTACGGGATTTTAATAGTTTTTGGACAACAATGAACCATGGCACAGTGGAGTAATCTATATCAGGCTTTGGCTACACAAACAATACTTGCTGGCTAGATCAACTCGCTGGTTTTGGTATTTTGGGATTTCTTGACATTAAAGAAAGTAAAGAGTCTACAAAGTGCACTGGACCAACATTTGGAGACTTAGTGATGAGTTTTGGGTTGCAGCAGCAGCTGTGGATGGACGGCACATCACCTCTGACACCAAAGCTTTTATGGCTTTTTGATAATGCTGTATCTTAATCATGCAGTGCATTTTCACATGTACAAAAGCCCTGCAGTTATGGTTTTCAAATGCACACTGTTACATACAGTATGTATGTCCGTCATCCAGCTTTTCCTACCTGAAGCACATACAGTAATAGCTGTGGCACCGGCTTTTCCCATGACATTTGGAGGTTAATTTGCACTGGTTTCATGGTCATTTATCGATGGAGGGCTCCGAAATTAGCATTCACCACGCTTTTTATTGACAGAAGTGTTTAATAACCCATCAAATCAAACAGGATGGTCAGCCAGGAAATGCTTCAGTGCAGAGAAAATATACACTCTGTCAAAACCACATACGTTTTTTTTTAGTTCAAAGCATGCTGAGTGATGATTGAACTTGCGCCGCTGAAAGCCCAGAAGTTTCTGTGAATTAATTTCAGTAAATCGTACCACGCATTGTGACAGATTTGTGCCAGGGAAGCTTTGTGGTAAAGATTCTGTAGGAAGTGATGCCTGATGTTGAGCTAATGTGTGTGGAGAAGGATTTGCGGATGACGAGCCCGCATGAGCTGCTTTGATCCAGATGGACCTGGTCAGTTTAGTGGAGACAGATGAGGGAAGGGGAAGGGGAAGTTTCTTGTTCTCACCACAGGTCTCCCATTATTCTGACACATTTACAGCCTCTCTCAGTCAGTTATATATATCTTTTGCCACCTATACAACACATTCTGCCCCGCACACTGCCTGAGATTTAGTGTTTCTCCACACTTCCTTTCACATCCCTATTGCCCAACTTTGCCATATTCCTTTGAACGTGAGTGAAATAGTTTACTTTTGTGGTTGAATGAATGATGATTTTCTGTCTCACAGGCTGCAGCAGAAGCATTGTAAGCTATGGAACAACATGTCTTGTTCACAAACGTGTATCGTGCCAGGAAAGAACATATTCATCAGACAAAGTGCTCATATTAGCTGTAAAAACAGAGGAAAACCATGTGCGTTTTTTTTGTCTAGGAAATTAGTTCAAGCCCATAAAATACATTGCACATAATTTTTTGTGATCTCCTTCATAATTCCCGGCTTCCTCCTCCACCCTTATCTTCCTCTAACCACTGTTGTGCTCGAATGTGTATAATTTCACATCCACAGATTCACACGGCATGTCACCAACTCAGAGTGAAATATACTTATGTTCAAAGGAGTCCTAATGTGGAGTGATGGGTGGGCCAACAGTAGCCTAAGAGCCGTTGACACACAGCTGTCTTTGCTATAAATCTTGCAAATCCACAAAAAAAATTTGAAAAAAAAACCTCTCTCTTGAGACTTCTTTGAGTGTTAAATTGCTTCGGCTCTGAAAGTAAGTGTAGTAAGAATCGTCCTGTGTACACCACTATTGAGCAAATCATTTAAGTCCAGTGGAGAGAGGCAGTCAAAGCCACGACTGCAGTTGTAATAACACGGAGAAATTCTCTCAGATTATGTGTGTGTGACCAAATGTAAATAAGTAAACACATCTGACTTCTAACGTATAGTTACTGGACAAGGTTAATCCTGCGGGTTAATAAATACAATGCATTCCCCTCTTAATAGCATGCATGGCCCTGTCAGAGTTCCTTTATCTACAAGCTTTGTCTGTGAGACCATTATATAATTATATCATTGCATTTGTCATTTGCGTTCACCCTTGGGGTGAAGAACAAATTAAAGCACTGAGTATGTTAGCTTTATAAGCAGAATGTCTGCAACACAAACCATAACAAAAGTTCATATTTTCTGTGTAATGAATGCTACATTATTTATACTATGAATTATGGATGAACTTGTGCAGACCTGCGCAGCCCTGAATGGGATGGCTTGTAATCAATCCTTGTCTGATGGACCTCTCCAACAAACAGTTACCGGTATTAATGGTTACTCTGTTGCAAGTCTTCATGGAAAAAACACCTAACTAATTGGTTGGGAGCAATAATATGAGCTATTTTTACCTGCACTCTGCGTGTAAATTACACTACTATTCATAGAAAATTCATTGCTAGTAATGGGGAATAAATATTAAGATACTGTAGCAGTGATGATTTAAAGATTGTGCCAACAGAGATTAAGCACTTCACTGGTTTAGTGACATTGAAAGGCTTATTGAAAAGAACTGTTAATGCTTTTCACAAAATACTAAAGAGAATGCACATTAAATGACAGCATCCTTTGAATTAATACACTTTGTAACTTCGCAGGCAGTGGCATAAGCACTGAGCCAAGATAGTGAGGAAACATTATTCATGGTGTTTTTCATCCTAACTCTACTTTATTAGCTTATTTGATTCCCCATTCTCCTCATAGTTGATTCAATACATTTCCTATTTGCATAAAACTGTCCGGTAAGATTATCTTCACTTATTCGATCTATCCTAAGAGTCACCTTGTTCAGGATCTTATATGAATAATGAGATTTTAAATTGGAAGACACTCACACAGAGAATGAGGCATTTACAGTTAATTCATCTCATTGAGTTACATTGCTTAGAGGTATTGGAGGGTTTAGATTTTCATTCAAGCATCATATTTAACAGTGTCTGCTTCCCCCACTTTACTGCCATTGAAATTTAAATGGCCTGAGCCTGACAGATCCAATATTGCGACCCACTGTTGCTATTTTCCTGGGAGCAAATATATTGTCAAAATCCGTATATACGGAGAATGAGAAGGCAAAAAAAAAGAGTGATCACTTGGAGCTCCTCAGCATTGTGCTTTCCTCTTTTTAGAAATGCATCAATAGGACCAGACATTCTTTATTTGCCTATTTATAGAAAGTGATACACATCTGAACGTTGCAGGAATAATTTCAGATCTCAACAACTTGCTTCCAGAAATGACTTAAAAATAGTGATGCATTAGTGTGTTTTATGTAACAAAACATTTTTTTTTTACAATACCATCACATACTCAAATTTCAGTCACACATGCACTGGTTTGACAGAGAGGAAGTGACAGAGAATGAGAGAGTGGGAGAGACAGGAGGGGAGGGAGGGGGGGTTAATTGGCTTTTTATGACTCCAATTAAATAACATTATGCATATACTGGCTTAACGGCTTATATGTGGCCTCCATTAACAATGTCCTCTTGATTGGTTCTTGGGCTTAAGGTCTCCTCCAACTCAGGCAGCGCTTGTCATAGTGTTTAAACCCATATGTGGAGAAAAAGCTTGTGACAGTAAGAGATTTTATATGTGCCTGAATAATTTAAAAGGAAAACTACAAATCTCAAAAAGATCAATGGCCCTTTCTATACGGACGCAACCTGCAACAAGACCGCTCGAAAACGTTATCGGTCCGAGATGACAATTGAATAAAATAAATCTCATCATTAAGGCCTCAGTGCGTTATCTTGAAAGCAAAAGAGAGAGAAAGAAAACAAGCATGTGCCTGTCCTGAAGCGGAGCTCCTGAGGTGTTAACTAATCTCTAGTGGCCAGTCTATGCACTGCCTCCTCTAATTGCTCCCTGTATTTCAGTCTGGTGTGAGAGCAGCCATTGTAGCGAGCGCCCAGTCAGCCCCCAGAGGTCTCACACCTTCATTATCACTCTTTATTGCAGAACCTTATACGGGCACTCAGCACCAAACAGCCTGCCCGTTAAAAATAGAGCCTTCTCCTCTCCTCTCCTTTTGGTGGTTTCAGTTTTAATTACTAACACAGAGCCAAAGCCAGAGTCCTCAGCAGGCCTGGCGTTTTTTGTTCACTAATTAAAGCGAGGATTGAGTTTATTGAAGGGACCCTTACTCTGCTCTCTCATCTATTATTAAGAGGGCAGGACAAATCATTTTCAAATTTATATGCTGAAACCTGTCCAGGGACAGGCACGGGGTGGTAAAGGTTGGGGGAAGGTGGGGTGAAATGGTGCTGAACACAGGGGAAGGCGGCTGAGACGCTGTGCATGCGGAGAGTGGAGGATATCCTAAAGAAGAAGAAAGAGAAATGTGGAAAACCAACTGTTATATAACGCGACACAAAGGAAGGAAGAGAGGTAGATTAAAGCTAACTGCTCTACGTGTGTGAAGTGCCCGTGAATGCAGCACACCTTAATTTTGATCATTAAGGGATGAGTGTCTGGTAGACCTGCACCAGTAGTATTAGCAAAGATAATGGCATTGATTGGAGGACCCCCTCTGTGTGCTCTGTGTAAACAGTGGGCATAAATACCAAAACAGCAGGGTGGTAATGTGAGAGCACAATGTCCGGCCAGATTGATGTTCTTAGTGATTCACTAACCCCCCCCCGTCTAACATTCTTAATTGTCTAAACAGCCGCGACCCTGACAGCTGCACAGGTACCTCTGACAGAACAAAAAGACAAGTCTCTGACTGGAGGGAGACAGCTGGCAGCAAACATCAAGTGGAGCGGTACAAGCAAATGAGAAAAGTCTCTACACACATACTTTAATGTCGTTACAAATACTGGACAAAAGTATAAAACGCTAAGTCAGTGATTGTTTCTTCTCACTTGGGAATGATGATTTGTAATGTTTTTATATGGGTATAATATGTGCGAAAGTTTACATGAAAGCGAGTCCAGATTTTTTTTTATTGCATATAGAAAAGGCAGAAATCGTTAACATAGAAAAGGCCACTGGGTTTTTAGAATTTAAGAGAAAACTAACAAGTTGGGTACTGATTAGCATAGATTGTAAAATGACCAGTATTTTGAAACTCCTTCATCCATTTCTTATGAATTTGAGTGAATATGTAAATGACTGTGACAGGCATTAGTAGAAACGAACATAAAAATATCAACCCAAACAACTTTGACTTTCATACTTTCAAACAGTTATGTACAAATGAATGCTTTGTCAATTTGCCATTATATACATTAAATTGGTCTCTGAAAGTCACAGTATGCGAGTTATCTGTGCCGGAAAATAAAAAAAACACACACAACTGGGAACAAGTCCACATGGAAAATTAGCAACATACAATTAGAGAAAGAAAATCTTCAAATCTGGTTTCTAACCTTTATACGATGAGGTAGAGTGAATTGAAAAGGAGAAATAATTAATTTTGCCAAGTGAAGAGCAAGAGAATCCTCCCTTTGCCTAACAAGCAGCTCGCATCCTCAGGGCAATTAGTCACTGTCATATGAGGGCAAATGTAGAACCCTTTGCATGCTTGTTAAGTAAAAACTTACACAGGGGTCACTGACATGTAAGAGAAATGCAGTGTAACCACTGAGCTATAGAAGACTTCCAGAGTAAAATAAGCCAGACAAAACTCCACCATTACAATAAATCTGTATCTTTGTGGATTTAAACATAATGCAGCTTAGTCTTATTAACCATAAAGTGGGTAAATACTGAATGTACAGCGATGGGCTTTTGGCGCTTTGACAGATATTGATCAGCTTTATTCATGACCGTCACAACATGTCACCGACCAAGGAACATAATCTTCCACACCCAAACGATCACTGTCTGCATGATGATGTTACATGAGGCTTTATTCACTTCATCATAAGGACATTTTGCATAAAGTAGCTGCAGGAAATTTCAGCCTTCCATCATATTTACAGAATTTGGACACTGCTGTTTTCATGCTATTGTCATGTTTCACTCACTGTCCGTGCAGGATTTTACTTGTTTTCACTCAACCCTTTGTGTACAGCGTGACATATTTCCATCAAGACAATTTGGCCACCCAGCAAACACCAAACAAATCCTCCACGTTCAGCAAAGTGAAGAATAAAGTGAATTTCACAGCCGTTCAAAGTGTGATTGTTTAATTTCCCCATTTCTATGCATTATAAATGTACATTTCTTTCAGGGTGGATTTTTCCAATACATACAGGGAGGGATATATAGGTCAGAGACCTCAGTGCCTTATCAGTAATTCGCCATTGCCTGGTTATTAAGGACAGCTTAGGTGGAGAGGGCTGGAGTACCAGGAGGGGTTAAGGTGAATTGATTGCCTGTGGACATGTTAAACATGACCCTGTCAGGCCTCCACTCCACTCCTAAAATGCACCAACCTGTGCACCTCACTTCAAGTAATCAGCTGTAGAGGCTTTAATAAAATTCAGAAAGCCCCGAGAACTTCCCCCCAGGGACTGTACCAAGTTGGAAATAATCGAAACCCGCGGCAAGAGACATTTGCACTGTGTTACCGAAGGAAGCATAACAAAATGCCTGGTGCTCTGAACCCTTAAAAAATGTTTTCAGGGGAGGGAAAAAAAAGTTGTGGTTTATGAGCGTAATGGAAGCACATAGGTTGTTGTTGTTCACTGTTAAACAGATTGGAAAGTAATCACCAAAGTGTCTGTTCCTCTGCTGACTGGGTTCAGATGCAGCAGCTTGCAGCAGAGGGGCAGTGGCAGGGTAATTACGGGGTAACTTGGGCTCAATCTGTCTGTAGACGCCCTCCCTCTTGGAAGGGGGTGTTTCCCTTGATTAGCCCGACTCAGGGTGAAGCCCCCTCTGCAAACGGCAGATTGAAGTTCATCACAGGGGTCTCAGCTGCCAGTATGTTGCAATGAATTGCTTGCTGTAAGAAGGTGTTGACAGGAGCAGCTGGACATCAGAGAGTGATGAAAAGAAAGGGAAATTCATGGAGAACCCAGACAGAACGGTCCACTGGGGAAAAGACAGAGAATTGGTCATCTGCCGGCGGAGAGCAGAACTGCAGCCATTGTCGTCTGGCCTCGGGGCGCGCGTGTGTTCGAGTCATATTTGTTTATGTGTGGTATTCATTGTGGAGAAAGCCTGTTTTTAAGAGTTAAGAACACTCATGTGGATGAAGTCTAGTCACACTGATTGACTGGATCACTGCAGCCTTTGGCAATTACTCAAGTGAAAGCGTCCCTAAAATAGATATTTAAGTCAAATGATAATGTGGACCACTCAAAAAAAATTATGATATGCCTGCAGCATATTGATAAAATGACAATAATGGTTAGGCTCCATAATAAATATTTCCTTTTTTCTTTATGTCATCTCTTGGCAGGCGGAGCATACACTGGCAGGATTTCACATCAGAAAGTGTTGAATGTGCGGCTGTTTAGGACTCAGATCACATCAAACCTTGTTTAGCATCCAAATTATAAATAATGACATTGGACAGGCCTTCCAGGGTGGCTGACAGCGACAGTAGGACATTACACACATATGTGTCTATTGTCTCACAAGTGCTGCTCCTTAGCTCAGCAATGGTGACTAATGTTAGTGAAAATGAGAAATGTGTGTGTGTGTTTTGATGAATAGAGATGGTGCCCTAAGGTGAGGACAGACTATATTGGTGTGATTCTACCATTCACTATATTAATGAACTGCCTAAAGGTGCAAATTACGTTTTAATGGGTGTTACTTTACTAGCCTGGTTCTACCACACACAAAGCCCCTTTCACTCAATGTTACTCCTGCACCTTGTTGAAAAAAAAAAAAAGCAATTACGATTTGAGTCATTTCAGTAATGCCAAAATAAAATACAAACATTAGCAGCTCAACTTCTCGAGAAAAAAAAAATGCTTATTCATTTTGTTATGACACTATGTTCTGACTCTTTTCCCTCCACACTTGAAATGCCTCAACTCATACTGCCAAATTTTGTCTTCCACCAGCTTACTGTGAACAAAGCCAAACCATTTTGCATGCCTGCGTGTTTGAACCCTTCATGCTGTATAATTTAACGCTCTTTATTTTGCAGCAGGAGAATTTGGAAAGAGGAAATGTAGATTGCTACATTTCAAAGAAATAGGTGGGGGGAAAAAAAGGGAGAAGTTTAGTGGGGAGAAAAGGCTCAGAGAACAAATGCCTTTTAAGTCAGTTGGTTTGAGAGAGCAGCTCCCTGCCTAACATGGTCTCTTAGCATACTTGACACCAGCCACTACTTAATTAGCTGCCATCATCTCTGAGCCCCGGAGAAAGAGGGACAGGCTAATGATTAATGATAAAAATGCCTGGAAAAAAAAAAGAAAAAAAAAACCTTTGACAAAACACAACATGTCATCCCGTGTCCTCTGCGGACGTGAACTACTGCTGTGATTTACCCTCCTTGAAGCCGGCGAAGATCATTTACGCTCCCAAACCTGATTAAGCTCAGATCTGTGTCTCTTGCCTCTCTAAGCGCAAGATGGAAATCCAGGAGCGCTGTTTGTGTTTGTAAATGACGCCGTTTCCCCACAATCAGTCATTCGCGAGGTATTTTTGACACACATGACGGCTGACTTCGCAAAGCCTACAGGGAAATCTGAGGAGTCATGTTTGTGTCTGTATGTTCAGGTTGTATTGCATTTTTCATGCTTTAACTCCTCCGGTGAATCTCTGAGCTGTGCCTTATTGATCTATAACTAATTAGGGGAAGATAAATGGTTTGGCTAAACAAATACTGGCTCCATAATGAGCCGATACAGTACAAGATGTATTAATCGAGTTCTGCATGATATGAGGCCATTCTTCTATATTAGACCTTGCGTGGTGTTTAACAAGAGCTAATTTGACTGATGTTGCCCTACAGATACCTGAAGTCTGAACAACACTGGAACATAAAATCATTCAGGTGTCTGTATGTATATTTAGCTCTCAGTTAAAAAAGATGTCTAATCTCCATAGATTTTTTTTTTTTGCACTCACGCCAGTGTAGCAACCAGATCCCATGGTAAAAACCACCTCTCTGGTGTGACTCGTGTTGTGTGCAGTCACCAGCGATCAAAGGCTAATTAGTTTCAGCTGACACAGGGTACGGCCCTCAGGTCAAAGATCATGACTGATGTTATGGAGATGATGGCGGAGAGAGGGAGAAGCAGGGGAGAGCCGAGGGATCTGAATCCTCATTAACCAGAAATTGTTGCGCCTACATCAAATTCCAGACTAAACTTAAACCGAACACATTTTCTATTCTAATCACTTGTGTTACACTTTTTAAAAAATCTGAACGAGTGAGCAGCTCGTCCCCTCGGTGTGCGTTTTAGAGGAGAAGGCAGTAATAGAAAGAGATCGGATTCCATAGATTTTCTTGTATGCTCCCCCAAAGGCTGTTTAAAAACTCCACAAAAATATACACCATGCAGTTTACATTATACAGTAATGCCAGCGTTGTTCACAGGCAGACTCGTAACCAGGAGCTCCCTCTACAGGCCGACCGTTCACTCCAACGGCAGACAGCTGAGTCTCTCACTGACAACATGCTCTCTCGCAATGCTTCATTTGTCATAGCAGATGTTCAAAACTATTTTCCCTGGAAGCCTAAAATCTGAAGAAGTAAATTAATATCCCCTCCCCTCCCGTTTTAAGTCCCTCAGACTCAGTTCATAGCCTGCACTAAGTGCCCTTGTTGACTCAATTGGATTAGCACTAATATGTAAACACAGGAGGTAAGAGGAGTAATCCTCTAATAAGAGGAGGAAAAAGTGAAATAAATAAGTTGAAATGCCATGGCTTGCCTTTAACTGAGGCATCTGTCAGGTAAGCTGGATACGTGTAGATTGAAAGCAGGTATTAAATGTGGACCAGGGGATATTCTGAGGTAAACAGTTGTGACCATTCAGTGACAGCGTAATTACTCATTTGTAACTTAGTTGGATAATAGGAATACAGCCTCTAGGGGATAAGACAAAGACTTGTTAATTATTAAAGCTTACATCAGCCAGGCACTAGAGAGTTGCAATTATTAATGTTGTTGTTCTTGTTTGTGCTTAAACACTACCTCTGCTGTTAATATGCTCATTAACCAAAATGAGTGATTTTATTACTCTTGATTTGGTTTGGGGTTTGTTAAACGTATCAGGGCTCAGCTGTCGTTGTTTACTGAGGGATAAACACTTGTGGGCAGGTGACGAGAGAAACATCCCACTGTTTCCTAAGAAATCACTTGTTTCCTCACACTGATTGTAAAAAAAAAAAGAAAAAGGTATTACCTATTAATTATCAAAATAAACATTCAGAACATAAAGTGTTTGCTCTGTCATATGGTGACTAACTTGTGGTGCAGTTAACCATATTCTGTCTATAAAAAACATTTTCATTCAGTTTAATCACACAGATGCAAGGCTGACTTCAGTTAATGCCACTTACCATACCGCAAAGAGTCGCTCTCAATTTAAACAATAATTGCAGTGCGCTGAAAATTAAACAAGTTGTGTCTAATTAAGCAAATGTTCTCGCTCAAATTTTCCAGTGCCATCTAAAGTCCTCACTGAAATGGTGCGCTGCTGTAAAATAACGCCTTCCTGTAATTAAAAAATGGCTCTATTAATATCTGTTGCATGAAATTATCGTGACTCAAAATGTGAACGAGTTACAGCAGTACAATCCACAAACGTAATAAAGCATTTTTATATTCTTTAAACATGTATAAACCTTTTCACTGTTTCTCAGAATAAGGGCTATAATTTGGGGATAATGTAAATTAAAAGAGAATTTATACTGTGAAAAAGAGCTTTTTTTAAAAAAAAAAAAAAAACAACAGCAGCTCTACAAATGTTTTCCTGTGAAAACTCTTACCAGTAAATGTTCCTCTTACATCTTGCCAATAGTGATTTCAGGTGTCCACACTGTTGTTGCTGCTCGTGAAGACTCCCTAATTGGACCTGTCTGTAGATCGAGGAAATTTAAGAAGGATCGAAACGCAGGGTGTCACTTTCAGTACGGCTGTAAGTCTGGGCGACGAAATATAAGTGCAACTTATCATAATAAGCAATAATCACTTCAAATAAAAGTTTTTAGTCTACAGAGATAATTAGCTTTACTTTACGTCTTTATTTAGTTCACCACTTGTGAGCTGTTGTGATCATTATGAGTGCTCTAAATCTATATGTAATCCTCATACAGTTTGGAAAAAAAAATTAGATGAACGTAATCTTGAAACACACAAACAACAGAAAAATGGTAAAGCAAACAAGCAATTATATTTTTTCACTCTCCATTGTGAGTTAAAACCATATGCAGCTTTAAAGGGTGTTCCTCTTCCTAATGGGCCCCGTGGGGATGAAGGGGTTAATTGATGCAGATGTTGATCGCTTTTACACACGATGCAGGGAGCATCTCCCCAGTGGCTCCTATTAGAGGCAGTTTTAATGAAGTGCTAAACAGAAGGCTTTCCTACAGTGTGGCCTGTCCTCAGGAATACTCGGCAAAGAAAGCACTTCACAGGAAAACAAGGTCCCCTATTGATCGTCATGCCAAATAACTGAATCCTTTCCCAATCAATGCCTATTTCTCAACTTATGGAGCCTGATAGAAGACAACGTGAGAGAAAGTCAATCAGAGAGGCATTATATTGCTTAGGGCGCATGACTGAGTGTGCGGTTGTCATGTGTAGAAAAACCAATGCAGTTTTTAACCTCTTGATGGTAATGGTCCCCATAATTCAGCTGTAATTTCCCTGACAGACTGCAGTTTAATGAAAGAACATCATACAGGGTAAATTCTGAGGCCATTTATTGTTTGGGATTTGTTGAGATTGATTTTTGGAATATAAGAAAAAAAAATGCTTTGAGGTAGGAGGTAAAAATGGTTAATTTATATCACATGGATTGCATTTGGCCACTGGAAGAAATATAAAGAAAAAGAATATAGACCAAAATGTGCTTTGAAATCCAAAAAACTCTTTTTTTTTATCCTAAAATTACACAAGAAAAAAAAAATCATTCTACATAATGTGAACTAGTCAGTGGAGGTTGGTTAAAGTGATGGTAATGTAATGGGGCTTCTCACGCAGCGTTACCAGCCCATAGTCACTAAATTCTGCTCATTAAAATGACAAACCCAAACACACAGTTACTCAGGCGTGATCTTCAGCTGTGTATGGCATCTGGCCCTGACGCACCTCCGCCCCCAACTCCCTAGAGCATCACACACAAATACACACACGCACCCCCCCCCATACACACACACATGCACAGAGTAACCCCAATCAAATTTTAAAACAATCAGCATTCCTTTCATTTCCAATTTAGTCACCTGCCACAGCCTCCTATTAGTGTCCACTATGATACAATATTAGAGGTTCATAAATGAGCACGGTGTCTTCCTCCCCTTCAGTCTGAAGCCGTTTCCTGCATTTTCCCCAGTCAGCCTCTCACTCTATCCGTCAGCCTGTTCCATCCTGATTATCAGGAGACACCAATTTCAAAGAGACATCTTAATAGTGATGTCAACGTATTAATTAGAAGTGTTAATGAGCTAAAAGCAACCCAAATTAAATTAATGCAGCAATAGACAGAGAGCGAAATTAGCTTCAATTTCTGTAAATGATTCTGAAGTGTGCACAACGTATCAGCCTGTCTGAACATTCCCATCCCCCAAAGCTAATCAAGAGCTACATTGCAATTAGCTGCTTAATTAAAGCAACACTCTGCTCGGAAAATCCGGCACAATTAAGTAATGGCTGTTATAGCATGAAGACAGACTGTATTTTTCTTCTGGAGGAAAAAAAAATAGAAAACAACATATTCTATCCCTAATGGCCTGCAGGGGATTGAGCCAGCCAAGATGTGCCAAGATGGAGAGGTTTCTATCTCACGCTTCAATGGGGATCTTTGCTCCAGCTGGAAGCCTTGTGAATCAATGACAGCAAGGCAGATCAAACTGCCGTGCCCAGGGTTGCTAAGACATCTGAATTGGCACTGACGGGGGTGACTGTGTCCTAATCACCAGTTCTGTTTTAGCAGCTCAATGGCTTCCAGTTGGACAGGGGAGCTCCAGACTATTGACACTTTGCACATATTTCAGCAGTGGACCTGTTACTGATCCCCGTGGCTGTGGACACTGTTGTCCTTCGGTCCCTGCTGGCGTGGCTGGAATTTACCAGCGCTGAGGGATAAACAGTCTCAGAGCCAGAGGGGGGAAAAATGACTGCAGCTTTATGTTTGCGTTTAGTGTAGATATCCATAAATTTAATTTGTTTATCAGGAAAAAAAGGATGTAAACGTGTAAGCGACACAAAGTGGGTGTTTAATCAGAATAACGTGAGCTAATTAGTACTTGGAATTGAAATCTGCTTTGTAATGGGCGACAAAAGATTTGTTTGTGGAGAATCTAATCTAAAGGTTATTCGAATGTCTTATTTCTTGTAATAAATTGCGAACATGCATTTAAGCAGCTCAAAGAAGTGGCATGAGATTCTGTTTAAATGAGCTGAAAACTGATCCACCCTCTGTTGACAGCAAACAGTACGACAAGAGAGATCATTTAACCAAGACTGTGTCCCAATTGTACACAACATACTATACTATAACTCATTTTTGCAGCATACTATTTTTGTGGCCAGTGTGCAAGAAATAGACATACTGATTTAAACTAGCAGGAAATGCTGTGTCTCTAAATAGTATTATTTTTTTGTTTGTTTGTTGTCCCATATTTCTGTCTCACCACTGATTTATTTTAATATTTGCAGCTGAGAGTAGCTCCTCTTTGTGCATTGTGGGGCAATTATATCCATCAAAGAATCATTTAACCACCTAACCATGTTTTTTAATCATTATTATTATTTAGTCTTTTGTCTTTGTCAGTGTGAACATGGTAGAAAGCATCTGTTTGTAGTCTTCCTGGGATGTTGTAAGAGGCACCAACAAATGCAAAAACACATAGGTGGTGTCCAAATTCTTTTATCTTTTTATTCCACGGACAAATAACAGCTTTCAGAGCATCCTGAAATGTTGCAACAACGGCATCAACACAAAACACTGTCTGCCTAACAAAAAAGCACAACGCTAAGTTCAAGTGGGGAGCCCCCCCCCCCGCCTGTTACTCAGTTATTTGCTGGTTTTAAAAGTGCCTGAATGAGTGGTGAGCTGTGATTAACAGCCTTCTCTGAGGTGGAGTCCGGGGACCGTGGTGTAAACGCCATCCTTCAGCAGGTGTAGGCCACAGCAGAGCATATGCCGTCAGGTAACCAGGCTGGTTTGCTCTACAGAGACTCCACTGTGATCGTTTCCCTGGGCCTGCTTCTGCTGGGAACCAGTGTCACTCACAAACACCATCTGCCAGAAAACAGATCCGCCCGCTTAGAGCATTTATCGGCAGGTCAAAGAGTGGTGCCTTCCTCTCAAAAAAAAAAAAAAAGTCACGCACACCTGCTGAAGAAAACAAAGGAAGAAGGCGCTTTGCACAGCTTTTATAGCTCCTAATTTCTTCTTTAGGAATCAGCCATGTAAACATAAAACAGTAAAAGCACCAGGCACAGGAGATGGCTCAGACCCCACAGTGCTCCAGGATACCTTTCCCTTTGCTGAAGAGAGGGGAAAAGACACCTGAAGTGTTTGACGCTAAATTAGCTTTTCAAAGACAATAATTAGACTTCTCCCCCTAAAGGTAAATTACCTGCTAACCAACTGAACTGTGTTCTAATTATAGGATCTTGCCTCTGAGCCACTGCCGAGGATCCTTGTTCTTAGCAAGAAGATGTAAAACACATTTAAAAAAAATACATGTTGAAGTGGGAAAGACTACAGAATACAAAGTGGAAGCACGCTGTGTGCTCCCATTGATCTGTAACACAGCTGAAAAACTGATGGATCACTTGCATAACTACAATAACCTTTAGAGGATTTAAACAAGATAATTTCATACAGCAACCAGATGGCAGCCATCGTTCCTTATGTGCGTTTTGACAGAGGAGGTTGACTGAGCAGCACTGGATGGGTGACAAGTAGGTACTTATCTGTGCTTTGCATATTTTGCAGTTGATGTCATGACACTGCAAATTGATTTGTAAGACACACAGTCAGTGAAAGAATATTGAATATTTACACTCGCCATGTAATAAAAACCTGTCTGATGGGGAAGGTTTGGTTGGCCTTTAGGTCTAGGTAATTTCTCATTGTTCTGCTGGGCTGAGTGCTGAGCCTCCCGCAAGGCGGCACTGTGGCTGTGGCTCGCTGCAAATCCACAGCAAAGGGCCACACATTTGAATTCATCACCCGTGCTGATAGCCTGCTACTAATTAATATGTAAATTTAACATTGTTTGTTTGCCGCTGTGTCAAACTTTGATGTGAGGAGCGGCTTCCAGGTTAACAGAGATTTAGTGGAGATTGAGGGCTGGAGACCTGCCACGTATCCCAACCAGCCTGTAATCTAATATTTTATTTAAATACATCGACTAATACTGTATGTCTCCACAGCTTAGAACCTGGGAGACAGGCTAATGATATTTTATTAAGCCAGAGTAATTGAGGATCCCATCAAAATATGTAATTAAACACTTAAGCATAATTATCCAACACAGTAGGAACCCGAATGAATTAATTAAAAAAACGTCAATACATCAATTTATTTGAATTCCTTTGTCCCTTTTCTACTTGTAATAATTAACATTTTAATTGCCTTAATTTGTGATGAGTAAAAGAAATTCACACTTTATTCGACACCGGCAATAAAGCAAGAAATCTGAGCTCACAGGAATGTGTTCACAGGAAAATGATGATGAATGTTAGCCTCGTACAGCTCATTGCAGCTGAGAGAAGGAAAAAAACAGTTTAAATGTTGTTTTTTCTTTTTTTTTTTGGTGGAGTGAAAGTGGGGGATGTGATGGGGTGTGTGTGTGTGTGTGTGTGTGTGTCTTTGCTTGCTCGCTTGCCTGGGTATATGTTCATTATCAGCAGGCTGCCTGGGTTTGATGCATACCTGGAGAGCAACTTAATATCCTCGGGCCACTACTACGTGTCAGGCCATGAGAAAGATACACACACAAGACAGAGGAACATCTCTGGCCCCGGTGGAGCCATTTACCTTTCTCCAAGTAGGTTCAAGATATTAATTAAGATAAATCTACCTCAATTCACACATTCTGCCATCTGCCTATTTATCAGAATTATGTTAATCATTTCTGTAGGGCAGAGGAATTATTACCCATTTTGTTCGTAATTCATATTAACATTCAGAACTAAATGATTTTGCATTCTGCTCCATATGGACTCCTTATACCATGACATCTTTTCAGCGCACAGTAGTAAAATAAGTGACACATTCATAACGCATACCGAGTGCATGACAGCGCTTTCCCTCTGGTACTCCCACAAACAATATGGAAATGTATCCATTCTAATCATACGCAGCCTCTCAGGATTTATTCGTCATGATGCACCTCGTGCGTTTCAACAGCTTTAAACAAAACAATAATCTTACGATGATCCACAGCCTCGGTGGCTGTGATTTGAAGTGCTTTTTTTTTTTCTTTTGGCCAATAGATGAGCTAGTTAATTAAACTCTGAGGAGATAATTAAGATGAGACGGCTGCTTGAATCACTCCGGTCATTCTGTCATTATCTGGGGCAGGCCGACAGGTGGCACAGGCCTGCATCAGGTGACAGCTCAGCCAACAGATCGCACCATATGATGGTATGGGCAAATTTCATAGCATCCCCTGGTGCAAGACACTCCTGCAGACCCACATGTCATGCAAATCTACTGTAGATCTGCAGAGCTGTTAGACCCGAGCTCAGCTTTGAGTTTGTGGCTTGTGCGGATGCTGGCGGCTGATGGCACGTCTGGGTCAGAGTCGGGGGCTGGAAGGAGAGTGCCAGGGCTAAAACAGGGCAGATCATACTCCTGCACAAGCCAGGGACTAATGAGGGTGAGGACAGGGCCAGGCGATGCTATGTGATTAAATTTAGATCTGGAGGGAGATCTTGACCCATGGTGGCCTACGTCTAAGTGACATTTACCCAGGAGAAACACACTGCAGCTGAGGCTTATTAACCTTTTATAGATCTAAGCACTGCCGCACGTCTTAATTGGCAATAGGATTATTAAATAGATCAAATTCAGAGTGATTTGATCCAACGAGGTCTACAATGGGGGGGGGCTATTTTGAAAGATCCGGCCTGTGACAGTGTGTGGATCCGATCCACGTAGGAGGTTCAAATCTTTGAAAGTAAATTCTCCGGCAAGATTCTTGGTCAATTATAGGATTGCAACAAGCGTTATTGGACGTAAGTCATTAGGTTAACTGTGTATTACACTGTCAATAGCACAGAGCTCGAATTGGTTCGACCGAAATATAAGTCAGAGCAAAAATCTATGTCACAAGAGAAGACAGATAAGTGATGCTAATTGTGTTGACCACTTGCAACTGTATCCCCTTGAAGGTTTTCTTTGCTTTGTTCATTTTGCTCATTTAGTGTAATAATAACACAATAACATAATGCACAGATATAATGTTACATATGCACTTTGTACCACAAATTTAAGTACAAATTAAGGGAGTTGCAAAAGTGATGTTCCCACCATGGCAACAAAAGGTGTCGCACATATATGAAACTTTATTTTAGAGTCTTGTTGTTTGCTTGTTTATTAATATAATGAAGTGGGGAGGTGAAATCTCTAAATTATCACCTTCATGCTAAAACAAATAGTACTTTCATACATAAGTCACACTGGAGACTGATGCATTACATTTTTAAAGTGGCATACATTTCTTTGGAATCATTTGACTCTGTATGCTTGGACACAAGTGTTTGTTTTTTTACATTCAAAAAGCAGCTTATAACTCCTGTGAAAAGCATCATGTCAGAGTAAATCACTATGTAATTTTGTATTTAAACTGACCTTTGAAAACCCAGCAAAGCTCTGTACTCGATTTGTGCTGCAGGTAGGAAACTGGATCCAAAACGCAGCTAAAATGTTTTAATCATCGTGTTAAGCTGTAATTATCATTTGTTAATACACAGTTTATTTACCCAAAGAGCCAAATGTAAAATAAAGAAGATGAAGTGGCTGAGCCAAATATCATCAATACAACAGATTTTCCCAGCAGCTCTAAAACTTGTGTCTGTCTTGTGGTGTTGATGCAGATATTCATTTGGAACAAGACGGCCACTTTTATGGACTTCTTACAGTCAGTTAAGATGACCGACAAGCACTGGGAACATTAGTTCTGTGCCACAAGTCCCATACATCAACTGTCTTGTGACGAGTAAGGGAGGGGATCAACATATTCTAAATGAGTAGACATAATCCTACTGAATGTGGAGTTAAGCCATTTCATAATTAGCAGATTTTCTAATGTATGCCAGGCTTTAATGACCTTTGCAAATGAGAATGGTTGTTTGAATTTCCATCCTTCACATCGTTTTATCCCTGCCATATCTGCCTGATAGAATGAGTGCACCAGTTGATGATATGCATAAGCTTAATGAACAAGTGCACACACTTCTGAATGGAAACTGATGGGCTCAAGCCAGGGAGATTGGAAATGCATTTCCACACCTTGCATATCATCATCATGGCCATAAGTGGTGTCTCTCTGACCCGTTAACAATGCATTTCAAGCCTTTTCTTCCAATTAGGTACACTTCTCACTCAGATTTCGCTCATCAAAATGCTATTAGCATACTATAGTAAAAAAATATACTAGACTTCTATAGCATCGCAACCTTTTAACTATTGTGAATGACAATATTACCGTTCGTTCAACAGTGCCGATGACAATCACCCTTCATTGACTGTTAATATATTGTTCTCAAGTGTTATAAGAAGATATATAACCTGAAACTCAAATATATAAAGCTTTAAAGAGACTATTATCAATATTTTTATATTAACAGTCACTACATATGCTGGGAAAGTGGTTGCTTGTAGTGATGAGCCCATAGAGAGTTAACGCTTATTCTGAAGTTTCTCTTAGCTTAACAGAGCTTGTTAGTGTCTTTCAGCTCACTGTTTCAATTTCAGTCTCCAACTTTGGTGGTCTGGTTCACTCGCACCTCTATTAATGCTTTTAGGACACTGCAGGTAGATTTCCAATGTGACCTGCTCAAGATAAATGCATTAGTAACTAAAGAACCAGATATTTCAGATTGGTGGAGACCAAAACCAGAGCTAAACGAAGATTGAATATCTGTTTTATGTCCATGCTGACATAAACACAACCCCTGCAAGATGTGTACATAGACAAGAATTTGTCTATGTACGAGCTCACCATGTCAAGGCACACCTTGTTTACACTGACACCAAACAAAGTGACAAATGCTAGTAGTTCCTAAAGCTGTAGAAGTGGTAAAAATAATGAAATAAATATAAAAAGGCTATGTGGTTCATCGTGAAACACTCCGCAATGAATGTGTATCTGCCTACCTTTGAGACAAGCTCCTACTGAAACCACAGACATCCGATTGCACGAGCATTGAACTCAGCATACTTTCAAACTACACATGAGGATGTAAATCACATTTTTTTAAAATTTCAGTTTGGATTATTGGGAAACATTACCCCGAACACTGACCGATAACTTTGAGTTTAAGATACACAGTCAGCCAATGTAACGGGAAGTTTCGGGATATTTAACTTCCTGGCGTACAAAGGAGGAAAGTTTCCGAAAATGATACCTCTGATGTATTTAATGCTCCGCAGTCGCGCCGCCTAACTCTGCCCCCGTCAGACGCCTGGTAAGAAGCTGCGCGGTGGGCTCGGCTAAAAGCCACCAACATTCATCGTAGCTTTAAGGCTATCAGGCTCTAATCTGTCTGGGATTTCATGTGTGTTAACACAGCTACAGATGCAGAGAGCAAACACTTCAACAGCACTACATAAATGTCCCAATATATTAACTAGACAATAAACAACCTATTCAATTCTGGGGATTTGCATGAGAAACGTGAGCATTAGTGAACAGACACAAGTCTTCTGCCTCTCTGCCGAGGGAAAGGATGGCTTCAAACATGATCCTTTGTCAGACGGGATGGGAGACACAGACACACAAGCTTCGTGCTTTTGGCAGATCTGGGCTCACAATGCCATAGATTAGTAACAGCCTGACCACAGAGCTGAAATAAGCTAATTGCTTAATTAGCTGACCCAATTCTATAAGCTTCTTTTAGCATATTAACAAGAGCTATGTAACAAATAGTTGTGTTTCACAGGGGTGGTGTTTGTTTATGGAATTACAATAATGAGGATCAAATACAAAACATACGGTCAATGGCACTCCTTTTATGGAATCTCTGCTTTAGAAAATCAAAGCACTATTTGATTTCAGCAACACTGAGATTCTTTCATTTATGTAAAATGCAATTCAGCCTTTGTCTGATCCACATGCAAATGATCCCGGTGCTTATTTGTAATTTACATCAATTTTACATCCTTTTTGTCTGTTGTTTTGTTTTTTTGTTGTTTTTTTTTCTCACTTTTTTCTTATGTTAAACAATTAAGCTGCTTCAGGGAATAGTTTGACCGCCCTCTCAGTATTTCTGGACATTTGAGCGACGAGGGACAAACGAGAGAAGGGAGGAAAAAAAAATCTTATTAGATTGAATGATGATTGAAATGGATTAATTTACATTTTCTGCATGCATACTTTACATACATGATCTTTGCTCAGCACGGGGAGTTCTGGGCAAAAGAGCACTATTTGTATGAGATGAACTCATCTATATGCTAATTCATTGGCATGTAGACCTGCTTCATTTCTTCCATTCAGGACTGTTTACCTATTAGCTCTTATAGATGCAAAGGGAATTGGAATATTAAAACCAAAAAGCTAAGGAATACAGAGCATTAGCAGTACATCACCTGTTATTATATTTATATTACGGCGGCATTTCTGCCCTTTGTTTAAGCTGTAACCACGAGCCAACTTCCAGGACACTTACTACAAATAAAATAAGCCAACTCTGTCACTTAAGTGAGACTTGTTGCCCCTGACAAAGGCATAGTGGATTTTCGGAGGTCCTTCAAAGGACTAGAGGAGACTGCACCCTGCCGAAAAGCATATGAGCTCTCCTGATTCAAATGAGGAATGATCTGACGCTCCAAAATGGAAAACAACTTACACTGTTTAGCATTTCACAATGTCCTTTTGTGTACGAATAGAAATTCATAATATTACGGGGCACAAAACCTGACTTAAATGTTGCGCTGAAACACTAACTTGGCCTTATATGGAGACATTGGACAGATCAAGTTACAAGTGCTGCCTAAATGCTAATGTAATTTCATATGAACCAGGCTGAAAGAGATGCAATCAACCATTCCCGATTCAGACGACTGTTGTGTTTAAGAGGATGACAACCCCCTTTCTTATTGTCTATGTAATTCACCAAAATTGCCACTTACAGCCGCTAAGAGCAGGACGTTTCATCTCCAAGCTTCCTCTGGTCTTTGCTACTCATCCCATTTCTACTTCCTCCAAAAGTGCCACCACTTCATTAACCTTGCCAGGCATGAGATAAGAGAGGCAGTGCATCAAAGCTGCCTGCCCACAGAGAGAACAGAGCCCTGCATGTCTCCACTACACAGCAGCCATCACACACACTGGCAGATACACAGTCCACAAACCATCCAACATGCAGAAAAGACCTTTTGTGTTCCAAACTGTCATTCAGAAACGTCGGAGGCTTTTTTTTTTTTTTTTGCACGCAGGACATCATCGCGTTTTAAATGTAAAGTGCAGTGAAAACATTTGCTTGTTCCAAAGGCTTTAAGGGAGTTTGATTGGGGAAGAATGCAAAAATAATTGGTCTGGGTCAGACTCTTCATTGCTTCCGAGCCTTCAGACACTTATTTAAGGTGTCTCATAGTACTGTTGTAAGAGGAGTTCAGGTACACAGCACTGTCATCGCTGTGACCCGTACACTTAAAACCCTGAAAATGAGAAAATTAAACAAGAAAAGCATCAAAGCCAACTTCAGCCCGATGAGTAACAACTCCTGACTTCCTCAAAGCATGAAAGTAGATGGTAGGAAATGTATTAACTGAGTCACAATATTGTTTTACTTGCACCACATACAAATCTCTCTGGTGCATTTAATCCCTCTACCCACAGTTTCTCAGAAAGGAGGATATAAATTATTTTCCTTTGGTGGAAACTGCAAATCCCTGTCTGGATTCTGTTAAAAGGCTTAAAATGTCACTAAATGCCAAGGCTGAGACTCCAGCTAACACGTAGGTCTTTAAGACAAGATGTTAAAGCGTTGAAAGTTACCTGAAATTGATGAGGTTAATATTCTTATCGCAAACTGAGGCTCCTGTGAAAGTGGATATTGAAAATAGCCAGGTAACCCTTCATATTAGAGGCTATCACAAGGATTAGCAGCATAAACACCAATTACACATTTAATTGTTTATTGTCAGTAGTATTTAGACAACATGCTACAGCGCATAAATTAAAAGGATTGGGATGTAGCTGGGGGAATTTCCCACAACATAGTATCATCTTAAGTATGTATTTCAGCGGAGTAGACAAGGAAACGTTCCCGAAATAACAAGTCAAAGCGCTGAATGCTGGGCTGTAAATGAGTAATTTACCATGAATATCCTTCTCTATCCCTTTACGGCCATGTGAATTTCCAAACCACGTTATACTAGCATGGAAGGGTCTGTCACTGAAATTTGAAATAGAGGACAAAGGGCCACCGAGCAAATAGGTTTTTTAGACACCATCCTCTGAGTTCTCTGCCAATGTGAATCAGAGGTAAAATACAGTGCATTAAGTCGACCTCTGAGGCAGCACAGAGGAGGGTAGAGTGAGACATTCTGCTATCTATTAAGACTTGCGCTATGTATATATTGTGTTTTGAAGGAATTTTACTGATCCACAAAACCAGCAGGAAAGGATAAGAGTGAGTCCCTAAGACCATGTGGTAAGCAACTGCAGTGCAGAATCTCAGGCAAGTTGAAAGTTGCTGTGCCGTTAAGGAGAAAGTCTGGCAGAATCCTGCATGCCCGCTGATAACATGGTTGGATTAAGGATGTTTAAGGGAAGTGAAAATTATTCATTTGAGATGGATGAAAGCTGCACTTGTCAAGTCTACCAGTCATGCACTTTATACATTTCATTTCCACTAGCCAGCATGCATAATTTCCCCTCAATGCAAATTTCTACACACTGAAAATTGTGAGCATATTTACCCCGCTCCCTTAACACATTCTCTGACACAGAAAATGGATCATCTCTATTGAACAGGGAACAAAACAATGCAATTTTGTTTGCAGAGGTTTGAGAATCTAATTTTGTGCAGGAAGATAAAGTCACAAGACTCTGTAGAATACAAACAATAGCTTTCATTCGAAATCATGCAGGAATCAAAAGGAGACAATGTTTTGTTGCCCTCCTCATCAGGACGGCATCTATCGAAATAATTTTAGCACATGCCCAATTATCCAGACAGCCTTTATAAATTTGGAGAGTAATTACTGGTTTTAAGACACAAAAGTCTTGGCCTCAGTGCTGGTCCAGGAGCCGTGCATGTGAGTATATGTACTGTATATCTGTCTCTCTCTACAAATATTATGATCTCTCTGATGAGAATTAAGTCTCCAGCCTGGATGGCCAATAAATTAGAGGCACGCTTCTCGTTTACTCATCAGAGCTAATGAGGCTGATAAAATTACCTCGAGGATCATAATTACAGGCTAGTGGCAGAGACTCTGGCAGGGACTGGAATAAGACGACACACACACACACACACACACACACACACACACACACACACACACACACACACACACACAGAATTTAGATTGTGTTGCAAGTGGCAGCGTACAACAGCTAACCTAAAACATCACAAAGCGCTTGCGTCTTATTAATAAAATAACAGACTAATATCAATGCCTACGAGCACGGATGACACATTTTCATTCAGGAAGCTTAAACAATTCAGCTAATGAGACATATAGAAACCTATACTGTTTGACATCACTGCATTTTTTTTTAAATGTGCAGGATTAACATAATGTAAGGTGCTGAACAATATTACAATTTCCACCTTTTTGTCAGTGCAGTTCAAACAGATTTTACCACCCTTTCATAAAGATTAAGCACTTCATGGGTAATGGCATATTTTAATGAACGATGGCAGCCTGGACACAAGAGCTCACCTCAGAGGATTCCATTTCATCACACATTCACAGGATGAATTGTTTTACTTATGAATATTAATGTCCCTCTAATTTGAGGCTGTTGTTAATGCTTGTCGCTAGGAGCTTGGCAAATCAGGTCCCATTCCTGTTAAAACCATGTATTAGACACCCCCCTGACACTAAGCCCTCGCCTTTGATTCTTAATTGCAGAAGTGCAAGCATTTGCAGTAGATGGGGCGCAAAGCTTTAATTAACTCTAATATCACACATTCAGTCTGGACTGTCACACACATCACGCATGGCATTTTGTACCAATATCATCCCCAACTCTGCTCAGCTAGAAAGATTGTGTTCCAAGTTCATGATCACAATTTCATGCATTTCAAAATGAGGGATATGTAGTTTATAAGTAGCTGCAATGTATTGACGCCAATGAATTATCTTGATGCCATCCTTTAAAAAAAAAAAAAAAACCTTATTAAAAAGCATACATTGATGCAGCTCGGTGATTACCGCACAGCTTTAACGCAAAGGAGTCGCAGCATTGTCGGTTTCTCCCTGAAAGCAACGTTTGATCTTGGCAGTCGTTGAATCAACAGTCATTTGTGAAGCTTGTAACATGGGAAGTGGAGTGAGAAAAAGTTCAGGGATGTGTTTAAATAGAGAGATGTGTGCCAAAGGAAGCTGCTATTAAGTAAATAATTCAACCTCTCATACACGCTAATCTTCCGAGGATTTATTGGACAACAGATTTCAAGTTTAAAAACGCTATAAATAGAGGACAAGTACATACCATTCGATAACACTTAAAATTCAACATTACAGTACATTCCTTACAAACACTGCGAATGCCATTTTCACACATGAGAGACTCCACACGTCGTTTGAGCATTTTAATAGCTCAGGTACGGAGCATTTCTGATGCAGATATTAGTAAAGAGTAATGTTTAATTAAACCCGGTTTGAAGATAAAGAGCTCAATACAACCTATAGTTTATAAGCCTTCCCGGCCATAAGCTACTGCTCTACCTAATCCTCTTTCACATAACATTATTGCATCAGCACAGCTGAACATTTTTGCAGCATTTATAAAATTAGCAAAGAAATTAACTGTCCGCACTGTGGCAAATTGGATTTCCAAGTTCTTGCCTTGTGATACAGCATACCCAGGCTGCCACCTACAGTACAGTGTGAGAGAGGAACTACAGTCTGCGACAAGGCAGCTCAACATGTGTGGCTCTCCATTTTACACTCCACAGCCATTCAAACTTAATTGTCAAGGCTTTTTTTCTCCTGCTAATATCCTTACAGGAAATTTGTTAAAATCCATTATTAAATAAATACTGAAATAATTTCATTTTGGATCAAGACTGTTGAAGGATTTATTCTGCTCATTCCTATTTGCATGTGAAACAGCCAGTGTTCGCTCTGTAATTTCTGAAATCATAATAGTTTGTTTTTAACTCCTCACATTTAACTTTTTTTTGAGCCGCTGCAAGTTGATTTACTAGACTAGCTTAATTAATTATATATGTCATTTTAATCATTCAAAACATATATATAATATCTTCACAGAACAAAAATACCCATGAATGATGGCATTTTTTTTTTCTTGTGACCCTTGTGTACTGTTAAATGCTCACAGCAGCATTTGCCACATAATTTTACATTGTTTTGAAAAAAAAAAAGAAGACAGACCATTGTGAAAAAAACTTAACATCCTTTGTGAATAAAGCAAAGACTGAATCATGAGCCATCAAGACATTCTCACTTCACACACAAATGTAGAACTGAAGGTGAATATTGAAATATACTTAAACAACTGGAAACAAAACACATGATTTGAGCCATTACACCTCCAAATCTTTTCATTTGTCTTCTCATTACCACACTATGTACTACAGCATATAAAACTTTAAAATGTTAAAAGAGGATAGTAATAATAATAAGAAGAATGTAATAAAAGTTGAATGACTTTCAATTTTGCATGGAAGTTGCCCTGAGGCTCATTCCACTCGCCTTTTACTTCTTCGCCTGAACAGTTTTGAGATGGAGGATTTCCTCTTATTTTTGGCTTTCTTTATTCCTATTCACAAAAAAAGATAAGTGTGTATTAGAATGATGCATTCAAATAGAAAAATCCCATTTAAAAGAAATAAAATACTAATACTTACCAAGGTTTTGCATCATTTCATTCAACTGCTGATCCTCCTCCACTTCCCTGAAATTGATCAAAATAAAATCTAGTTAAGCATTTTGTCTTGTTTGCATGCCAAGTTGTTATATTACTGGTTTTCCTCTGCGCCACTGATTTGTCATGTATCATGAACTAATTACAAGATGCATCATGTTACCTCAGCCTGTCTTCATCCAGACCCTCCACGATGGCGTTCCTGCCGTCCACGATCTCCATCAGTCTCTGCAGCAGCTTCTTCTCCCGCTGTTGCTCCTCTCTGGACTTTAAATGGTCTGTGACAGAAAGTTCAAAGACTTTAGTTTTGGAAAAAAGAAAGTAACCGAGCGGATGTTGAGAAGGTGCCATCTGTGATCTCTTACCTGGCTTCTCCAGCAGCCTGCGAAGTTCCCCCTCCACACCAGGCTGCTGCTCCTCCAACTCCTGAGTCCTGGCTCTGTGATATGTGATCATTAAACACAGTTAAAAAATCTATTATGCACATCCTTTTTTTGCAAACTAAATAATTTCTTTTCACAGTTAATAAGTTTGAACTCTTCCTAGTATTATAGAAATGTATGGGAATAATAACAACTATCACAATTAGCATTCTCACAGAGGAAACTATTAGAAACTAGTTAAGGGTATGTTGTTAATATAATAAAAAAAATGAAAACAGACTGTAGTAAAAGTCTTTCTGAGCAAACAAAAATGAGATCAGATACAATGGTGTGTAATGGTGTAATTTATTGATCTCTCTGCACATTTGCCCTTCATGTTTTAAACCACAGAAGAAACAGTACTTACGTGTACACAAGCTCAGATTCCTTTCTAATGTACATCTGCTTTTTTCTAATAAGGTTAAACCAGTCAACCATCAGTGGGTCCATCAGTATGTCACCTTTCCCCTCTGAAAGACACAACATTTTGTTGTTTTAGAAATATGCGAGTAATACATGTCAAGTGTAAGTGCTCATGTGTAGATATTGGGAAGAGATACACAAATTGGTCGTGATCTGTTGATTTAAAGTAGTCAACAACGCTTATCGAGCCTGTAGAGACTCTTTAAAATTCCTTTTTTAAAAACTGCATTTATTATCTGCTCCGGCTAACTTGTACAGTTTCACGCAACTCAACTGAATGTTTCTGACTTGTGAGTAAATGAAATCCTGCAGGGATCAATTAAGCTCAAACAAAGTGATCCGACAGCAGTTTTGGCTCTCTGCTCCTCTGATGTCAAATAACGCAGTGACTGAGATAAAAGAGCAAGCTGTGGAAAAACTCTGCTTTCACATTTATACATTTAGGTTATTTAAACCAACAAACAAACAAAAAAAAATCCAGACATCTTTTTTTAATGTAACAATCAAGAAGCCTCCCCTCATCCAGAAACATGGCTCATTTTATTTTCACCAGATGAGCTCTTTGTTTTCATACGACTGTATTAGTTACACAGTAATACAATTAAGTGTGATAACAAATTAGGTTTTTGGATAATCTGGCTGGTATGCAGCAGCCGGGTGCAGGTTTATTGAGAGGGAGGATGACTCACCTCCTGGGACCATGTCAACGCTTCACTTCAGGGACTGGAGCAGCCAATAATACACAGCCCTGCACCTTAAGTGTGTGTTATCGTCAATCTGACACTTTAAACGTGATGTAAACATGACTGCCATATGCAGAACAAAAATATGTCAGCGGGGAATAAAATGGTCTTAATTTATTATATAGTAAATATAAAAGTCTGTATATATAACATTAGTCATTTGTGCTTTTTCATTTCATTTCTTGAATAGACTATAATAATCCCAGTGAAAGCTTTGGTGAATATCTCATTGTACACTGGGTTGATTTTTTTTCTAAAAACCTTAAAATTAGGGATTAAACAATATTTCATTAAATAATCAATGAATCGCTTGAGACAGTTTTTATTTACAATTACTTAAATGTTGGTATTAGTTGATTTTTATATAAATATATATATATATATATATATATATATATATATATATATATATGTTTCCATTTACCCTCCAGTTCCTCAAGTAAACATTTGTTTCTTTTGTATTTAGGGTTTTTCTCGGTT
>JBAJHX010000039.1:6357018-6373185 GCA_037176925.1 Amniataba percoides | reverse complement strand
TGTTGGTATTATTGGGTTTTTATATAGATATATATATATATATATATATATATATATATATATATATATATGTTTAAATTTAAACTCAAGTTAATCAAGTAAACATTGGTTTCTTTTGGATTTAGGGTTTTTCTTGGTTTTCAAAAGTAACCTTCAGAAATTACACTGAACATTTGTCACAAGCGAATATTTGCCAATCCCAATTAGTGACTAACTGATCGAAACGTGCCCCAAAGCCACATTTACAATAAGCACAGATCAGGACAAGCACACAGGACGAGGAAGTCTACATCCCGCCATCACCAGAGCAAACGTGATTTTATTCTGAACTGAACTTGTGTGCCAGGGTTTAGTTTTTACAACGACAAATTCCAGTTGAGAAGTTGATGATCTCCTAGGTGGTGTGCAATTGATGTCAAATTCTGGCCAAGCGATTGCATGCTCAGGCTTCCTGGGTGGCGCTTGGAGAAAAAAAAAAGAAAAGCGCACGATCGACCAGAATATATATTACTATGCCCGAGTCATGTTGACCTTGAGCAAAGCAATCAGGCCCCCTACTCCCACTACCTCAAAAGAGAGGCAACATCCCTGTGGGCTGTCTGTGCCTCTCACCTCATTTGGCTGCAGAAACAGTAATAGAAATGGCAGGTAAATCCCCCGAACACACACACATTCAAACACATGCACGGACACACACCAAGCTCCAGCTGACAGCGAGTGAATATGTGCGCGTGTCCCATGTGAAGCAACCAGGACACAACTCTGCACCGGAGCGAAGCAGCGGTGGGATTCAGCAGTTTGCGCAAATACAATAAAATATCAAAGTTTGTGCCGAGGTTATTCACCGCACGAGAGCAAGAATTGACCGCCGCGATGACGTCTTCGGGCCTCTGAATTGTTTGAGGGACTGTTTGTTTTCATAATCGTACTGCTTGTTTCTGACATGTCAACATTCAATTTTATTTGCACGTCGAAACAAGGGAAAGGAAGGAAGTGGGGGCAAAATGAGTTGCAGAGGAAGAGTGATGGGGAAAAGAAAAAAAATAAAAGTACCTTCCTCACAGCTGCGGAGTTTCTTTTCCAGCTCCACACCCTCCTTCTCCAAGTGAGCCAAGTTTGTCTCGATATCATTCAGCTCCTTCTCAATCTGCTCCACGGGAATATGATAAGACTTCACCTGATATAAAACAAAAGAACTTAAGAGTCACAGCGAAGGATAGATAACTTTAATTTGAAAATTCCGACTTTGGCCACTTAAATGTAAAGAAGGTCGTCCATTTTTTTTTTTTTTAAACTGGGAATGTAATGAAAGCATATTTGTAGAGCTGTTAATTAATCTCTTAAGAGACTTAATGGAGGGAACTTACAGAGGGTGACCTCATTTCAGTCCTGGAGGCGTTGGTGGGTGACAAATACTTTCCCTTTTTAGCGCCTAAGAGGTAGATAAAATAGGATTAGATAGTCCTTTCATGGCAGCTTTTCAGAAAAGCATTGTCACATATGACTTCACCTGATTTATTTTCAGCGAAAAATGACTGCTCATATGAAATCAACAAGATGGCTGAGGCTATGTATGTGCAGCTTTGATGATGATATTTTTAATCAACCTGACGGATTTCCGTGATTGGCTGGAGCAGTCGTCGTAGAGCTAATAGATTCCACAGCTGGCCGCCTGGGTGGGGATTTCACAGGCGAGTGGCTCCCGTGTTTAAAACCTGAAATAAGGACAGGGAGGTTTACATGCTGTCGATCTGCAGGAGCGTCCATCTGCTAAAGCTTTTTTTCTGTTTTCTGCTAAAACTGAAGAAGAATCTCAAAATACAGGGAATCAGTGTGTGTGTGTGAATGCAGCCTGATATTTAATTTTTAATGTCCGTGTATTTGTTGGTCAGTCACCACTTTGGTCCAGACTGAAATATCTCAACCTTTGAATGAACTTCTACAAAATATTAAACAAACATTCACGTCTCCAGAGGGTGAAGGCAAATGACAATTTTTCTCTAGTGCCATCATCAGGTCATGATTTTAACACTTTTATAAACCAAAGGATGTGGTCAGACTCATCATTTTAGAATAAATTAGTAAATTTTAGCATATTAACAAGCTATAGTAAGATGGTAGACATGGTTTAAATCATGCTTTAAGAAACTATAGTTGATATTTTTACAATAAGAATGTATCAAATGAAAATGTCGCTCATAGTGATGAACTTCAGCTGGTCTATTTAACACTTGGGCAGGTATGGATTTACATTAAATGGTTACTTTACACAGCTTGTTCCCCTTCTATCATTACCATGATGCACCTTTGTGATCTAAACAGCACTGATGAAAAAAGTCTGACTGTAGATCTGTTTGATATCTGACACTCAAGTAATACAAACTGACTTTACAAGCAGACGAATGTCTCTCGTTGGCAGCAGTGACTCACCCAGGTTCCTACAGCCCGGCTGAGGTTTCTGAGAGGAGACGTCTCTAACATGTGCAGGATCAAACAGAGCAAAGCCAAGCGGAGGTGCTGCAGGTGTTGGAGCCGAGGGAGGCCTCGTTGCACTGATGGAGACATTAGAGGAAGTCGTGGACGTGATTCCAGGCTTAAGTTGCTCAGCGAAGGCTTCGGCTTGAGCCTCCCTGCAAGAAGAGACACAATGAAATGATTCCGAGGTGTTTTGGCATTTAAAGTGGAGTGAAAGTACAGCATTTATTCAACACAGATGTAGCGGACGTATAGGCTGGACGAAAAGAATGAAGATATAAGAAAAGGCCTCACCTTTTTTTTATTTTGTAATGATTGAAAAGGAGGTGAAAACAGAGGGGGGATCATCAGCAGGGATTAGAAACGAGAGAATCGAGTGTTAGAGCAGGAAAGGTTCGGGCCTGGCGCTCCTCTGGGCTTGTTAGGATGCAGGACAGAGTTAGCGGCTGCACTCGGAGCCAGTCAACATTAAGAGAGACGGGCGAAGCTCGATGAGTCTGGAGAGTGAATAAGCTGAATGTTCAGGGAAGTTAAAAAACAAAACTTTTTTTTCTGTCCACCTGTGTGACCTTCCCACTTCCACCTAAATGAGCAGTGAGGTGATTATTAAGGTGACGGAGGATACTTACTTTAGACTTGGATCTGTTTTCAGAGGTGTGTCCTTTGATTGCCACTCGCAGATCAGATCTGCAGAACAATGATTTAGACATAAAAAAATAAATTACACATATATAACTGTTGAAACAAGTCTTCATTTTAAAACCGGGGAGACGTTTTCACACCGACTTTTATTTGACATCTGTTTTGACGATGAAGTGTCAAAGCAGTTCAACTTCCTGTATACAAAACAAAAGACTCCCTTGACTCTTCTCTGCGCCACGCTCACCTGAGCAGCTGATAATGAGCGCAGTTAATGGTTTCATTATCTTGTCTCCCACAACAGCGCGCTAAAGAAAGAGATCTTCACCTGCGCATCTGTACTGAAGACCCAAATCATGGATTAACGCACAAACTCTGTAAAATTTAACAAGAGGATCAATACGAGCTCTGTGTTATCTGGCACCAAAACTGCTCGCCACTATGGGGGAGTTTCTATCAAATATGGTAATTTGATGACCTTTTTTATTACACAGTAATTGTGTTTCTGTCTAAAAAGCCAGCGACTGTCAGGATGCCGCAGCCGTGCATGCACATCCATCCGCAGAGAATGACAGTTCGACTATGAAAGTTCATTACGAGTGTGAGAAAGAAATTAAAATGTCAGTATCCAACACTGAGCTACCATCATGCTAAATGCACTGGCTGTGTAAATAGGGCAAAAATGACAAAAGAGCTTTGTTTTCTATGAATGCGTTCTGAGACAGACAGAGAATTGGGGGGTGAGGAGGGTATTGTCTGGGGCGGGGGGGGGCGGGGGGGGGGTGTATGGATGTTGGCTGGATGTCAAATAATGGATCAAGAACAAGTGAAATGAATTTAGTAACGCTTGCCTTTGGCAGTTGTGTGTACAGTTGTTGGCCTTGCGCTGTCTTTGTTGATGGCCTTCAGACATGGCGATTCCTCATTGTTTGTCTGGCTGGTGGAGGGCCGTCCTGCCCGGTTTCCTGCTGGGCCTTGGCTGCGTGTATTCTTTCGCGAACCGGAGCCGTCAGCTGAACTTGGCTCATCTCCAAACCTGCCGAGAGAGAAAGCCCCCTCCAATCAGCCTGAATAACAAAAGTCATTACAAAACCATACAGACAGTGGGGAAGAAAAGAAATATGGCAATGGGAGAATTTATTTGTGGTCACAGAAACCGACCTTCTTTCTGCTGATCGGACGGTGAACGGACGTTTGTTGTTGTTGTTGCAGTTTTCTTCAGCCAGTTTCTTTCCGACGGCTGTCCTGGTTCTGCTCAGCTCATCATCATCAGGTCTCTGGGGGACTTTTGGCTTTTCTGAGACACTTGAGGGCTCTGCGGGCTTCCTGTTACCCGTCGAGGCCTCCGTGACTGGCGGCGCCGCAGCCTGGAAGAACCTCTGCCGGGCCGACTGCGTCTTCTGGGCCGAGGCCGTCCAAGACTGCGACAGTGGAGTTGGACTGACTGGCTTCACCACAATGCTTAGCGGGGCTGACAGCACAGAGGAGTGCCGTGGTGCAGGCTGGGCCTGGATGGCACCATTTAATCTCACAGCTGAACAGGCGGGTCCGTTTTTGTTCGCGGCCTCGCAGGAGGAAGGTCTGCAGCTATTCTGGTGGGCCTTACAGATAAAAGTGTCTGGATTCTTCCCAGGTTTGTAGCTTCCTGCATGAAGGACGCTGGAGCACTCGCTGCATCTGGTGGACATTTATAACGAGAATATATTAATGTGAAACACACAGAACACAATGGGACGAGGAATGTCTGCTCAGTTTGAAGAAATTCTTACTTGAAACAGCTCCTGTGATAGAGCTTGCCTTCCACAAAGTGCCTCTGAACCAGGTGAACGTGACTTTTGCATGCAACACATTTGCTATTGAGAGTCCCGTTTTTGTTGGCGTTTTCTGCCAGAACCACCTTCTGTGAAAGAAAAATAAAACAGATAATGCTCCATCCAAAATGGCATAACATCTACCTGTCCTTCTGGAAATACACTAAATGCTCTGTGTTCTTAATTATTATAGTATTGTTAATATTGTGGTGATTTCACATGTTGGATGATGTGACACTGACCGGAGCAGCGGCTCTGGCTAACTTGGGTGAGGTCTGAGCGGTGAGGGAGGAAGGTAAACGGTTCTCGATGGCAGTTTTAGACACAAAGGTTTTGGCAACCACCGGGAGGTTTTTCTTTCTTTCTGATGGCTCCTCCTTGGAGCCCTCTGCTGGCCTTTTTACACCTCCCACTGAGGAAAAGTACAAACAGTGTCACACATCACACTCCAGCACAGGAGAGAAGAAGATTGCTTATACAGCAAAAAAAAAGAAGAAAAAAAGACATTTGGAAGAAAAAGCTTTGAACATCTTATTGGTCAGACGGATCAACAACTCAGTCTTAGCTCTACAGTTTCTGGGGGCATTTGAACCGGCGGTGCTCTCACTGGGAGGCCGTCCTTTGAAGTAGTTGTAGTACTGCGAGACGTAGGTAAGAATGCTCAGCCTGTCCGGGATCCTTAAAGCCACCATGTCTTCGGCGTCCAACAAAGCCGGGATCCCCAACTCCTCCTCCGCGACCTGAAAAGCCTTCACAGACCAAAACAAAATACGCAGTTCAACCAGCAGCCACCAACTCCTGCCAAGACAACATTTAATGGTAGCGTGTGAGAGACCAGGGCGAACAAATCCAAAGCTTTTTTGTGTGTGTGTGTGTGTGTGTATTGACTGGGCGCAGTAATGTCAGCTCCTACAATTACAGCATGTGTAAAAATGTCAGACAATACAGCCTCCTTTAAATAGACGGGCAGCAGTCGGTGGCTCGGCCCGGAGAGGTCTGAAAAGGGCTGTATAATGAATAGCGCGCTTCCTGTGAGCTCGCAGGGATAAGAAAAAGGATGGCGGGAGAGGGATATCGGGCATTGTTTCGGATCAGCCTGGACATGCTCATTAAATTTAAAGCAAAGCCTTACTGAATACCAAGTCGGTCGATGCAGAGGAAAAGCACTGGAAGCTTTTTCTTCTCCGCTACAAACACACAGAGGCAATTCTTTATTTAACAACTCGTGAAATAACCACCTGTGAGGAGAAACGCGACACTATTCATGAAATATAGAAGGGTGTGAATTACCACACCAGTCACGGCCTCATGTTTTGCTACAAGAGGGTGGGAGGGGGGGCATCTTCAAAAGTTTTATCAGACCTAAAACCTGATCAGACACACTTTCCTCCGGCCCTGAATGTGGGTTTAAAGTTCGTCTTCCTCAAGATGTACGTCCACGACGGCCGCGGCTTCAAGTGAACTGTCATCATGAGGATCGAGTGGCAGACGACGGCCAGCCTCATTCAAAATGAATAACCCAGAGGACGAAACCCCCCCACCTCCCCTCCAACCGAGCTCGAGTTTTGCTGCTGACACTGCCTCGACCATCCAAGACAGCAAGGAAGTGGTACAGAGAGCATACTGTAGTGCTCTGCTGGGGCCTGTAATCCTCAGAGGAAGCCGGTGAAATGGAAGGAGACTAAATAATGGAGAAGTCCCCCCGGCCGCGCAGCTCGGGTCACTGAGGGGTTAACAAAAAAATAAATGAGGTCAAGTGGACCAAGTTTGCCAGGAGTCCAAAGCTGGCAGTGGCTTTCGCTTAAACTGCTGCGCTGTTATAAATTTGAGGCGGTTTAAGTGTTTAACCGTTCGGCTGCATGCAAGCCAGAGCAAATCCTGCACGCCGCTGGTGTTTCTCTGCACGCCCGGGTTAATACAGAGGAGGATTCATGCTCAACTCAATGTGACAAAAGGTTCGGAAGTCTCGACATCTCACCAGTCTGTTGTTCTCAAACACATCCTCCTTTCTGAGTGAGTCATAGTCTCTGGGAAAAAAACGAAATACAATGAACAGAGAGAGGCACGTTAGACATGTGAGTGATTTAACTTTGACTCTGTGGAGTTTAACTATATGAAAAGTTATGAGGGGATCATCTTGTTTATACACTTCCTTAGAAATAACGTGAGAGAGCAGAACTAACACTCCAAATAAACTAAAAGGACCACTGAAAAACATATATTAAGAATAGAAGACAAAAAAGATGGTTAAAAACACATTTTTAAGGTAACATAAGATCCAAAGACGCATATAAATGACAAAAATACATACTATCCAAGCATATATCACATACTTATGTCACAGATTGTTAATAATATTCGACCAAACTCAGGCTGAATTTCCCAAAGTTGAGTACTCACATCAGGTCCGGTCTGTACTTGTGTATCAGCGCGCAAAACGCCAGTCCGTCTCTAAAGGAGGTGGTCATGTTGGTGATGGCCACATCTCGGTAGCCCTCGCAGTGCGTTTTGCACCACAGCTCCAGAGCCTTGATGGCCGCCATGCTCCAGGCGCGACCGGGGCGCAGCGCAGCGCGGTGCCGGAGCGGAGCGCGCAACAGGCGGACTCTCCGAGCGAGGGGGAGCCGGAGGAAGGAGGCGGAGGAAAAAAACAAAAAAAAAACAAGAGCGTGCCTTCAGGATTTGGCCGTGAACTGCGGCGCTGCAGCTGCGTCCTGTTTCCTCCTGTCACCTGAATGACCGCACAGGCTCGCTGCGCGTCTCTGCGCTCATTACGCTAATTGGCACCGACTGCTGGGTCCTCCATCCACTGCACTTCAGCAAACTCGCTCAGAAAGGTAAATAATAGTGGTTAAGTCCAGCTGATAAGAACAATAAAATGAGTTCTCCCAGTCAGAATGTGAGGGACTTCATTTGTCCTGCATTTGAACGCAACACTCCTTAAAAGTGACACTTGCATGGCATTAAAAAAACATTATTGCAGTGCACGTGGATATATTTGTTCAACCACTTGACGAGTACACGTATTCTAAATCTAACAAGTAGTACAAGTAGACTAAATCTAATCTGTTTTGTCAGATTCTGCACCAAATCCCAGCATGCAATGCAAATTTCCAGTTTAGTCCACCACAGATGAGTGTGGAAAGTTCAGTGAGGATGCTGTTTGAAATGTTTAAGGGTGTTCACAGAGAGACTATTATGTTCAAAACACAACCCTCCTTTGTGATATTGAGTTTAAAATGTTACAGATTTTGCTCCTGGTTACTTTCAGATTATTTATAGATTACTTCTGATTAGTCTGGAGAATTTGGATTTTAATGCAGGCTGCAGTATCCATATGGTTAAAAAAAAATCTAACTCTGACTCTATGTTTTGTTTTATTTTGTTTTTATTATAGTTTATCTTTCGCATGTTAGGGCATAAAACACTGTGTCACGTACTGCAATCTGACAAAACGTTCTTTGTAAAAAAAAAAAAGAAAAAGAAAATCTATCTGTCAGTATCTATATATCAGTATCTATCTGTCATATCACATGACATTTACAGTGATATCTCCATTTCATGAAATGCATCTTTTTAAAAGCAGAAGTACAGGAATGAGCTGTAGGATTTCTGAGGTAATTACACAGCAGACTTGCTATCTCTGCCTGCATGCTGAGGTCAGCCTGCAGTATGAGAACAGACTCTTACCTCAGTCATCTTTGTGTGGGGCCTAATTGGGGACTAATTGAGGCCAACTATTGTCACACAAGGATTCTGACCTAATTAGCCCATATTATGGTGTCCCACGAAATTTTAGGGGAAACTTGCAACACGATTTCTCAGCAGCTTTCACATAGTAAACTGATTATGAAGAATTATGTACTATGTGTAAAGTTTGTTTTGTGGGAAAACTCCTCTCTCCACATAAACAGAAAACAACAAGAGCCCAATGTGCTTCCCTGACCTCATCAGCGAGCGTTCAGACCTCTGACATGGGAAACATAATTAGTGTGAGACCAGAGTTGAACTTGAGTCTTTGAAATTCGAGCAACCCTCACTGACCTCATTCACTCCAGGGCATAAATTGTTTATTTGTCACAACAGCAGGGTCTCCAAAAAAAAAAAAAGGACAGCTTTAGGAGTTGCACTTTGTTTCCTACAACAAATGAGTGAAATGTGATGTGATTATGAAAAGAAAAGAGAAGCAAATGTATGTATCAGTTTCAGGATTTTTTAAAACACAAGCTGTGTGCTGTGTTGTCTCGTCTGAACTGTCTCATTTCTGCTCTGAGGACATCTTCGTGCCCAGAAGGGGGCAGCGTCTCACTGCACTGTTAGAGGACTGTCTCTTCACTCCTGGTGCTCAAATACAAATATAAGTGTGTAGGAAAAACTTACTTAGGATATCAACTATAATCATGCCAGCACACAAAATATACAACATGTGCATTTAGTACAATGATAGGAAAAAAGGCAGTTTTCGCTTACTTTTGTATGAACCTATTGTTATTAGTAGTAATATTTCTACACCGGGAGAAGTTAAAAGATTGATTGAAAGAACTTTTATTAATTAATTACATGTGTCATGTAATTTGTAATATATGATGTGAGCAGTTGGAGAAATTGTTCACTAATAATCCACTTTCATATCTCTCAGATGACTTTCTCTGCACTTTTAAAACAGATTGAGGCATCACAACAGTGGTGAAAAAAATAATTATAACTGTAGATATTTTCACCATTTATTTACTGCAGTTACAATTCATTATTTTTTAATTCTAATATAATCTGTCATTCATATTTAGCCTTTGGTGATTAGGTAACTTTAAAACAAACCCGTAAATGTCTTTCTCTTTTGATTCACAGCTCCTGATGGACTCTGCGTGGCTCTCAGTGAAAGTTGAAAAATATCAGTTCTTTATGTCTTTGATGCATATACTCAGATAGACATGCATCATATATTTGGACTCTTCATGATTTCATTTTTCAGCTATTTCCATTGTTTCCATTGAGGACGTGCGGCTGCATGCAGACATCCTGCCCGTCTGCGAGGGTAACCCGAGAGGTCAGGGATGAGCCTGTCATTCGAGAAATCATTTTGAAAAAAACTATTTGACTGTATCCCATTTGGGCTGTGCCCCGATGATCTGGCACGATAAGGTGGCAGCATTTTGTCATTTGTCACCGTTATCTCTTTAACAAAAACAGCATACAGTCTGAGCCATTCATTAGGAGCTGACAACCTAAACACTTTTAAGATGTGATGTCACGGTCAGAGCACAAAGAGACATGAACAGCACATGCATGTAAGGTTGACTAATTAATTCAAATAATGTAGGGTATAGGAGCTTTTTACAGGTCTACAGGTAAAAACACTCAAAAAATGTCAGAGAAGTTCATTTGAATGCACCATGAAGATAAAACTTTGCTTACACCTTTATAAAAAATGTTTAACTTTTACACTTGGCTAAACAGTGAAGCTCCTCATATCAAAAAGGTTTAAACAATGTGCTTTGCAGTAGAAATAATAGAAATAGTATACACAGTTTTTTTCTTTTTTTTTTTTTTAGGTTATGACTATCTATGCAAACAGGAAGATGATCAATCACTGTGCTTGGCATCAGCTTCCTGTGTTTGTGAGTGTGTGTCGCCTCCTGACATGTTTACAGTGCTGTGGATCTCAGCCTCGTGCTCTCTGGCTTTGGCCCTCAGCTTGGCGATGCTACACGAGCGGAGCTCCTCCGCGCTCGGCCCCTCCGGCCTCTCCCACTTCCCCGACCTCTGGGTCAGCGCGGCGCTCGCAGCTTTTGTCCATGGGTAGTTTTCCACTTCCTGTCGTCTCTCCCAGTGCTCGCCATCAGAGCTTTCTGTCTGCCGTTTCAAACTCCTGCTCGCCGTCTCGGGCGTTTCGTCATTGTCTCTTTTCACATACGGCCCCCCGAGCTGGCCCTGGAGTTTCAGCTGCCGTCTCATCTTGGCACGGCGGTTTTGAAACCAAACCTGGAAACAAGTGACAGAATACTAAATATAAATCAGAAAACAAACAAATGATTAAGTAATATAACTCCGAGTTTAATATAGGTAAATGTTGAGTAAGACTTAAAAAAAGCTATTCACACTATTTGAAAAGGTGAATTCTGAATCTTGTTTTTCAGCTCTTTATTAAATGATACGCACACATTACAGTTACTCTCTTGCCTCTGTACACTCAAAGCGTTATGTGTTTGTCATTAAAATGCTTTAACTTTAGAAGATGCTCGCTTCATTTAAGTGTTTTAGACGATGGAGCCTTGTTTTGATTTAAACTAAACTTATTTAGATGTGACATGTGGCCCCACATCTCTTACAATATAGAAATCTCTCTGTCAGTATGGACCAGCGACTGTTACAGTGTATGTTGGGGCTTGCGAGTATTGTTTTCAGACACACTAATGTGAATCCATCACGGCTGTGTAACATTTATTTAGATAAAAATATAGGTACCTCAACACCTTGAACAGAACTGAATTAAGAAAAAGGTCTATAATCTTAAATAACATTGGTAGTGATGGGCCTGTTAAAGAGTCTGTAGTGGATTCATTTAGCACACTGCACAGAAATATTAATATTAGTGGAGCATTTCCAGGAGGATTTCGGTGTGTCAGTCACCTGTACTCTGGCCTCGATGAGGTCCAGTCTGACGGCCAGGGCTTCCCTCATGAAGATGTCCGGGTAGTGGGTGGTCTCGAAGGCCTTCTCCAGCTCCTCCAGCTGCCAGCTGCTGTAGTTGGCTCGTGCGCGACGCTGCTTCACTGGCCTCTGTTCATCTGGAAAGCACAGCGCGAGCACCAATTACACAATCGCCAACGGGTGACAACGAACTAATGGCTCTAGATTGGATAATTAGCGCGGCGATCATTAGGCCCACTTTAACGCTGCTTGATAATTGATTGTTAGTTACGAGCTGTTAGCTAATCTTTTGTAAACATTTACACTGCAGTCAGATGGCGCTCACTGACCGTCTTACAGAGGACATGCATGTGCCAGCCTGGCTGTATCACACACGTCAGTCCCTTTTCTGGCCATGGCGGCTCTGGTTTGAACTCACCTGTGCCCTCTGCGAGTGGCCCCATCCCGACCGCCTGTGTGGCCAGGAGCAACGCTTCCTTGCATGTCTCTGGCTGCAGATAATTCCTCAGGGATTCATAGCTGATAAAAGGCCCTGGGATTAGGATCTGGGGTTGGGAGCCCAGTCTGGTTGGGAATGCAGGGAAGAAGTGAGCTGCAGGTGAATGGAAAACTGCAGGCAGGAGAGTAGATACCAGCTGCCTCGGGCCAAACATGTCCATGCTATTAAGGCTCCGATATTAAGAGTCAGTCCACTGAAAAGGGCCAGGTTGACAGTTACAGGGATGCTGTTGGATTGGAGAAATGCATCCCAATGTCCAGATGATAAAATAAAAAATAAACAGAGAATAAAGCAGCTCTGATTGTCCACCAGGTGTATCCAGCTTGGTTGTCAGAGCTGCTGTGTGCAGGTATAAGGTGTTGCCTGAAGAGTGGAGGTAAGACTGGAGGTGGTCTCACCTTAGACGTCTGCTCCTCTCCTCCAATCCTTTGCCCCCTCCTTTCCTGGTCACATGGCCTCCAAGCAGACAACAGGGCTTGGTTTATAGGACACAGGTGAAAATCCAGCCGGTGATTCATCATCTCAGTGGATTATTACTCAATCAGCGTTCGTCGTATTCGTCACCACTTTCCCGACCGCGTATGTATGCCCTCAATGTGTGTCCGGGTATGTTTCCCATGAATATTTCTCTCTCTGCCAACCCGGGACAAGTTGCAACATCTTTGGCTTCTGCGATCAGTGAGATGGACAGTCGCTCAGTGCATGAAAAAAAACAAAAAATCCCAGCTGCGTGGATGTGTATGTTCATTTAAACACGTTCACCTGTTGCACAACTCTCATCTAACTTGTTTAACAGATGTCAAATGTAATAGGAACAAATTACTGCAGAGGAGACATAATGAAAACACAAGTTGTTCGGTCCTGTGGGGATGAAAACAAGCAGAAAGGCAGTGGAGCCTGAACAGCAGGTTCCAGGAAAAACACATTCTTCCTGACAACAAAGCGACAAACCTGCGAGCTCATTTGCGTAATGTTTTAATCCCTCCTAGCAACCCTGTGTTTTCTCCACTGTTGATATATTTCGTTGTTGTTTTGTTTTGTTTTGTTTTTTTTAAAGTTGTGATGTTTTATTTTCCGCACACCACAAAACAGACTAAATGAGCACACTGTCAATCTTCATCACAATCAGTCTTACAAGTAGTCATGTACATATACAAATCCCTTCTTTACATGATGGCAGGAATCTAATAATGAAATATTAAACCAGGTAAATCCAGTGTAATGAAAATGTGGCACCTCTAAAAATAACAAACAGCTAATTGTGTTTATCTACCAGTACAAGTGAGACATTGTGAATGTCGTCCTTTTAATCCTCATAACACTTGTTCTCATTAATTATATAAGCTTTGGATCTGAAATGCTGAAAACACCATCCCCGATGTATGGATTTCTTTATTGATTTCAGCGTCACTTTCATTGTCGCAATATGTAGTAATAACTCTTACATTGTGGTTTATGGGGACACATGATGTGATCGTCTTTGGAATTTTGTGCAAGTGCATCACAGTTTGTTGACAGACCTCTCAATTGCATAAACACTGATTATTTAAAGTACTGCTGTTTACACCATTTGTTTTTTTGCTTAAACATAAAAAAAGGCTTCTTTTTTCACCAAAATCTGAAAGAAAATAGTTTTTAAGATGTAAAATAGTTGCTACCCTAAAATTTGTAACTTAGGCTGTTGTATTGTTCTATAAAGAGGACCAGTTTGGGTCAGTTTTGTAAAATGGAATAATACATGAAAGTTGCCAGTCCCAGTTTGTACCTCCCAACTCAAAAGATATAAATTAGATGATTTTTTGAGGAAACAACTTGCAATCTGAGAAACATTTTTTTTTTTTTTACTGTGCAGCAAACATGTTTTTTCCAATCCACATTTATCTTCTTAGATGGGTTTTTCAGACTGGTATTTGTCTTTCAGAAAAACTAATTCCCAGCGCTGTGACTCGAGCGTAATGTTAAAACACATCAGGCACAAACTGGGGATACCAAAGTTCATTCAGTGGAGATTCTGACTTTTTGAACTTCAGATTTGCTCTGCTAGAAGTCGCTTAAAATAATAACTTGAAGCGTGCTAACATGTTAACAGGTGAGAGGATGCCAGTGTCAGTGGACAGCTTCTCTGTGTGATTTGTTTCTGAACAACTCTCCTTCATGTTCTGTCCTGTGTTAATAACTGGTATAGTGCAGTAATTAGTGCTAGTATACACGCCATTTTTGCTGAGCATGTAGACAGTAGTCAAAGTGTTACCGAACACTCACAGGATTTTTCCGTCTCACATCAAAGCATACACATCAACACATTAACAGCCAAGACAGGAAGATTATTCACACATTTTTTTTTCCCCTGTGAGCAAGGCAGCTGTAGCTTAGTGTTGACGGATCTCTGATGAGATGATCGCCAGCGTCGCCGTCCACGTGAATTAAACGCAGGTGTGTCAATTAATCCGAAGATACCTATCACCTTAACAATGCCTTCCCGCTAAGTGCTCATCAGCTCAGACGGCGGTGAAGAACACGCAGCTGTCGGCGTTGTCACCGCTGAACCTTTGATCAGCGCGGGACCTTTTGCAGGAGGCAGCTGGTCCGAGCCGGGGTGAGTCACAGGATGGTCATTCCTCTGCAGGCTGCGAGGGCTCCCTCACCTGTGGCCCTTTCATCTGCACCTGTTCAAACACTACGTTAAAACCTCAGCGGAGGCAGCGAAGAGGCCGGCATCAGGGTTCACATAGAGACTGAAGGCAGATATTTAGTGAATTATACGTCTTCTGTGCCATTTGATTTGATTCCTCCTTTTGAAGAGCATGAAGAACATCACGGGACACTTGAACTCTCCAGTGAACAAAACGTTTTGCCTTTTTTAAGGCAGACATATCCTATCTGTATTAGTACCTCAAAAACACACTTTCGTGTGCCGTTTAGAGACAACTTTTCTCACTTTAGTCTGTTGGTGTTCGCATGTGTGTGACAGAACGACAGATTGAAAGAAATCATTTCTCGGGTTTGCAAGTTCTGCAGGGAGCGCCAAAATAGATTAAAAGTGTCTAGTCTGAGCGGTGGCTAAATAAACACCGTGTGTGGTGGGACTGACGACTGAATAGCCATCTCCGTTTGTCCCTGGCACACAGGTAGTTACAGGGATTTCTCATCTGTTTGAAAGTAGACCCCCTTCTCCCACCCACCCCCTCTCAAACTACTCTGTTTGTCTTTGCCTGGCTCCTTTAATGCCCATTGATCCAGATAATCAGGGACAAAATTGGTGAAAAACCGGTGGGGGAGGTTCTGACAGTGGCTGCTCAAAAGAGCTGCTTGTGGATAATTGAAGGAGGCATTAAGACAACAATAGTAATGGCTAATGCCAGGCCTTATTGGTCTCTCAGGTATTTCGAGCTCCCTGGATGACAAGGAAACACAGGAGATCAGCTGAAATGGCAATCACCATATCAGTGGCAGGCCCTCAGCTGCGGGGACAGAATGCATGTTTATCCGTAGGTTTAGCGAGCCACCAATGGGATGCCCCTCTGATGGCTTTAGCCTGAAATGGGCTTGTTTGAGCTTGCACTCATTCATTGCAGCACAGACGGGAAGGGGCATCTGAAATCCCCCTCAAATGTGTGTTTTTGGATCTTGCATAACGTGATGGTTCTCAACTTTGTAAAATACTTAAAGAGATAAGAAAAAAATGCATTTTGTTAATTGTTACTTCATGTGGATGTTTGACCTTCACTGTGCAGGATGATGTCACGTGCAGAGTTTGAGCGTCTTAAATCTGAGTTTACGTACAAGCATGATTTTGGGACATTACAGCTAGTTTGGAAGCCAATCATGATCCACGATTCACTATCAGAGGCATTCAAAATATTTTTTTTTAATATTCTATAAAATATGCATGTGACATCTTTACACCTGTAATACTTCACTGTTCATCTTTTAAGCTGATATGACAAAGATTCTTGCAGTTACTTATATATGAAGCAGATACAGATTTTCTGACTGTGAATGTGAGTCCAACATTAACTCTCTTTTTGCTCTGTTTTTGGTCCCTACCAACTCCTAAGGGGAATATCTTTGTTTGTTTGTTTGTTTGTTTGT
>JBAJHX010000039.1:6319625-6356918 GCA_037176925.1 Amniataba percoides | reverse complement strand
TTTGTTTGTTTGTTTGTTTGTTTGTCTTTTTACAGCTGTATAATGCTCCATGTTCACCAGCTAGCAGCAGCTTTTTCACAGGGAACAACTCCTGCCAAAAATGCAACATTGACACATATTGAAGATAAAAATATTGATCACTCTGAACAAGTTGAAATCTGAATTAAATGACGCTGGCTATTTACCCTCTTTTTCTTCCTGACAGACATGGCTGAAGTGGATTAACTGTCACACTCTGCCCTCGGTGCGATGCGATAACATCTAACACAACGGAGATTGCGAACACTGCACTTTATTATTCTTTCTCATCCACTACAATGACACTTTACCTCGTAAGACAAGAGTTCTGCCAAATGTCAGGCAAAGATGGATGATTATCGTCGGCCCCGCTGTCATGGGAATATATCTATCTGGTGTAATTTGCAGGCTGGAACTGCAACGAGCGCCGATAAGATCAATATTTAATGAAAGTGTAAGTGAAGCTTAAGGGTTGTCACTTATGCCGCCGCTGTTAATGACATGTCACATTATCATACTTATCAGATTGGGTCAATCTTAACTGCAATTACTGGCCTCATTTCTTTTTAATTCATTACAAATGTTGAATCATTTCTGTCGTCCACCTCTGTGCAAACACAGTGGGCATGTATTCTCAGGCCGCTTGCACATGTGCTTTAGTGTCAACTGCCTGCACAAACTTCATGCTAAAATCTATTAATGGGAGCACGGATTGGTATAATTCAATCAACACACCTGAAATGTGTTTGGAACTTGGAAGAAAAGTGTATTTCATGGCTGAGGAAGCCCCTATGCTCGGCGCCTCACTCTCCCTGGTAATAGTATCCCACAGCGAGCGGGCTGATTGTTTTAGTCCTGGATCACTGGCCGTGGGATAAACCTGAGAGCCCAGCCTGCTTTTCATGTCAAAACCTTCAAGGGGAAAGCGGCCACAATCCAAGAGCAATCACACTTGAGACATCAAAGTGCCAGAGGAGAGGAGAGGCGAGAGACGGTCCACATTTTTTCCACGCAAGCCAAGTGCAACTCAAGCGTGGAGGAAGAGGAGATGATCTAAGGCGAGGGTGCCATTGAGAGGAAGACGGAGAGCAGACAGATGTGCACGGGCAGGTAGCGGCACATCGGGGCCTCTCCTGTAGCCGAGAGAGACACCGAGAAGCCTCCGCCTGGCCGCATTCCTGCTCGCTGCTCACTCACTGTCCACTTTCACGCGGGCGGGAGGAAACGTGTGTGCCTGGACAGCAGCAATTCACCTTCATGGTCAGCGCTGGAGGATCAGCACAATATACTTGAAGTAACAAAAGAGAAAGTGCTTGCTATGCACTGAGTGATGCAAAAAATGTGTCAGCAGAATTGAACTGTTTCAGCTGAATTTTAACTTCTAACTTTATATTAAAGTTAAGAACTGTACTGAAGGTCAGGCCCCCTCAGAGGGTCATGAGCTGAAGTTTGCAGGGTCGTGAGACAATTAATGTGAACAGAAGGAAGACAAAGTGGAGACAAGCCAAAAAGGTTGGGAAACACTGGTTAAATTTTCAACAACTTTTTGTCTAAAATCCCACCGCTGCCTGTGGTTACATTATTAAAGACGTACTGGACATTTTAGAAGATTTAGTTTCCTTTACAGCTGCATTTGAGGGCATCCAGCCTGGTGCGATGAATAAAGGCAGAGGTTGTTAACTTGTCAGTGGTTCTTTAGGCCAGTCAACAACAGGCCAGCCCCCCCTTCCCCCTCTCCTCCACCTCGTCCTCGTTAGCTGTCATTCATCTCTGTTCCGCCTCACTGCTGCCCAGCCAATAGGATGCTGGCGCCTGACCAAGAGCCCCGGCTGCTAAGACTTGTGCAGTAAGTTGATTGATAACCATAAACAGAGCTTTCGGCTAGTTATAGGACACCATACAGGTGCAATTAACACATCAGAGAGAGAGAGAGGGAGAGAGATCGGCAGGTAAGATGCATGATGGGTAAGGCATGGTTGGCTTTCCGTATGAACAAGTTAATCATGGGGATGGATATGTGGATGCATATTCATTATAGGGGATTTGGAGGCATCATGGGGGTTCAGAGGACAAAGGCACATATATAATGTATTCATAATGTCTTGGGGTTGAATTCTGCATGACTGTTGTCACAACTTTTTATCTCTTTTGTTGTCAAAGTATATGAAAGAAACATGGTTTTCTTTAAATCTTGTTTTTGAAAAGGTGGTTTATGAACAAAATTTAGCACTGTCTGACCTGTAGCCTTGGTTACATTTTAGAAGAGAAAAGGCTGCATTAATGTAGCCTGAGACAAGCAGGCCTGTGTATCTTATTGAACGCCTGTTGTTTCTGAATGACAGACAGCACTGACCCACCAGTGTGGGCATGTCTCGCCCTCACTGAGGATCCTTAACCGTGCCGAGGCTCCATCCTCACGCCCTCCCTTGTAACAAAACACCAGCAGCAGTCTGCGCCGTTAAAATGGCCTGCCCACATCACGGCTCTTCAAAGCGCCCTTTGGTCTGTGTGATTGAACAATTACTGCCATGCTTAATTTGCTATCAATAGGAACTTCCACTTTCCCAGTTTACCAGCATGCCTTCACGTTGTTTAACTTATCCCTTTGACTCCATCAAGAGGTTTTCAGATGAAGTCAGTGGCACCAAGCAAAACAACTCACACTTTCATGGCAAAATGGTTTCCATCACAGCATGCGCATCACGCCTTTAATTTGTCTGTTACACGCCAGCGAAGAGCGAAGCGCACCTATGACAGCTGTTTCCAGTTTTATCAGGATCCAAAAATTACTGGAATGAATTGAAAGGCCAAAACCTTGCGCCGTTTATTTTTCTCCTTCCGCGTCGTTTGAGGTGCTAAAATATCAGTCTGAAAGGTAATAATTGGTTCTTGTGAAAATGTGTTTTTAAAATTTCAAATTAAAGTAGCTTTGTAATTAGAGTGAAACATTTTTGTTGAATCCCTGGTTAACTGCTGAAATATGTTACACTATTCAGTTTCAGGTAAAACTGATTGAAAAACTGAAAGAAAAGGCATTTTTCCAAAAGTTATTTTATTCAGTTCAACACCAAGGTGGCTGACAAATGTAACGGTAAAGCGCTGTGACTTCAAAATGACTCATCTTTTCAGCTATCTAAAGGAACAATGAACATTATACTCAGGTTTTAACATATTCGGTAAATTTGGCTTCTTAGCTTTAATAATTTGAAAGAAGAATGTTGTGTGGGATAAACAAATTAATTATCTGTTATCAAATCACAGACCTTGAATAATACAGTGAAGGTATTTGCAATGTTTAGATTTTGGACACTCAAAATTTATGTTGCCGACTACAGCAAATTTTCTACCACACTGATAAAACTCCGGAGAGCATGAGCAGAAATATTTGTGTTTTTTATGTCCATTAACAGATAATACAATAAAGTTGATATTTCTTATTCAAAATATTAAAAATATTGAGCTGAAACTAGTACCGTTTTCCAAATACGCATTGAACTACTTTGTAATCATCAAAATAAAATAACTACAGAAATGCAAAAACTCCCTCTAAATGGGCTCTAAATGCAATCAAAATGGTTGTTTTAATTTCAATTGAATTAAACCATTTTTAAAATACTCATAATAGGTATTATCAGATTATTATACTTATTTTATTGTTGTCTACAGCTCCAATTGTATATAGTACACATTGCCTTTAACTGATTATATAATTACATTACCCAATAATATTCCAAGTTTGGTCTTTTTTCATTATTGGTTAATGTATCATTAAATCATCATTTAAAAATGACTTACATTTGTTAAGAAGTAATAAACGCACTAATTGTGGTATTATTATTATACCAGTAATTTTCCAGTTACAATGCAGATAATTATTACATTTTAAACTCATTTAGAGGGAATTTTACTGCATTCTTTGAAGTCACAAAATGTTCCAGACGTTATTGTATTACTGGTAAAAACCAGCTCACTGGAGGATCCTTTAATCTGAACCACTGAAGAGCCACAGAGTTCATTAATCAGTCGCGATCAAATTAGAGCAATGTTTGAACTAAAGATGACAAAAAAAATAATTTAGCTCTGGTGTGAATGACACTTTTCAAATTGGAGGTGGAGTCGTACGCTTTCTTTTTTATGTTGTTGCTTCCATGTGAAGGACCTTCATGGACTCGGAGATCATTGAACTGGTGTCAATTTGTCCGTAGATTCCCACTAAAAACGCCTTGTGGAGCAGGATGTCTGCGTGTTCTGTGGGGGAGAGAAAGCACGTTACAACACGCAGCTATGGATGTATGACTGATTAGGACTTTACTTAACACGCTTCATTAAATCGCTTTTTTTGCTAAAAAATATTTCATGGTCATTTGACTAAACGATGAGACAAACATGGGAGTGACTGCTTTTTATCAGATCACTGTCAACACGAAAACGACTGGAGACTTTCTCTTACCTTGACAGAGAAGCACATATTCTGGAAGATTTCTGAGAGCCGTCTGCACCACATCGAAGTTCCCACTGCCCATACAGTACATGAAAGTTGGCAGGAAGTCGGTTGCCAGGCTGCAGCACAGAAAACACCGTCACAGGAAAAAGTAAACGGTCACAAACACAGACTGATGGGTATCACAAAACCATTATCATTATTTTTTCTTAACCACTGGCTTTTATAGTATTTATCTCCACACATTTCCTCTGAGTTATGGCACGCTCTCTGTGGGTGGTTCGTCCCGGCGTGCTGTAAACTCACCACGGATTGTTCTGGATGCAGCGCAGAGCCAGGCTGAAGGCCATGTTTCGACACAGCTCCTCAGAGGAGGTCATGAGTCTCTGCAGATCGTTCTACGAAGAGTGACATGAGGTGGTGATCGACATGTTACACACACACAGGTACCACACTTGACCTTCTTTTATATTGTTTCTCTTGTTTATGACTCACGGTGAAGTACTGGATGATCTCTGGGCTCCTCCTCGACTTCTCATCCACCTCTGTCAACACTTCCAATACATCTACAGCAGATGGAAAGAAAACATCATATTACTCATTATGATACAGGATAAATACGTGAGAAATCTCTGCAGCGGTCCGTCGGTTACCCTCAACTGCCTCTCCTCTCGACATCTTTTTCAGGTACATCGTCATGTCGGCCGCGCTCAGTGACACTGAGGCAGATATGTTGACAAGCGGCAGGGAACCAGTGGCCAAATCATCTGGTAAGAGCAAAAACAAGCGACTTAATACAGAAGAATCATCAAGTACACAGACAGACTGGTGATGATTTATACGTTATATGTTCAGATATATAGTATATGGCCTCTATAACCACTTCATGAACTCAGAAGATCCTCCAGTGCTTACCATCTCTCTCCTCTGGAGCGACTTCTGCAGAGGAACTTTTCACTGGCAGAGTGAGTCCAGCCAGCAGAGACTTCAGCTGAACCAGGTCTGGGTTTTCTGCACACAGAACCCTGGAAGGAGAACGAAGAGAACAAAACCTCTGACAAAGCTGTTGTTGCTGTCAATCCAGTAAACTCATTCATGGTTTGCTTTTTAACTGTTGTATCTAACACTCAAAGGATATTTTTGTGTTGATATACTTACTGCAGGATGTCAGAGTGCTTTTGTAAATAGGGGATGGCGGCTGCTGCGTCATGGGTGATGTACTTCTGTGTGAACTGCAAAAACTTGTTGATGAAGACCAGCGGAGAACGAGTCCTCTGAAAGTTCTACAACAGAGAAGGTGCACAAACGTGTGTTAAGATTGGTAGCTTGTTAAAATAAGTCGTCACATTGATCTCAATCCTCAATCATGAAGATTTGACGGTTTGTGAGCCGCTCACCTGAAGGACCTTCATGAAGGACAGAAGGCAGTCTTGAAGCGCCCTCTGGTGTTCACTGTGGAAAACAAGCGGCTGCAGCAGCTCCAGGATGGCGAGCACATTGATGAAGAACGTCATGTGGTTCTGCTGCCGAAATTCCTGTATGTTTAGATGAATCCGGCCGTGTAAGAGGCCTGCGATCATCGGCAAATGTCTGAAAAACAAAAAACAAAAAACAGTCAGTGGGCTGGACTCTTTATTTTGCCAACAGAGTGTGAAGTGTTTACAGAATAAATCATAAAATGTTGCTGCATTTTTCCACCTGAGCAAAAGGACAGGATGCGACACTGCCAACTTCCTGCACGCAAGGTTGGCATCAGACATGCGGTTCTCAGCGGACTTTGAGTCTCCTGCATCAGCGAGCAGTATGACCAGACGATGCACCAGGACATCCAGCTGAGGAAAATACATAAAATAATTAGATACATGTGAATCATCATTGACCTGTTTTGGGTTGAACAATGGAAAGCTTGCTATATTGTACTTAATCTGACAGCAATTACAGAATCATTCCTACACTGCAATCTCCAAAAATATTTAGGAAGTTTATCCTTATGTATACAGATATTTTATTCAATATGAAGCCTCAAGTCTGAGGGAAGTGTGACATCTCAAAATAAACAAGAAGAATGTCCAAAAGAAATCACTATAACATGGTAATAGGACATAGAAAAAGGTGTCACAAGAACATCCCATAACATCTTAAAAACCATGTGGTCATGTGGAAAGACACGTTTACCTTGCAGCTGCTGCCGTACGCAGCCCCGCCGCTGGTGAGGGTGCCTTCGGGCAGGGTAACATGCTGGATGACTTCAGGGAAGTGCAGATAGATCTGCAGCAGCAAGTTCTGGCACCGCTTACTCATTGCACTGAAAGACAAAATAAACAGGTACAGTGTATGCTCTGGTTTAGAGACAAAGCGCCAACTGCAGGAATATGCCATTCACTTTATGAATTGTTTGCTTAGGACCGTTCAGCTGTCCATGGTAAAGCTACAAGCTTAGTAACAAAATAATCAAGACTGTAATCCCTGATGTCATTGAGCCCTGTAGCTTGAAGCTATTTAATTGACAGTGACTGGTTGACCAATTTTGTGCAGCCAGAGAAAGTTTGTCACAGCTTTTCAACTGAAGTTTTACTCTATAGTGCAACTACCGTTATAAAATCAATGTTCCCAGTCTCACAGAAAATTTCACCTTCTCCATCTCTTCTAAGTGATCATCTATAGAGCCGATATGAGATCACAGATAAGATACCATAACAAAGCATTTCTCTATTGTTTCTGTCCACAAGCAACAATATTTAATGTACATTAATACAAACTAGGCACATGAATGGCGTAATGTAATGTAATTCTGAGGCATTTGCCTTCAAGTCACCGTGGTTTCAGAAAATCCTCTAAGCCTCTTGTCAAGCTCAAATGATGCACTTTCTACTGACTGAAGAGTTTATTACAGCTGTGAATTAAGCGAATCAGAGCGACCTTGACCGAGAGCAAAGAGTCCGCTCGTTGTTCAGTCGATGGTGTGTAATTGGAATAAACAGCAGCTTATCTGACAGCGAGGTTTCACAAGAAGAATGCTCAACATACAATCAAGTGTTTATTCAGCACAAGGCCAAAACCCTTTACTTTTAACATGTTTTTATCTGCCATATTTTCACTAGCAACCACTTTACCAGACAGCTTAGCTATACTTAAAATACTGTAATTCGGAAGCTAATTTTGCTTGACCTTGGCCAAAGTTTCCTCATTAAAGTGGTTTAATAACCAGAGACATATTCATGAAAGGAGGGTTTGCCTCCACAAAGAGTTGCACCCTGATCTCTGACAGCTAAGTCAGAGCAGGAATTCACAACACAGGCAAGTTTAGAGCTTCAGCCTTAATCCTCTTGGCTTCATTATAATACACTGAGCTTTTAAAGAGATCACAGTACAGACGACTTCTGCTGGTTTTAATTTCACACCAATAGACCTAATTATCGAGTTTTCCCTGGTCCGCAGCATTGTGGCTGACAGAGGAAGTCTAAAAAGTTCATCTGCACTGAGAAGGAAAATCTAGTGCGATTTACCCCAAGTTTATCAGCACACCATAACAAAAAAAGACTTTCCGTATTTGGGCTAATTAGGAAGAACAATACAATGTGTCGAAAGAGATGGGATGAACACTTTGGTGAACCTTATTTCACAAAATGTGATAAGCATATGTGTCTTTCTATTGAGGTATAACAGGTCATACTGAAAATGGAAGATAATGAAACAATACATAAATATACTAATAATACAATATACAACTTACCTGTCCTCCCATTTCTTTGTGCAGTTGATGAGGTACTCTGATACTTTTTTGATGTTTTCTATGTCTCCATTGCAGTAGGAGTGAAGGAGGGGCAGCCTGGACTGGATGAGGGAGCAGGAGGCCTGGTCCAGGCTGCTCCTGTCATCGTGGGGTGAGTCGCGACTGTTGAGCTCCGACTCCAACAAGATCAGGTCGACTAAACTGATGAGCTCCTCCGAAGTGAGCCGCAGCACAAACTTCTCTGTTTTCTTCTGCACAGACAAAAAGAGGCGCCGGCGTCAGCAGAATGAACTCTCTGTGACTTCAGGCTCATAGAAAATGTAGAAAGAAAACGGCGACAGCTGGGGCCTTTGTATGTGGTCTTTTGATCTTACTTGAGGGATCTTCTGGTCACGTCCCTGCCAGATACGAGGGATGTGGCTGCACGCCCACAGGAAATCCAGGGCTGATGATGGGTCGAGCCTGGAAAACATTACACAGACAGTTAAAATAACCTCTCGCTGTAAGATACATCTTTCTCAATGAAATTTCATCAGAACCAAAAAGAATTATTGCTGAGTAATAGTTATTCATTCATCTCCTAAAGTCACAAAACAGTGGCTGAGGGAAAGGTTTTTAAAAAATGTACTTGTAGTCTCTGCGCTTGCTGAGAAGAGCACTGATGCACTGCAGGAGGGTGGACCAGTTTGACTGATGTGTAAGCAAGGCCAGTAGATAAGGTCTGTAGGCAGGGGTCCCTCGTGCCTGAAATGAGAGAAACAGTCAGAAAGGATGGAGGAGTAACAGCAAGCAAGCGAAGACTTGCTGCGGTACGATAAGACAAGAAAAGTACATTACCTGCAGGCAATGCTTATCTTACCTTGTTGAGGGCAAACAGCAGTTTCTGTTGAAGGTCTGGACACACCGACGTGACCTCTGGGTCAAGATGCTCCAGCCAATCAACCAGCAGCCCAGAGCTCAGTCCAGACTTTGTCACCTCGGAGCTGCTGGCAAAGGTGAAACTGAAAGGTTACCTTCACGGAGATCAGACTGAGGACCTATTCAGTTCCTAATGCCTCAATCAAGACCTCGGAAAGATAATGTGCAATACACCCACAATACAACTGAGCTTAAAAGATCTTAAACCCAATGTTCATGTGCCTCATGTGCCCCAAGTGCCAGTTTATTAAAACACCGAAAAAATGTTGAGTCACAGACAGTATTCAACACAAATACGTGCTACCACACTTCCTTGAACCAAATCTGACATCTGTCAATATGCAACTTTTCAGTATGTGCCTGCCTCACTGGCGGTGTTGCTTGAACCCAACATAGAAAAGATTCTGTAAAGTGTTCCATGATTTTCACAGCAAGTGAATCTATAAAGCTGCAAAACCAATTAAACCTTTCCAAACCAAATCCAACAGCAGTTTCTGAGTACAAGGCCGCAGACGGCGAGCGCCGCTTTTCCTATTTTGTCACAGGCGGCGGTGTTTGTCGTTTAGTCCTGTCAAATATAAATGTTTCTTGCATGACTTGAGAGGGAAATAGAATTGCGGCGCTCACTTGTGAGAATCTACTTCCTTCTTCGCAGCTCGCTCCTCACTTTCCTGGAGCAGCAAGGAAATCACCGTGGCAACAGGGCCAGCTGTGCCGTTCTGCGTACCAACAGTCATCAGCAGAGACAGGAGCTCCTCCAAGTACGGCGACCTCACCTCCATCAGCCCATGTAACACTGAAATATAATAAAAACAGCATCATTAGTAATAGTCTTTTGGACTACCATATGGAATCTTTATGTAACAAAACTTTGTTAAATACGACAGCAGCTTTTGTGTTTTGGTGGCAGTGAACTATGTGTGTAACAATACATTGTATGATATACATTTTTCAGGAAACACATTCTGTTTCAGTTCACATGGTCTATAAAACAATTCACCACAGGTTTTGTTCTCAATTCGGGCTTCAGTTTTTTTCACCATCGCTTCCTTTTTCATTTTATTGTAAACACGTTTTGTCTGCTGTTATAAGCTGCTGTGAAAAATCTCAAATGGTTCCACTGTTTAATTTTTAAGTGTCAAACTATATACCTTTATAAAAATGATTGTTATGAAAACTTGAAAATGGAACTTGCTGAACTTTTGCTACAGAAAACATGATGAACTTCCTACATTGTAAAAAATGATATATTAAAAGGTTGTTGTTGGTCACTGATAAAAAATGTAATTATATCAAACAGTTTGCACTTTTAATTTCTAAATGAAGGAAAAGAAACTTTTACCTGATAAAACAATAAATCAGGCTTCAAAATTGTGATAAGTTAACTCTCGGTCAATGAACTTATGTCACTCATTTTTGAAACACTAATTCTGACGCACTAAATCAATGCACATCCACATGATGACCTCATTAATACCTTTCCCAATGAGCTCTCCTTCTGCATTACATCTCTCTCCACTTTTCAGCATTGCGATGACGGCTCTCACTGGCACTTCAGTGTCTCTGTGATACGCCAAAGCCTCAGCAAGGTGGAGGAAACCTGTACGCACTGAAGGGCAGAGACACTTGTCAATCATTAGTTATATAAAATAAATGAGACAATATTTTGAGAGGACAAATGATTGAGGTGCTCACCATCACTGTGCCTGTGTTTGTGAGAGTTCTGACCAGCGAAAGATTTCAGCAGAGTCTTTAGTGGTCCCGCCTCCACAGTTGGGTTGTCTAACCAGTTCAACATCTCAACAATGACTTTAAGAAAAAGTGAGGAGAAGGTAATGTCCTGGGACACGAGACGCTGGAAGAGACAGAGATCACGCAGGAGAAATTTTATGAACCAATGTTTTGTGAATCAACACTGAATTAAGCATTATTGTCAGTGAGCTTTACCTGATAGAGGTGAAGCTGACGCATGAGAGGGCAGGAGAGGGCGTGGCTGCGGTGCATTGACATGACAATAGGCCCTGCATGGGGTGAGGTTAGCAGGGCTGCGATGGCCTGCAGGAGTCGAAACGCCAACCCACCCTGCTGAATTTGTCCCTGCTTGGCGCGCATCAGCTCTTTAGCCAGAGCCTGCTGCAAGGCCAGAGAGAGCTGACTGGGAGGGGGGCCGTGCCAGCGAGGGTCCACTTTTAAAGGGAATATCTGGAAGGCAGGAAACACAAAAAGCAAGTCAGTTTGACAAAGAAGTGACTCAACAGCAGCTTGAAATAAACAAAAACCTTTTGTTGTCTGTGACCAACAATGGACATTTACCTCACAATAAACTGCATTGTAACCCCATGTTATACATGATGTAGAAATGGAAAAAAACACAGATAGAATAAAACAAAAACAGCTTGTAAATCCCACCTGAAGCAACATGACGGTGAGATCATCATCAGGTCCGACTGCAGGGAGCTGACTGGCTGCTCTCATCTTCACAGAGCTGTGGGGCGTTTCCACGGTGACTTTGGCCTTACTTGTTTCAGCAGAATCTGTAAGAAGGCATGTATTCAGGATATGCGCTATTTAGATTACTTTCAAACATTTTCTTTACCAGAAACCTAAGAATAAATTCCTATGTCATCTTAGATTACATAGAAGTAAATATTACATAAACATTTACATATTGTGCCAAATAATCTTTTTAATGTGAATAATCTAAACGTGTAATAGAGACAATGACTTAAATGTATCATATAATGTAAACTGAAATTGCAACTAAAGTCACCAACCTCTGTCTGGAGGAAGAGAGGAGCTCAGTAATGCATGGAAAGTGTGCCCCCCAGTGGCACCTCGCTCGTGTTGCACTTCAACCAGGTGGGCCATGTAGTCTATTGCAGGATAAATATAAAATGAGGAAAATAAATGTTTTGAGACCAGATATCTCAAAGTGTTTCAAAAGTACGATATCTGCAGCACTCTTACGCTTGTCCATGATGTTCTGCTCCAGTGTCTGTGGATCATGGGAGACAGCCTGGTCCAGGTACTGCAGCAGTTTACTCATGCTGGATACAGGAATGCCAAAGGACTGTACAAACAGCAGCAGCTGCTGAGGCTCCAGGTCCTGCAATGCTGTGTGGAAAAAAATTATTGTTTCATTAATGTATATTTATGTGGTGGGCAACACATATTTTTCTATACTGTGACAAGTTTTACCTGCATCAACCAATCGAGAAACTTCTGATCGGATCATTCTCAGTTTCAACCAATCAGGCAGCAGAAGGGCCTCTTCTGAAGTGTCAACCAGGAAGGCAGTGGGCAGAGGTTTCTTGTCGGGAAACCAAATGTCCAAAAGAGCGTAGAAATCACTCTCTCCTGTGAAAATGCATAAATGCAATAGTAAACTTGTTCTTGCTCCTTTAACACCAAAAACATCAAACCATAAAGTCTAAACAGGATTACCTTTGGGTGGCCCCAGAGTCAGCAGGATAACCATGGCATGAACTACAAGAATGTGCATTGTGGCAGTCTCTCCTGTGGTCCACCGCAGAAACACTTGGTCCTGAGATTCTGACTAAAAAAGACAAAAAACAAACAAACAAAAAAATGTTTGTCAAGGGTTATCATGCAATTTTACCTCTTCATTACAGTTCCACCAAAAATTCCTACAGACTTTCAGAGATGTATTAATCTTCAATTGTGGATGAAATTTCAGTTGCACATTTGATCACAGAACTTTTAAATGCTTCACTTACATTGATCAAGTACAAGGAACAGTAGAAAGTTCGATATAACGTTAAATGACAGTCTCATTCAGTTAGTGACAATTCTTGGCTTAGCTCACCCAGCTGTAAAGATCCTCCCCCTCTTTAGTTTTCCTCAGTCTTCTAATGTACGCTGAGAAGATGGTGAGGAAAGCGCTGAGCACGGCGTCAGACTCGGGCCTGCAGGAATGTTTGGAGAACAGGGTGTTCATGATGGTGGAGCGCTCGACAATGAGCCGGGCGACGTCCTGTGGAAGGTGACCGAGGAAGAGATCTGTGTCAGTGCTGCCCCATGAACACAAAATTAATCAAAGACAAATGTGATGTAAAATAATATGGAATTTACCAGAGCCAGGTCATTATGAGAAGCCTGCTCTTCCACTGGTGCATGCTGGGATAGGTAGATGAGATAAGCACTGATGGTCTGTGGATCTGTCTCCATATGAATAGCCTGCGAGGGAACAGAGAGACAAGATACGCCCTTCAAACTCCAGCTCACTAATCCTCCCAAAAGGTTGGCATTTATCGACAGTCGCTGCTGAGCTGAACACTGACCTGCTGCAGAGCGGTGGACGTCATGCCTCTGACGCTGTCAAACAGGGGGAGCTTGGGGAGGTCTTGAAGCAGCCACTGGTACCCTGGCAAGAGCTCAGCATCTGCAGAGTCTTCCTCCATGGGCTGGTCCCGCTCCTCTCCATCTTTCAAGCCTCCTTCACTCAGCACCAAAGACAATCCCTAGAAGCAAATACGACAAGTAAAATGGAATAATCCTATCACAACAACACAAAGCCACGTGCTGTAATGATTTCTGTTTAAAATACCTTCATGGCTAAGACTCTCGATGCCACCTGAGAGGAGCTGAGCCGACGCAGGAAGTAGTCCAGCACTTCACATGTTGTCTGTTCGTCAGCCTTAGGACCTAACAAAAGATCCTGGAGACGCCCGAGTAGCTGCCTTTGCTTCTGTTGTCTCTAAAAGGAAGAGAGATAACAACTCAGGATGAATCAAGAGCTGGTAATACAAAGCTTTAAATAGGTTTAAATAATTTAGTATGTGGGATGTTAATTTGAGACCAAAGATGAAGAAAAACGAGTCATAAAAAAAAGACAAGGTCAGTCCTTTCTGGCTGCCAGCAGTGAAGCATTTTGTTCTAATCAACATACTTGTCTCCTCTTGGCTTTCTGCTCTTTGCTCTCTCCCTCTTCGTCATCCTCTATTGGCAGACTGTCATCCGCAGCATCATGCAGAAGGAATTCACACAGGCACTGAACTGGCAGCACATCCAAGGACCCCTCACTGGACTGGACCAAATCAGCCAACCATGGCATGGACTGAGAGGAAGCCTGTGAAGGGTTAAAGATGCACAACAGTTACAGTACGCACACTGGAGGGAAAATGTGCCGTTTCTTTCTACTGACAGTCTGAGACAGTTGGGCACAATTGGCGTTCGTTTTTGCTGCCAGTAAATCACTTTAGTCAGTTCACAGGTTTTCTGCAGAGGTCAGCATTGAAAGAAGAGTATCAGTTTATTATACCAGAGAGTCTAACTTATAATAAAAAAAAAGTCCAGTACAGCACTAAGCCAATAGTTTACACTAAATATGCTCTTGTTGAGACACAATCCCAGTTTTCAAGGTAAAATAGCTGTCACCTACATCTGTTCAGTTTTTCCTGAGTCAGAGAGAAAACCTGACAAAGTCTGAACACTGACAGACATTTTCATTTTGTACAATAAGCAGAACACAAAGATCTTACAGTGTGTTTTGTTCAGTTGTGTATTACCTGTCTCTGGATGATGTTGAGGAGGAAGTCTGGATTGCGGCTGCGGCAAAGGAGATGTCCGAGACGCAGCGACTGGTTGAGGCTCTTTACCTGCTCCTGGACCTGAGGAGGAGGTCTACGAGGTGGACCCCTGGACAAAAACAAAAAAAACTTTGCAGTCACACAGCAGCTGGAATGTCTTTGTGGGCCAGTCTCAAGATTTAATTTATAAACTTTTAAAAGTGAGTCTCTTTCTTTGAGAATGGAATCTGTCAATCAACTAGTTATGTGGTGTAAAAGGTAATTCCTCTTACTGTGGATCCAGACTGGTAAGCTGAGACAGCAACAAGCTGTTGCTCTCTGTGATGGTCTGTTTGGTGGAGGCCGCTGCCAAGTGGCTCTCGAAGGCCAGGATCTCCTGTTTCTCTCTCTGGGAGATCTGCAGCTCCCTGTTAATCATCTCCGTTTTTGTGTCCTCATCAGCAACAGTGCATGGAGGGTATGTATAGTTGCTATGGAGGCATAGAGAGACGCGTGTTGTTAGTTGTTCATCACTTTTATCTTGAGACCATTTTATTCTTAATGAAAACCTTTGCCTACTTTGTCATAACCATCTCCATGAGCATTTTCAGTGTTGGATAGCCATCCCAGGCAGCCAAACCTAAGTGAAATTGTAAGATATTAATATAGTATGTTTAAAAGCTTAGACTATATACAGCAGATACTCTTACATAAGCAATATAGAAAAGGGAGTGCTGTACCTATCTTCTGAGGATTAAACGCAGCCACCACGAGCAGCAGCAGCCATGCCTTCCAGTACAGTGTGGATATTGCCAAATTTGGTGGTTGGTACCTTAAACATTTAGAGTCATTTGTTAGTTTAGACTGTAAACTGTATGACCCGAAAGTGTTTTAAAAGCCAGTAAAGACAGCTAAAGTACCCCGCAGGCAGCTGAATGTTCTCTGGATGGTGGTATGTACACAGATTGAGCACAGCATCAATGAGCTGGATCCTCTCCACTTTCAGGACGTCCAGATCTGTTTAAAAAGAAAAAAACAGTCAGCCCCAAACTGATATATCAAGAGTCATGTCGAGAAGCAACAATTACAATGTAAATCACCTTAACCATACTTTCCTAACATGCATTATGCTGACTTAGGATAAGATGTGAGCAAACAGTTGCCCCTTGGAAAACGTCAGTTGGCTGCTCATTAAACGGAGGCACATGTGTTTACCAAATGTCCAAATGAGCTGCCAGAGAGTAATAAACACAGGCTTTAACTGTGACCATAAACAGTCACCACTAAAGTGGACATTCACGCACCATCAGACTGAACTCCGGCAGCCCTCTTGACCAGGTGATCTGCGAGCTCCATGGCATCGGCGGGGCCCAGAGGCAAATCACGCGACAGCCCGATCACCAGGATGCGCATCAGCGTGTCCTCCAACAGAGGCACCTCGGAGCAGAGGCGGAGGAAGAAACTGAAGAATAAAAATAAAAATTTAATAAAAACTTGAGAGAGAAAACTTTAGTTAGAAGTAAGCTGACAGTTCAAGATACCGAGGAAGACATGGATAATTTTGAAGACTGAAGCAAAACTCACTTTCTGTCGCTCTCTGGGGGCCAGTTGTCCCATTTGTAATATGTCTCTGGTTGCTCTGTGAAAAGCACTTTGTGAAGGCTGTGGACATGAATGAGATAATTCATATAGTACCAGAAAACATAATTACCTTTAAATGATAGATTCATCAAACACATGCAGGTACTGACCAGTGAACATAGTCTTTTGCGCCGACTTTGCTGATGGTGGGAACCACAGTGTGAAGCCACCACACAGCGTCTCTCTGGATGGCAGCGATCTGATTCTGAAACGACCTCAGGACCTCCAGATCTAACACAAACCAGACACGTGTTTGAGGCAAAGCTGATCATGCATGTTATGCTTCAAAAACACATCATTAAAACAAATAAAACAGAACTAACTCTTCTTCTCTCCTTTGTCCCACGCGATGCCAGCTTCTTTGACCTGAGCGGTGATGCCCAACATCATGGAGACAGTCAATAAATCTGTCACCTGGATAACAAACCGCTCCTAGGAGAGAGACAACGACAAACATTTTTAAGTAAAGTGTAAATACACAAAGGCTTAAGATGACGTGACAGAGATTTTCATTTATACTTTGAACTCCATGTCCACATAGCTGGCTTCCTTTCTCTCCTGCATTAAGCCAAAGCAGAAGGACTGGAAGTTAATCTCATGCTTGGTCTGTTTTATGATTTCTCTCAGCAAAGCTCTGGAGGCACGGAGGTAGTCATCCTTATTGGTTAGCAGGTCCTGGAACACCATCGCCAAGAACTACAGACACAAACAAAGAGAAGGAGAATGAGGATTTTGAGAAACAAATGACTTAATAAGACTTTGTTTAAACAACTTCCAAGTCTCTAGTTTCACCTTTGGAGCCTGTTCTGGGCTGTGCTGTAGGACTGTGTGGAGGACTTGCATGTTGTTGGGATTCCTGGCATTGGACAGCTCATTAAAGATCACCAGCTTCACCATGGTGCCCAGGTTGTCTCTGTGCGCATTGAGCAGCTCTCTGGAAGATAACAGCCAAAGCATCAGTTTACGTCACCACGTGTGACAACAAGTTAGAAATGCAACAAAAAGAGAGTCTGCAGACCTGACACACAGCATGTAGTGGTTGAGGAGGACTTTTGGTTTGAGTCGGATCTTGATCAGGTTGGAGATCACCTCCATGTCATCTGCTCCGTGGGTGTTGCAGTTCATACACAAAGACATGAGCAGGTCTTGAGCTGGTCGAGTCAGCTATGCACACATAGAGAAACAGAAAAGGTGATTAAATACTATAATTTTGCAAAATTATAAGACAATGTATCCTAATACTGGTACCAGCATACTGATTTTATATTGCATTTGAATGTTATAATGAAATATAAATACTTAGAGCAAGTATAAATACTTTCATAATAGCTTAATATTATTAATATTATTGCAGGACTGCCCATATCGCCCTGCTCTTTACTCAGTGAGTGCAGCATTTTACTACAGGCTGCAGACAGAAGTGAGATGCTGGGACGTTGAGCATAAAAAGTAGTCTAACATGAGATATTTGTTGTTTACCTTTGGGTTCTGGAGCCACATTTCCAGCCTCTGCACAGCCATGAGACGTGCCTCTTTGTAGCCACATGTGGCTGTGAGTAGACGCAGCAGGTTTCGGGACACGTTGTCCATCGGCTGCCGACGATTCAACTGATCCCTGAGGACATCAAGCACGTAGTCCTCCACGCTTTCTGCCAGTTCATCATACCTACAGAACACCAGAGAGTGAGGAGAAATTATTTAATTCTGATAAATTCATAAAGTATCAAAAGTGCTGCATTATTCTTCACATCTATATGTGTAGTTCTCATACCTCGGCATAACCTGCCCTTCATCCTCAGGGCTCAGTTTCTCTTCTGCTATCAGCAATTCAGTCTGGCTGTCATCCTCATCGGGGGTAGAAGGATGAGGGCTGCTACCTACAAACAAAAAGTAAAAACCCAAACACAGCATAGCCAATCAGCTCTTGTTTCCTACATCAGCAATCCAAATACTCATTGTGGAAGTGTGTAATCATACCTGCACTGAGATCTCCGGCAGTGCGGCCAGTATCAGCCTGCAGCAGCATGCTCTTAGGGGGCATTTTTGTCCCAAAAGCAGTCTGAATGTTGTCAACAAAATTCTTACAGTGAGAGCTGTCCACCCAGATTCTTTCCCCCAGTGAGTCCTCAATGTACACCTGAAAATACATTATAGATTGAGTTACTCACAAAATAAATCACCAATTCATGAAACAGCTTTCAGTGTTTAGGAGATTCTCACTTTGACAAAGATCTCTGGCCAGTTCTCATCCTCCTCATAGGCTGCCATCAGCAGATTGCAGGCGAGAACAGAGACGAGGCTGTTCCCCTTTGCTTTAAAGTTGATCGAAGCATCCCGACGCAGGAGGCTGCACAGGGCCTGGAAAGTAAAAGATCCAGTCATTTCCATCTGTGAAGCTCATTTTGGGGGAGATTTCTTGGCAAAGCTATCAGTTTCTTTATTCAATAAAATACTGGGCTTTTCCAGTCAACTCTGCAGATAGTTCTTTTATTATTCAACTTTATAGCAAAAAAACTTGCCAACACATCTTTTAAAGATGATTCATGAACATGCAATCAATAAATAACTGGAATTACAGGATGGTTAGATGTAAGAAAATTAATCATTAACTACAGCAGAGATAAACTTTTTTTCTTCATTTTTATGGCATTTGGCTCTAGATATACATGTGTTACAGCACCACTGCATTAGACACCTTACCTCAATAATTCCTTCAGTGGCAAAAACGTTGGGCTTGATTTTGGCCAGGAACATGAGACTGAGGTACAGCGTTACGTCAGGCTTGGCTCGGTTCATCTTGAGTTGCTTCACTGCTCCACACAGCAGTCCCTCAATGCGATCATCGTTTCCTTCAGACTCAGCAGCTTCGATCTCATCCAGCAGCACGGCTGGCGACACTGCAATAAAAAGAAGAGTAGTTTTAGCTTCCCCTGCAATTATGGCAGTGTAAATTGTACAGCATCAATTCTGCATCTGTGTGGGTCACAAAGCTACTGGCTTACCCTCAATCGGTATCACTGATGGTTCCTTTATTGAGGGTGATATCGCCCTTTTGTCCACAGCTGCGACATCAGCGAGTCGTCCCAGCGCGCTGACCGGAGGGGTGGTGGACAGTTTGGGCCGCTTAGTGAGGCTGGACAGACCCGACGAGGAGGGCAGAGCGGAGGAGGCCTCTCTCTTACGGTCAGCAGGCAGGCCCGTGGACGCCGGCTTCAGGAGGACAGCAGGAGCCCCTTTCGCCTCCCCGCCCTGGTTCTTCGACCCGAGCGCAATAAAATCCCCTGGAGGAGGGTGACCTGGGGAAAAGCAGATAAAATGATGAGCTGGGATTTTCTTGTGCTTTTCCGCTGAAGTGGAGCAGCACTGAGGTGACACTGGCTTTGTATATATACAAATAAATTTATGTATATTACTTTTTAATGTTATTTTTATGTATAACACTTTTCTGTACCTGATGGTTTGGCAGCACTGGGGCGCCTCAGAGTTGTAGGTTTGGGGCGATTCATCTTCATCAGCAGGTACGATCAACCACAGGTTAGACAGGTGTCTTTACCTGACTCACAGTAGTCTGTGTATGAAGAAAAAACAGAGAGAAACACACGATAAGTCTGATCATGTTAAACGGCTAAATCAAAGAAACCCTAACTAGCAATGATAATAATAATCCTTCTGAAATGAAAGAAAAAACATTAACAGTAAGGGCTAAAAGTAGCTTTAAAAAAGCTCTGTCTCAGCTGTCATCTTACATCCTGTTCATAACATTTATACAACAAACTGCTAAAAAAACATGTCAAGTTAACCACAACAATAAACGCTAGTTACATCTTTAGCTGTTAGCAACTTTAGCTCGTTCATAGTTAACACAGCACGGGAAGTCCATGAATGTTAATTAACCTGCTAATTTAACAGATTTCATGTAAAAGTGTCTCACTTGTTTATTTGGTCTCATTAAATTGGTTTCATTGAGCGCTGTTCTTTAATCTTCAATATGTCGTTTCCCGATTGAAAGCTAACAGAGCTGTAAGGCTTCTTCTCCTTCTGCTGCTGCAGCTGCTTCTTCTTCTACTTAACGTGCATTTAAAAAAAGTTCATACCGCCACCTGGTGTCCGGAAGCGTCAAGTGCTGGTGTTGTTTCAGTGAAAGAGTTTAGAGTCTAATATTATTTTCAATCTGAGTCTATTGAATGATAAAATCTATATATATGTATATCTTCAAAACAACAGTAGGATAATTATTAGTGTATAATCATGAGTCTTCAATGCCCTTTTTATCTATGTTAAAAAAAAGTTTTATTTTGAAATTGTGTCACGGATCAATTTGTTTAACTTAATATCTTTGTTCGCTTTGGTCTTGTTTTATTATTGACACTTCGACAGGGTTAGTTTATGATCAAGGGATACATTCATCTGTGACCAGTTTTCCAGCTCTGGTGAGGGCGCAGTGGAATAAACAAATGTGGAGGATTACTGAAATGACATTTTCCTGGAATACGTTGATCCAATCCATTAAAATACTTCATAACTTTCAAAAACTAAGCATACAAAAAGTATGTTAAAGCTGCCCTCATAAAAAGAGATGAATATAAATGTTAATTGTTGTTGTTTTTTTTTTTTTAGTTTAAAGTTTAAACGTTTACAGGAAGTGTGCCTGCACCATCATGTCTAACTTGATACTACAGGAGGTAGTTCACAGCCCGAATTAGCTTCATTGAGCAGGTCAACATAAACATTAAATTACTATGGACAAGTTTATATCTTGAAAAAAATACAATATAGACAAAAAAATAGTGCATTGCCGCAGAGAGCAGAGGCTGAAATAAACATGATGCAACAGGTAACTTTATATGTAGGGGAGTGGGATTATTTGAAAGTTTAAAAAGTGTGCATAAACGTGTTTGTGTGATGTTATTAGGTGGTAAAAACAGTGTGTATTTAAACAATGGGAGTACACTTACATGATGGTTGTGTTGTGCACTGGTATTTATGGATCTGCAGCTCTGACTGTACATAGAAGAAGAAGCATTATTTTTTTAATACGATATCTGCAGTAGCATCAAGTAGACACAATAAATACTTTTCTAGTATAAAACTTTTATTGGTGCTCACTGCAAAATAAACAGAAGTGTATTTTGTTTATAGCGCCAATTAACATTAAGTTAACACCCTCTGGTGGCCACAGCGCGTAACTGCAACCTCACTATCAAGTTAGACATTATAGGTTGATGCTATTTCCAATTTACACTTTCAAAGTAAACTTTTCTCAACTATAGACGTTATGAACACTGGAGGGCACTGAAGATTCATAATTTTTTTCTTTCACAACGCACTGCATGCCACATACTGACCATACCAAGATATAATTAGAGAGCATGTAAGGTAATTACTTGGTAGCATGTGACTTTTACTAAAATAACAACGTGATGGATGAAAGCAGTGAGTTCATTTGCCTTCTGACTCACAGTTCACTCATAATGTTTTTAAATGAAATCCACCTGTACAAAGCAAATACCTAGAACTATTTTCAGCTGTTTTAAATTCTCCAGAACAATTAGTCATTTTAATGTGGCTCAGTCAATGCGTAGGTTTTTTTCTCCAATCACTTGTGTCAGCAGATCTTTTGCCATCTCATAATCACCATGAACAATTCATGACTCATCTTTTTTTCTGATTAAGCTACCTTTATTAAAACAAAACTCCAAAGAGAAGAAAATCACAAGAAGCTCTTGTTTTTTCATCGTTCTGGGATCTTCAGGTTAATTTAGGACATGGGATAATCTCACAGAGGGCTCTGATTCTGATAATCTGTTCAAGAGAAATCCATTTCTCTGAAAAACGGCACGTGTTGTTGATGACAGAGCTTACCTCCATACAAATTTAAGGAGGAATTATTTGCTGTTTCCTTGAAACGGTTATACTTAAAGTCGGGCTTTAATAGAGAAATCCCGTTCTTATATTTCTCTTCTTTTCTATGTCAGAGCACCAGATTTACTTTCTTCCCTAGAAAAGCTAAATCGACAACTTTACACAGGCTCCCTTATAATCCCACAAATTTAACACAAGGTGGCAGCAGTCTCCATTCAGCTGCACTGAAATGGTACCATTTCTTGGAAGTTTAAGCTGGAAGGTATTTATCTTAGCAGAACAGAATTTTATTGTTTCTGTAAATACGTGAACATTAATCAAAAGCAAATAAAACCAAGCTTTAATCCAAAGCAGACCAACCAGCCATGATAAAATAACAGCACTTTGTGATGACTTTGCAAATGGCGGCGCACCTGAGAGACAGCAGGCGAAAAAAATAAAGAGAGACTACATTAAAACTCTCCCCATTTTAATACATCATCACCAAAGATAAAAACTGCATTCAACAAGGCTGCAGATATAAAGCTACACATGAGATCAAATCAGGAACAAGCGTACATTTCCTCTATCATAAGTCATGAAGATAGGTCAAAGGATGAGTCACATATTAAAGTAATATAGACGGTTTTCTGAGAAATCACTATATGCAAATTCACCAAATTCATGACTGTTTTTAGTCATCCATCCAAACATCCATGCCTTGAGAAAAACAAAGTCAGAGTCAGAGCCAGTGTTTTGTTCATTCCTTCATAGGAAGAAATACTTTCGCTGTGATTTCAAGAGGCACTGGTCTTGCTTACCATCATCAAAAAAATGTGAAACTTTTATGTGGCAAAGTTACAATTGTGGGATGTTACACCAGTTTTCAGTACGGTGAGGCTTTAAGAGAGCACTACAGCTCTGTGGTGACTATTATGCTGTAAACAGTCTACCGTGGGCTTCTCCGGCTGCTGCCACCACTACTACTCTAACTTCAACATGTTCGTTTCCATGCAGCTCCAACCTGCCAGCCGGTTACGTAAAGTGTTTTCATATGAAACACATTTCGGTGAAGTCAGTGGAATGTCCAGTCGATGTTCCAAATTAAATCTTGTGTCATCTGGGAAGTCTACGGATCTGCAAAAAAACAATTCTTCTTCTCCTTCTGAAATTACGTGCGGCCCTCACTGTGCCAGAGACAGCTGTGTAATGTGTCAGGCATCCTCACTCAGATATTCATGAACAATGTGCAAACACTTAGAGGAAGAAGATATGATTAATGATTTCTCTCTCTCTTTTTTTGTGCAGTTGGTTGGTAATTGCTTGAGTTTAAAAAAAAATCTGGTTGGTCAATATCAGATTTGTTTTTGTTTTTAACTCTCTAATAATTTGGAGCATTTGGAAGAAAGAAATGATCTCCTTACAGCGGGGGGGGGCCTCTTTGAGCCAGATCAGATTTCAGAGTTCAACAGTCTGAGTCAGAAAGAAGCAAGATTAGTGACTCACTGTTACTTCCTGTAATCCAAAACGGCTTGTAAGAACCCAGACCCCACAGCTCGTTGATCTAACAAGAACCTGCCGTCAGTGGTCTGCTGTTTTTACTCTGTTGGGCCCAGTGTGTGTATTTCAGGTCACCTATGGACTCTGTTTGAGACAGACAGTAATTGGGTGGTTCGACATCGACGGAGCAGCTGGACGTCTGACTGATCTAAAATATCAGCGGAGGTCCTGCAGAGGCTTTGTCTCACTTATTTTTGTTTTCTCTCTCACACGACTGCCGGCAGATTCTGCTGCAAACAAACATCATTTGTAGACAGACGATGCAAGCAGCAGAACTAAAATCTTGTTTCTGTGTTATTAATTGTGTCTATTTTACATTTTCTGCACTGCATCCTGTCTCATTAGAGCTCATCTAATTTATTCTCATTTTATCTGTAATGTGATCCAATTCTAAAACCACCTCACCTAAAGCAGTCAAATATATCATAATATTGTGCCCCATTTAATCCCATATTGCTTGATCTCAACTAATCCTCATCTAATCTCATTTCTTTAATATCCAAAGGGATGTTATCTCATTATCTCAACGTTATTCTCATCTAATCTTATTCCATTTTATCCCAGTCCACCTCAATTCTAATCTCATCTCATTTCTCGAATGTAATCACGTCTCATTCTCTTGAAATCCCATCTAATTCTTTAATTTAATCCAACGTGACACATTTTCATCTAGTTTCATCTCATCTCATTTCCAGTCTGGTGTCACACCAGTAATGTTATATAATATATTTTAGTCTAATATAATTTAACATATTCTCATCTAAAAAGAAATGTGCTGTTTTGTATTATTGCATATCATGTAGTTTTACCTCTAGTCAAATATAATGTGATCGAGTCTCATCTCATTTCAATTAATCACATTTTATCCCATCTCAGTCTAATCAGAATACTGATAGTAAAAATATTTTTATCTTAATTAAATAAAAGTAACATTTCCACAGTGCAGAAATACTGTCACATGTAAAACTCCTGTGTTTGAAATCAAACTTAAAGCCGCACCGTAAAACTTTTCATTTTGTGTTGATTTTGGCGACCCCTGTGGACAAAGGCGGTAGTGTTTCACTGTGCGTTACATTACATGTTCCCTCCGCTTCTCTCACCATCACAAGAAGACAGATTCACCGGGAGGAGAGCGAGCAGCTGCAGAGACGGAGCTTCAGTCAGCGGCTCAAGCAACTCGAGTTCAGCCGAAGCAAACCCTTAGCACTGTTTGAACAGAAAAATAAGATTTAGAAGAAATATTAGAAACTCAAATAAATAACTAATCTTATCAACGTTGGTCTAATTTTCTTATGTAGCTCATATAGAGGCATCGGAAAAAACTCTAAACAGTGCTTTAAACTAAAATAACACAAGTAATCAAAATGTACATCTCATATCTCGTAAAAAAGTTTTTATTATGCAAAATTGGGTCAGTGCAGAGAAACATATACTATATTGCTGGACTATAATTATTGATGGATCACTTTACACTTGCAGCTGGTAAAGGCAGAGCTCATTTCAGCTGCTCCATTATGCTGCTGGGTAAATTAATCCATGTCATGTCATGACGTATAAGTTGATTCAGTGTCATGTATTAACTATCTGAATTTCCAACATAACTGAAAGTGTGAAATGCATGAAGTACAGCACTTGAGTAAATGTATTTAGTTACCTTCCACCACTGAAACAGGCACATAAAGAACAATAGAGAACTTGAGCCATGCACTGACTACACTTTAACAACTGACCCACACCCCCTATTGTACGTTGCTGCTACAACTTAAAATCTTAAGATCTGTATGACTTTAACTTTACACTTTAGATATTTATGACTATGTACATATTAAATATAGTCACATATATTTATGTTGACAGCTGTGAGACAAGTAAAGATTCATGATTCTTGAAACTAATGCAACCTTATCCATCTCATCTCAAATCCTGTTTTTTATCTAGAAAATACAGAAGCAGAGGAGAGCTGCTTCGCCAAACGATGCTCGCTTTGAGGTCATCACAGGGAGGCCACACAAAGGAAACGCTGCACTGGTTGTCAGTAGCCGACGCAATGGTGAGCTCAGAGCACGGCCCGATAAAGTTTATTTGCTTTTCACTCGCAAAAAACTCTCTCAGATGCAGATGAAAGCACCCAGCTCCACCATCACTAGTAAGTAATTGGTTCCACATGGGATTCAGAGGAAGAGCTCAATGTGTTGAGTCACTGCCTGTAAACTATGACAGTAACCAAATCTTATCCAGCCTGGCACAAAGCCTGCAGAAATTAAGATGAATTCTCAGGAGTTTAGTCAGTTTAGCTAGAAATGGGTCTTTTCTATTAAAGTAATTTCCATCTATATCCAACATTTTCTCTTCTAACGTCAATCAGTGCTTTGGTAAAGCAGTAAAACTTTACAGAGACACACTGGCAGAGCTCTGACTTAACATTTATCCTTCATTAACCAGTCATCTCCTCGTCACACTTCATCTAAAGGTCACAATTGCATCATGAGGCTGAGACAATGTGTGCCTTTATTTGTGTGTTTCTGTTTCCTCTTTTGCCTCTCCAGTGGCTAAACATAACAGCGTTAAACAGAAACGTTGAAACATGGAACAAAAAAAAAAAAAGATTCAATAATGGAGCTGTTTTTGGTCCAAACAGGCCGATGAAAAACTCTTAAAGCCACGACTGAGTCACACTGTCTGTACTGTACATGTGGCAAAATGGACTGTTAAACTTTATTGTGATGGGATTGTTCTGTCACTTTACATTCATGTCTTCATTTCCAAAGAACATGTTTGACATTTGAACATTAAATCAGCATGAATCTTTTCCACACAAATTGGCTGACATCAACAAACAAACTGTCTAGCCGATATTAATTGCCAAATTTGATCAAACTAACCAGATTCAATGTCTAATTTCATCATCTCTGCCAGACAGGCTCCAGATGTTTCGCTTTCATGCGGCTGATGATGCATTTTACATTTCTGCACACATAAACCAACAATATCGCTGCTCCTGTATGATCCAAACTGACCGGTGTTTACCACACTGTGGCTCTTGTGGGTTTTTTTTTTTTCGCGGGACACTTTCAGCTGATCCAGTCAGCGAAAAAAAGAAAAAAAAAGAGGAAGAAAAATGGAAAGGTGCATTTTCCTCCACCATCTTAGCCTCATTTGAACCGTGTGGCCTGCAGTGTTTATGGTGTAAACATGCTGCATCTGTTTTTAACAGGCACCAAATCGTATGAGGCGACCACAAAGCTGAGGCCCTCTTATATCTGTCGGATGAGCTAAAGGAGGGGAACCCAGAGGAACGGCGGCCCTTAAAAGGAGACTGACTTAACATATTTACATTCGGTACTTAATTACCCAGAATAACCTGTGACGTTGCTGGCAGCGGCGCAGTTAAAATAAGAGAAATCCTGTGACTTGCTGCCTGGGCTCTACTACAGGCCGCATACTTTCCTCGGGACTGGAATGCCTGCTGCTGCTCTGGAGTCAGGATGGAGGGAGGGAGGGAGGAGGCTTCACCCTCAGATAAAGCACTTTTTTTTTAACATCTTGTAGTGTGGACCCCTTAAGAGAGACTCAACATATAGAAGGAGGGGGAGCACAGCGAGAGAGCAACACATTTTAAAACTTTTTTTCTTTCTCCCCCTCCCATCCTCTCGGCTGATATTGGCAACAGGAGCTGACTTTGTACAGATTAGTTTTGTGAAGTAAGCAAAAGCAGCCGCCAACAGTATCTATCTTCTATTTATGGCCTCACCCCCCCTTTCCCTCCTTTACCCCCCCACCCCTCCTCCTCCCCTTCCTCATCCCTCCTCCCCCTTCCCAGACTGACGTCAGCAGAAAGTTATTTTCATGAATGGAGGGGGCGGTCACGAGGAATCGGTGACGTGAGCGCTTGCGGAAACGGAGCGTGGAATGTTGGTACATTGTTGTTGTTTTGGAGTTAATTTAGTCCGAGGACGCTCCGCCGCTCCGCCGCCGGACGCTTCACACCAAACCGTGTCAGCTCTCCCGCGTCGGAAACCTACTCTGCCATTTTCATTTTTTATTATTATTTTTTTTTTTACATATATAAAAAACATTTTTTCTTCTTTACGCATTCTGGTCCACAGATACCCGCGTCCACAGAGGTGAGCTTTTATTATTATTATATATTTTTTTAAGTTGTCCTTCTTTAAAAAACATAGATGTTACTGAACTTGTTACGCTGTCTTATTATAGTGACACATTTAAAGTCGTTTTTACCTGCCGCTCTCCGTCGCCTTTTACCAAAACAGGAGTGTTTATTTCTGTTTTTATTTATTTATTTTATGTTCCGGTGTGTGTTCTGGGGTTGTGAGGTGTTTGCAGACACGTGTTTGTGTCGGAGTAACACAACACGGCGATCGGGGAAAAAGAAGGCTTGCAGCTCGCCGTGGTCTAAGAGAGGAGAGGAGAGGAGAGGAAAAACAGGCAGAGACAGAGAGAGAGGCAGACAGCATGTGGAGAAACTGCTGGGTTTACTTAAATGTATTTATTTTCAACGTGTTTTATTTATGTGATCGCGATAAGAATAATTCATTTGAACGTATCACTCGCGTCGATGCATGAAATCTCCTTTAATGCCTTTCATAAAGTCCATGAAGGAGCGCAGAAAAAGGCGCATTCAGCACATTTGAAGGAGAAATACTGCATGTAAAAGTTTCAGATGTGATGAAATCAGCGTAAAAAATGTACAGCTGCCTTAAATCTGTGTTATGAGCGAAACATAACCTTTATTTGAAGATAATTTGAGATAGTAATAGTAGTTTTTGTGTCTGGCTGTGTTTATTTATAGCTTTAGTGTCTGTCAGTGGGATGAGCTTTTGAGGGGAAAATGGAAGTGAAATAAACTTTCTGACAGTTCAAGTTGAAGCCAATGAACAGAGCTATATATATATACATATATATGTACATAAATCTCACATCCCCTTCGGTCACGTATTTCGACCATGGGATCTGACGGGCTGCTGTTAACGCCGAACAGCAGCCTACATTTGACATTGGAAACAACACGTGGTCTGCATTTTCGACATGTGGGACAAAGGGCACGATGTGAAGTCAGACCACCGGGGCTGGCAGGCTGCAGGGGAGAAACAAACAGTCACCAAACAGCGGGAGGGGCGCATATTTCCACCGCCCATAAATCACTCTGGGGTGGAGAGATGGGGGGGCAAGAAGGGGGTTTATCTTATCTCTCTGATTAGCTATCATGTCTGGTCTACATACATCTTTATGACTGTTGAGGAAGTGAACATGAGGACATTGTCTCCTTAGTGGGTTAATTACCTAACAACAACAACAAGCTTTACATCATGTCTGTCTTTTGAATAGTGTGATAAATGTGTTGGAAATATGTGTCACCTCAGTGGTCTTTTGTGGTGGGACCAGGTGGCATTTCTGATTCAGTCCCCCCCCCCCCCCACACACACACACACACACACACACACACACAACTCCTGGTGGGTGCACAGGCATGCAGAGGCAGTGGGTGCTGTCCTGCTGTCATGAGGTGAACATGTGGCTCAGTCACCCAGTGATGTCTTCCTTGGAAGCGGCGGTGTCTGACTCACTGTGTGACAGTGACGAGGCACACTGAGGGAGAAAATCCCCCCCCCGAAAACACGGGATATGGTCTAATTATCACCAGATCCAGATTTGGTTTCTCAATTTTTTTTTTTCACCGACCAGCGGTGATGGATGGGAGCGACCAAAATGTTTTTTTTTTCTTTTGTGGTGGAGTGTTGTGAAAGTAAAATAGCTGTGGTTTGTGAGCGATGACTCACAGGGAACGTTAGCTATGATGTGTTTTTTTTTCTCTCCTCTTACTGGAAAAAAATGTCAAGTTTTTTTTGGTTATTGATTTTTTTGTACGCAGGGTGTACGCAGACAATAACAGACGGACGTGTGAACAGGCCAAAGTGACTCCCTGACAGCTCCGCATACTTTCTTTCAGCCACCCACTGTGATCTGATTTCTGCTGTTTTCATTATGTTCAGATGGGTGTCAAGTTCACTCAGTTCATTTATTTATTTTTGTTTTTTTGTGGTGTTATTGGAGATTCCTTGTTTGTGCTCAGTGGGGGCTGACTTGCAAGATTCAAGTGCTGATCTTTTTTTTCTTTTCTGCAACTTCCTGATTCCGCCGTGACTCAAATTGCATGTTTGCAGCAACACAAACAAACATTTCTTTAAAGCATAGAGTGTGTGATTAGCTGTCAGATCCTGTCTGTCCCAGTGCCATTGCCCTCAGGTAGCTCAGGTGAAGCTCTGACATCCAGATAGTAGCTGCTGCGTTAACAGCATCATCATAAAGTCTTGCTTTGTTTGGGGAAAACGAGGCATGTTTCTCTTTTTGGAAGCTGAATATTTATATTTATCCTGTTATGCACCCCTTTTGGTTCCCAGGTGGTGAAAAGTGGAGCAGGTATGCCTTTGTTTTTTGCATTCCTGGCATTTCTTTGAGTCCCACTGTTGGGGAGACATTTGAGTTCTCCACCTTTTCCTTACAAAAGCTCCGCCGGTCATGCCAACCATATCCAAGGCTCTCTGTACTTTTCCTTCCTCTCCGTGAAACAACGGGATTTTCCAGGAAACGTCAGATCGGGAGGGTGTGATTCCCTGCCGCTGGTCGTCGCTTTTACCAGTAAACAGCATGACTCACCACTCAGCTATGCTCTCCATTTCCTTCACATAATATCCCACCAAATGTGCTGCGCTGGAGAAAGAGCTACCTCTCCACCTCCCTGAGAAAAATGCAAGAAAAGCAGAAGGCTTTCTCAGAGGAGCGTATCAGGCTGTCAGGGGCAGCAACAAGTCTGCTTTCTGCCTTTTTTTTCTGATCCCACATTCAAACAACAAAAGAGAGGAAAGTCCAGACAAGCCAACTCTGCATTTATCACCAAAGCATGAGCGCATAAGACTTTGATGTGCTGTTTATTTTAGGAGAGGGCTGGGCCCCTCAGTTACCTGCTGTAACTGAAGTGCAGCCTTGAACTTGACCAGATGCCTGACTTTAAAAACACAAACATATGCCATCAGTGAACCAGTGGTACATAGGGTTATTAAAGTAACATTACCCAAAGTATAGACCCAGGATGGGCAGCAGTTCATGAATTTGCTTCTAAAAAGCTGTTTAACGCACTAATTTGTGCTCATGAAAAAAATGAGCCTTTGTCTGGTTCTCTATCTTTTAAAAGCAAAAAAGTAGTAGTGTGTACTTCCAAAGAACAGAGAAGCAGGTTTACCAGAAAAAGTTCTGCTTTCCACATTACATGAGACACCAGCTTAATGAGCAACCAAAGCCATGAAAAGTGTGAGAGGCGTTTTGCGGAAGGACAGCAGGTTGAGGAGCTTCACGTCATCGCTTGGCTAAAATCTGCATAGCTGCGACACTTGGTCATTAATCAGTGATAACATTGTTGCTGAGCGAATGGTACTTTCTGAGAGGAACATCTCTAGAAGGCAAACGTGAAATGAGAGGTGAACTTTTTTTTTTGTTTTAAAGAAGAAGGTACATGTGCAGGCTGCCTTTGATTTGTTTGGGCAAGTGAAAGACTGTGAGACACTTCTGAATTCCAGACATTTCGTGAATTTTGCAGCCGTCGTTTTACAAGTGGGATTGTCCACCAGCTCCTCCCCCCGTAGCCGAGTGCATCGCAGGACATATTCGGGCTGAATGTTCTGTCTCTGCTCAAGATTTGCTTGCGTTGTGCATGTGAGGGTTTGCACATGTGTGTTCACTCAGGAATGTGGTTTTGTTCCTCACCCGCCATCTGTGGCTTTTCCTTTAAAGTATTTTTCCCAGACTCCCTTTCTTACTGTTATGAAAAACTAATAGGAGTTGTTTTCTCAGCACGAGTGAGGAGCTGTGATTTGTTGTGAAATGCGGCCGTCGTGTCCGTGTGGCAGAATCATAAGGAGTGGATTTGGTTGTGCGACGTAATTGCTGTTTTTGAGGAAACTTTGGCATCTTGATCAGGAAAACCTTGTCCCTCTGCGAGCTGCGCAAACATAAGCACATGCCTAAAGAATGTCAGGGAAACAACCTGGCCTCTTGGTTCAAGCTGGAGGCCTCTTGTATGAAGACAGGGAGGCCCCCCGCACCACTTTTCCATCGGTCTTTGCAAGGAATACACCCAGGGACCCCCCTCTGATGCAACACCACTTAAATGAGACTGTTTAGGCCAACTTGCTGTCGAGGAACGCTGCATTTCAGTTCTTCATCTTTATTTCAAAGCCTCCAAAATCTCGATTATGCAATTCTCTGCCGCATGTTTTGCAAAACGGGGGAGAGCGGCAGATGTTCCCTAAATTTCTAAACATGAGTTTATGTGGCTCTGGGTCTAGCTGTTTTGTTGGCACATGTATTTCTCATCTGTTTACTTTCCGAGACAGGATTCTTTGAGGGTCATCTGCTTGCGACAAAAACACACAAAAGTACATTCTGTAGACGGTGATGCTGGATTTAAATCTATTATAAGAACACTGACTAATGGTCGGGTCCCACCAAAGACAAGAGAGTGGCAAAAGTTGTTTTTCATTTAGAATATGCTGTTTCTTGCAGTCGGGAACTCCAAATGAACAGTGGCAAAGTCCTGTGGGATTTGCAGTATAGCCTTAAGGTATGAAAACATGATAAAGATCCCCAAAAGAGCGGCCACACCCAGAGAATTTTCTTCCAGCTACCAGGACTGCAGAGAATATTTGCCCTCTTACTGGGGTATCACTTATCGCATGCTCGCTTAAATTGTTTAGTTGGCAGAAATTTGTGTCAGCACTGTGGGCTAAATATATCTGCCAGAGTTAAATAAGGGCATAGAGCAGCTCAGGAAAGCCCAGTGTAAGAGGACCCAACCAGCGAGACACAGCCCCGAATCGATAGACTACATTGTCTCGCAGCAAAAATACATCAGTGACTATAAAGGAAACTATTTCTCTGTGACACTCTATCTCCAGGAATTTTCCACATGCGGATCCACTGCCCTGTAAAGTTCAGCATAACTGTAAATGTTATGCTGATGTGAAGGCCTGTTTTAAAGTCTGATGAAGAGGCTGTGGGCTAGCTGTGTCCCTGTAGACTCACAGATGTCAGATCAGGGGAATAAACCATCCGCACAAGGCTGGATTTAATGGAAGTAACAGGATAAAGAGGGAGATCGTCGACAAATTGAAGAATTTTGTGCACGGGATGCCTTTAAATGATCAGCACAAGTCAGTGCTCTTTGTTTGTTCTATGTATAGGCTGCGTTGCGGTTATGAATGAGACTTGTTTACCCTTTTGGTGACCATGTGACTCACACTCCCACGCCCATTCGCAGGGCGTTTCCATGGCAGCAGCCGAGCATGGAACAGTGCACTCGTAGTCAGGCTGGTCTGCAGGTCCTGAAATGGAGCCTTGGGGGGATGTGTGCCTCTCACAGGATCACAGCTCAGCGCTCTCGCTTTTTTTGGCCATGGCAGCAGTCTGGAAAGCATGTGCCTCACTGTAATGAGTACAGAGAGGCTTTTCAAAGAACTGCCCTGGCGAAAATTGCTTAGGCAGAAGGCTTAAAGCTAAGTTCTGCGAGGAGAGAGAGGAGAGTGGCTGCCTGTTTCTAATCTCGCCTGGTCTAGTGAACTACATTGTCGGGGCCCTCCTTCTCCAACATGCACACACAGGCGCGCTCCATCGCTGGCATTTGATGGTGTCGTGCTGCCCTCTGCTGGCATCTGTGGCTCTGACATGCAAACACAAATATTGACATTGACACATGATGTAACCCGGGAAAGTTGTTGTGATGTCTTTAAAGCGAACTCATGAGTAGGCAAGCCAATACTAGGTCATACTCCATGTTTGCTCTTTGAAAATATGTCTGTATGTTTAACTGGCTCTTGAATTCAGTAATGAGTACTCTACATATTCTCAGCAAAAATGTATTTATTCAAAAGTATGCAACAAAATGGACCCTGGTATTATTATTATTAATGATGCATAAAGATGTAAGTAGCATTTAATTGTTTAATTAAGATTAATTTACATTTCAAACTTTTGGTAGGTTTAATAATGTATCATATTTAAAAAAATATATATTAAAGTAACAAGTAGTTAAGCTGTCAAATAAATGTAAGGACTGAAAAGTACAATATTTTTCTGAATTAGTGTAAAAAGCAAATACTCAAGTCAAGTGAAGGCACCTCTAGTCTGCACAGTACTTTTCTACTTACTGATTATATCGTGTTTCAATTATTTTAAATAAGCTACTTACACTTTTTTTCTGTCTGTCTTTCCACCTGTCAGAGTGTCTTCTGTGAGATTCTGGCCAGTTGTCTGCATGCAGGGAATGACGACTCATTTTAAGACGAGCAAAGCTTTAAAGGTAAGTGAGACATTTGTTTTCCTCTGACCTCACCTGTACCCAGACACGGTCCAGCCCTTCATCCACTGCTCGTGTCCCGCAGGTCAAGAAGGAGGTGGGCGAGAATGCCCCGGCGCTCAGCGACGACGAGCTGGTGGCCATGTCCGTGCGGGAGCTCAACCAGCACCTGCGCGGGCTGACCAAGGAGGACGTCGTGCGGTTGAAGCAGCGGCGACGGACCCTGAAGAACCGGGGCTACGCCGCCAGCTGCCGCATCAAGCGTGTCACCCAGAAGGAAGAGCTGGAGAGGCAGAAGTCGGAGCTGCAGCAGGAGGTGGACAAGCTGGCTCGCGAGAACGCCAGCATGCGGCTGGAGCTGGATGCCCTACGAGCCAAGTACGAGGCCCTGCAGTGTTTTGCCCGGACTGTGACCCGCGCGCCCGTCTTGCAGGGCAAGGTGGCCACCACCAGCGTCATCACCATCGTCAAGTCGGCCAACCACAACAACTCCAGCCCGACCCCCTTCTCGGCCCCCTCCTAGTGTCGACGGGACTGGGCTCTCCGTCTCCTGCCTGGTCCGTCCCGGTTCCGACCCCGCCTGAACCTGCTCATCCTGAACTGAGAGGACGCTCAGTAGTTAGATTGAGGGATGGAAAGGGGTGGCAAGCTCTATGTGATGTTATGCTGCATTCACAACTCTGTCTCCCACCTTCAGCCTCTCTTACACAATCTACATTGTCTGTGCACTGTGCAAACCCCCTTCCCTTTCCCCCCACCGCCCAGGCTCCCCTCCCCGACCCCCAGCACCGGCAGGGTATCGGGCCTCTGTGACCCTTCATCCATGACTGATAGCAGAGATTTGCTTTTACTCCAGTGTGAAAAAAAAAAGTATTTGACATGCCTTAGTGTGGCAGCACTGGCCTCGGACAGCTCTTAATAGTTAATGCTATTAAACATAAAACATGAGAGATTTATAGAGCACATAATGTGACAGTGAAGCTATTTGTAAAGCCTTTGCCAAATCACAGTTTCTTTCCGCGGAAGTGTCTCAACATAAATTGAGCCTTTGAAGCTGTTGCCTTAAAAGGATCCGGGAGTGACAGATAATAAATTATTATCTAGCACTTGCATGCAGTTCAACGCAAAGAGGATTTGTCGTCCCGGCTTTGAGGTTCGGGGTGGACACCTCTTTACAGCCGCCGTTGCCAGCAACGTCAGACGAGTTGCCTTTAACAGCCAGCCAAACACAGCAGCAGATGTTTTCGCTGATTAGTTCCTCCTCTCTCTTGGAAGGTGCAAAGCGGCAAAATCACCTGTTGGAGTGTTTGGTTGGAGTGAAAACCTGCCCACGCTAGACTCTCCTCGGCCCCACGTTTGGAGAGCACTGCATTATGCGGTTCGATAACTGACCAGTGTTCAGCTCAAAGGGCTCCGCTTGTGATGCGCGATTTGTTTAAATTTCTGTCTTGTTTATGCAAAGTGTCACTGGGCGGTCAGTCATGCCAAATAGCTCGTTCAGGACGTAACAGCAGTCAGTACACTCCAGTGAAGGCTTCCACCTATGCACCGATGGCAGTTTTGAAGTAACACTTTTTATTTGTGGTTGGAAAGTTTAGAGCTCGACCACCAGGCCAGAATTTGTATGGGAGCCTTCGCTGGACGACACTGATGTCATTAAAAGGCCATTTGTGCCTTTTCTCTCCTGCTGGCAACTCATCCATGGAAAGCTTGACGTGTGCTAATAATTTAGCTGAGACTTTTGTCAGTTTTGTGTACAGAAAGCCATGTCGCTGAGGCCAGTGGAGGGTGTTGGGCAGGTGCTGCGAGTGATTCTTTTAGCGTCTTTGTGGCCGCTCGTCTAGAGAAAATTAAAGAAGAGAAGAGGTGAATACTTTTCCCACAGATCAGAAATACTATTTCGACAGGCAGATTCGGGAAAACTAAAACGTAAAATTGGAAAGTAATTAGGGGGCATTTTGGGGAAGATTAGTTTGGATTCAGATGATTTGACATTGCCCAGTGTCTATCATTAAATAGCACTTAAAAACTGAAACTGTTGGGATACAGTCTAAAAAAAAAAAAGACAGCAACTAATTCCTAGAATTGGAGATGGCAGATAGAAACTGTTCTCACATTTCTGAAGTTCCTGGGGCTTAACTGCGTGATGATTAAATGTAGTGTGACCCTGCACTGCCAGGTCAAGCCTGATGTAACTGAGGATGGTATTCCCTCTGAAATGTATGCCGCAGCACTGATTGGGTAATGTTTTGCCTCTTTTTTTTATATACCACTCTTTGGTAGGTAATCCATATTGGATATAGTGAAAATGAGAGAGGTCCTTACAAGTGAAATGCAACTCAACTTACTTCCTGTATATTACAGACTACCGAAATAAGGAAGCACCCACTGCCTCCGTTGTCACTTTACATTGAGAACTCCGTCCAAATAGAAATCATTCCTACTGCTGGGTCACGAGAAGTGCTGCTGCTGGTGTTGGGAACTCTGAAACAGTAGCTATTTACCTTGCTTTTTGACACACTCTTCTGCAAGAGAACTCCTGACGCCCATCTCTAGAAACAGTGGTGTCGCGACAGCTAAACGCAGTAAAACACCTTCCTCCTGTTGTACGTTCTGAGATATTTAAATATGAAATTCACTTGAAATCAAGCCGTTCTTACCGAGGATCCATTCCTAATTTGGAGTGAAGTCAATAGAGATTGTTCATGTCAGGATTTTCTCTTGGCTAAGAGGACATGACTGTTCTTCCCCTGTTCCATAGCTGCAAAGAACAGTACGGGGAACTTTGCTGCTGTACAACCTGCTGTGATTTTTAAGCAGGGGCATTGCTGTGTTCTTACTCTCATTTTGTTTTGTTTTTTTTTCACTTGGTTTCTATGTTGATACATTATATGTCCTCTTTCTGATACTTAGTTTTATATGCATATACAGTATATAAATTTATATATATATATATATATATAATACATATTTTTCTATATTTATGTCTTTTACTATCCTGGGAGTGGTGTGATTATGTAATCATTCTTTGAAGTCTAATTATGTTGATGTTGACCTTTTTTTTCTGAAAAAAAGTTGTATTCACATTTACAATGAGAAAGCTATTCTCATAACTTAAGTCTGCTTAGTGAGTATTTATAGCCCACGAATAGTTCTTCTCAGCACATTTACCATTTGTCTAATTCACAAATTGGACAGACCGTGACTAGGGTTACATATAGCTGCAGCTAATTCTGCGTTTAACAGT
>JBAJHX010000039.1:6298710-6319525 GCA_037176925.1 Amniataba percoides | reverse complement strand
CAAGAATTTACTGTTTAGAAACAGAGAAATGATCCTCTGACTGCAGGTTCACACTGTTAATAAAGAGCACATGTGCATCTGTCATATTTTACTTAATAACCTCTAAGTCTACGTTTTAATATTGTAGGGTCACAATAAATTAAATTGGAGGTCGGACATCAAACTATCTGTGGAAAAAAAAGGAATTCAAAAGATAAACTCTGCAATATTTCAAGTTCTGGATTATTTTGCTGGAAACAAATCTTGAAAACAATTGTTCATAACTCAACACAAGGACACATTGGTCTGATGTGGTGAGATATAAACCTGTCTAATTCTGAATGATGATGCTTTTGTTACTGCCTTATGGAAAATTATTCCAAAGCTGCTGAAGGCCGTCCACCCAGAGTCAAGAAGAGAATATTGAAATTCATTTTACATGTTTACATAACTCAATTTTGTGTTTTCAAGTGTTTTCAAGTGTTTTCTGACAAACATTACAGTGACCTCAAAATTATTAAAAAAAAAGAGGCACTGTTTAATCTGAGCACTTGTTACTGTATTTGGATCTGAGGTGGATGCTTTGTGGCAGCACACCTTCAAAATAAGACTCTGAAAATGTTCAAAGAATACATTTCCGCACTGTGCCACAATAAAAGACAAACCTCCCTCCAGGTGAATTAAATACTTTGTTGTTAATCCTTGATCCATAAATGCGCTCAAACACATGTTGCTCTTAATAAAAAATATTTGATGATATATATTTTTTTACGAGGCCCTTTTTTGATAGAATAAAAGTGGACCTGCAACAAGTTTATGTCCAAATTATTTTAGGGAGACAGAAATGGTGATATGCCTTTGAATGAAAACAGGCATAAACATTACCATGGATGTTTACTACGCTTGCCTTCTTTCTTCCCACAGTTGAAATGACTGAAGCTTGTTAAACAGAGGAGCTGTGAAGGAACTGTTTCAGATATCAGTGGTTGTTTTACATTTTTACATGCACCATGAAAAATGCAAAAGTATGAATAGCAACGTCGGTTGTATATCTAATTTAAAATTTCTTCCTGAATAAGCTTTCAAACACAAGCTTTGCCAGCTGTACAAGCTACAGTATTTAACTTTAGCCATGTAGGAAGTTTAGTCTTGTAGATTAAAAGAGGTTTTGACTATAAATTAAATTAAGAAAAAATCTCCATAATAGAGGGAATTAAGCATGTGTATGGATGATATGGTTATGGGTGAATTACATTAAATATTAGTTCATCAGCAGCAGTTTCTATGTTAAGTTTGTACTTTAGAGATACATGAATTTCCTTGTTTTAGTCTTGTGCTAACATGTTGAGGCTTAATGAGTGACTGTCAGTAATGACTGTAAATGAGGACAATAAAAGGCAGCATAAATTGAGTATGTACCCTTAACAACTTGTCATTACTCTTCTCATATATATTTTATATTTATTTCATTGAATTGTGTAATTTTATTAAAAAAACACCTAAATTATTTTATTTTACATTCATTTATTTACATGTTTTCTCAATGAACTACCCTCATGTACAAATAAAATCTGTATTGTTTCTGCTCTGATTTAAAGTATGGTAAATTATTCCTGCAAACAGGTCTGCTGTGTCTGTTTTTGTACTTTCAAATAAAGCTTTTTCCTCATTGAGAAGTGCAGATTCACTTAGTTCAACATATGCAAGCTTCACAAGAAAAAAACAAATTCTTTAATTTCTCACGAGCGCCACACGGGACTAAAGACACACGAGTCAACTATTTTGTACATTTTAAAATATCGCTTTGTACCAAACTGAATTAATGTCTGCTTTCTCAGAAAGACAGCCATCATTGGCACAAGAGGGTATCAAAATTAAAACAACCTGTGACTTGATGGTCTAGCTATGTTTCCAATGTGATAAAAACGCAAATGATAACATTTCTAATGAGAAACAGAGTGAGAGAAGAAACTTAATCTCTTTTTCTGCTTCTTTTCTTCTTTTTGAGTTGGCCTGAACTACATTAAATACATTAAAAACTTCCCAATTCATCATTCATTATCTTTTTACACAAACAGAACATTTTAAACACCACAATTTACTCCAATCAAATTCTGTACATTTATCATATTCCTTGGAAAAGGAAATTAGAACATGGATAGTGACATGAGCACGTCAAACATAAAAAGTTTCTGCCAAAAGCATGTAAGTTACAATAGTGCAGAAGCTGCAAAAAGACTAATTGTTAGCATCTATTGAACGGGGGTGTAGTGACACTGAATTACACTCTTTAGCGTGCTGTGAAAATTAATGAGAATACTACAACTCACACTTCGTAGGAGACAGGTTTATCCAATTTGTCCATGCGATGGTAGATACAAAGGATTGCGAAGTGCTACAGTCTGCAGTTTGAAGTGCCTGCTCCAAAACGAATGTGTCTTTGAACGAATATTTCCATTTGTCAGGAAACCATGCAGAGGAATGCTCAGCAAATACTTCAAACGAGCAGATGCGAGAGACGGTCCATGAAGTGTCATTTCCAGCCAGCGCTGGCTTCCCTGCTTCCCACCTGGAGTCACATATTAATCATCTCTTCTTTGTGACTGACATGAATCAGAGGGAACGCACTTTCAGACAGCCAGAGACTGCGAGCGCTGACATAATGACAGAAACTGAATCAGGAAACAGGGACACTGCTGAACATCCAGCCGCTTGATTTGAAGAAAACGCATTGCTCCTCACTGTTCTGATACAGTGAAGGTGACATGCTATTTTCCCTCGATTCTCGAGATGGAAACAGATCAGTTCTCTGGTCACTGATCTATCACTTAAAAAAAAATAAGATTAATTTCATCCTCTTCTTGCTGTTTAAATAATTCATTAAAAACAACAGGACGGAAATAAGCAGTCCACCTTAAATACTGGGATAATGAAAATTAAACACCTGGATTAAGTCCAGCTCTGTGCAATATGCGATACAGCTGTTTCCCCAGGGGGTCGGAGATAGGGGTGGCAAAGACACAAACACCTGGATTTTGCTGGAAAAATGCCTAGAACTCATCATCAGAGGTAATCAGCATCATTTTATCTGACTTGCGGGAGCTCTTGTTGCCTGTGGCCACTTTTCCGTTCGCGCTGGGCTGGACCACCTCCTGCGTGGACTGCTGGGTGTACTGCTGGTAGGCCGGGGAGAAGTTGTGGATGGCATCCTGAACCATGTCTCCGGGGTTTATGGTCTCCTTCAGACCGCTGGAGATGCTCTGCATAGGAGGGATGTTCTCTGTAGGAACAACACAGGAACAAGGACACCGGGAGATTAGACAATTATGCACATGGAAAGGAATAGGAATTAGTAACATCCTGGATTCTCCTCTGGTTGCCTGGCAACTGCTCCAGGTCAAGAAATCGATGTGCATATAAATCTCATTAAGTTTGTTTTTTGAACACATTTAAACAAACAAGATATCATGTTTTAATCTGTAAGTTTTAGAGATGCAGATAGGTGGTTTTGTGATCAGTATGAGCTGTCTGGTAGCCTATTCATCTTCTAATGTAACCACTGGAAAGAAAGTGAACAAGCACATTTGCAAAAATGGTAAATGATTCTTTTAAATCCCTAAACCAAGGCAATCAATCTAAGCATCTGAATTAAAAATAATGGGGGGGGATTTGAAGGAGAATATTACATAAAAAAGCTGTTTCAGTAGACTGTAATAAATTTATACCTAAAAAGATAGATCTAGCATACTGATCAAAATGTGACTTACTGATGATTATTTTCATTTTATTTATGCAGTCATTTGATTGACAAAAACTTGAAAAATGGCCATCACGTTTCCAATCCTTTAGTTTAGATCCTAATATGACTTGTTCAGTCCAACAGACAGTAAAAAACCAAAGATAATACAAGACATAAACACACAGCGAATAATATTGGCTTGTGAAATCAATTCTGTCTGCCAATTAACTGCTATTATAAACTGATGTGAGGCAGTCAGTAAAAGAAAAAAAACATAACACTACATGGGCATGGTTTATTTCTTTCATCATGACTTTTGTTTGAGGCCTCTAGTGTACAAATGAACTGAAGAGAGACAGACCGCCTCCACTGATGGTCCCTTAGCACCCAGCTGTGAGCCAAGTTGAATTTACCCCAGAACTAAAAGGGTGTCCAAGGCAAAAAAAAAAAAAAAAAACTGAAAAAAAGAGAGAGAGACGGCAGACATCCACAGCCTTCTCTTTCAGGGTCACCGGCAGTGCTGTCTGGATCGGCTTATGGAGGTGGCAAAGAGAAGGGCAAGGTGGAGTGGTGGAGGGATACAGGAAAGTTAGACACGGTCTGCTGAGTTTCTCTTCACAGTCTGCCTGCCCGCTCCACAGGCCCAAAGCAGAGGAACGGTAAACCAGAGGTGTGGCAACCTCTACAATCACACACATCAACACCTGAGGGCGGTGGGCGCGGCAGCTGAACCGAAGTCGATGTCGGAGCCTAAAAAGTTCAGTTATTGGAGCGGCTGAAGCAATAAAACAAAAATAAAAATACAAAAATGTCATAATCAGCTGTCAAACACTGGAGCAGGGTTACATATTACGCTTTAACAGTATGACAAGATGAATAATGGATTTCTTTTTATATATGCAGGAAAGAATGCATGAGGAGGAAAACCAATAATTTTGTCCCATTACTTTTGATTTTCATCTTGATTAAAAAAAATAAATAAATGAAACATTTTCATTTCATTTCATTTTCAAACATTCGGCGTGACCTGTTTTCATCACTTCAAGTACTTCTGCATGTAAAGCAGCTCCAGGGGACAGAGGGTTTCCTACAGCAGGAAAAAAAAAAGGCAAAATGATTGATATTGCTGCGGAAGGCTTTTCCCATGGCTTCCATTTGTCTTTTACTTGCAGGCAGCGTAGACGTCAAAGGGGTGCCGCTCGCTCCCTCCTAGTTACTCTGCTGTGGCTGTGAATTCCTCTTCATCTTCCTCGACATTGCTCTGCTGTCCTCTGAGCCACGGGTAACAATGTCTGCCCTCAGGCTGACGAAAAAGCCCCCGCTGACTTTCAACCTGACTGTCACACTGATCACGACACAGCTACTTTTGAATTACAAAAATTAAGTGCAAAATTGTAAATATGTGCACGTTCCAGATTGTGCATCAGTTAAAACAGAGGGATTGGATGTGAAATCTAACTTTTTAAGTCCATCTTAGTGAGCTAAAATGTCTGCAAAAGGCACAGAGCAGTGCAATTACTGCTAACACTTTCAAGCCCCTGTGATTCCTTGTTCTATAGGGGTGAGGGGCAATTAGCCTTGGAACACGTCAGCGTACTTTCAAGAGCAAGAGGGCAAGAGGCGATGATCAGTTCAACAATCCCCCTCCCCCCACACACCTCCGCTCTCTGCACAGACTACATCTCTCACCTGGCACTTCATTTTTTTTCTCCTGGTAGACGGTGCAGGTGAAGGCGTATCGGAGGGCGATAGCGGCGAAGAACATTTCGATGCAGATAATGAAGTTCTGCCAGCCTGCCGCCACGGTGCCGGCGCCGACATCGTGTCCATCGATGAAGAGCGCGTTGGGTATGACGCCACAGCGCTCCAGGATGGCGAGGACCATTCCTGCGAGACAGCGACACTTTCCATCAGCAATTTATGCTTTCATCTACTGGAACTGATATTAAAAAAAATGTAGAGGGGTGAACTTACCCTGCCAGAAGGATAAGAAGATGACAGACTTGATTGTGAGGAATTTGAGCACCGGCTCGTACGGCCTGAGCAGGTCACTTGTTGCGAAGAAGAAGAGGAAGAGAGCGTAGAGAGCCAGGCTGACTGAGAAGTTGTAGATGATTGTGATGTATAGGTATCCTCCGTTTATGCTGCACAGAGAGAGCAAGAAAAGCCTTAAACATACATATTTATTAGATCAATAACTATATGACATTCTCCTCTATCTGTGATCGCATCTCTCAGTCGTGGCGGCTTCCTGAAGCGTTTTGACAGCTACCATTTATTCATGTTTTGAACCCGTTTATTAGTTTGGGCTGAATTTAAAAGGTATTTTCAGCCATACTCCAAGAGCAGATGGGAATATAGACTTATTGTCCTCTTATTTGAAGCTGTTAATGGAGCCTGTTTGTACATAGCCTCCTTATCCCAGGATGCATCCGATAAAACAGGCAGATCTGTCTATATTTCATTGTCAGCTTGCCTTTCTACCCCGTTTGCATTCTAGAGAGCCTCTCTGAGGACTCAGCTGTGACTACGCTAATTACTCCCTTGCAGTATAGAGTGTATGGTTGGCTGAAAGCGTATAAGTAAACAATCTGTGAATCATCGTGGTCTTGCTACAGAGCTTAAAGAAAGGCATGAAAAAAAAGACAATTATTTCTGCCTGCTAATTTTGCTTTTGAAGTATATAAAGCAAATAAGCAGGAAGACTTTAATCGTGTCTATCTTTGAGCTCAACAGTAAGAGGGTGATGATACAAAGCTGATTGAAAATTTCTGTCTCGAGTCCTCATTGAACTCTGCGTCGCTTTGGAGTGGTTGAGAAACAAGTGTTGTCACAGCTGAATGTTTAGAAGTATATGGAGGAGAGCGTCTGAAAATAAGTCAGGCAGATTTTTAGGACTGCAGATTTTATAGCTTTTGATTACACGCAAAAAGAAAACGTTATTGAATGTATTACCCTCTCCATATTCTATTGAGACCCTTTTTGGCTCATCTGATTAGACTAAAATACACTAAAATTACATTTGTCAGTCTGCAATTTATCCCCATCTTTGTAGCACTTGACGTGAAAAGTAAAAGTATGAAATGAAACAATGCCTCTCCCCTTACAACACCATGCTGCACCAAGTGTGACATACAATAAGAATTAAGGGTTTTCATTTCAGAACATTTGGAGAAAACTTAATATGAGGAGATAGGATTTCTTTTGTCCGTATTTCAAGAGGCCCCAAAATTACCCAAGAGGATGCCATTATGACTGGGACAGACACAACCGGGACAACATGCAGGAGAACACCTGAACACCCTCACACTAAAGTTTGAATCCAGGCCTTTAATTCTAAACATTTTCATCATGCCATCTGTGAAGAGGTGATATAATTATCTCCACTTTGCAAATTGTTTCCGTGTGCACATAAACGGCAAACAAGCCTGCTGGCAATGACATGGATGTGAAAGATGCATCAGAAATTAAATGGGGAGAGGATGAGAGAGAGAGAGAGAGAGAGAGAGAGAAAGAAAGAAAGAAAAAGAGAGAGGTGCTGCTCACTTAAAATCTCCATCATGATATTTGCCAAAGGCCTGCAGGATGATGGTGATGACTGCCATGATGGGTTTGACAACGCAGAACTGCAGAGTCGCCTGAAGAACACATTACAATTCAGAGTGAGACATCGAAACAAGCAAGGACACCATGAAGGAGGAGGAGGAGGAGGATGAAAGATGAAGAAGGACGTCAGAAACTGTTTGTACATCGCATTACATGCGGAAAAAAATATGTTCATTGACAATAAGAAGGTGGCAATGTCCCTGAATCACTCTAACCTTACCACTGGCTGTTCCTCTCCTTTACCATTATGGCTATACATTGGATCTTTATCACTTTATATTCTTTGTCACCTGGTGCTGTGTTTTGACATTGCTGCCTTGTCTTAACAGCAACAATTTAAATGAATATTTTGATGTTTACAGGACAGTCTCCCCTTTCTGCTTTATTTTACTACAGTCAGTGTCAGGCTAGTTTAGCTTAGCACACAGATTAAAAACCGCTGACCTGGCTCCAAAAGTAAAAAAAAAAAAAAAAAAAAACTACTTACTAGAACACATAAAGCTTATTTATTAACAAGCTGTGTCTCATTTGTTTAAGCTGTACAAACCTTAAGTGCAAAATGGAGAACTTGTCTTTACGAGTGGTTGAGTTGGACTACTTATCTCAGCTCTGAGCAATTACTTCCTGGAGACCTCGTTGGTTGCCTGGCAACTACTAAGCCAAGGAAACGTCCGGTACATAACCCCTCATAACAACTTATCTTCATAAACAAACACCACCTGTTCGTCCATGAGCTTCAGCAACACTGGTAAGTAAGATAGTCATTTCCATGCTCTTTCCAGTCTTTGTGCTAAGCTAAATGACTGCTAGCTGTAGCTGACTACTACTTTAATTAACAGGCCTAAAACACTTAAAAAGGTTCTGACAGACATCCTTTGTCCTTTGTTAAAGCTGTCTGTCCTTCACTCCTAGAAAATAAGCCACCTCATGCTGATGTCTTGCTGCTGATGTGGACCTGCATGCAATATAGGACCGGACAGGTGTCCTCTCTGTTGTGTATTGGAGCCTGAACCAACCAATCTGACAGAGGCCGCTCTGAACTCCCATCACTTCTGCGGCACTTGAAAGCAGCAGAGCGTTCGACTTGATTAGCCCGACGGCAGCGTTTCAGAACGGCCGGAGTCGGTGGTGGGCTTGACGAAGTGACATCAATAATCATTTGTATTACTGATTTACTTTGAAGCTTTTAGTGCTGACACTCTTCGCTTGCCCTATGCTTGTTCCAGCGACAGCTTGTCAGTACTATGAATATTCTCAAAGCAAATAGTTTTTCATGATACTTCCTGACATGCATGATATTTGAAACACAATGCACGTTCATAATGCCGGTGGATTAAAAGTCAACCACAATCTAAACTCAAATTAATTTAGTGCGTCCATGCATACAGAGTCTACACAGGAGGAGTAATAAAGTTATTACGCTACATGTGAGTGTCAGCGTACACTACTGTAAAATAAGATGACATAATCTGACGCACTTGTCAGCATCTTAAATAGCAACTCTGCCGCAAACTGGTGCAGTAAAGCGTTTTATGAATTTAGGATAATGTGTTATGTGGACATGCGTTATATTCACCACATTTGACTTTATTCATTTGTTTGTTAGCACGCTGCCAGCATTTTTTCATCATACCGAGAACTCAGAGTTGGAAATGACCCGAAGCATTTTGTTTCTGGTATAATTTCTGAACAATTTTCACTGCAGCAGCCCCCCAACACAGCTATCGACAGGAGTGATGAAATTTCTCCTGAGTCCTAATTAACAGCAGCACCTCTCCACTGTGCGTATTACAACACAGACCCTCAGAGCGGATGCTTCTGAGCTGACAACGGTTCAATGAAATCTACGTATCGGAGCACCGGGTCGTTGTTTTTTCTTGTTGTGTTGCCTCACACTCCTCTGCTGCTGCCACTGTCCACGTCCTGATTTCTGCGAGGAAACTCTCAAAAGGCTTTAAAAACAAAACTTCTACTCCAAATATTTTTTTATATCAACTGCTTGTTTATTCCTGCTGCTGTTCTTCCCTTTAAGGAAACTGGAGAAACATAAAAACACAAAAAAAAGCACCCATGCCTCTGCAACATAATTATTATTTGGGAGGTGAAAGTCAAATGACCTTAAATGTCCTTTTTTTCTGGTGTAAAGCTGCTGGTCCCTTTAAGCTTCCTGCTGCTTTTAAGGGGGATGAGAGGAGCTCTTGTGATTGGCCATTGTTTAAGCTGAACTCCACCTGCTGATTCTGTTTTCCATCTTACTAATGATCCGATGCACGTCTAATACTCTGGCATAATAATGCATGCACTACTAATAATGTACTTTCAGCTGTTCGCGCTGCAATCATTCGATCACAGTCACATGCACTTGTACTCAATTTATTGTTTATTTATTTGGATACCCAAAGGCCCCCATCAGCACAACACCTGCCCCGGGGGTCAAAAGGATTACACTTTTGCCCAAATTCAGGAAAATAGAGCCCTGGAGTGTCCTACAATTTGATAAAGGACTTAAAACTAAAATGTCAAAAAGCAGTTTAGGATGCAAGAGCAGCGTATCCTCTAACCTTATCTCCGAGAACCACCATAACTCTAGGCTGCTTTTCCATATCAGTGATTCATTTGTTAACCTCTCATCTAATCACACACTGAAGCTTCCTCAAAATGTGCAAAGAATTTCAATGTTTTTTTTTGCCCTGCTCAACACTATGGGATCAATATAATCGAGCGCTTTAGGTATCCAGTTAAAATAAATTAACATACACAACAGGCCAAAAGTTTGGAAGCAAGATCAAATTTGTACAAGAAAGATCATAGTTTCATTGGTACACTTTGCAACAACATAACCATGATTATTATGTAAAGAGTAACTTATCCGAAGACATTTTCACTATAATTATCAGGTATTTCAGTTTTTCTTGCTTATACTTTGCTTCCTTGTTTTTGCTTGTTTCTTTACCAAGTTGCTTCTTTCTAGCTATTTTTGCTATAGTTTGTCAGAGATTTGCACACAATTTGATTTATTTGGATTTTTGTATGCAGAAGCCAAAGTGTTAAAGTCAATAATGCAAACTGTGATTTGTTTTTTTTTTTTTTACTTTTGCACTGAAGTTGTGACTCTTGCAAATTTTCTCGACCCTAAAACTAAGCTTGTTGACATTTCATTCAGCTGTGGTCTGGTAGCATCAATGTATAACTAAAGGTAAATTGAGGAAAATGGTGCATATCAATGAAAGCAAAGTCAAATCATGCAGTAAATACACCCCAAAATACATATAACATGCAGGTTTTTTAGAAAGACACTGAAAAGTAACTTTAAGTTGCTTCCAAACTTTTGGCCTAGAGTGTATATGACAGCATTTAATCATTATTTTGAATCCAGGTGATCATTCGCTTCGTGGGAGTTGATGTGCAATACAGCATTTGATAATATCTAAAGTAATCGATGTATTGATGTCTGAAATTTCCTGTTTGATGAATGCTAATGAGGATGACCTATTTTATAAGCAGAAAAGTCCATGTCAGGTCCTTCATCTAAGCCAGGGCCTGGCAACCCGCAGCTCTTTTATCCCTCTCCCGCTGCTCCCTGTGGCTTTGAAAAAAAAAGTGAATAAATAATGATTATTTAATTTAATTTCCACGTCTGGAACTTGATTGGACATTCCAGGTGATTGACAGGTCACTGCACGTCTCCGTGAGAGATGCGTGATAAACAATCGTGTTGCATTCTAGGCATTTTTTTCTAATATCTACTGAACTGATCTTCAATTGTCCTCTCACACAGAAATATCCTTTAACTAAGATTCCTGTCAGATAGGCCACCGGAGACAACTTGCAAGGATTTTCTTTTAAAAACACTTCACGTAGGGTTTCCATGGAGGCACATTGAGTGTTTATCACTTGCCGCTTATAAAAATAATAATAATAAAAAAAAGTTCATTTCGCCATGTATTTTGTTTTGAGGACATTACTCTCCGTTCCAATTTCCATCAGTGTTAGATTGAGAGCTCGAGCTGCATCCCAAGACACCGCGAGGGAGCTCTGCGCTGACAGCTCATATCATCTCTCTGAGTTTATTATCAAGCTGCTTTCACCTGGCCTCAATTGCTTTTGGGTTTTTTGTTTTTTTTTTAAACCAGAGGATGGATGTTATCCTCTGAGAAGCACACAGCCAATTATAACAGCTGTCATTTTTAAGGAGTCTGAAAATCTGGACAGAATGGTAATTTACGGAGCAGTATTGTTTTTTAAGGCAATTTGATGTTTTCTCATTTTCAATGTGTGTAAATTTATTTCAGTGGTCAAAGGGAGCATCTCCAGAGCGGAGATAAGGAGATGATTGAAGCTCACCTGTTTGCAGAATCTTAAAAAGCCGATGGAATAGCTCATTCCCACGAGGCAGCAGGTACCGTACAGGCAACTTGACCTGCGAAGACGACAAGAAATGATGAGCGAATAAGTCATGCACACACCGAAACATCATGTTTAGCGTCAGATAACAGAAACAAGCACACAAATTAAACATATCGGGTGATAAGTTAAGCCCATGATGTAACAGAACATCTTTACAATAAACCACTAGCTTGCTTGACTTGACTTGACATTCGAGTAAATTGCTTTCAGTTAGACAAGGAACTATAGCAATAATCAAAAATAAAGTGTGGGAAACCATGATTTCATGCATTTTTTCTTATTTTTGAACATTTTATAGACAGACAATGAACCCAGAAAATATTTGGCAGATGAATCAATAATGATAATAACTTAGCTGCAGTCCAAGTTGACATTACCCCTTTAGCTGGTTGTATGTTGATTGATTTCTCTGGTACATGTGCAGTATCTTTTGACTGCAATGCATCCTAATATTTCGACCAGAGCATTTAAGTATATGTAGAAGCAAAAAATATGAAGGCACATAGTGTTTTTTAGCTTAAAAACAGTTTACTATTGGCACAGATAACTGCCTGTTACTGCACTTGCTGGAGTTATTTACAGATAAAACAAAGACGATCATAACCTGAAAGACACCTGCCTATGTGCAGTCTTCTAAAATCCCCACTGTATATGCAAGAACATCAGGTTCATTTGTCATTGAGAAAAGGTATTTGGATCATTAGTAAAACCTAAATGTTGCTGCTATTTACTATATACACATCTGTAGAGCAATATATGTAACATGAACAGTAGGTCAAGGTGTCATGTGAGACGGTGGATTTGAAAGGCTTATTCATTCAGGTATTACGGCATCTTTGGTAAATTAACTAAATGGCTTTAGGGTAAAACAAAAGCAACAACACTGAGAACAAACTGGGCTGTCCTGACAATACTGAAAGACCAAAAAAAAGAAGGTAGATTTCTCAAAGGAGCTCTGGTTTCAGCATGTAATTTGATTTTTGTAGCTATCCTTTGTTTATTGCACTTTGACTCCAAGTCAGCAGTGTCCTGTTTGAAAGGGCATTTCAGCTGGAAGGGGAAGCAGAGAATAAATAAATTGGTGAGACTCTGCTGCTGTAGGACTGAGCCTGGAGGCCGCAGTGAGGAAGATTAGGACTAAACTCAGCCTTATCCTAAATAACAGCCCCCATAAATCTAATGCAGCTAGAGAGCACCTCCATAACCCTGAGGTGCTGTTCGGAGCACTTTTCATGCTGCTAGCCATCAGAACGTACAAAAGGTAATGTCCAATTTTTTAAACAACATGTCAGCCATTGCCCAAAGTCTGCACTTTTAATTGTTTACTTTGAAATGTCTTTTTCTTCTTTGTAACCAATAAGAGCAGGTTACGAATGACCGAACACTAAAATGCAGCCTCACTTGAAAATAAGAGGCATGAACCTTCAGTCAAATGTGATTTGAGAAACAAATGGGGATTTGCCTGCAGAGTGAAAGTCTTTTGTTCTCTGCATTGATTCCCACAGAACTTATGTATATTCGAGGAGAACTCAGTGACAAGTTCAAATGCGGAGATGATACATTAAACAAATCTAATATTAAAGCACAATATCAGTCAGAAGAGGAACAATCTTGATGTGCATCTAAATGCTGTGATCATGTCTCTAGCATGCTAAAATGCTAACTGGGAGCATAGTAATGGAGTGTATTCACAAACTATGTGATCCAATTCATCTCGATGCTGCTGATTAAAACTGAATATGAACATCAACAGTACAGGTTAAGCTGCTGATACGATCAAGACTGGACTTCATGGGAGAAGCTTTCTGGAGAATAAAGAATTTAAAACTGTTTGCTGGAGTTTTCACTGATTTAGGACAGAAAATATTGGATGTCAATGGAAATCCTTAAGGATGTATAACAGCCAGGCAGAGCAGTGAATTTTTTTCTAAAACAAGATGTAGAATTTACGCCTCGTTTCCAACAGCCAGCGTTAGGCTATGCCATCATTTATCAGGGTTCAGCATTAGTGTCTCCACTGTCTTAAGAAGCTGGCAAAGAGCTGCTGCCCTGTGGCTGAGTCAGCCATAAAACACAGCGTATCTGCGGCCGGTCAAAAGCGCTGAGATAAAGGATAAATGTCACAGATGAACGATTCACTTGTTTATTGCCTGCTGTTTCACTGTATCATTCAAACTTAATGCTAATTCAAGGGCAGCAACATGCACCTTGCACCTTTTATGACCATAAACATGATGGTTGCTTCCCGTCACCTTTTCCAGGTGGCGGGAAGGTGAATTTTGCATGCATTTTAGTTCTTCTGTCAACATGTTACTTGAAAAATGAACAGATTTTTCTTTAATAAAAATATATGTTTGGCACAATTTAATGGAAAATTGGAATTAAGAGCACTCACTGTATGGGCTTCCCTCGAATCTCTGACATGATTGCACTCTCTCCTCCCAGATACTCAAAGGACAGGCTCAGGAAATTGTAAATAACAAATGCTGTAACAGGAAAAAAAAAAAAGTTATTTCTTTAAACTTTTTACCACACATGTTTCATGGCACAGTCTCAGCTGTGGAATATTTTCTCGTCACCTTCAAGTTCTAAATTCATTTAAAAAGGTCAAATCATTTTACAGGAGACAACGTCCACACGATAAAAAATAATTAGTCCTACATTTTGGAACAATAAATGTTTCAGTCCTTACATTAAGAAGCTTCTAAGGGTTCTGTGTCTTGGAAATCCCTTCCTAATCCTTCGTTGCTATTTAAGGAGGGATTAAATGAAGCTAATGCAGTTGGTGTCCAGTCAAGAGAAGGTTCATTATGTTTTAGCCGTAGCCGCTGGTGGTATTCCAGTCTCCCTGCTTTCTGATGCGCTGCACTATCAATCAGCCACAAAATTGGCCTGCAAACTGGAAACTAATCTCCTGAATAATGTATTTCCTACTTTCCCCCCCCATTCTCAAATGACTTGTAATCCATTTTGCATATGATTCACCTTTGCCATTGGTGAAGTGCTTTGATCTTAAAGCTTCAGTACATAATTACAGTTGCGATGTACAAAACCAATTAAACTACAGTTTGCACAACAGGTATTATCTTGTATTTAAATATTGAAAATCACTGCAGAGTTATACAAACAAATTCAAAAAAACTCATCTGTAGTTGTTTTTTCTTCTACAAACACTGTGTACCAGTGTACATAAAAAGGAAGCTCTTAGAGTGACTCCTCCCAGAAATGTAACACCTCAAATAATGAGGTCTACCAACAAGAGAACAAAGGCTGGTGTGAAAAACTAGTCTGGTCAGTTCCTCATCTTTCCTCTCCTGGCGGACATCTAAAATCTGAACGCAGGGGAACAACCATGACTATCCGGGGAGGATGCTTTCAGGCTCGTGGCACTTACCTTCGTAGCAGTCTCGAACAGAATCAAAGTAGACGTAGTACTGGTCGTTGCTGATAAAGAGCAGGCTGAGCCAAGAATCAAAGGCATAAACTGGCACGATGAACAGGATGCGGATGATGTAGCGCTGCTCATTGGGGACGGTGTAGGATCGAAGGTGTGTGTAGATCTGAAATGAAAAAAGACAAACAAAGCACATAGAAAAACATTAAATGCAAATCTCCCGAGCCGAGCATGGTTAAAGATGCAAATAAAAGAGTTATGAATTAAATAAACAGGAGATGTAATTTCTGCTACGACGTATGAGATTAACATTGAAAATCATATATTGTTGTCTACATGTGAAAATCCCTTCACATAGCATTTTCAAATGTTGTTACTGGTGCACCTTATCAACAGCTTTTTTCATGATAAATTTATGCTACAGGTACAAAACATTGAAAAATTGTAATTTTTCACAGCTCAAAGTGACATCTGTAATCCACTTTTTGTATCTGACACAGTCCAAAAACAGATAGAAAAAGATTAAAATCCTCAATTTTGAGAAGCTTCTGTATTTTTGTGATAAATGACTTTACTGTTGAAGTTATCAAAACAGTTGCAGATGAGTTTCAATCAAATAATCAACTGCTAAGAGACTTAACAAAAGAAATTAATGACTGTAACGTACTAACTTTTATACTTGAGTCAGAATCTGCAGGTTTCGGATGATAGATTGATAAGACAAGGAAAAAAATAACAGTGACACTCTAAGTCTGTTGTTTTCCTACAGCATGACACTGAAGCCATATAAACGACATGAGGGTGATCAATGTGATGTGTCAACCACAAAGAGTGAAATGAAAACAATCAAATATGTTTCTCTCGATGATATTATTTATAGCTGCATTTCATCTCACACTGACTGCTCCGTCTGTGCAAAGATATGCCACTGTGAAATGAAGAAGCAGCTTCACTGGAATAAAAATGAAACAGACAGAAGCATGACTGGCCTCACCTTTTACTGTAATACTTAATGTAAGATCAGTGAACTTTTTACACTGAGCTGATGAAGGTCCTAACCTTTCTTCAAAACCACACATAAAGCCTTCATAAAGATAAAAACATTTACTGGAACACACATAGTTTATTATGATTATTATTATGAATACTATGATGATCATGAGTGATTATCACTCTTTTCACTCTCCTTGAGTTTTATATAACACTTAGTTAATGGGTATTACGCAGTTTTTACACCCATGAACCTCATCTACTGTAAATAATAAATCCAGTTCATGGATCCCTGAAGAAATGTTTGCCAACGTAGTTAGGCGGAGGCTAGGACACGCTTATCCATTCTGATCTAGACAAACATAGCACGGTATGATCTGTATGTCAACAGAAGGAGACATGCTTTCAACAGCGTAAGTAAATTACTGTTAAGTTGCTGGCAAATGACTGCAGGTAGGCTAATCCGCCATAACCCGGCGACATCTCTGATCCAACAAAGAATATGGGATGGAAAAGTGCCAACAGTTTATGGTATTGTAAATTTAATTCAGCCGAAAAATAAATAAATTCTTATCTGACCAATACTCACAGGGTCTCTGTGACTAAACTATCAGCAGATTTAATAGGAAAATCTGTCAAATTGTCTCTCCAGTATTACTGTCCCTCTGCAGAGGACTGCTGCCGTGCAGAAGGAGCTCTTGGAACGAAAGCTTATTAAAGACCAAAACATATTAGACAGTATTATTGTGATGCCCCAGATGTGGCAATCGTTTTCTAATAAGGACTGATGACTCATTCTTCATAAAAAAAAGACCATTTAAAACATGACTAACAAACATTTTCTCAGTCAGCCGAGATGTTTATGAGCCATTAGTCAGCTAATTGAGTACGAGGGGGCAATCCAAGTAATCACCCCAAGCTCAAGCGACAGCTGAAGAATAACTCTCTAAAGACAAAGAAAACAAGCACAACATCACGACCACATTCGTGTGTTCCCTCACCAGACAAACAACTCACTGCTGAAGCAATTAGTCGATTAATTTCTTCATGTATTGGCAAAAAAATTAAGTTACGGTATTGAGATAATTGATCAGGATTTTCTTTATAAGCAAAGTTGCCCGACAGTCTCTGGCTCCAGTTTCTCAGAAGTGCTGATTTGTTGTTGTTTTAGCTTGTGTGATTGTAAGCTTTGGACTGTTCACTGTGTTGTATGAAGGTGTCAGTTTGAGCTGTTCACAATAGTAAGAGGCGTTTAGTCCCTGATGTTCAAACTATTTACTGATGTCTAATAAATGAGAGTTTCATCTGAAAAAAAAAATAATATGTCCTAAACCTTAATTTCAATATGAAGCTGTGAAACTACTCATTTAACAAATCTATGCATTTTCTCTGAACATACATTTAGCAAATAACAGCTAGGAATAATAAAGACACATTCCTAGTTAATTTAATCATAAATGTATGTAAACTTAAAAGATGGCGACTGTATTGAAATTTATTTGACTGCAGTGGTTTTTATGATAGTTCCCTACATATTTAGTAATGGATGTGGGTAAAAGGCATTTTACTTTGAAGGGCTTATTACTTTTATTAACTTTTGAAAACTCCATTTATTTTGTAATAATAACTAGTTTTCAGTCATTTTATTGATTATTTTCGCGATTTATCAATTTATCTATAAAACATTATAAGATTGACTAAAATGTTCAATCGATTATCCAAACAAAATGTTGTTCAATTAATTTTCTGTCAATCGACTAATCGATTCACTTCCTAATTGCTGCAGCTCCACAATATATTCTGTCATTTTTGGTCTTTCTCACTAAATAATAATTTCCTGACATTATTTTACACTAACCTAATTTAAGGTGTAGCAGTAGTGGGTCGGAACATTTTTAAATTCTAAAAAACCATTTTAAACATCCAGAGTCTCACTCTGCCCGACACCATTCAGCTTGATTAAATGCCCATTAGAGGCTGCGCATTAAAGCCTGATTACTGTGAGGGTGGGGGTGTGATTCATTTGGCCATCTCTACATGTGAAGTGAAGCAGACCGCAGACTGATGTCCTCCATTTGCCTGAACAGCCAGAAAAAAAATCCTGAATCCATAAAGCTGACAGTAAATTTGCAATTGTATAGCTATTTCTGCATAATTTCAAAAACATATTTGATCTAAAAAATATTGATACAGATTGTACAGATTACAGACTGTAACTCAGTGAGAGGGACATGTGTCGAACGTGACACGGCTACGCGTTAAGTGCTGCTTTTAATCCCAGATGCTTCAGGTTGCAAAGGGACCAATGAGCCCACCAAGAAAAATGAGCCGCACTCCACCGATTACCAGCCTGAGAAGCACTGGCGACTTTACAGCAAAGAGGATCTAAGGTCATTGTCTATCTGTGTTTAGTATTCACAATGTGAGTTTAACAGTCTATAGCAATCCTCTGGAGCCAAGTCGAATGAAACACCGCCAGCATTGCAACACTCGTCCTGCAGACCGTTTTATTCTCCCCGTGTGACTGAAGGGATGCCTGTTGCGAACCTGCTCCAGCCTCCCCGTGGTACACTTGCTATTTATTTGTTCAATTAAAATGTCTTGCTGGAAAGTGTTTGGCCAAACAAGAACTATATTAAAAAGATAGAAACCAATTTGCGGGATATTGAGTCACAAATCCCCAAACAGGGATCGTTTTGCGATCACAGGATGCTACATGTTTTGATATGTTAAAATGCTCAAGAAGCAACCCAAATAACATTGACCCTTTTATTAATTACACCACAATGCACATGCACATAAACATACAGGTGTTTTTGACTTTTGGCCTGAAGATGCTGGACAGATGCATGTTCAGTCAGCTAAATCTGGGATCTATTACAGCTGCGCAACATTACAGCCGAAGCGAATGAGAAAACAACACCCTCGTCTTTTATAACGCTGTAAATGTTATCTCAATATCAATTGATTTCCCTGCTGATAATACACTGCACCCTACCGCATTCTCTGCAAATGATAAAACCATAATGATAAGCTATCATCTGTGCACAGTGGGTAACTCACCCACATAAGAGAAAACACTCATTTGCAGCAGCAGTGAAATGGTTTCTGGGTGAAGGTGGGCTGTGTTGAGCCATTTATTCTCCCTGAGCATCTTCTCCCCACACACAAACACACACACACAAAGAGGAAGAGTGAGAGCCTGCTGTGTGCTCATTGCCCTTTAATCAGCTCGAGGATTTTCGGCCACTGATAGTTACTATTGACAATAAAAAGTGAGCACGAAATGGGGAGAAGGACACATGCCCGGACATAAAAAAGTATTTCCTCTTGTCTAGCATGAAAGTATCGTGTATGAAAATGAGGAGTGCGAGCTCGTCGAGACACTGAATTCACCGCACTGTGCTGCAATGTAATAATCTTTTATGGATATACGAGTTTGTCCTCCAGCAAGGGAGGTGCAATCTATCGGTCTCCAACCACCTCTGATTACACATGTACACCACCGAGTGAGCGCACAGAGTTTTGAAGCTGCATTACTCAATAATACTATGTGTGCAGTGATTTAAGTCTCTCTGTCCGAGTGTGGGTGGGTATGCGCGTCCAAACAGCCTCGTCCAGGACTTGCAGGAAGAGGTTCAAACTCACCTGGTGGCATGTCATGAGCAAGGCGGACCAGACGAAAATCCCAGAGAGGACCTGGGCGAGCACTGTGTTCAGAAACATCTGGTCCTCGATGAGCGACCCGTTGCTCGTGCGGAGGATGGTCATGTTGGAGACGTCCGCCTTGTCCGGGAGGATCGGCGCATCCAGATGAACGATGGAATTATTCTCAGCCGATGGGTCCATGTCGTCCAGAGAAATGTTCATCTGGGGCAGACAGAGAGCACAAACAGTCACACACGTGTCCTGAATAACCCCTGATTCAACATTCAAGACTTATTTGTCGCGTTCACAACAGTTACACACAACACGGCGATGAAATCCAGGCGCCTCATAACAATGACCAAAAAATATTTACAGAAACCTAACAAGTAAAAAACTCAAGATGTGGGAGCAGAATATGGTGTATAAAATAAAATATCAAGCTAAAATATAAATCAATAAACCTGAAATAATAAAATATAAAAGTAAAAATAAATAAAACATAAAAATTGAGCATAAATAATACTGCTGAGCATGACATGGGCAAATATTAAGGTATAATATCAAGGTGCAAAGGAGTATTAATGAGATGAAAATATTAATTAGGCGGTGGCCTGGTGAGATTGTAGTGCTACAATAATAAAAACATGAATTCATGAGGGAGTACAATGCAGCATAGTGAGGTGAGGGCCCGGCCTGCAGCTGATCTCTGTCTTCATGTGCACATAACAAGCAGCTCACCTCGTCCCTGGCAGGGTGGGGGCAGCTTTATCCCGCTCAGATGCTTCAGTCCACGAGCAGCCGAGCAGCTCAGGTCAACGCAGAGGGTGAAAATGAATTAAGATAAAATAAAACGACCTTTCAGACACTTCAGCTGGGCTCAGGTATGCATTCACACGTCGGAAAGTCGATTTCTCCGAACGGCAGGTTCACCGGACTGGACTTCCTTGTTTGAGACCTGACAGACAGACAGACAGACAGCCAGGAGGGCGAAGTCCGCGCAGACAGAGAGAAAATAAAAAACTTAAAAAAAAAATAAAATAAACTAACAAACA
>JBAJHX010000039.1:6257479-6298610 GCA_037176925.1 Amniataba percoides | reverse complement strand
CAGCCAGGAGGGCGAAGTCCGCGCAGACAGAGAGAAAATAAAAAACTTAAAAAAAAAATAAAATAAACTAACAAACAAACACAGCGGCCGCCCGAAGCGTTGACTCTACGAAGCCAAGTCGAGAGTTTTCTGTGTAAACGACGCGGATTGGAGTTTCCCCTTGAGCCGCGCGGCCCCAGCAGATAAACAGGTTGGGCACAGGTGAACGGCTCACGTGTCCGCGCCGCCACGCATGACGTCATCACGCCGCCTCCACCACGGACAGATTAGCCTGGAGACAAAAGGTGGAGTGACCGACGTTATCTCTGCTGTGCACACTGTCTAAGTGTTACGACATGTTTCCATTTATTTTCATTGATAAAGTGCTGCTGCAAGCTCACTAATACCAATAATAATAACGATGACAATAATAATAATAATAATAATAATAATAATAAAAGCTTTATAACAGGTGTATGTATCCAGGTTGTACTGTATGTCCAAATGCCACAAGAGCAAATAAAAAACAAAATCTACTTTACTCTACTTTAAGTTAAAGCTCTTATTAGAAGACACAACTTTATTCACCCTGAAAAAAATTGTTGTACGGAAGCAGGAGAGGGTGCGAATACAAAATGCATGAATGCAAATGTGAAATATACACAACGCCATAAAACATATAACACAACATATAAACAGGTTAATGCGAAGGATCATAAAATTTACAATAAAACTCACGTAAATTATTTAAATGAATCTCATGAATTAGAAATTTTGTTTTTTTTATAGTTATAGTTTCATAGTAAATTCTAAAAGATGCCTATGGATATGGATCACAACTCATTTGAAATCACAGTGCAGCTATAAAAAAATTATTTATAATTTGCTCTTGACATTCTTTTATGCTGCTTTTTGTCGTATCTGCAGTAAAACACTGGTAGCAGACTGCATTACTTTGAAATGTATTAAACAGACTCTAAATGACTGTTTTACTGCATACTCCCAACATGTGACGAAGCTGTAATTGATTAAAAAAGCAATTAGAAAGATTAGAAAAGTCCTTGCAATGTTCCTGTTTGATGAGACAGTTTGCAACGTTTATCCAGAGCTTAGCCAAAATTACCCCCCGCTGGGACTGAGATGATTAAATTGCATTTGTTTAACAGGCAAAAAAAGACAAGTTTTAGAAGAAACCTCTTTTATTTCAAAATTTTCTTTGTGAGACAAATGAGAATATTTGCATTTTTCAGTACAAAAATAACAGTATAAAGTTCTGAAAATTACAAAACAAAAACAGTAAGGTCAATATGTATATTACACAGTGATGAAACTGATCTATTGGGCATCATTTTGCAAAGTAGTTTTTGACAGCACAGCGGCTTGAGGAAAATCTTTATTTACAACCAGATAAACTCTAAATTATATTTTCCAGAGGACATTCCTTACAGTCTAAACAAATCAAAAGGATCTGAGTAAATGAAATTGGATTTTTACATTTCTGTCTCGCAGCAAAAGCCTCAAGGGTTCTTTGTCAGAGATTGGCATTTAGTAAAAGTCCTTTCTGTTTAAAAAGCTGGAGAAGAAAAATGCGACACTGGGGGCATCCAGAAAGCCTTAATTTCATCAGACCTTCAAACCTCACGCCGCTGACTTCCTACCAGACTTGACAACTTTTAATGACCTCTTTCATTTGTTTTATTGCATCTATGGAGGAATCCTTGAGCGCCAGTCCCAGCAAGACGGGCCTGTTGCCGGCTTCTTGTGACACAAACGTTGCCAGGTTTTTGGCACAGACGTGTGTCAGTGGCTGAAAATAGAAACAGAATTTAGGCGTTACATGCGCACATAAAGAAATGCTGCCATGCAACATGTTTATGTCAGAGGAAAATGAATGAATGAAATGAATGAATGACGACCATTACTGATACAGTCCTTCAAAATCTGCAAACTTCTTGTCTTTGAAACCTGTTTGACCTCATGCACATCAATATTGATCTATTCTATTTAACACACTTATCACACTTTTTAAACATGTTTTTCTTTGAGTGAATAGCAAATAATGTTCCACACCTTTAAACATTGAACCTTTACAAGTATGAGCTCGTTTTTTAATCATTTCAAACTGAACAAGTTGCCCAGAAAAAAAACGATATTTCTAAATTACTGTGCCGTCGCCATCACATAGCCCATGTGGTAAATACTTATAACTCAACTTTACAGCCATGCAGCATTATTGATTGGGTTATATTCCACACATATTGTGGGAAAAGTAATTTGTTTGTGTGAAGTTCTCCCAAACGTCTTGCAACACGACTCAATTCAGTTTTAATGAAACCCCTGATGTGGTTTTGGCAGCTTAGCTGGCTGCTGTGTAATCCAGTAAACATGTCAATAGCAGAGATGAGTCCTCGGCTGTTGACATAATGTTTAATTAAGTTACGTAACAGTATTCAATCATGGTCATTCATTCGGTCTGTGCTTTGATGCTGCCTCACTCTTGTGAGATTAAAAGTAAAGGGTACTGTCATTTTAAAATGACCAGAAGAATGAAAAAAAAAGAAACTAAACAACTGTACTGTCTTGTAAACTCCACAAGCACACATAATTACAATCCATTTCTCTGTTTATGATCCATATCTAGCACTTCACGCCAGTTAGAAAATGACATGCTCATGCAGGGCTGAAATAACTCTCCTTGTGTAAATTTGAACAGATCACTGAACTCTGAACGCACTGAACGCATGCACACACCTAATTCCTCCTCATCTACCACAGCAGCTCAGAGCCAATTTCATCTGCCCTTTCACAGCATGAAATGAGTTGCCCTGTGTTGCAACATGCCTGTCTGACACCCTGTGACCACATCTACATCACACCGAGTATTCATCTGCACAGTTTCATCGAGCGTACCTCGTCTTTTCCCAGCAGTACTTTGGTGGAGAACATTGGCGTGCTGATATCGTTAGACCTGGAGTCTGGTGTGACAGATATCAGTGTCCCGATTTTGCCATACTGCGTGAGAACTATGAATATGTAATTGCTAAACTCGGTGCAGACGACCTGTGTTGAAATCCCATTGACTTCTCTCTCCGTCTGTCTGGATTTGATGATGGGCTCAGCGGAAGACATTTTGTTAATCCTGGGGAAGACAAAGTAACAGACAGAGGCATATGAAGTTATTTGAAGGGCTGCAGCTATAGGGCATGTTGACTATTTATTATTCTGCCCATCACATATTTGATTAATCAATTATATTATAACCAAACTTATTAAACATAAGTTTGGTTATAATATGTAAGAAAAAAAATCCCAAATCCTAAATTGTCCAAACTCCCAAACGTACTTCATATCAAATTACTATCATCTATGGCAAAGAAAAGCGCTATAATTATAAGCTGGAACAAAGGACTACTAAAATCAGTTCAGATAATTTGACATAATTAACACCCCAAATGTATTTGTTTTCTTTCACTGTGGATGCAATAATACTATGACTTACTTATAACATTATTCTTCTTACAGGTAAGTCTATTGTGCATATTTACATTCAACATTAACATATTAAACATCCCATTTACTTGCAAAAACAAGATGCAATGTGGATTTCCAGCCTCTGACACAGCACATTGTCTGCAGCTAAATAAAGAGAGCGAAGATATAGGAGTACTTCAGATTTGTAAATTTGTATTGTTAAAATCCACATCCCACCAACTGCAGACAGATTTTAAAGTGGGTTATGTGGTATATTAATGAGGTGTAGTGAAAGAAAAGCCCCCTCCTCAAGAAGTGATGCTCGCTAAGTGCAGAAGCTAACATTAGCCACACAGCCACTGTTCGCTCAAGCTGTAATCTTGTAAAACCGTTTACATGATAGCAGGGAGATTTTTCAGCCTCTCTGTTGGATAAAAGTAACCGTAAATGTAAAATCCAAAATGACACTCACCCTGTTTCTTCAGTTTGTCACAGAACAAGCCTCCTCCTGCTGCACGGTGACACTTTCAGATGGAAACAAACGTGCCTCGCAGCGCAGACAGCTTTGCGTGATGACGTCACCTGGTGTCACGGTTTACTTCCGCCCTCGACAGAAGATTTAAAGGGAAAGTCCGACATTATTATCTCTAGAAACTTTTAGAAGCAGAGTCCTTCTTTTCAAGTGGAAGGTTACTCGATTCCGATTACCTGAAAAAAACTAAAGGCTACACGAATTAGTGGACACTAATGTAATTATTTCGTGTTTCCGGTTTTGTTTATACGTTGAAAGGAGTATTTCCCTATTTGACCTACACTGTCATTTCATAATTATCAATAGATTATTAACATTATATTAACTGAATATCTTTATTATTTGATTACCATTAGCAGCTAATAAAAATATATGATTTACAGGTTTTTACAATAGGGGAAAAATTATATTAAATTCAAGTAATAGTTGGTTCGGCCCTCCAAAACAATTCAGATTTCCCATGTGGCCCCTTGTGGAAATTATTGTCAACCCCTGTGCTGTAGGGGCAGTAGGTAACTTTTTCAAGCTCTACTTTTAGTCAAATGCACTCAAACTGTCACCATGTCCTGATAGGAGAATATGATACAGATCATCTGTGATAATAATCAGCCTCCTCCGCCCCGCTTTTGGCCTGTAAAAGCTGTTTCGTGATGTTAGCCCCGATTTTATTTGGAAGCCCAAGAACAAACTGGAGCAACCTTCAGTTATTAGAAGTAGAATTTATTCAGGTCACAGGAAAAGTATTACAGCGCTGGGCTCAAAATGACAGAGCTCCCGCAGGATCTCAGGTCAGGTGGAGCGTCGATTTCCAGGTTTGATTCACATTTATCTTCTTGAGCTGGTTCTGCCCTGTACAGAGGTTGGACTTAGGTGCCAACGAGTCTCATTGGCCAGTTACCTCCAACGTGAACTGGCCAACCACTGTTCATGTGAACTTAACTTAAGGAAATTGATTACCAATCAATATTAAGTAACACAAACCACTCTTCCAAAGCAAGAAACCACAGAAGCAAGATGTTTTCAATTAACTGTAAATGGAGCTTTAATTTTGAAAACAGATAAAGTCTTGCTTTTTATTCTTATTTTGAACAATGGATTTTATTACATTTTTCAACACGTCTCTGTATGACAGTGCCTGTTAACCCTGTCCTCTACATGTGACCGCACTGTTGGACTAGTTCTCATCCCCATCACACTTTATGTCCTCTTTTACAATACTCCTGTGAAAAAATCTTCCCTGGCAATCTCCTGCAGATATATCCTGACATCCAGCATTCATAGCATCCGGGAGACACATCTGATCGTCAGCTTTCTGCCTCCGGGAAGAAAAGAATTCCATTACTGAGTTTTAGATTTTTATCAGATTGACATGTTGCAGAATGAAGCAAACTCCAGTCAAATTTATGTTTTTTAACCTTTCTTACAATTGTACGACATGTAAACGTGTGCAAAATGGAATTGGTGGTTTTATTTGAGTGAGAAAACAATTCATGAATTTTAAATAATGTGGTCCTTGAATACATTTTGTGTCAAAACAATGAAAAGAGTTTAGTCCGCATGGACTTCAGCCGTGCCTACTGTGTGAAGAGTTTTGAAAAAAATTAACTCAGTACAGAAATTGCCTGATACTAAACAAAAAAAAAAAACAACAAATAAATAAAACAATAGTGGCACTTTACACCCATTGCATGGTGAGGGGAAAACAATAGATAATCTTTATGACTGCTTGAATCTGTAAAGACTTGATTGATCAGTAAAATGGTGAAATTAATGTATAAATATATCATTTTTTATCCTGTGTGTGATGAAAACTTTTCAGGGCCCTCTTTTCAGGTATTGACCTAACATTTGAACTTCCTTTAGATATATGTAGGTTGTGCAAGGACAATTTAGTAGGACAATTTGTCTACACAACGGCCACCTACAGCGAGTCACATCTGCTTTTACAGTGAGCAGGTGAAGAATTTTCACTGTTAGAAAAAGTGCTTGCATGACGTTTTTTTTTTTTTTTCCTCTTTCAGGTGGATGCGAGGCTCCACTGAAGTCTGCGAGTGCTGCATCAGGCTGATCCAAAAGGAGCCATCCCTATGAACATGACACATTCGCAATGTCAAATAGAGCCTGCTCAGCGGAATTGTTATGCACTCTGAGTAGGCAGCAGTAGGTATGAAATTGGTTGGACCGCTCCCTACACTCTCTGGCTGACCATCTGTGTCCTTGACTGATCATTTTGATCCAAATAAAATTGTGGTGCAAATATCAATATACAATATTTCAGCATTGCTTGTAGTGCACTGAAATGCTAGCCAGTGTCAAAGAGGAAAGACGGTGAAGTCTCTGAGAGCACAGAATGAAACACTCTTCTGATCTGATATTGCCACTTCAATCTGAAATTAAAATTGAGACTGTACAAGTTCAGACTGATTATACAAAACAGTTTATTCCATCACCGTGTATCATCTTTCTAATTCCTTGAGTTCACAGCTGACAGGTTTTTTTTTCTTTTTCACAAAAAGTGCTTTTGTTTAGGTTTATCATTCTTTATACAGTAAGACGACACCTTTCTTAGATCGCTCTGTGAGAAATCCTGTCATGTTCTTTTATTTAATTAAAGGTCAGGTTGTACATTGTTGTGTTTCAAAGGTGAGGCAGAGGAGAAACACACAGGAGTGTCGAGAGGTTTACTTTTGAGAAGACTGTCATGTCGAAACGTCGGTAACTTCTTGTGCATCGTGGCTTCAAATGCGCAACTGCCTCCCTTCACACCTCCTGAGGTGACATTTCAGATCTCTGAGAAATAACAGGAAAACATGCTCATGTGTACTGGCAACGTAAAAAAAAAAAAAAGTTTTAAAATAAGACCACAGCAAGGGGAAGGTTTTAAATTAACACTGTGCCAATATACCTCGCAATTAATTTGTATGACTATTACATGAGACATGCTATTGAGTATTCAGAGTCAACATTTCTACATACAAATTGACAAACAACAGTATGTCCCCTTTGGCAATTTTTATACATAATTTAAAACACACCAGGGCAGCTTCATCAAAGATACATAACATATCCTCATCCTCACAGGCCCTTGTTACTCACACAGACACGTGTTGTGAAGCTCTTTCTAACATCTTGTATACAGTTTTCATTGCTTTTGGTCGGACATCTGGTCAGCTGCTTTTTTTTTTTGAGAAGAATGGCTCATACCAGGTTTGTCCAGCAGATCATGGGTAGGTTTTTGTGACACAAAATACCACTGAGGCTCTGCTTTCAGATGACTAATTCCATGTAATATGTCTTTTTCCAAATTACTGAAGCCTGGCTCTGTATAAGGTATTACAGTAGTCTCACTCTAATGGTTACAGTCTGTTTCGGAGGTTCAGGGGTCCTTGAGCCGGTTCCAGGAAAAATGAGGAGTAATTTAATTCATTATAATGTGAAAATGGAACAACTGGTTGAGATTAAATTATATTTCCATTCCTCTCTCTTGCTACCCCAGTCTTCTCTAAACCAGCGCGATAACAGAATCTTTGGATTACACACCGAAGAAGGGCAGGCGTTTAATTTTGGTTGTTGGTTTGGTAAATGGATTTGTACTCATCGACATGTACTTTGGATGACACTCGAGCATGTCAAATTCAGGCACCAGATGCACTTTTAAACTGTGTCGGAGGACTGTCTTTGGGCAAATAAAAGCAGCTATCCCAAAAGTTGAGCATCGGCATCACGCGGGGAAAGAGAAAGTTTGACTGTCACATATTTCCAAAAGAGCTGATGGTGCTTAAGGGCTCTCAGTTTTACAAACACATCCCGTCTCTGTGTCTGTGTGACTAGTGAAGCATTCTTTCTGTGTCTGTCTGTCTCGTGCTCAGACTCTCTGTGTCAGAATGTCAGCCCATGAAAACATCACATCTGAGGCAGTTCCTTCCCATCGCCGCCATGCATTCCCTCTCCACTATCAGATCTGATGCATGCGTTTGTCTCATCATTACAGGCTTTTTTTTTCTCTTAACACTTAAAAAAAAAATAATAAAGACCTCAATGTCATCTGTGATTTCAATGATTCACCCAAACTGGAAATGTTTTCCCCTCACACCTGCTTTGTAAAATCAGAGAGGCGGGCAGGGGCAAAAGGCACCTTCATGCCTCAGTATATTGCATAGTCACAAATTCTCACACACACACACACACACACACACACACACACACACACACACACACACACATTATTACCCTTGTGGCCACTAGAGTGCTGTGCTGTATTACAGATAGAGCTCAAAAGCGACTTTATCATGACATTTGAAATCCCACTCATGCCACTTGGGATTAAGCACCGGGGCTACTTTCCATTAAGTGATTTTTTTTTGTTTTTAAATAGAGCCAAAGACAAACCAAAGTTAAAAAAAGACAACATGCTCATGGCATTTGTTTGAAAGCAGACTGCTTTACCTTTCCTGCATGCAGATCACCCAGTTATGAAGAGTTTCAGTATGGTTTTAAGATTTGTTTCATTTTTTTCTTTGAGTTACAAAAATAAAACAAAACCAGTGTGAATAAGTGTAATTAAAGGAGCTATTTGTAATCTTTGTATCATCCAGTAGCAGAATATGGCCATAATCTGGGGTGGTTGGAATTAATAACACCATGATTGCTCCTCCAGCTGGGGAATCTCTTTCCAACTGTATAACAAATAAATCTCTGCCTGTTGAAATCTCATGCTTGGCCATTTTCCCATCTCCTTTCCATTTATATTCAACATTGAAACAGGCAAGTGTTGAGCAATGCGGTGACAAAGCAATTTTATTCCAGCATATTGCACCATGGAAGAGCTTACCAATTTTCTTGTTTCACAAAGCGTGGTCAAAAAAAGGCACAGCGTTTTTCTGAAGTTTTGCCCGTTGGCTTGAGTGGATTTTGACTGACAGGAGGACGGATCGAAATATTTTGGAGAAAACAACAGAAATCAGAGAGGAAGCAAAGACACCTCCCACCCCGTCTCATCTCAGCTCTTCACCGTGTTCCAGAAATGCACACATGCAATCGAGGCTGGCAAGTTTTCCAGTCGGTAAAAGTTTTGGGCTTGATGTTAGAGCGCCTTGTCAAATTACCTCCCAAATCATATCACACAAAAGCAGAGGTGGAATAAGAAACCTCCACATCACTAATGAAAGAAAAGATTTGTAACAACCACATCGGAACAGTGATGGTGGCGTGCTGGTCTGAAGTCAAAGGTTTGTAAGTTTTGAATATTAGAGTCAGTTTTATTCTGAAATTTTCTTCCCGTGCCTTAATTATAGATTAAGATCCTCTGCTATACTTTCTGGCAGCAGGCAGTGGCCCTGCACTCACGAACGTACAAACCAGTAGCCAGATTGTAAAAACGGTGATGAAGAGGCAGCCATTAATACTTCAAGGTGTAATAAAGTTAATACTTTGGAAGAAACAAACGTAGCATGCTGAGCTAATCTTTTAATCCACCTATGATCCGCTTAGGCTACCTGTGAAATAATATCATTTTTCAGCTCAAAGTTTTTCTTCATAACTCACAAGCAATTTCTATAACTGTATGAGAATCGTATGTTTGTACCAGGCTCTTATGTTTGGTTTAATGATGTAGTTACGTTTGTTTGATGAACTTTACATGAACAAACAAATCATGTACAAAAATATGTAGTTCTGTGGAGTGTATAATCAGTTGAAAAGAACTGCTTCAATCCTCATCCTTTGCCACGGCCATCATGAACAGCAGTTGCCGGGTGTTCGTCTTTCTCCCCGCTGTGATGGAAAGGAAGATGCCAGATACATCAGGCCAGCTGTGAGAGGCTCAGGAAGAGTTTCTGCCCTCAGGCCATGAGGATCTGAAATGAGTACACGGTCTAAGAACTGCTCAAGACTATTTTTATTCAAGCGTACTTAGCATTGTCATTTATTACTAATTTCTATTCTTTATACTATGATCATACTCCATACTATGATTATATGAAAATATATTTGAGTATATGTAAAAAAAACAAAAAACTTTAAATATCAGAAATGCATTTAATGTGTTTCTGTGTCCATGTGTTCCTTTACAGCATTGGCATGAAGAAACTATGACCCATCACATGACACACAGGTTATCATATGATTTAAATACTTTGTCTTGTATACTATAAAAAAGTATATATAATATTGACTAAATCATACCAATGTAAGCATTCCTTTTTCTTTTTTAAACAAAGATCCTCATTTCATTGCAGTTAACAAATGAGCGAGAACTGCCTGTGTGAATCATTTTATGAAATAACCATGCTGAAAGGAAGGGATGAATATATCCATAGACATGAGTGGAGGTGGGAACTCTGCACTATTAATATTTCCATCATGTTGAAAGAGAAAGCCCATCATTGGGTTGCAAGTTGCAAGGTGTTATATAACTGGTTACCCTTCAGCACCTTCAGATTCCTCAGTATTCAGGTCAGCGGCGGATGTGTACTTTGCTTGTCCTTGTTTGCACGTTACATTTCCCTCCTTTTTGTCATCTCTACTGCAATACTTTACTATTGTGTTTGTGTTTATGTATATGTATGTATATATCTGTATGTATAATTTATTTACATTGGAAAGACCCCATCCTCACCTGCTGAACAAGGATATTTGAATAATTAGCAACCAAGAACACAAATTGCTCTCATCTCAGGGGTACTTAAGATATTAAGTGCTTTACTCTTTCATTGTTCTCACACATTAAGCAAAAGTATTTGCTCTTCAATCTCGTATTTGTAATCATTAATCATTGCTAACGACCTTCATTAGGCCCTGACTTAGTTTATCTATGTCCATACATGTTTGCTAAGCTCTGCCATTGAAAATATAATTGTTAATACAAGATGGAATTAATGTCATCGCGGACAGGAGATATTGATGGCTTTCACCGACACCGTATAAATAGTTGAACATATTTGGTTGATGAGTTCATTAACGCTAATCAGTCTCAACTGCCTCTCAACACGTGCATGTAAATGAAACATAAGTAGCGCGCCCTTTTGTGTTGTTTAAATTTTCACACAAATGTATCACCTGATTAATTCAAATAACTTTGTTAATTTGTGCCACTGATTATCTGCCCGGTCTATGATGCAGCACCTCATTAGATCAGGGCGGCCAGAAGGCATTCATAGCAGTCTAGCTGAGAAATTAAATATTCCAAACAATTAATATTGATATTCAGCAGCATGATGTGCAGCAATATACTTCCTAATTGAATTATTAAATGTCCACTGACACGTATTTGAAATTTCAGCCCAATGCCTGAATGAAAATGGTGAAGCTGCAAAGAACTTAAGAAGAATAGTTGCACTCCACTCATCACAGCTGAAATAATAAACTGCACTTTATTTATTCTGGAGGACAACAAAAAATTCGCAGAGGAGAAACTATAAAAAGTACATCCCATGAATTTTCACAGATGGTAATGGAAGAGGAGTCATTTTTTTCTTGATGCCTCAGGAACGGGACTCAAATGGCATCTATTAGTTTTCTCCACCGTCGCTGAGTCGTCCCGTGGAGAATTCACCTCACACCTTCAAACTCCACTGATACCAGGACACTCCAGAAACACTTCCAAACAGGAGGCATGCATGCACCTCTTCGAACAAAACAAACTCTGCTTTGTGAGAACGTGCACACACTGCTGCAAAATCTCCAAAGGGGCCGTAAGTCAGGAGTAGAAAAAAACCACAAGAAATGTTGTTTATCATGGTCAAACATTCTGTCTATTGTTGGGAGACCTGATGTGTGCAGCATGAAGTTTAATTATGTTCACTCCATTAATATTGCATTTTAAAAGATGAATCATATTCACTGATATCATTTCAGTCTTAGATTTTATCAGTCTGTCAAGGTTTATAGATTCCAAAGGTTATTTGCTGATTGAACTAGTTATATTTTTGGTATATTCACTGAAATTCAATTTTCTAGTTGTGAAAATGACTAAATTATTTCTACATTTCCCAGGATGACTTCCAACAGCCCTCAGGGGAACGGACATAAAGTGCTTTGAATCAAAGGTGGGCGTCTGGTTTTGTAAATACAGCTGGTCAGTCCGCTAGTTTGTAAAGATTGGAGCCTGTCTATCACTGTTAGACCACCGTTAGTTAAAAAACTGAATTTTATGTGGCTGTGAGCTTCTGCTGGCTTTGGCTCTTCCACAATGGACACCCCTCCTCCCATTTAACTATTCTCTTTGATGCCCAAACTGATCAGAATCTGATGGTTACCACTGACACGTTGCAGATGATGCCAGTGGATTTCTGTTCCGCGGACATTTCAGTGTGACTTTACAATGCTCTATGTTGGATATCAAGCTGAATAAGAAATATTCACGACCAAAAAAGGGGGATCTATATGTGCAACGTACATAGCTGAAAGTGTTTTAGGGGATCTTAGAAAAGGGAGATTCAGTACCAAGTCCGATAACAATTGAACGGGGTGAACAGACTATTCAATGTGATAAATTAATGCCAAAAAAACAACTTTAAGCATTCTAATGTTACAGTATGTGCTGTGCAAAATACCTCTTCAGTGATGCATTAACTGAATGGCCACATGTTGGCAAGAAAACCTGCTTGAAAATGTGATTTTCTCACCTTCAGTGAAGGTTGTTTGCACATCTCAGAACTTGCTGTACCTTTGTCACCATTTGTTACCAAATTTAAATGCCCGAGGCAATGAAGACCAGAATACTTTTCATCCCTTTATTTAGAATAGTTTTATATCTGTTGTTTTCTCAGGATCCTTCAAGTCTAAAAAAAACATTTAGCTGTGTGAGAACGATAACATGGGAGAGAATCATGGCTGTGAACGTTGAGGCCTTGGTAATTAAAGAGTTCCTGATGTGTATAAAATGAGCCAAATTAAATTAAGTTCAGATCAAGTTTTTAATTTTTGAAACTATTATTTCTTCTTCATATTTAAAAAAACTACTGATGCAGTCTTCTTCCTCGGTGCTTTGATTTATGCATTGACGCACTGGGTGAATAGCTATGAAGTAAAATACAAAGGTGAATACATGTTTAATGACTTTGCTTGTCGATTGAACATGTGAAGACAAATCCCCACACATGTAGGAAACAAGAAGCTGGGAAACTCTCAGCTTTCTATTCTGATACTAGAAAGGATCATTTGCTTTAGTTCATTCATTAAACACCCTGTAAACTATCAGAAAGAAACAGAATTATACAGGTTAATGAAGCACACGATAAAAGATACTGTAGCTTGTCAGATTTCTCACATCCAGGCAGGCAAAGGGGTGGTATTTCATGTTGGATCAAAACATACATAATATGCATATTTCAGAGAGCTGAGAGTTCTCACCCATGCATTACTGTTGAGCAGCGATTCACATCTGAATACTTCATGTGAGGAAATGATCCCATTTGTGAGTGCGCTGTAAATCTGGCTCGAAGGAGCCCGGAGGTTCAGCCAGCATGAGTTGAACCTCAAAACAATCAATGAATAAAACAACACTGGTGCCTTCTGTGAGAATGGTGATTCTAATTTTTCTGCCCAGATCTGTCTCTGCACAGCAGGCAGTTTTTCAGTAGCCTATCAGTATTGTTTCCTGGGAAGAGGCTTGTCACAGGGAGCTCTGTCTGTCTCTGTCTGTTGCCCGTCTTTGTGTACGATGGGAGAACGACCGTAGAGGGGTTTTGTCAGCAGACAAAGAAACCTTCTAATCACAGATGTGGTCTCAGAAGAGAGCAGTAGCAGCAGGTTCATAACATTTGAGCTGCTGCAGGTCCTCATCCAATATTCTTAAACGTGGAAAACATTGTGAATAGATTTTGGGCTGAACAAGGGAAATTAAATCTGTAATCTACAAGCAGTCTCAACAAGCATTCTTTGTTATCACACAGACCTTCATTTGAGAGTTTCCATTTCTGTAGCTACGGTGGGTGTTTCAGTGCTGCTGTTGTGTGTCATTTTGCATGATTTATCACCAGTGTGATGAGCGCTCACACACGTTGAGAACGGTGTCAGGACTTGACTGAAAAAATGCCAAAGAAAAATGAACTGAAATGGGCTTACTTCTTCAATGTGCGACATTTATGCTTATTTGAAATGAGCACAAACACACACACACACACACACACACACACACACACACACATCTGGCTGGCGTTCAGCCTGTAGTGTGATGAACACATGAGACCATTTGAGTATTTCTTTTCATGAGACATAATGGGCACAATACATTACAGTGACATGGCAATGTCTTTGTAGACGGACCACCCTAAATTCATTCATCAATCTGGGTCTCTGTGTTTGATGACCGGGTGGCATTTGGTGAAGACTGAGTGCAGGTGCGGTGGCAGGTCGGCGATTCTTCCTTGGCATTATTTAGAACAGCAGGAGGCACACAAATACACTGCACACACCTGAGAAAAGGTCACACAGAAAAATGGAGAACAGTCGCAAATTGCCTCTCCATCAGATTACCGGTCTTTGTTACCACAATATGTTACCCAGTCTGCCACACTGGAGGGCCGATGTGAACTATGGGCTCAGACTTAGGACGAGAACTTTGACTGCGTTACATTAATCTAATCTCTGTGTTTTTCACACGTCAACAAATCATTTGTCTTGCCACCTCGGGGGAATTTAGACTTAAAGAAGGATGATAAAATGATTCATTAACACTTGTTTCATTTTTGATCAAGCCTTGACTCCGGATAATGTTTGAATCTTAAAGCTGCTTTGTGTCTTCAGTTTATTGTATTAGCTTTGGAATAATGTTTGTGTCCTTGATGGAAAAAAGAAGAAAAAGGTGTCATAAATGATTTACAAGATTTCTCAGTCGCAAAGACTAATACCTCCTCTCATTCAGTCCTGGGGTTTGTGACTCATAGTCGTACATCTGGCCTGTGAATGGGGGGGCCACATCTCTTCATGGCACATAACAGACAAAAGATCCGCACACTGTAATGAAAGCTCCCATTTTTTTCCCCAATGTGCATTATAAATCATTTATAGGCTCAGCTGTACAAAGTCATCTTCACAGTCGAAGACTCTAAAAGATTTTTTTGTTTGTTCCTCCAATCGGAAATGCCTTACTGGACACACACTGTTGCTTAAAAGACAAATGTCTTAGGACCCCTCAACAAAAACAAAACAAAACAAAACAACAACAACAACAAAAAAAACAACAATTTACCATCAGATTAAAAACAGGCCATGTTTGAACTGAAACAAGACATAAAAATATTGTGGTGAAGGAGTTGTGTGATCATACTTATCAATACATCAGCAATGCAATGCAATGTACTTCATATATAAACAAGAAATATTTAATAAAAATCCTAACTACAAAAAAGAATTAGAAAGATCTTACAAAGGTAGATGATTCAGTCGTACCAGTTACATGTATATTACCATAAATGCACAAGAATTCATCTCATACGGTTACATTTATCAATACACTGAAGAATTGTGCTACAGATAAAAGCTGCAGTTTGTATCATGCAAACTACCCCAAATAATGATTTTAAGTAACACAATTAACTTGTTGGCACACAGTTTCCATCAAAATGCACCAGCATTATAGTCCGTATTTCATTGTAAGTGACCTGCAGCATGTTTGGTTTATCGATGATACCCACCGATGCTCTCCGCTGTCATTTTTTAATTTTAATCTGTAATCTGTACAGACATATGTGCGATGTTTATCCCTCATTGCCCTGCAATAGTTACAGACATGTCAGCTGTAATCACCTGCTTAACTCATGGAGTAAAAGGGAACTAAAAACAGAAATTTAGTGGACAGCAATGTTAGTTTTAAAATCATATTTGTTGTTGCAAATTAGTTGTATATAAATGTAATTTCTAGGGAGACGGGGTTGTGCACGTTGTTACTGTGCTAAATCTGTATCTGCACTGTATAGATAAAATAGAAGTGGCATTTTGTATATGTATTATACCATGTTTCATTATGAATGTGGTGCATTTGTTAAAAGGCGTCATGTTAAAAGTCTGACCTGGTTTGCACCCAGCAGAATGTGGATGCACCCGTGTGCAGATTTCATAAGTTAGATAAATAACTAATGAAAAAATGCTTTAAAAGAAAAAAAAAACAATTTTCAAGCTATTATCCTTTACCTCTGGACTTTCAAGATACTCCACGCTCCTCTTCGGCACTCCAAGGTCAACGACTACTCAGTCCTTTCCTGCCATCATCCAAATGTGCTCATGGTTTTATGTGCAGTTAATAAAATACAGCTAATGAAATACAGTTACATGTTACCACAGGAGGGCTACGGCACATCTCCATTCATTCATGAACTACTTGAATAAGCACTAGCCTACATTCAGGTTACCCTTTAGGGTAGTGTGATTTTATGTTACTCAGCAAATCAAGCTTCCCACCAACCTGATTATTAATTCCCCTTTAGCGCTCCACTAAATTACCAACCCGGCAGGAGCGGTTCAGAGCGTGAGAGCGCTGCCTGTCATCGTTCACAAAAGCATCAGCTGAACACATTGCGAATGTGTGTGTGGGTGTGTGTGATTGTTTGGAGGTGTAAGAGGAGAGAGAGGGTAGTGGCTGATGAGGTTAGGGAGGCGAGCGGCTCTGCGGGTCTCACCGGTGTTTGCTTTGGTTTACAATCTGTTTTGAAAAGACTCCCAGCAAAGCCTCGAGTGGTCAAGGCTGCGTTTCCGCGAGTGTCCGGGGCTCATCGGGCGCACAGTGCAAAAATCTGCCAGTTTAATGTGCTCACTGAACAAGAACATTGTGTTTGACTTCAGCTGTTCTTATCTGCCCCTTGGTAGTATCCTTCTCAAATTCTAATTTACTCTCCACTGAAAGGCATTTTTGTTATTAAATTATTCAAATGAAGACCGCCACAGTATATGAAATAAACTTAAAGAGAGTGGGCTGAGATTCTACTGTAGGCGATAATGGTTTTAAGATAATTTAAAGCAATAGCCCTTAAACCATGGAAGAGGAGGAGGAAAAAAGCAATCAGACCCATTGTGTGGTCACAGTTTTTTCCACACAACAGGATTAATTGATACTTTAAAATGAAGGATATCTACCTCACTATTGCACTGTTTAAGAAAATAGAGATAAAATTACATTTAAAGAAAGAGACATAGAGTGAATTATTGCAGTCCACACATTACACAGTATTTTAGTATTGTATTGTTTCAGGGCGGGGGGGTGAAATGAGCACTTATTGACACAAACACAAATCAGTCGAGAAACCAGAGAGACGACTCAATTGCTCCACTTGATTTTACAATAATCAGTTCGCCGGTTTCCCCGCCGTTCAGTCAGGAAGGGTAGTAAACAGGCGTTCAAACAGAGAGCAGCTTGAAAACAACACCTGCCTCTGTGGGCGCCTGCTGTTAAAGGCACCGCTGAGATAAGCAGTATGATGCAGGAAATCCGGCCAATTCAAAGGCCTCTCAAAACACTGCAAACCATACTCATAACACAGGATTATAAAGAAGTAACTCCACAGTGATTATTATCAGTCACTGATTTTTTTTGTGGATGGGCAATGAAGGAACAAAGTTTCCATTAGAAGTTTTAATAATCTTCTCTGTAACATATTATCACTGATTGTTCCTGACACATACTGAAGCTTAACTAAAATATTTAAAGCCGACATGAGGTCGGTGTTCGCCGCTAAAACAATGCACGCAGAGTGGAGTATCACTTTAAAGGAGTGAGCTTAATCTCGCATTACATTTGGATCAACACAGAAAACATTCGAGGTGTCAGACACCAGCTGCCGGTTTGGTCCGACAGAGTGCATTTCAGTCCTTTTGTAGAAAAGGACAAAACAGACAATCACATCCCATAATTTGTCGGCAGATCACGTCAGGTTTTTTGAACGTTTACCTGTTGCTGTCATTTGGATCTGTGAAGTTTCGCACTGTAGCAAGCCAAAAACATGAAAGCGCAACAACAAAGCGGACATTTTGACAGGTTATTGTAACGTCTGTCCCACGCAAAAATACAAAAAAAAGCTTATTTTAGCAGGTCAGACTGAAACAATCATGATGAAGTTATTGTATCTGCATGGTAGAAAAGTAAGGGTGGAAAAGAGATGCGATTCATGTTGGAGTTTTTTACTTGTCAAAGTCTTTCCCCGAGCTTAACGGACCTTTGTCGCCTTCTTTAAGCACACTGTAGATGTTCTGTAGTTGCCACATTCAGAGACCGTAGGAATAATTAAAAGTAAAAAGAGAAAGTAAGCACTGAATATAAATCAAGAGTTTACATAATCGTCATGGCCAATGTTCTGTTTGGGTTGACAACTCCCCTTGCAATTAAGCTTTTGCTCAGCATTACTGTTCCACTGCATTTATGCACGGTGAATATTGCCTATTAAAAAAATCTCCTCTGAATACCTCCAGCGAAATGGCTTTAGAAACACGAATTCTGAAACGTTTTCTGTGGCTCAGTTTTACAACACTTCATCCCTGGGAAGCTGTACAAAAAAATGTTAACTTTGCTCCAGCTGAAAGTGAGTTCAGGCCCCAGAGCGCTTCAGCAATTAATTAGAGATCTCTAATGATGGAGCCACAGTTATGAATATTCCACGTCTCAAACCGCAGGAGTTAGCATAGCCTTGAGGGAGATCAACAGGCAGGCTTATTGTAATTATTATCATTCTTATTTCACTTATTTATTTTGCAGCCAACGCATATCAACCTTTGCCATCTACCTCCTCATAAAGTCTGTTTGCAGTGGGATGATTTCAAGGCTTGAATCATGTATAAACAAACAGTTTATTCTACAGTTTCTTCTTATTAATGACCAAAGATATATCAATATGGAAATACTATATATGTATAATATGAATATGATATAAAACTTCCTGTTTCTCCTTGACTCTTACCAGTCTCTCTCTCTACATGTATAAAATCAGTTTAAATTTATCCAATCACTTTCTCCCTTCACTTATTTTTAGATCTGCAGGTTGTTTTTTTTATCACAAGAGGACTTAAATGGTTCGAGCGTGTCAAATCAACAGTTGTCGTGTCAGTTAGGTGAAACAAAACAGAACAATCACTGACAGGCGCGGCACTTTTCTTATTTTTATCCATTGCGTTTTTCACATTAGGAGCTCTTTGACGATTTTATAGCGCCGTGGAGTGTTTTCATATTAACATCACAGAAAGGATTACTTTTGTGGATTAGAGGGACTGAGTCATGTGTGGGTAGAACAGGTAAGCAGAAGCAGAAGTGTTGCTATGGTGTTGGACTTGAAAGTACTCTTTATGTTTCAAGATATCAGACTTGCGTGGGCAAAGTCTGTGCAGTTGTCATCCATCCGACCTCCAAGCTCAAGTCACATCTCTCTGTGCAGCATTTGATCTCAAATATAATGTCTCCGGAGAAATCAGAGCAGCCTTGCTCTAACGGTGAAAATAAACCTAAATGTATGTTTCGTACAGTAACAAACTGTAGGAAATTATAATAATTATAATTTTAATACGGGCTTCATTGATAACCACCATAATTCTTGATTTATTATTTCTTTCTTCTTTTTTTTAAACTAAAGATTGGAACCTTAATGAAAAAAAATGGAGCTTGGAGCGAGAAAAATGCAAACAGTAGATTCCAACAGTGGATACCTGATATAGAAACTTTTATTTCCTTTTGTTAAATGTTCATGCATTAACACTTTCATTCGGTTTAATCTGTACGAGTCACCCAGCTGAAGATGATGAACACCTGAACAGGCTTCAGTTTATGAGAAAATTCAAATATTTGCTCTGTCTCCTGCAGCAATTTTGAATTTGCACTTGATTTTAGCTCTTTACTACCTTTTTGAATACACAGCAGTCCTTCATGTAAGAAATAACTCAGAAAGCATTAGCTGGTTTCATTGCGGAGTGAAAAAAAGCACAATATACCAATTCCAGTTTACTGTGAATATCTCTAAATACCATTTATGTGGCAATACATGGCACAGCGCGGGGTCGTGTTTTATTGAACATCACATGTGGTACGGATCTCAGCTGCAAGTAAACAAACGATGAAGAGCTCGAAACTGTGCCACGTAATCTTTCCCTCTCACAAGCCTTTGTTTCTATCCGAGTCAAAACTGACATTTGCATTCAAAGTGCTTTTCAACCTGGATGCTTTTCTAGTAAAATGTAGTATAACCATGTGGCTTCCAAGACTAAGAGCTGCCAAAGCAGAATAGGGGAATACAGCGATGGCAACAAAAGTCACAATCTACCAAAAATATGAGGATCTTTTTGTGTAGTTTATAAATGCAGGAAGCCTATAATTTTGTAAAGTAAATATGTTATCATATTGCCCATGCAGACACTGATGTGAGCAACACAACCCCCATAGTTTAGCTCTGGCAAGCAAAAGGAAAGGGTACGACACACACACAAAAACCACACACACACACACACACACACACACACACACACACACACATATATATATATATATATATGTATACAAACAGCATGAATACACCACACACACAGTTCAGCTTCTCTTGTTTTCTTCAGAAAGGAAAGCCAGTGGGTTGAACACACTGGCTGATATACAGCATGTGTACAAAACAGTCCCATCCAGACAACTTTCAAAGCAAAATGTGAACCAACTCGGCGCACAAATTGTTTGCCCTCTCTGCCTCAAAACTCTGTGTGCTGTATGCTTGCAAATAAATATTTTTAAGAGCCAACACCTGAGAAGGCGCCCACCACATATCTGGGCTCAGTCGACTCCTCTGACAGTTTTCAGCAGTTTGGTTGATGCAGAGATCCAAAACGGACGTGACAAAGAAAAAAAAAGATGCTGAGTTGTAAATAAGAGCGAGGGAAACGTTTGATAAGTGTGCAGTTGTCTAGTGTGAAATGATGAAAGTGGATTGATAGTTTCATACTTGACTAAATAAATGGTAATATCTTATTGATCTATGAATGTTAATGCATATTTTCTGCTGGTTATCCTCCCTATTTCATGCTTCCACTCTATTCATTACTCTGTTACTATAATTAGCATTTATTGTATTAGGCTTATTAAATTCCTCTGTGTGAAGTGATTGAATACATAGTATATTTATATAGCATATAGGGTATTATATGCATACTAGGGGGCCTGCGCTGTAGGCTGTGCTGGTAGTCTGGAGCCAAGTAAAGAGTCACTGTTGATCAAGGGGGGAAAATGTGAGCCCATGTGAACGTACTGTACGTAAGCAATTACAAAAGTGCATGACAAAAAAGGTGGCTACATTGCAGCACAATACTGCAGATTACCTCTCTCTTTAATTGATTTGCTGCTCCATACACTGTAGAGAACTGATAGGACTGTCTCACACTGTCTCTCTCTGCACCTGCTGCTGTCCCTCAAAGTCTGATAGGATCTTGACACGGTCTAAATTAAAATGATTTTCACCTGGCTTTAAACTCGCGTCGTGAGTCATTACATTTCTCATGCGCCTTTTCACGATGAAATGTCAATTGACCAGAGTGCTGCTCCTTTGAAATTCTCTCTGAAAACCTTGCAGCATTGTCTGACTGATCTCTGAATGCTGCTTTCAATGAACGACACATAGCTTTATTATATCGCCACCTGCACATCACCCCTGAACAAGCATTTAATTGGTGGAAGTATTATTTATCTGTTGTATGCAGATGTTCTGACATGATGAGCCATTAACAAGATTTCATGTTAGGAGGTCACAGTCACGAAAGATTAATAACCGTATAAACGGGGATTGGTGGTAAACCGGCCGTACACATCGGCGCAGCCCTGACATGTCATTTCAAGTATGCAGGCATCCTAATAAACTCTTATGCACTCAAATTGATTAGCTATTGCATAACCTGACTCAGCGCCAAAGGGTTAAAGCCCAGTTTTAATGTAGTTCAGGCATTACTGGGCTTCAGTATTGGGCTATATTCCAGAAAGACAATTTAAGAGAATTACTGAAGGCACATTAAGTTGTCAAGATACCCATTCCATCAATGAAAGCCTGAAGAAACATTGTATTGCTGGAGCGAAATGCATCCCACACATGTGGGCTTTGTTAATTTGCTGCATGCATATCCGAAATTAACTCTCTTCAGCTGAAACAGGGCAGCTAAATTGCTGTCACAGTGTAAAACCTTCTTCTAAGGTACATGCTGTGTGCTTCTGTTGTGCTTATGAACGGCGAACAACTGTACACTGTGTGGGCTGAGGCGCAGAAATTCACTGTGACATAATAACAGTAGCCCCTTGATTTGATTTGAGTGCATTTATAAAGAGCAGCATTATTTTGTTTGGAAGAGATGAGAAGTATGCGTTATTCATTTTGATTACTACAGTCGCATTCACATTAGCGCGCACAGGCTTCTCAGTTTCATTACAATCAGCCGGATCTGAATATCACATGCCAATTACAGCAAAGACCTTTTGGCACGCAGGTACTTTTTCTGTTCACTTTGGTTAATAATAGTTTAAACAGAAGTTTCCTTTGACAGAAATCCATTTACTTAAGGTAAGTCAATAACTCTTAGTCTTCATAACTTTGCAGCAAAAATCATCATCGTTAAGACTCTGCAGATTAAAGTACTGGTACTCAAGGTGCTGTCATTTATTATTCTGAAACAAAATACATGTTTAAAGAAGTTGCTAACGTGCTCACAGTATATGTTATACAGTGTCTAGGTGTAGGAATTAAAGCGATTTAAATGGTTTATGGTTTGGCTGACTGATTTCATGCTGTTAGTTACACTACTTTTGAGTGACATAACATCAGAATCCTTTTTTAGTCACAATGGGATCTTCGAAGATTAAAAAGAAAACAACCCGGATTTTCAAAGAATTGCATGACTGCATGAATGCAATGTCCCGAAAAATTGGTTTATCCGATAACATTAAGTTAGAGGTTAGAAACTGTGGATTTTTTTTTTTTGGCTTATTACCAGCATTGTTTCACAAGAGCAGAAAAACAACAGCGACAACTTCCATGTACACAGAGTCTCTGCCTGTGTTTTTTCAGTTCCCTTTCTCTCCTGCTGTGCAACAAAAACTAATAAAAACAACACCATCCGTCATTGCAAAAAGAAGCAGAAAATAAATGTACGAAAAAATACGGCAAATATCTCCATTTCACCTGTGTTACTTCAGATGTACGGTCACCGTGACTAAACCCAGCATATAATATCAGCGCACCAAATAATCCACAAAACGTGAGATTCTTGGCACATTCAAGACATCATTTGTGCCAAAACCTTCAATTATAGTCATAGTTTAACACCATGAAAGCATCTAAATAAATATTTATCCATGTTTTTCATGAATTGTGCCCTTTTTTTTAAACTTAGGTCACCCTTGTTGGCAGAGCTGGCAGAGGTTATGTGAAGAGACACATCTGATACCCGTTTTATGGACTTTTTTTGGCAGCTGAAGCTCAGTTACTAATTTAAAGTTAGTTGGATCAGACCCCTCCAGGAGACCTATGGCCCTCCGGTCCCTGCGGGTCGTCCTCAGAGCTCGGAGAAGGATTGACTAACTGTAGCTTGAGAGTCTCTGTGATTCATTGTCTTGTTCAATACATAGCATTTCTGTCTGAAAGCCTGCTGCATCGATTTGATATTGGACATTGTGAGATGGCCACTGAAATTCAATGGTAAATTGGTCAGGAAGAAGAAGTGCAAAAAGGATTAACATGCCTTTATTTTTTTTTTCTAAACCACTGCTTTTCATGTACAAATGGAATTTCTAGTCACAGATGTTAATAACCAAATAAATATAAAGAAATCTGTCATTTGTCCTCTTGAAGATGTGTGGGAGAAAGTTTCGGTTGCCGTCTTACTCTGCCTTCCTGCCAAAGAACGGCGCGCACAAGCAGCCAGGTTACAGCTAGACAGAAATATATCAAATATCAGTGCAGAGGTGGCCTTCAATCTTTTCAGTGCGTCGGTCAACGTACCTGGCCTGTGCTGTGTTCAAGATTATGTAACTGGCAGAAAAGGTGATACAGTTGGATTTGGACAGAGTCTGAGCCAGTCCTCGCTCTTTCTCTCTCTTCCTCGGGTTGATCGTTACATGTAGTCTGAGATTTTGGGTTTAGATGAAAGTGGTACACGGGGGGCGTCGCATTTGCTTGCATTAGTATTGTCTTTGTTCTTCATTGTCTGACCTGGCCTGCTCTCTGAAATCCTGGCCTGAGTTGACGGACACTGGACATAAATATTCAAGCTCTGTGGCACCATCTGTGCTACCACGTTGGAAACAGCATTATCATTTCACAAGACAAAAGCTATTACACCACACCTACTTGTGGTTGAATTATAACAGCTTCAACAGCGCGGTGACATTTTAAAAGTGCACCGGTATTCAAACACTAGAAATTTTTTAAAAAGGACGATTTACATAAGGTGGAGAAGAGGCTCAGTCTTTCATTTCTGAGTATATCTATCATCATTTTCCAAACGATCAGTGGTCACCTCAGAAACTGAATATCATATAAACAGTGAAATTTCAACCAAAGCAACAACAAAAGAAACATTATCAAGTGTTATGTAATGCTAACTGCAATGATTTTATTTCCTTTCAATTTTCATTTAAAACAACATTTCATCCTCGTCCGTCTGTGTTGTGAATATGCAAGTGGCATTTCTACATGTACTGTATTCATTATTGAATATTTCTAATGTGGTCTGGTACGGTTACTGAAGCAGCTTAGTTCTTTTGACTGCCACTGAATATAATCATCAGTGGAAAAACTGCACATAAGTGTTTTTTAATTAAAGTCTCTTGCTTAGAAATGCCTGAGGCAGCCTCTAATCTCAAAGCAGCATGTTGTTGAGAGAAGGGATATATTATTTTCAGGTCAGAATTAAATTCTCTGCAGTGGTTCCTATCAGAATCAAAGACCTTTTTTCTGAGATGTGAGGAAAAATGTTGTCTGAAGTTGTCTGATGTCTGAAGTGCTGAGTGGAGGAACTGTTTAGCTTTTTATGTTAACTGCTGTCTCACTCCCGTGTTCAGGTCTGCTTGGCTTACTAAATGGTATTCACCTTTCCATTACAAGCATTTTTATTTTTCACCGAGAAGATTAAAGCAGAGGTGAAACCTGCCCTCTGGTAGGAAGTACAGTTAATGCAGGAGACAACTGAAATACATCAGTGTCTATATTTAACAGTTTGAAAAATTTAGTTCAGTAATTTCAGCATTTAAGTTTACTTAAATATTTAGTTTAGCAAACCTCTAATTTAGGATTGAGTTAAATATTCAGTTTTGCCATCTCTGAGTTGTAATCGGTGAAATATTAATTAAGGGAAACATTTAACATTTAGTGAAATATTTAGTTTGGGTTTAACTACTTCTAAAAAAATGAAGTACCACTTGCTTTTGTTAACTGCAATTTTCTTTAGTGACAAAACGAACATAGATGCTGTGCAAAAACTCTCTTTCTGCCAAGTGACAAACTTTTGAAAACCATCCGGACTGTCACTAACTCAAAGCATCACTACCTTGGGATGCTGTGACAGTAATGATAATTATCAAAATAATGATGAAATATCTGCTCTGCTGCCTCGATCACTTGAAAGTCTGGGTGTGATACCTCTTATCACTTCAGTTACCACCACCTCTCTGAAGACACACATCATTTTCACTCTGTGTGTGGCTTTTAGCGCTGGTATTTGTGAATTAATTTTTTTTTATGCAGTGAGGCTCATTTGCATAAAAAGGGTTAGGGGTTTTGCATCAAATGTTCATTTAAATATGTGCAAATAGTACTGGAGCTGTTTGTTAGGAGTGCATTTCACCTTTTACTGGGCTTTGAGAATCACATGGTTTCTTTTTTGTCTTGTCTTATTTTTTTTAGCAGTAGCAAAAGCTGCACAATCCTTTCATGAATTCGCCCATGAGATTTGACATGGACACGGCCCCCCAAAGGCCACGGTAGAATTCTCTGCAACAAAAGGGCCCAAATATGCAGCATGGCCAGGTGAATGGAACAATGTGTGTGCTTTCTTACAAATGAACAAATAAAACGTCAAATGAACACCAAAATAGGATTAAAAGCTTCAAAAGACGCGAGCTTTGAAAGGGCGGTTTGACATGAGGTGAGTAAGGTAGTGGCCCCGCAGGTCCCAGAGCCGGGCTTCAACAGCTTGGTGCCTGTAACCCTAAAAGCCCCGTGACCAAACCGGAGCAGAGTTTATCAGGGAGGACAGAGAGGAAGAGAGCGTGGGAGGAGTGAAGTGTGTAGGGTTTGATAAGGTCGGGGAACCAGGGGGAGGCCAAGGCCCATGGAGGGATTTGAAGGCGACCTTGGAAGTCTTGCTCTGTGCGGCATGCAGGACTGAAAGCCGGTGTTAGTGCTGCGTAGTGTGGGCGAGGAGGTTCACAGGCTCACAGTGCACAGATGAATACTGGTCATACTACCGGAGAAGATACTTTAAAGATATGAAACCTGTAGTGATCTTTGAAGCCTGGATGTTACAAAAGCATGCACTGGGTCTCAGTTAAAGGTTTAAGGAAAAAAGAGAGGAGTGTATCACATGTCACCCTTAATTCACAAATAATAACTCTACTTGTGTTGATGGACGTTTTCATTAAGAGATATGGGTGGTTGTATTCTTTTAAGTGTGAGCTGGCAACAGTCAGTCGTGTGATGCAAAAAGAAGCGATCTTGGCAGTTCTAGCAAATGCCAAAAGCCGTAGAGCACTTCAGATCTGGATTTGGCTGCTGCACGCAGAATATGAATTAAGGTGTGACTCAAGAGTCCAGTGCATCATCTATCCTTACTTTTTTACTTGGGGGGGGGGGGTATGGAAAGCCCAGAGGCAAGTTATATACAACAATAGCTTCTAAGAGGAAGGAGAAGGGAATTTATGTGACTCCTGTCCAGCCAGTTTATCAACTGATCCTCTGATTCACAATCAATCAAGGACCTATCAGCCAATTCGGAGGAAACTGCTTACAGATAGACCTTCAACGTGGTGATTAAAATCACAAGGGCAGAATGAAACGCTTGTATTTCTATTATCACTCACAAAATGATTCCACAGCTTAAAATCCACCAAACCTTTGATGACAGAGCGAGTTCAGCAGCGTATCTCTTCAGTCTGAATGTCGGCTTCTCTGCTTTTTTTTCTTTTTTTTTTCAGCCGCAGAGCTTGTGGTATTTTTCTCTCCCACAATGGCACAAAGTGACATCAGTAATGTCACCAATTAGACGTTAGACAGACAAATATTTGTAGACAATTGTGTGCTTTACAGACACTGGGAGCTATAAAAGCAATGTAATTTAAATAAAGTTTCCACAGCTGCAGTCGCCGGGGACAAATGTAACGTGATTAACAGCCAATAGAAATGAGGAGAGAAAAGCACGATTCTGGAGAGATCGGATTTGCACTTTTGAAATGTGCCCATTGTTTCCTGTTGCAGAGGGGACAACTTATCAGCAATATGACGCATGTGGGCTGAAGCATTTCACATTATGATATTATGGAAAAGTAATAATGTAGGAAATATTTCATTTTTTGATGTACCAATATTTACTCAACATCAAAAGCTGAGAGCAATTCATAAGTGTTTTTCTCTTTACACATGACCTCGTCGTTTCTTATCCAGCAACCAAATAACAGGCTGGTATTAAAAGTGCCAAAATTCAGAGAATTAAAAGAATATTTTGACAGTTTTTGGAAATGTGCTTACTTTGACGGTTGCCTGGCAACCTCTCAGCAAAAAACAGGCCTCCAGAAAGAGCCAAGAAACAGTTTGGCACGTCACACCTAGCAAAAGGTGTCAATTTTACACTTTGGTTTTTTTTGGTACAAATTAAATAAACAATATATAACATATGTGAGATTTAGAAGTGCTGGTAGGAAGATTATGTAACCTTTTGACAGAGGCAGGCTATCTGTTTCCCCTCATTTTCAGTCCAAGCTAACTATAGCTGCTGGATGTCACTTATTTTACCTCCATAAATAACCAAAATCAGCATTTACAGAGGTAGAGATGATATACTAAATGGGTTTTTTTTTATCTTTTTAACTAACTTTTACTCTAAAATCACAGCTCAGCTTCGAAAAGGTCACAGAGTTACAGAGGAGCTTGAGAACTAACAAAAGGATGCCACTGCATGTTTGTTTGTGCCATTTCTCCGACTGAACATCAGATTAGACACACACACAATGAAAAGCTCATTCCGACGCTTGAGACATGTTGAAAAATATGCTTATCGCACCGTTACATGCGCTGAATGTTAATTTGGCAAAGTTTATCACGATGTTGAATTTAAATGACAATATTTTTCCGCAGATAAAATTATCATTTTAAATGCTTTCCTATTCAGTACCCCTCTCACCTCCATGACCTCCCACAAAGAGTGGAAATGTCCTCTGAATTTTAAATCAGCCATATGAAGATCCTTGTTGTGGAAAGGTCACAAGGTCTCATTTTTCATTTAGCCTTTGAGACTGTCACTGAGTACCATGTTATTATTAGCAAACTAACTTTCAAGGTTTAGTCCGAGTTCAGTCCAGAGGCCTCTGCATGCATTTGATGGCATTAAACTTTGGAGTGTGTTCATTGAAATTTATGATCTAATTTGAATGGAATGAAAATGCCATCTGTGCAACAAAACCTTCATGATTTATTGATTTAAAAAAAAAAAGGATAAAACGCAGACCTGAGCCTTTGAAGAGCGCAATCACATCTCATATTTTTCACTCCATCTGCCACATAGATTTGCCAGCTTGACTTGTTTTTTCTGCATACATGTAGTTTTGCAATTCCAAACTTTTGCCAAAGTAATATTTTCCTGTGGTACAGAGCAGAGAAGGAAGCTTCTCTGTCAAGAGCCAATTTCCTTTCTGAACTCATGGAAAAAAAAAAAGGAGAAAAAAAAAATCACTGCCAGCAGCAAATTTCACTAATAATGTAAATTCAGCGCCTAATTGGCAGCACACCAGCTGTTTCTCATCAAAATAATGAGTCTGTTTTTCTTTTATGAGAATATTATCTGTCTTCTTTCGACACCGAACGCTCAGCTTCAGCTTTCGTGTCTTTCTGTTGAGGCAGTGTGTCCTGACTACACCGCTACAGCCGGAGGTTTCAGATAGAGATCCAGTCTGAACCTGCCACGTTGCCAGCAGTCAGAAAGGAGAGAGGGAGCCTCCTGCCACCCAACAGGCAGCTCACTGACTGCTAAAGACTGATTAATTTCCTGCCTTTTTTTGGTCAAGATAATATAGACCCCTTCATAAGTCTTCCACCTTGTCTTCATCCTCCTTAATGGCTCACTGCACTGTTTGATTGTATGCAGATGAGGGAACCTGCTGAAGTCAGTTTTTGTGCACACGCATAACCACAGGGTTTTAGATCTGCCACTTGAGTGCGGCTTATTAATGATTTCTGGGACTTCAACTCTTACATATGCACCGAGCAATATAAAAGGTTAATAGGTATTTTATTTTCTCGGTCTAAAGGAAGACAGACGCCAGTGGTCAGATTGCAATTCTTGCTGGGTATTAAATAAAAGGGCCTTCTGGCATCGTGCTTTAGAGATTGAATGATAACCACTCAGTAGCATTAATGAATTGCTGATGGCTCATTTAATGAGATCGCTTCAGCTTGTACTGTATTTTGAAAGTACAGACAGCCATGTTCTAATTAAGTCCTTGTTTGATTTTAATGAGTAAATATTCAACAAATGGCACTTATTAACATCTGCTTGGTACTCGTAAGAGGCTGATAATTTTTCCCAGATTTTACATGAAAATGTCAGGAACGCCACTTCCGCTTCCTCCCGCTGTGTAAAAGTAATCGAGCAAAAGTGATCGAGGAAGGAGCTGCGTTAAAGAGGTCCTGCCCACACACCCTCCCAACTTGACTGGTAATCAATAATTAGGGACTTTTAAATGACAATCACCTGCCAAAGTAAATCTCTCCACATTCCTGCTCTACATCTGAAGGTGACTCTGCAGCTGCTTCACTTTGATTGATAGTGGTAAATTATGATGTTTCACCCCATTTATATAGCATTAAATAACTAATTAAAACCAAACTTATCAGAAAAATTAGCACTTGAACAAAGTTCGTTGTGATAAGGAAAACCTGAAATGAAAGAAACCAATCATTTGGAAAAAGATGTATTTGACGTGAACACAAAGTACAGCTGAGGTAGACGTGATTGTAGTTTTACAGGTATTTGCTCATAAACCAAAGTATTGGAAAGATGTGACAAAGAGGCCTTCAGTGTGTAACAAATCTCATGACAATCCATCTGTAGTTCTTTTCACTTTTCACACACAAAATGTCAACTTCATGGTTGTGAGTGGATCACATAAATAAGTCATCTTCTGTGGATAATGAATGTGTGTACATAATTTCATAGCAGCATATCCGATAATTGTTGAGATATAGTTGTTGAGTCTGGATTGCTGTCCACAAAGCTACGCCTTTAGTGTTGCCAAAGAAAGGTTTGGCACAAACTCTGGCACGGGCTTAAATGTTCTGGCTTTAGCAACTGAGCACACAAGCAGGCAGCACTTGCGAAGGCACACTCACACATTTAAACCACTTTAACACATGTAAAACACTTCCGACACGCTCAGTGTTGTGCACTAGCATGTAGATCTTACTGCCATTCCCAGTGAGCTTTTCGATGTGAGAGCAGACAAATTACTTGTGAGAATTTTTTCTCCACAGCAAAAGAAACATCGCTAAGTGATTGCACAGTTTAGACGCAGCGATATAGTTTGACACACAACGCAGACGGTTCACAGCCTGCAATGTGATGAATTGTCACAGCATATGTTGCTCCATCTTTTCCCTTTTTTGCATCCCTTTAGCTTCTAAATAGAGTCTTTTGTTCATACTGTACATGCGATTCACAGATTTTTTTCTATTTGTTTGCATGAACATTTGATATCTGTGCCCAAAAGTCACTTCCTCTCTTACAATTACACTCATATTTGCAATCACTGATGTTAGTTACTCTACAGGTTAATGAAACTGATTACCTAGTGAACATGCTCATGCAAAACACTCAACGCTTGCATACGTAACACCCAATTACTTGCAGTATGGCCTACTAGCACATCTAATTATCTTTCCTTGTCTACTATTATTGATTATTGTGCAGGAGTATATTGTGCATAATGGGTCTGCAGCTCCCCAGCATCCAGTATGGAAATGAATCTTCAAGAAGTGTTGTGATGGGTAGAAATAGAAAGTTTACACTTCACATATGACAAACTACCCTTCTTCAGCTGTTTAGGAGCCACACTAGCCTTACAGCATTACCTAATTTTCACAAAACCAATACCTCTTCTAATTATATGATCAGTCAGTCAGGTTTATAGACCTCTTGCTAAAAAATAAAGATTGCGGTATCTCCAGAGGGGCTGAAAAATGAGATTCATCTTTCAAGTTGCCCTTTCGTTGTTACAATAATTTATTATACCTTCATAATCACATAACATTTGCAGTGCGCTTGGCACAATTTCCCCCGACTTCCCTTTCTGTGCAATGTGAGAGAAGATTTCATTCACCCTCAGTGCCGAGGAGATCAGTCCATTACAGAAATGAGCGTGCTGTCGATATAATAAAGTTCTTATTTCTGAACTGCCTTTTAAATCTTACGTGCGCGTCACAGCTCGGTCCAGCTCTTAGTATTCATTCAGTCGACTGCTCTGTTTTTCATGCCACCTACTAACTCTCCAGTCATTTCAGACCCAGCCACTCCCTCCTGCCCCGCATTAACCCCTTCCCCGCCCACTCCCTCACCTGCCTCCCTGCCAGATTGTCTATTTTCTATCCGCCTCGCTTTCCAGCCCTTGTTCCTGGCCGCCGACTCAGTGCCTGACCCTCCGATTGATGTCTGCTTTTCAGCTTTGCTAAACATGTTTATCTTACACTGGCTGTCTTTATATGGTACTTTTTTCGGTTCAAGCTTTTGTTAACATGGACTATAATTCAGCTACTGCATTTACATAATTACTCTCAATCATAATTTCAGACTTGCAAGTAGATGATAAAAGTAAAAAGCAGCTCGTGACGTACCGAGGTGTATCACACGCACATCCCGGGAATGGTAACTCTGTAGTCATGTTGGCAACCTTGAGTTGACCTGCATAATGTCTCCTACCTGGGTTGTTCAAATTCAACTGAGCCTTACTGTAGGAATCATAAATCACTATACTGAATATGGAAGTGAGGTGACCCCAACCTCCGTGCCATAATAATACATTGATTTCTGCTTTTCCAGATGGAAATAACCAAATGATGGCTGTATTGAATGCTGCCTTGCTGAAATGAATTCTGATCATTAGACATTCCTCCTCATTAGCTGGACAAAAGACAAATACATAGTGGCTACAAAAAGAGAAAAAGATACTAAAAAAAGTACAGTCATCTGGCTTAATTAATACTGCATTTAATTTTACAACATTATAACTCTACTGGCAATTTTTACAAGCAGCAGTAAAGTCATAACTTTATTTTTTTTTCTCCTTTTTGTTAAAGTTAAGCCATCCCAAATGCCTCAGTAGTTCGACACACAGTAACGCAATTAATATTAATGCAAGCTGCAAACACAGTTGCCAGGAGACATAGCCAACAATCTGTTTGGAATAATTATCTTGGCACTTTTTGTATAGTCAGCTAACTAAATAGTTGTGTTTACCTCGTGTCAGGCCTTATTCACAGATAATGTCAATGGCAGCGACTGTCAGGATTGTTGTGCCTGACAGCAGCGTGCCGTCTGACTAAAGACATGAGACTAATCAGCAGCTACGATAACATTAAAGTTTGTGCTGTTGTTCTTTAGCACTTTATGCAGTGTTTGTGTTGATAAACAGAGGAATTACTGCAAAAAAAGTTTTCATTAATTGAGATGAACAGGCTCAAATCATGCCTATAAATCAGAGAACATTTTACATTGTAAATAAAATCCAAAGGGCAGACACCCAGGGGAAGCAACCAGCTGCATGCTCATTCACACGCAGGTTTCATAAATCCCTTAATGAGATTTTTTTTTCATTTGATGTGACATAGCATAACCAAATTCTCTAAGGCACCCTCTGAAACTTCCATTTGGACTTTAATTTAATACCCAGGCTGTTACGGATTTGGTGTTCAAAAAACAATGAAAGAGGGAAGAAAACTTGTAAGGTGACAAAGAAAATTGTATAATTGAAAATGAAATCATGGAGCCCCTAAAGAGACCATACTAATTTGCATAATAATGAATACTCATGTGTTATTGTGTAGTCCGGTACATGCTGTTTAACTACGCTGAGACTTTGAAATGGTTTGTTTCTGGGCTTTGAAGCTCTCGCTGTACAGCTGATGATTTTGCACGGAGCAGAATGACAGGAAAATAATGAAAAACAATCGCTCTCACATCAGAGTTCTCTGTAAATTCATTTGAACACATCTGTTCCCCTGGAGTGTCATCAAGTGATGCAGCTGTAAAATATGGGGGAGCCGCAACTGTTAATGGGGAAGAGCACAAATAGCTAACATTACCCATCAGCCACCATTTATTTAGAAATAAAATGGGCTTATTTCTGTACTCTGTTGGTTCTCTCTGCTCGGGGGACAACTGAAATGATATCCTAGCAGCAGAAACAATAAATTGAAAATGTACCTAAATGTTGAATAGCTGAATAAAAACCACTCATGTCATTTATCAATTAAAAAAAACACACTTTGCCTGCCCATATGCCTGCCATTAGTGGATCTGTTATTCACTGTGTTGGCGAACAAGTGTTTTTTGCCCTTGACCTGAATGAAATATTTAATAGAGAGTGCCACACACACACACGCTGAGCTGGTGGAGCACATGCAGGTGTTAGCTGGCGGTGGGCAACAGGCAGACGTCTTCATCTCCGGCGGTCAGAGTCATCGGGGTCGCCGCTGTTCCGCTCTGACCCGCTCCGAGCGGCAGAGACACCTGAATCATTTTAATGGTTTCATCGTATGGAGCCTCAGACACACGAGGAAGGATTACTATGATTGCATCTGTCCCGCTCCAGTGATATCTGTCTGTGTGGCAGCATCACGGGGTCACGCAAGCCTGTGATTGAAGAAGCCACTGTAGAGTTTAACAAACCTCCAAAACAAAACCGTAGTCTGGGGGGAGAAAAGTCTCTTTGGCATTCACAAAGTAATTTCACTTTTTTTTTCTTTTTTTGGGGGGGCTCCCCTGATAATCCAGGTTGAAAAGCAATTTCGTGTTGAGGGTTCGAGATAATATCGCACTCGAATCGTATTCAGGTCAAAGAAGGCGTGGGGTAAAAAAATATCTAAAAGATCTGAAACTGGGTTTTATGGGAGTTCATGTCAGCTGTTCAATACAGGATCTAAAAAGACAAACCAGGTCTTTAATCCTTTTATGTAAATTAAAGGGAGGGTTTGACATTTTGAAAAATACAGTTATTTGCTCTCTTGCCGGAAGTTAGATGAGAAAATTGATGCTGCTCTCATGTCTGTTAACATGATGCTACCAACAAAGATCAGTTATCTGCTTAATACAAAGATTGGAAACAACTAGCCTGTCCAGATAACTCCCCTATAGTACTGCCATGTGAGTTTTTTTGAATGTATGGGGCCAAGAAACAATCTGCTTTTTAACACCATGTAAAATCTTTTTTGTTAAAGGTCAATTTTGATTTTGTTATCTTTAAACAGAGCCAGTCCAGCTGTTTCTCCTCTTTTTAGTCTTTGTAGTCTGTTAAGTTAAGCTAACCAGTTTCTGCCGATGGCTTAGTATTTAACATCCAGACATCAGAGTAGCATCCATCTTCAACAAATATTTGTCTATATACAACATATTTGCCAAATGTCAGACTTTTCTCTCAAATATCAGGATTAAAGCAGAAAGGTACGCTTGCATGTATGCAGAAGAAAACAGCGCTTTATGTTGTGTTTGCCGAAAGAGCCGCTGGGCTTTTCAGCTGAATGCCTCCATATGCTGCGTGCTTTCCACGCGAGAGCTGGAGGCCGGAAACAAGGCAGGAGCTGTTCTCAGCGGCCCTTCCTACATGCTGCTTCTGTCTCTGGGGCTCTTGGGTTTGCATGTGTAGGATCGTTCGGCATTAAAGCCCTTCCTCCGTCTCACACAAACACCCCCATTTACTTGAGCTACTTACGTACAACTAAACAATGTCTAATGTGAATGAATGTTGATTATCTTCCACATGTAAAAAAAAAAAAAAAAAAAAAACTCTCACTTTGTGTGCGGGGAGAATCATGTCACTGTGACGTAACATGCAAATAGCTTTTGCCAGCAGAAGTTATTCATTTGATCATATCAGCGATACCAGCTGCTGCCCTTAAAGTTGCTTATAGTTGATTTGCGTATTCGAGACCCTTGTAAATACTGCAATGATAGTATTCAAAACTCTTCCTGGCACATTCAATAGTACCACGGAGTTACAGCAATCTTTAAAATGTACAGTAATTATTAAAAACACTGATTTTGCAAGCTTACAGTAGCTGCTTTTTTGATTCCTCGACATGAAGCCTTTCATAAAGCCAGAAGAGATCCTCTAATTTATTTTTCTCTTGGTGTCTGTACAGTCTCCTTTAAGGGACCCCCCCAGGTGATGTAGTCACTTGATTCAAAGTGTTTTCCTCTGAGAGCAGCTCTTTCAGAAAGTGATGTGTGATTATCTCCGCTGGCTTGTCACAATCCTAATCCAAATAAAGTTTAGATGCACTGCAGCGCGAGCATTATTGCGGGACGCACAGATGTTTCAGATTGTGAGAATCAGGTCTTACTCCTATTCTGCCCAGAACAAACGACGTGATGTGCAAGAAGTGGAGGAAAAATTTAAAATTTTCATGTGGGGTATAAGACCTGAGAGTGCATCTGTAGGATTTCATTTAAACTTTTAGTAGCAACACAGGAGTATTAGTCCAACTGCTGCTGTGTTTTAACAGTGTCTCTGCAGAAACACTACCTCATGAAATACTCTGAAGTTAAAGGTGCAGTGTGTAGGATTTAGGTGCAGAAATGGAATATAATATTCACAGCTCTATTTTAATGAATGTATAATCACCTGAAACTGATAATCATTGTGTTTTCTTAACTTAGAATGAGCCCTTCATATGTACATGGGGAGTAGGTCCACTGTGCTAAGCTGCCATGTTTCTACTGTAGCCAAAAAGTGGACAAAACACTGGCTTATTTTATTTTTATTATTTAAACAGCAGATGTATCATTAGATTTCATATTTACTCAACAGCAATTTGTCCTCCATTCAAACAATTCAAAACTCTGTTTAACAATTTCACCTTCATTCAAATCCTTTTGAAAGTCTGTGCATCCCTGCAAAAAGATATCACAGCGTCATGTTCCATTTAACATTATTATCTTATCTTTAATGTCACAGTCCAAACATATCCATCATGTTTATGACTCTTACGGCGTAGAGAGAAAGGTCTGATGTGGGGTGTCAGATCCATGCAAAAGAGACGCCAAAGTGGCTTGTTATTCAGCGTTTAAAACTCACTTGTCATTCGTGCAGACTTAACGAGGCTCAGCGGGCGGACATGTCACTCCAGCAGAAACATCTCAAAATGCACAGTAGGGTGTAGATTAGAGATTAGAGATGACTTTTTTAATTAAAAGATCTTAGTTCTGATGATAAATTAGTTAAAGTTGTTTGGATGCAATCACTGATCGGGACAAGCCTAACACGGATGAACCTCAAGGCAAAGGAAAGGTGAGGGAAGGGTTTTCTTTTGGTTCAATCTGCAACCTCACCACTAGATGCTACTAAATCTAGCATATTCCTCCTTTAAATGGGTGGAATTTGACAAGTGATCAATATTTACCCTCAACAAAATACACAGACACAGTGGAGCTTTTACGGTTAAAGACACACACACACTCTTACATAACTACAGGAAAGAAGACTGATTGTCTTGCCATGTATAAAAAGCAACTTCACAGCCTGGCCAACATTAGTATGTTCAGCAAAGTTCATATAAGAGCATGGCCCAAACAGGGAAAGTAGTGTGTTTATATCTCTGCATTTGGGTACATTATGGGACGGAAACTCAAATCTCTTCTGCACATACTCTCTATTCTTTATGGCTGAAACAGCCGTCGCGCTAATGACACAAATCAGTAACTGGAACTATCTAAAAACCATGCAGAGCTTTCTGTGCCAGCTCAATATTTGTATATCCTTCTGGTGACTAAAGCCAGAGTGGCCAGATAACAATTAGCAGTTTGGGCTCCACGAGGTCCATGCATGACTTCACTACTTTCATAAACATATTTGATCGGAAGCCATATCATATTTGCTCACAGGCAGGATTGGGAGGAAAAACTTAGCTGGAGTCCGACTGCAGCAAAAGTCAACATTCGCTATAATAATTTTTATCACACAATAAATCATTGATATAAAACAAGTTTCTTGAATTCTGTACTCAAGTTTAATTAAGCAGCCCTGCGGGCCTAAAGCCATCTGATTTCTTCAAATTAAGGCAAGGAGCTGTTTTATTTAAAAGGAATACATACTAAATACTGAAAACTCATTTATCCAACAACTCTCAAGTGTACAAACTTGGCAACACAGGTACAAAGCAAATGGTTGTTTTCAATATTTTGGAAGACTTGGCCGGTATGAGAGGACATACAACTGAATGCAGATGAGTTTAGTTTGCTGCAGCATTGCTAACTCACTTTAACTTTTTTCCACATGCAGTCACGCACCGCTCTAGTGGATGTTTACCAGTCATGAAATTATTGTAGTGTGAATACTAATAACATGGAGTGTTCTGCTTACGTTCTGCATACCTGTGTTTATTTTGATTTTGCAAACTGGTCATTTAAAATTAACAAAGTTATTACAAATAATATACAATCTTACATCAGTTCATGAATAAACCCCTGTGCTAATGAGCAGTAATTAAAATGTCAGGCTAATAAGCATGATGGATTCTGTGGTGCATCAAAATCTTGATGAAAATTTCAGCTGAGACAGAAGTCATGGATGGTCGTCAACTTATAAATATCCGTGTGCACTTGTGTGCGTGCTCATAAATACCTGTGTGTCTCTCCCTCTCTCTCTCTCTGTGTCATGCTTTTATTGCTTTATGTCTTCAATAACACCACCTGCAATAATAGCTGAACATGTGCCTGCTGTGTGTGAGTGCACTTCACTTGCCCTCTCCTCACCTTCACAGATGCAGTGGCGTTCAGAGGAATGAAGCACTTTTTGCCCGAGTTTATCAAAACAATCCCTTTCCCTGCACCATCTGTCAGAAATCATAGACCAGCTCACAACCTTCGACCCTGCGCTTTTTATTCAGGCAACTCTGCAGGCACAGTAATGAAAAGTTTTACAGGAACTGAGGCAAGTATTTCTCTAAACACTTTCCAACCTCCACTGATCACACACTTCACAATCTGCTCTGCTTTTTTTCACCGTTACGTGAGCTGGGGAATCATTTAGACAACACGGTGTAGGCGGATGTCCTTTTGTCGGTATGCACAGCATCTGTGTGGGCTGCCTGCTGGGCTCAGCTCTCTTATGGATAGGGCACTGGAAGGCCCAGGCTCCCTGGCTGCAGACAGACAGATGCAGACTGGTGGGCGCCTCATTGCTAACTGCCTGCAGACAGACACACAAGCAGCGGCCATCGTGTACTGACGCTCGGCTCGAAATGACTGCGAGAGTGATGTGGGTATACAACACATGTGTGCCTCGGTCCGCTTCCCTGGCCTCTGACCTGCCATCAGTTTGTTTACATCCTATATCATGAGTCAGATGTTGTGAATGAAAAAAAAAACAGTGTGGGATGAGGACTGTTTCATCGGCATGTATGCATATATTATAATGGTTTTATTCGTTGTTTGCATTGATTTAGTTTCACTAAATTACATATCCAAAAAAAAACTGAATGGGGTTAAAGGAAAAATTTGTCATTTTGGAAAATATGCAATATTATAAATATATAAATATATCTGGAGTTAGATGAGATGATGGATAACACTCTCGATCTGAGACCGTTTTGCATGTTTTTTGTTCAGTAGTGAGCCTTTAAAGATACTGGTAGATGGATTTTGTTTCCTTTTGGTAGAACCAAGCTAGTTGTTTCTCCTACTTTCAGTCTTTGTGCTAAACTAAACTAGTTGGCTGTAGTTTCATATTGAACATGCATGCATGAAAACAGCAAGAAAATGAATTGGCGGTTTTTTTTTCTCCCACAAATTGTCAAACTATCTCTTCTATAGTAACATACGAAGATACAGCTAACAGACAGGGTGATAAAATCTCACCTAACATGATTCCTTCCTGTGTTTGTTTTAGGAAATCTCAGCATACTGAGATGACATAAAGTTAGATACCATAAAAATTCACAGACTGTTTATCTAAAATCTTGACTGCGTTACAAGTATAGTAGATTTTGTATTATCCCAGTGGTGATGGTTACATGTCAGGAAAATTAGATAGATGGATGGATAGATAAAGTGTGATTGGGTACTGACCACTACAAAAACTAGTTAGCAATTAGTTGAATAATTCATTGATCTTCTAATACATGAGTGAATTTTAACCTCAGAAAATCAATGCTAACCTGTCAACAGCATTTTGTCTGTACAAAGGCAGCATTTCCTGGAAGCTATGCATCTGACATAAAGTATCTAAATCTAATAGTAGCTGGGTTATATTTATATCAACTCACATAATTACTGAATGGGCAGCACATGCTTCACGACTGGGAGGTTTTTCCCCTCTGCTGGGTCTCTATTGGTACACTGTTCGTCTGCTCTGTCTAGTTGAGATGTTTCTCAAGACATTTCAAATGATGAAAGGCGGCATCAGTTCCACAAGATGAATAATTAACTAGTTATTTTTACCCCTGTGGGCCATGAAACGGCTGCCAGTATGTGTGCAGACAGGTGAGAGGATTGCTGACTGTATAAACGATGGCATTGAGTCAGAGGATCTCATGGTTTCACAGGCGTGCAGCCAAGCTTGTTAATAAAAGACCCTACTAGGGGATTGCTCTGCATTCAGAGTACTCTCAAATTTGAATAATTCAACTACAGAGGTATTGTAAAGTTTTTTTTTTTTTGCTAGACCCTGGGCTGCTGTTCCTGTATATAAAAGCATTATCAGGGAGAAATCTCAGGAAATGTTCCCCATTGTAGGTTCTTGATGAAGCAGTGATTATCTCTGACAAAGTTATTGGCATCATCCTGATGGAAAAGGAAATGCAAAGCAAGCACTTTCCTTTGATCATGATGTCAAGTTGTCATGATATTCAAATTCAATCTGTCACAGAACCTCACGAATCAAGTCATTGTATGTGCTGAGTGTGGATGAATTGAGCCTGCAAGGCCGAACAAGCCTCTGAATCACACGTCTTCCACTGAGCTTTGTGTAAAACATAGGTATAGGCTCATATCCTCTCTTGTCTCCGAGCTAATGGATAGAGAAGGAGAAGTAGGAAAAAAGAAAATGACCAAAGCAAGCACACAGGCACTTAGTCGTTTTTAATTATATATGTCTCGCATCCCCTGTCAAAATAATCCCACAGTGCATTCGCCGTAAGTGTATCAATATGAGCTGGGCACTATTTACAGACACAGAGCTCCATTTCTTTGGTTGGGTGGGGGAGAGGGGGGGGGGCGGACAACCCTAAACCTAAACCACAGTAGCTCAGCTGCAAGAGCTGAGAGCACCAACATCAGGTATTTTCAGTCTTTCTTCCATCTCAACCATAAATAAACCTCGCTCATTCCAGAGTCGCAGGGTGCAGACTGCATGTCGCAGCTGTTGGAATAGCCGTGTCTCTTTTGTAAGGCTTTTAGTGTAGGTGGTGTGTTTATCCCACCGGTCACGCTGAGGCAGCCACCATGGGGCCCCGGCCCTCCTCGCTGAGTGTTGGCTGAGTTTGCCCACGCTCTGCTCTCCACTGCGAGCTGTCTGTCTCTCCCGGTACTCAAGCTGTCAAATATCTTCACAGGAAACACGCAGGAGGGGGGAGGGCGCTGAGAAGAGGTGGGGGGGGACATCATTTTCACTGAATTACAGAGCAAGTATGACCCTCGCGGATTTTTTTTTTTTCTCTGGCTCTTTGGGAAATTATGAGGTAAGTCTGACACCTTGACTGCTGGATGATGAGCACGGACGCAGGCAAAGCAGAGAGACAATAA
>JBAJHX010000039.1:6240036-6250094 GCA_037176925.1 Amniataba percoides | reverse complement strand
TTGGAAACCAAAAAAAAAATCCGCAAGAGAAAAATGAAAAAAGTAGGGGGAGGTCAATGGAAGGGAAGGACGGGGGGGATTGTTAGGGTTTGCCCCCCCCCCCCCCCCCCCAACCCCTCCCACCCCACCACCACCCCCACTCCAGTCATTTCGTACAGAAGATCAGCCTGAGCTTAGCCTTTGCCATCAGTGTGAATCACTATCTTTACTCCCTCCAACTTTTAACGTCTTGAGTTGTGGCCGTTTGAAAACATCTTAGTTTTGCTGCTGTTGCCAAAGCTGCCTCCCGCATTAGCCTTCACATCTCCCTTTTTCCTGTCCCCGTCTCCCTTATCTTGATTATGCAGCTGGATGATTGAGTCAGCTATTTTGTATGCAAGTTGCCTTAGCTTGGTTCATTGTGGAGGAGAGAGAGAGAGAAAGAGAGAGAGAGAAAGAGAGAGAGAGAGAGGGGGAGATCGTGCCGAGGATACTGAGAGAGAATTACAGCTTCTCATGACGGCGAGGAGTGGAGAATACGAGGCTGCCCTGTTCGATAAATTGCTGTTTGAGAGAGACAGATATCCTAGGGGGACAGCGGTTTTGGAAATGTGACCAACCTTTCTAAATGGAAATGGCAGCGCACATTACGCTTTTCCACAGCTCCGTGCCGCAGACGACTCGAATTGAAGCATCTGAAACTCTTTGTTACCAAGTTAGTCTGATATAAACCCCTTTTCTCTGAATTGAGAGATATTGCACAGGAAAGTGGTTTTGTAGAGCGAGGGGATACAAATATTTATGTGCCATGGAGAGGGGGGTAACAAAAGGTGGGTGTGAACATGGCCCTATTTATGGTTTCGAGCCCATGCAAACCGTAAATCTTAACACATACTGAATGTAACTGAGAAATCCCCAGTTGCAGTCTACTTGTAGAGCATCATCCCCTTTCCTGTTGTTTTATAACTATGATAGACAAAAAAAGGCCATATGATCATCTTTTTATCCATCTTATGTTGCTAATCATGTATGGTACTGATGGTGTTTTATGTTTTTTACGTGTGTGTTGTGATGATGAAGATCCAGTTTACTGTGCATTGAAAGCATCAACAGACGAAAGAGGAGAAGAAAAAAAAAACAGCAGAAGCTTCACACGCGCAATGCAAATGTGCTTACATTTTCACACTGACGTCACGTTGTGGAGAAGTCACCGAGGCTTGGCCGACTGCATGCTCAAGCTGCAAGTGCCCTGGTTTGTACGGTTAACAATGTGTAAAGCGTAATCAAGGGGACCAGTCAGGGTTTGTAGACAGAGCTGTGAAACATATGGTCCAACAGCACGGCATATTTCACTTCCACAGCTCTCCACAGCCATACAACTCCAACAGCAACTTCCTGCGCCGTGAGTAGTGTGTGTGTGTGTGTGTCATTTTACAAGAGCTGTTGCACCACCTCAGTCTCAAGTGTCCCATGTGACACCTGGCTGGTTTATAAAAGGAAGTATGAGCTCTTTTTCCTTAGTAGTAAAGAATAGTAAGGCCAAGAGATAATCTCACAGAGGGAGGAGAAAAAATGTCATTTCTTCTTTTGTAAGTGCTAAGATGTCTGAAGTGGAAGCAGTTATGTCTGAACAGGAAAAAGGCCATATATAGTAGTTTACTTATAGTTAATTGAACCAAACAACACATTGTGCATCATAGTGATAATCCTTTCTTCATCAATAACTCTGTTTACTTTCACTCTCCTAAAGCTGTATCAGTGTTGAATGAAGTTACTGCCACTGTTTCACATTAAAAGAACGCAACTGGCAAGACACTTTGTGGCTTTTATTGTGAAGTGCTGACAGGAAATTGACCTCTTCATTAAAAGAACATGAGTTTGTTTGGCTGCACTGTAAACAGAAAGGACTTCTGAAAAATCAGCTTCACGTCAACCAGTGATGAAATCTTACTGTAATGCTTCATTGTTAGTTAACTTAAATAAACAATTCTAAATATTTCACAGAACTGCCGTATTACAGCATTACATTTTAACATGAAAGAGACTACAAAATGCCAATTTCAGTGGTTTATTTGTTTGATGGTCTGGTGGTTACTTAGCCACTCATCCACTAATTATCTTAGCTTCGGAAACATATGGCAGTGAACACATTAAAGCTGTAGAAACACGCTCGGCTTTGAAACTTTATCGCTCCGGATTTCAAATTCAGCTTCTACTGCAGTGACCAGACATGAAGAGAGTTCTTTGTTGTGAAGGACAGGACCATCAATGGCAGAGTCAGAGTTGTGCCTCGGGACAAGAAAAGACATGAGTTATTGACAGTAACTTAACATTCAGGAAAGGAAGGTAATTTGTTGAGGATTTCCAATATCTCATAAAGGCTGTAACTAGCAGATAAGGTGGAATGTACAGAAAAACCCACCGCCCCCTTAAAACGCAGCTGCCCTTGGCCAAATTTAGCGAGCAAAGATGCACCGCGGCTGAGATGATATCTTCTACAGTGCATGCAAAAAAAACATTAGCAAACTTCACCTTAAATCAGCAGCTCATGAGTCACTGACTGCACATTGCGATCACGGAGCTGCGGCCTGGTCTCATCTCAGGAAAGAATGTATTTGAGTTTACTTAGTGGGGTTTATTGAACGTGGCAGCGATGGCCCTTTGGATTCCAGGCATGTTTCATGAAAAAAAAAAAAAAATCATCGCAGGTATAACCATTATCGCTGGGTACTTTGATTTCTTCTTCTTACTAGTATCTTAGGTACTGATTACAGTTCAGGAGGAAACGAGTTGACTGCCATTTATGCTGATTTTCACATATTCCCTGACAACCGATCAGCCCACAGAGCTAAGGAGCGTATATGTACGCGAGAGGAGAGCTGGACAGAGTGAAGTTGGAAAGAGATACTGTACCATTGACAGACTGTGGGGATCAAGCCGGAGATGTAGGGATTCACTCGAGGGTGTGAATCAGTCATAATTAATTTAGGAGTGCACAAAAATTAATCTGCCCGAGAGTGCCAGAAACGTTTCTGTGTAGTTTCCCCAGCCACCTGCTGGCTGCCTTATGATAGATGAAACCCTTTAGTAAACAAGCATCACAAATGGCAGAGTGAGGCGTATTGAACACTGCTCTGTCTCTTCCTTGCCATCTTCTCAGCAAAGTAATTAGATGCTGGGATGCAAAACACCATGGCAGTGTATCTGCAGGGACCTGCTCAGCCTGATGAATATCCTGTACATGAGAGCCCATTAAAGCTGGCGATACATAACGGTTCTGTCAAAAGATCACTCCACGAGCAGGATTTTACGGTGACATTTCTGATCATTTTGTGCTTTTTGTAACATCAGATTATGCAAATAATGATGAACATAACAGAAAGTGCTGTGCCTTATGGTGTGTGGGTCACCTTTTCATTATCGACCGAGAGCAGCGGGGCAGACAGAGGGACGTTTAACACTAAAACTAGAGTTTGTAGATACACTGCACAGACACACAGAGCTGGTTCACAATGCACAGCGCGGGTATGCAACACGCTTCCTTCTATTTTCAAAGGTGCATTGAACTGTGCACATGATAAACCAATACATTACAGTTCAAGAACACACAAAAAGGCAATGCCACATCATTCTGAAAGGCCAGTCAAATAGTGTGTCACGTTAACATGCATGTATATTTACATATTTGCACTTAAAACAAAAGCCAAAAGATGAGGATCAGGACATGAAACATATTATCGTTTTTTTTCTCTTCACCCTACAGAACAAATTGATTGAAACATTTACACAGTTTGATATTTACAACTGATCAGTTAAATTTGGCTCCAAATCTTCAAGTCTTTTATCATTTTGTCATGTGTGGTTTATCATTTGCTTATTTATTACTTTTGGTTCAAATCACCCCAGAAAAGGATAAAAAAAAAGTGATCTGGTGGCTCTGCTTGAGGCCTTTTAACTTTTGTATTCCTTAAACAAACAAGAAGGATGAATGGATAATTGGATACAAGAATTAGTCTCCTGCGCTGTGCAGTCCGGGCTGCGATTGGTCTTCATCGATCACAGATGAGATGCAGTAAAAAATAAAGGCCCCCGACACATCTTATAGTGCATCTTGATGAGGGAAATGATGAATCATCAGACAGTGTCGCGTCAATTGAGTTCTCTGCACAAAGCCGCCGCACCTGGGAGGTCTGCGTGTCTTTTATGTAGTCCTTGAGTTCAAAGGGCGCCGATCTCACGTGCTTAATCAAACCAGACCTGAAGGATAAAACGCTGAAGGGCCTTCCTGAATTAAGTCTAACACTTTCTGGGTGTAGGTGCTGTTAGAAGTGAATGAACAAAGATGTGCTACCTTGACAGGTTTCCCTTTCTATTGGATTGAGGTGATTATCTTGAGGGGAGGGGATGCTGTTTTTCTATTTTAATATAGATTAGAGCTCAGGAACATCTTGAGGATCATAAAATTGATCAGATGATGTGGTGCTCCGTTTATTACCCATCACTTTAATGACTGACAACTACTTTTAGGAAGTCCCGGTACTTATCTTTGAGAAGGCACGCAAATGGGCATACATGTACTTGCACACACAAACACACTCTATCTAATATACTCTCTCTCTCTCTCTCTCTCGCTGAAAAGACAGGACACCAATCACATTAATTGGTTCCTTGGGGAAATATAAAACCCAAGGAGGAGGTCTGCAGAGTCCGAGGCACTCAAAGTCCACCAAATAAGAGAATATATTAAGATTGTGAGCTGTCAGTCTATCAAATTAAAGCCATTTCATACAGCAGACTTTGAATGTGGTGTTTCGCCGCGGGCTGCACATCTTTTGTTTAGATAATTATATTAGATTTCAGTGCAGTTACAAATAGTGTTGGAAGATGTCGCTGATTAGATCCCTGATTGGTAATGCAGCATGATTAGGCAGTTTCACAGTTTCCTACCAATTATGAAATTTAAACCAACAGCCTTTAAAGATGACAGATGCTCGGTGAATAAAGCCGCTCCTACATTCCACACAGGAGGCAAATGCCTTTCATCAGATGGTGAGAAATTTCTTTTGGGGTCAATAGGTTGCAAAAGTCACATTATGACAATCAATACACTTCCCCCTCCTCCCTGTGAATGTTAAGTAACCCCATTCTGGGCGTGTTAACAGCTCGCACACTAATGATGGATTGAGAAAATTAACCTACTCAATGACTTCTGCAAACATCTGAAAATACGAGGCCCTGAATGTGTTTCTTTTCGTTCTCCTCAGCGCGGCTCTTAAATGCTGTGACCCTCTGCGTTTCTATCCCGCTCTCTTTGATGAACACATGCAGCGCCATCGGCTGTTCTGCCGCCTCTGCGTGGCAACAATGTCGAACATCTCCAAACACCGTTCGATTGGGCTCATTTTTTCTTAAACATTTTTCATCACTTTAACGTTAACTGGTAGTTTATCCTTGCATGCACCACAATAAGGCTTTTTTTTTTATCGATTTTGTCCACCTGCTCAGAACCATTCATCTAAAAGAAAAAAAAAAGCTTTCAAATTCACTTAATAAAGGCAACTTATCTCTCAAAGTAAGAAGCCCCCCGCTGTTCACAATTTCATGTTAATTCACGCACAAAATGTGAGCAGACACGGGATAGGAGACACTTTACTTCTGTTTTCTGCTCGTAAACGGTGATGCCGCTTCCAGGTGTGTGTCCAATTTCTGCCTTTGTCTCCGAGATGAATCACTCACCAACAGCTAAGGTTGTTTGTGATTATGTTAGAAAGGCTTCCTGTCAATCACAATACACTCCAGCCAACAATAAACTTTTTTGGTTTGTTTGACTAGACTATTCTGCCTGCTGTAGTCTGTAAAATTGAGCGGTGGATATAGCTTGGTTTCACACAATCACAGCTTAAAATTGCTGCACTTTTCTTTAGTGGGTTTATAACATGTGGAGAGGGAGGATTTAGAAAGTTTTTTTAATGTGGCTGTCCAGACTGAGGTGCAATTTTATTGAAGTGGACACATTTGAAAAACTGGTTAAAAAAAAGAATTAAAGTCCTGATTTGTGCCAATAATAAATTGTACATTACTAATTATGGAAAGACTTATTCACTTTAATAAATCAACACCAAATTAATAAGTTCAAAAATTTTAATAGGATGTTTTTTCAACATTTTATTTTTCATGCCAAAAACAGCCAGTAACCGTGGACAGATTGTGAGACAATGAGTCCTTGGACGAACATCCCCTCTACAACAAAGCAAGAGCCTCAGATTGGAAAAGAGGTTTTGTGTCTCTTGGCAGTCATTTTGGCATCTCTTTGGGGTCATTTTGAACCCGTTTGTGGTTGCTTTGCATCTTTTTGTGGTCATTCGTTGTCTCTTTGTGGTCATTTTGTGTCTGCTGGTAGTCATTGTGATCAGCCTGGCCAATCAGACTCCACGGCTCCGACCTCACCTCTGATCTGGAGACAAGCAAGAGCAAAATTAGCAAGCGTGTTATAATGTGATCAAACAACTGGAAGACACTGCAGTGACGTAAAAAAGGAGAATATCAGAAATTGGGGAAACCACGGTGAAGTCATGTCATGTCTTACTCTGTTCAAAAACAAAGTTAAGGGCCTCTCCCATTCGGAGTCAACTCAGTATGCTGGATAATGTCCCCACTTTTTTAACTCAAAGGGCTGATTGTGGAGCTGTTTTTGCTCCGTGCACCCAATTGCCCCTCGCCGACTGAGCAAACATTTCTTTAAGTGTACAATCATCTGAAGAGAAAGCCAAGAAGGCAAGGAGCAATCAGATGATCAGTCACCAGGACTCATCTACACTCTGATGTTGTGTGAAGGTCATCCTTTTATCTTCCTTCACACCACAGCCACGGCGCATTGTTGTGCGAGCGTCTGATGGATGATTTGAGCAAGCCGATTGCTTCCTGTTGAGACGACTCTATAGTGGCCCGTGCAGGAGATGTACCGCGAAGTTGCTTGATGGCTGATGGGGAACCCTCACAAATATCCAGCCGACCAAAATAAGAAGGTTGCGTTCATCAACATCCGACAGCGTTCCTCTGATCATAGAAATACAAGGCGCACTGCGACAGAACTTGTAACTTGCAACTACCTGTTATCATTACCCTTTTTCTTAAAAATAGACTCAAGACGGAAGCTAGTATGTTAATCTAGAGATGTGTGAAAAGTGAGTCAGTGTCAGATAGAGCACAGATGACAGGATATGTGATATATGAATAGGTGAATAAGTGAAAACTTTCTGCTCTTTCAAAATAAGACACTGCCTTCTTTAAGGTGTTTTACATCCGAATATCTGCTGCTTGTAATAGAGCATGTTGAGGAATGCAGGGACACAAATGGCTTTCAGGAATAAAGGTCACTAAATCAATAGACATCTTAGCATACAGCCAATAAAAAAATGTTATTTGGATGCTAACAAAACATTTCAAAACATGTTTAAAACATCATTCATATGATTACCAGTTTATATATTCACAATTCAGTGAGAAGTATTTTACATTTTACTTCTCTACATGTATTTTATAGTCACTGGTTACTTACTAATTGAAAATCTACAAAAGAAATTTAACCTATACAATATGACTGCTGCTTTTACTTAATGTGGCATATAGACTTAATTCTCATTCACAATGAAGACTAATGTCATACAAGTGATTGCAGGCGATCATTTCCACTTCCTGCAAAACAGCCTCTTGACTCAACGTGCAGCTGCTGCGACAGAAGGCTTTTATCTCACAACAATCCCAGCATCTGTTTTACTATTGAAGAGTTCTGTATCTGTGCTGCCAGAGAGATGGTGGCAAAATAAAACTAAAATTCCCCACTTTTCATTTTCGGGACTTTTAATGGCTCTGTCATTGCAGGACAATCACAGAGTGAAAGAGGCGAACTGAGGCATTTAACAAGGCATCAGAGTCTCAACGGAGCCTCTGGCAGGGTCCAATACCTTACAATATCACAGAATATGGATTCAAAAAGTCAAGCGTCATGCGATGAAAAGATGCTCGAAAGAGCGGCTGAGAAGGGCAGGTTGTAAAATAATGGGGTGACTGACTCATCAATAATTTCATCAGCCATATGTCCAGCTTTTGCAACCTGTGGACAACCTCCATTGTTGTATTGTGGGGGATCAGAGGTCAGTTTTGTAAAAAATAAATAAATAAGATAAAACATCTGCTGATATCTGTTGACTTACATAGTGTGCAAGCTGCCAGAATACCTTTAAAGCATCTCTGTGTCTCAACTTAAAAGCCTTTAAAGCAAGTTCTGTCACAATGGTGTGTAGCTTTCAAGTTTTGGCAAGTGAGCAACTTTGCTCATCTGCGCACATATGTCTTGTCATGATTAAAGAGTCAAAGTGTCCATGCAGTGGCTGTTCACAGGCTTCACTTCGTTTTTAATCAGAAATGCTGGCTAAATCTACAGATTGTCAGTGATAAAGTGAAGACAGGACATTGTTGCCATAGAAACTGCTTCCAAACTTGGAGCAAACATACTAGCGTCTACTTATAAAAATGTGCCAGTATTCACACCATTAGCAGGCCACAGTGTACCATAACACTCACATTGGAGAGCGTCGCTGCATCCTTGACTTACTGTTCATTGACACTATCCAAGGCTTTAATATGATGCAAATTATTCAAAGGGCCTGATTTCTACACAGTCATCTAAATGAAGTCTTGAAAGGCCTTGGTGTAAGTGCTTTACACAATGACTTGCATAAGGGACCCTGAAACAACTAACATGATAATTTAATTAAGGCTCACAGTGTTGGTAAAGAATCCCACTGAGTCACTTGTGTTTCAATCTTTGTGACTGATTAAACAATGCGGATGTTTGAAAAAAAAAAACTGTCCTTTACAGAGAAGATTGATTGCAGAGCAACAAAGCGAGGCACAATACCGGACTTTCAAAGCAATAACTGATCTCAGCCACATCAACTGGAAAAAAAATCACTATATATGGTGTGCCCAGAGCAATGAAGTCAGTGCTGCATTGTGCCAAGTTTTGAGAGTGCTGTTACCAAATACTACAGATCATGATTCAGATCGGATGCAAGACCTTTCTTGGCAGCTTTCTTGTTGCTTACAGCAGCGAATCAGAAACATATCAATATTTACCTGGATAAGTGCCACGCAGAGAGCCGAAGTCTCTGAACAACAGCCAGATGAATAACATCTTGAGACTGTAACTTTTTTTCTTCTCCCGACAGCTGAAGAAATCACAGACAAACGTCCTGGTTGCATGAGCGCTTTTGCAAACATACTTTTTTAATGATTATTATTCGGGCCGACAGCTGGCAAGAAAAGTGGTCCATCCCCAGCTGTATAGCATCAATCTGACGCTCCACCTGTTGTCTCCTCGCTCGCGCCCCGCACCGCTCATTAAACAGCGCTGCCTTTCAGGCCGAATCAGCTCAGCCTGGTGATCACCCACTGCGAGACCAGAGCACAGAGAGAGAAGGGATCTGGGGTGCCAGATTGTCAGGCCTGTTAGGTGTTATTTCTCAAATAAATATGGACATTATGTGTAAGGCCTGTGTGCCAATTATGCGTTCCCACTTCTTTAGTAAGACCACTTGGACTCTGTGTGAAGCTATGCACAATGAATAAATTGTACAGCCACGGTCTCCTGCCATGTGATGGGTATGTGCGATGTAAAATGATAAAGATCTGGAGAATAGCACAAGGTGAGGTTCTTTTAGTGGAATTTGCAGAAATGGGGAAGTAGATTGTCCCAAAAACCCACTAGAACAATATGTGTTTTGTATGTAAGGAAAGACTGTCCTTTCCCATGAGCATTCGGAAAGCCCATTTCAAACACAGATTTCTTTTAGTTTGAGTGTGCAGTACTTTAGCACCACAGTAGCAGTGCCTCGGTGAAATATTCTTTCATTTTATCCCCCAGGTTGCTGCTAAGAAGTGGGTTTATGTCAGTCGGTGTTCATGGATCACGTAATGCATCCTGAGAAAGAATTGGCTTGTCATCCTGCTCGCAAAACCTTTTACTGCGCGCTAAAACACTGAATATTCAAGGGTTTTTACCACACGTTGGGTTATTA
>JBAJHX010000039.1:6223406-6239936 GCA_037176925.1 Amniataba percoides | reverse complement strand
CATCCTGCTCGCAAAACCTTTTACTGCGCGCTAAAACACTGAATATTCAAGGGTTTTTACCACACGTTGGGTTATTACATATTCAAAAGTGTGTCATGCTTTTCTGCCATTGTGGCTCACTGGCTAGCTCTCGGGTTTAAGTTACATAAGTACATGTACACAAGTAAGTGCATTAAAGATAGATAGGAAGATGAATGGCCACATGCACTGAACACACACACACATCCTCCTTTGGGTAACACTGATCAAAAGAAGAAGCAGGGACTACTTGAACCAGATTATTATTATCAGCCGTCTTTTGTGCAGTAATTTGTGGCAGCTAAATAATAACAGAGGCGTTCCTTGCATTAGTAATTTAAGTAAATGTATTCCTGCTTCTCTAAGATGAGAACTCAGCTATATAAAAGAGTGTTCACAAAACAATCATGTGTTGGTACAGCACAACAGAGATTTCATTAAGATTACACTGTGCATAGAGTTGTACCTTGTGAAAATAATGAGAAAAAAAAACTTAATGTGCAGGAAAGCACAATCTAAAACAAGATTTTAAGTTTCAGGTTTAACACAATCTTAAATATGCACTTTAAAATGGATAACCTTCAGTTTTCAGGACAAACCGCTGGATGAAGTCTGTTGTCAGCTCAAGAGTGGCATTAAAAAAAGAAAAATCAAAATTTGGGTGCTCTCCATAACCTGTCTGAATTTAGATTCTGTCCAATCACTTTAGGCGAAATACAGGTGCCAAGGAGCTTCACATTCACAACTTGCTGCCAAAACCACTGGCACATTTTACATAAACCTGAAAGAAAAAAAGGAAACAAAACACTGAAGCGTGTTTGCATCTGCCGCGATCTGTTAAACACAGATAACACTGATTATGCAACGCATGAACCATCAAAACCTCCAGAATAAACGAAATTATTAGAATGATAAAACAGGTCACAGAAATACCTTGACAGCTATACATGCTGCTTTTGGGAGGAATTGTTCCTGGTGTGTGTGTGCATGGTTTGAACAGGATGTGTGTGAGACCCTCCTGCTTCGTGTGCATGGTTTGGTTAATACATGTCAGAGTCAAAGTTTAGATTTTCCCCCTCAGACTGTATCAGATGTATGATAGACCCAGCCTACTACGTCATAGCTGATTGTAAGCGATCATTACAAGTCCCCTATTTTTTGCTGCTTGAGTGTGATAGTAAAACAATTTATCGTCTACCACTTACATGAGTGACATGGAAATGACTGAAGCAAAGTGTTCTGCAGTGATGTGAGAATATAAAGAACTTGCATTTGGTCACTTAAAATTCACAGGCTTTGCGAGTCTTTTGCCTCCTTTCTAAGTTGTTCATTGCGGCTTCAACATCCAGAGTCAAAACAAACAGAGACGCCTCTCGAGTGGTCAAAGCACTGTTCCGAGAGCTGATGAACACCAGAGCCTCGTGGTGTCAGGGCAGGAAGTAACCTGCAAATGACGGAGGGGGAGCAGAGTGCTAACCTCATAACATAAATGTAAACAGATATCTGCTCACTTGCACTGGCTGTACAGGTTTTTCATCAGTGAAATACGCCTAATAAAATATAGTGTCCTTGCAGGGCACAGGCAGGAAATATGTAGCAGTGCACATAAACAATGCAGAGAGAGCACGCTGTCTTCTTCTTTCCTTGACTCAGTATTTGAACCTCTTGTCACTGATTCGATGCAGAAAGAGAGGCCACCTTTTGACCCGGGAGAGATGAATACCAGGGCTGGGTGTCCTCCCTCCAGAGGACACTTCACTAAGGGAATAGATGACAGGAAGATGGTGTCAGAAGGGGGAAGTGGACATACAGCTCATTACAGTACTGTACAGTGGATCAGCTCTCCTCCTTGGAAAGTGAGAAGAGTTTAAGAGAAATATAGGCAGGAGATTTCTGTCTGATCTGAATGTAAGGACTGCATGTATTACCCCCCACACCATTAAAATAGACGAACAGCACTCAGGCCCTTCAACATCCACAGAGCTCAGTGGAGTGCTAGATGAACTGCAGGAAAAAGCCTAAGCAGTGAATATTACTACAGTATATACTGTATGTTTTATTCGAGGACAGGGCCTCCCTCGAGGGCCAGAGTGCCTATTAGCCCTACGGGTGTGCCTGCTCAGACTTCACTCTTTTCTGCCGCAGGCACGTCCCTCTGTCAATTCCTCTGTGTTGAGCCTCCAGTCTCTCCTCCAGGGAAGTTTTCAAAGAGGTACATCTGTCATGTCAGATTAATGCCAGTACTGTTTTCTCATTTCAAATAATCAAAAGCATTTCCGTAGCTAATTAGATCTCACACATCAAAGTGACCATCGCTGCGATTATTTGCTTGGTTGTTATAATACGATATATTCATTTTAGCAACCTGCTTCATTCACGTGAGAGCAATAAATCTTTTCCAAAAATCAATAATAATTTCAACTTTCCAGCATTAATTATGCATTTTAGTAGTAGCTTCCTTCATTTCAGTAATGGGAATAAACATTTTCCTGGAAGTGCGTGTGAGACAACCCTTCAATACAGCATGTAATGCAAAAATGAGTTTTATTATGATTACATTAATCACAGCATAAAAGAGCTTGAAATTTCAATTAATTTTTTCTTGATGGGCTTCTAAGATATGAGCTTGATTAAAAAGTATAATCCATTTTGAACAGTGTATAAATCCACATCAGAGGACGTAGATATGTCCACGAGGAAAAGTGCATACTGTAGTGAATGTTGGGCTCTGGACCCTGTTATTAAAGGTTCAGGCTTGACTAACTGTATCCTTTTCTGTCAAGTCTGATTTGCACAGCTAAACACTTATGCCGAGTACTACGTGCCAGTGTCACTGTACTTTTAATTAAAAATGTTAGGTCTTTCACTTTTCATTTCTCTTGTAGTTTAAGGATTTCCAGTATTCCCATTAGGCTGATCTGATGTGATTACAAAGATACACAGTGGAAATGACTCTGACTGGACTGAGAAGACTTATAAAATGGAGAACAGTCAGTCAGTTTACACATCTGAATCCATCATTTTGCATTCTGACGCTGCATAAGTAACACTTAAATTATGACATATCTATGCAAAGAGGACTCACTTATGGGACTGTGTTACAGCATGTTTGTCCTTTATAGCACACTTATCTTTTTTTGCCACGGTGTGTGTGAAACCTGCTTGATGGAAATGAGGGGGAAAAAAAGTATCCTGAGGCATAAATCTTTTATGCTGACAGTGGTGTGCAGCTTCTATCTATACAAAGAACGCCGGATGTTTCAGTTGTTAAAAATGAAATATACCATTAAGTATATTCACTGGTGGCCAGCATGTACATTAAAGCTTTTTAAGTTTTTGTGTCCGAATACATCAGTGTAGTGAAAGCCTTGCAGATTTAAGTTGGGTCCTGCAGGCGATCTTGGCTGCCGTCCCTGCAGCTCGGACGGCAGCCAGGGTTCGGTCTGAGGCGAGGCTCAAAAGTTTCAAGGGACCTCCCATGAGAGAGAGAGACACTTGAACTTTGGTTGCCATTCCACTTCATTGATTAAAAGTTGAGTTTTTCTGTGAAAGTGAGCTCCCTGATACGAAGCGACTCGCCACAACTTTCATCAGAAGTTTCTGTTTTGTGCCCGAAAAAATTCTCAACGCAGCAAACTGTGCAAAGTTGGAGTTTTGCCCAAGAGCCTGCAGCACAGTGAGGGACTGTAGATGAGTCACCATAGGTTAGAGCCTCATCTATATGTGGGCCTCATGAATATGCTCACCTGCGAGTGGGAATGGAAAGACGCATAAACGCTATAAACTATATAAATTATATAGAGAAAAAATATTAATTTTTATATTCCATCTGTTTTTTTATGCTTGTATAATGATGTACTATTATCATATTTTGATACATTTAATTTGAAGCAATTAATGGCATCAATAAACACCAGCAGATATTGTAATAAGATTAAGTGTTTAATGTGTTTAGTGTTTAATGGTCACGCACACTAGTACAAACTAGTGTCAAACCATTAATCTGTTCAAAATTGCAAATGGTAACCTCTGCAATGTATTTTCTTATTACCATCTCTGTGTGTTATTATCATTATTTATTTTCCCCCCACAATCTCAGTAATGTGAATAATTGAAACATGCTCTGATTTAAATTAAGCATCTTTATATCAAAATGACAGGCTCTCTGCCCTCCGTGTACTTTTCTATATAAAGCCTGCTGTCTGGATCTGCTGTAGTCTGAACTGTCCTGCCAAGATTATATTTATATGCATCGCAGACCACGCAAGCCCTGACCACATGGGGCTTCCTGGTGACCCAGCGATGTAAGACATGTAGTATGTAACCACAATGTCAACAGTCTGACTGAGGGTCTTTGTCACATGCTATGCCCTATCCTTTTCCCCCATGCTGTTTTTAACTTTGTAATGCGATCTGTCAGGGAAAAAGGAAAAGGCCGCTTGATCACATCAAATAATGATTTAAAAAAAGTTTTAAAATTAATTCTTTTCATACAAGTTATATGATTAGCAGTGTATACGAGCATGCATCTGCCAGGAGCATCAAGGGCCTCCATTGTATCCAGTAATTACTCTGTGCCAAATTAGAGTTTTAAATTTTGCAACTGCTTCTGTTGCAAAATACATATGAATGAGGTCACAGCCAGCGGTGGATGTCGCTCTACACATTTCAGTGATAGCTGGCTATATTGCTCTCCTCGTATGCTGCAAAAACAAACCATACAGTATTGTTCACAATACATTGATTTTTGTTGTTGTTGCTGCACAAAACCTCTTGGGAGTGCAAACACTAAATTAAAGCACAATACATACAGAATCAAAGAAAGGATTCCAGTGTTGTGCTGCAAGTGGATTTTGATGTTTTCTCTTTGAGAACAAGAAAGCATTATTGTGTGAATATTTTATGTGTGGTTCACAATCTCAGCTAAGCTGTTTGCTTACTGTGCATGTGTGGCCCATATTCAGAACAATGCACTTGTATTTTTTTTTTGGTGACATTATTCAATTCTTGCACATGACTGCTTATTTGCAAAGGAGACGCAGAAGGTTTATGTGGATTTACATCTCACTCAAGTTCATATTCATAAGATCTTTTTCATTCAGTGCGTGGATTTTTGTGAACTGCCAGCCTTGTTGGTTTTAGCAATACTCAAGTATGAGAAAACCGCCTCTTGTGGAATTACATAACAAGTCCTCTCACAAAACTGGAGAGATGCCAATGGCAGCTTTGAGGGACCAGCTAGACCGGGCGTCTCTTCTCTTTTTAATGTGCTCTGCATACACAGCCATGAGCCATCACACTTCCCCTGGTAGCCTACATACTCTCTCCTCCTTTTTTGGTCCTCTAAGTTTGTCCTCCATGTCCTGCAGTACCCGACAAAACATCAGCACTGGTTTTAAATGGACAAGTGGGAGGACCACTCAACTACTTATATTGTTTTATTGACTCAGACAAGCACAGAGTGAGAGACTTGGAGAGGAAACAGAGACGGAGGTGTCAGATACTGTACTGGAAGTACTTTGTGTTGTGGGGCTTGTCAATACTGTGACAATGTGTTTGTAATGTACTTTTGTACATGGCAGGGTGGTGTGGCAGAAATCCATATCACAACATTAATGTTGTACTGATATTGATATATAAACCACATATGCAGTATCATATTTAAAATAATTAAATTGAGGACTGACAAGGGTAAGTTAACCTGATTGTAAATAAATACAGGCTAAAAAAAGGCTCACGTTGTCACTGATTAATTGAAACTATGATCACGTTATACTTCCTGTTTTGATGCCCCACACCACTACAGGCACAAGTCCAATGTAAGACAATCAATATATTTTTGGTATTACTAAAGCTTAAAAAGTCCCATTGATACCATCCTTATAGTCCCAGAACACAGACATTCCCCTCTACATGTTCATAATGCAGATATTTCTACAGATACTGACATTACTGTTTTAAATTGAATAAAACAATATTGCACGACAAAAAACTGCTCTCAAAGATGTAGAATACAACTCGCTGCAAACTGATGGCATTCGTGATGATGATACTAAAATTCCACTGACAGACAATGCAAAAAAACCCAAAAACAATCATATAAAAGGAATAGGAGAAAATATTCAAATCATATTTACTTGAATAAGAAAATCTGAGGGTAGTCGTAGAGTTCCTGAAAGATGGACAAATGACTTATTTTGGATTTCAAGATTTACTTTCCTGTCTCGTCCATCATCATTAGCGCTCTGCTGAATTGGTTTTTAGCTCTTATAAAATACGTGTTTATCTGGACACGTATTAGAACTGCCAGGCACTTTGATTGCATGGAGTGTAGCAAACCAAGGCCACACAAATGCCCTGCCACTCCTGCAAGCTGTAAGCTCTCCCATGCACTCCTCTGAATTACCTGTCAGCATCGATTACAGAGAGTCAGTGTGGATAGGATCTTGGATTTTCTCTCGCTCAGAATTAAGATAAGCTCCTGCCTGCCTGTTTGAGATGCCCCTTGTTGACCCACCTGTTGAGTGTGATGCGAGATGTGTGTTCTGCCACTGTGGCCATATTATCCTTCAGCTTCACAGACGTGCACTCACGCCGAGCTGGCAGCACTCACTGTCCTCATCTGTTCATTTCTCCTCACCGCCCTATTCCTCGTCTCTCCGCTCACCTTTGTTTTCAGTTCTTGTTTTTCTTCTCTCTTCTCTAACCCCACCTTGCTAAGCTATCTGTCGGCTTTTATTCAACCTCATTTCTCTCGCCACACCTCGTTGACGGCTAATTCCACAGAGAATGTCCTATATCTGCTTTTATCCAAGCAGAAATAAACCATTCTGCTCATTTAGTTTGTGAAACTGCAAATATATATATATTTAAATTGGCCATTTCCCAATGAACAACACTATCAAGACCGCTATAAGAATGCAATAAACGTCTTCTTATGTGCAAAAATATTTGTATGTATATGTTTAAGTCTGAAATTGTGCTGCCTGGTAGGTGGCCGTTCATGTCTGCTATAATGGACATCAGTTGTGATAAGGTACACGGCATACAAGAAGCATCAAAATGTTCATGGAAAGAAGAAATCTTGGTTTCCCCTGCAATTTGAAGCATATGAATCTACATTTTTACATGCTGAGCAAAATTCTCTAAGTGAAAGTACGCTTTTTGTAGTTGCCCTCCAGGAAGAAACATAAAAATTGTCTGATCTAACTACATTATTTCGTCAATGCCCTCCAAAAGTAGTATAAATCACAGTTAGAAAAATAGAAATATTTACTCATTTTATGCCAGTATGGTTCATAGGTGTTGCTGGGGAAAACAAACATACTATGACCTGGGTCAGGACAAGATCATATGACTACTTGGTCATGTTTAGGGAATCGTTGTGGTCATGTCTGAAAAGGTGCAGCGTATCAAACCTCCATCCATCTGTCCACGCTCCTTCCTTCTGTGCCTCTGTAGCAATTAGTGCATTTCCGTCCACCTGTATTCATTCTCATTTTCGCTTTCCTCTTGAAAAACCTAAATAATATCACCATAAATGTGGCTGATTTGGATCAGAATAAAACAGAATACGGCAAAGTACCGTGAAAATATAGCGATTTATTCATAGCAAATAAATTAAGACTTACGCAAAGCATTCAGTTTCAGCATTAAAGATTTTGTTACAATAAAGAAATGAAAAAACAGCACCTGCAAAAAACTTCAGATGTGTATGGAGCAGTGGGGAGACTATAACCTTGCTCAAGCTCATACTTGAAACAAACTCTCTTCCCCAACCACCAACATATCTTGAGACATCCAATATTGGCAGAAAAGTGGTGGATGGAACTAAATTACATTCTCTTTGGCTGATTTTCTGGAGATTTGATTATAATTTGCATTACATTTGGATGGGCAATTTATCTCAGTCATACTACTCCCTCTTCCTCCTGATGGACAGGAGCCATCGCTCTTGCGGCAGCTCTTTGTCTCGAGCGTATGTTTTCTCTGGTCATTTGCTGAACCATCTGATGCTGCCGTTTGTTTCTCCAACGGACGGAGGAGAAATGGAAAAAGATTGCACTGTGCTTCGGAAAGTTTCTATGGACAAATATTGATTCTTTATGCCGCTGGAAAAAGTTGATCATATCAAAAATCCACACCACAACCCGCCACTGACTCTGCATGAAGAATGACAGCCACATGTGTTGAGTCCAGTTGTTGGCAGCACAAAGGAAATGGTCAAAAGAAACTTGACAAATTGACAATGATAACTCCCCAACTTATTGTCGGACTGGGAAAACCATTTAGACCTGGCAATTTCCACTAGACGCATTTCCCCTCATCTGTCTTTTTCTAACATACAGGTTAAGAAACAGACATCAGGTTAGCCTCGCCTCTTCTGCTAGCTCTGTTAAAATAGTCAAATTTTTCTATTCATGTGCGAGAAAAAATGTGGGAAATTTGCCTTAGTTTTCCAGATTGCTTGTTCGAGCTTGCACCAACCTCTTTATTACCACCGCATCAACATATTTATCTCATTTTTTGTAGATGTGAGCTGCGGGCATTAAGACTTTCCACCATTAAGACTCACACACATGCTGAGGTTCAAATATTAAAACAGATATCTCTGCTTGAAACTGTCAAAGATCAGAGAGCAGCTTTAAAACATTATTCCTGCTTTGGAGGTTGACCCGCTAACATTTTTATTATTAATGCGAGCCAGCAAAAGAGATTTCTCTGACCTCTAATCTAAGGCACAATATGTTTCTCTAATATACAGTCTGATAGAGGAGGAAATTGATTAAAAGATAGAAAAAGTGAGCGTGGCAGAACAAGGAATATCCTATTCTTAGGATCCCAGATAGATTTTTTCTTCTCATACCAGTAGAATAATGTAAAGCTCCTTGAGCTGTAGTTCAGACAAACTATTTATGAGTCATCCAAATCCATTTCCTATCAATGGAGGAGCTCTGGGCTGTGCATCAATATGACACTGCAGTTAAGTACTGGTTCTCTGGCTTTGAGAGGGAGTTTTTCATCTTTATGGATTCTGATTGGACTTTCTAATTCCCTAAGAAAATGATATGTGACTTTGTGGTGTTCCCTAAACTATCACAAAAGGTTTCATCAGGGTCGAGAGGCTGGCCCTTAAACGTACGCTTTCCATAATTTGCACAGCTTCGAGCCTAATGTTGAGGTGATGAGAGTCTCATGGACGGCAGTCTGGAATCTAATATAATTTCAGCAGAGGGCTGATTACAGTCTAAATGGTATGCAGACTTTTCAATATGTTGGGTTAAGCAGATATGGAGAAAATGCTTTTTTTTTAGGTTTCTTCTGAGGGATTTCAATTTTGCAAATACTGATTGTGATACTGACTGTTTTTTTTTTTTAAACTCCAACAGAAATAAGCTGTGTCTTTGTGGCATTCTCATAAAACTCATAATACAATTTCATCCCCGCAAACAAGCTGTTTCTTATTCAACACCTTGAAAAGTTAACTTTATCTTAATGTGGCATGGATGGTTTGCAATTTCCACAATAAAAATGACTGAGTCAGACCTATTTTTGGTAAATCTAGCACCAAAGCAATCATGCAATAACTAACCCACTAACTCATAGAAAATTAGTCTAGACAAAGAATTATTTGACCCAATATGACTGTAGTGTTATTCTTTATATTCAGGTTATTTGCAAACAGTCTCTTTTCAAATTTATCTGCACTATTTTTTAATGTTCATTATGTGTGTATCCACTATCAGTTTTTAATGTCACTTTGTTCAACTAACAATAAATGTATGCAAATCTTAATATAAGCCTCTTCCTTGTGTCTTATAGTGGGTGCTCAAGGTAAATAATCCAAATGTGATATTACACTAGCATTGGACAGGAATGACATATTAGTGCTTGCTGGGTAAGTTAAACCCAGTTTTGCATTACACTTTTAGTGAGAGTTGAGTTAAATCTTATTTTCCATTGAACTTCCACCCTTCTAGTCGGCAGGCTGCAGGCGCCCGTTTTCAAACGGTGACAGTGACTCAGGCCTTCACATTCACACCGCAAGCCTTTATCAGCTTGTCTCAAACATTGCAGAGTAATTGTGTCCTCGTCAAGCTGTTATTGTTATTGTACTTACAGCGCCTAATCCCGCGGGTAATCCCATAGACTTCACTACAGCCGAAACCTCCCAGGTTGAGCTTTCCAGGACAGTCATCATCTGTTTCTATTTATCTGTCAAACTGTTGGGACAGATATGAGTTTATTAGGGAAGGTGCGACATGGTCAACAACGTTTTATCGGCTTTTCGCCGGCTGGATAGCTTCGCCCATGTGAAGACACGATGGCTTGTGAGGTGTGAGACTAACAGCCCGATAATTAGATTCATTTGGAGATGATCATTGCCCCCATTAGTGCCATTTGCGTACAGTGATGTAGGCTCAATCTTTCATTGGCTTTCATTGCCTTCTCCTCTCTCTTTGGAAATGAACAATTATCTTTTGTAAATTGATTTCTGCCAAACACAGAGTTACACATCAAAAACACACACACACAGATACAGTCACATACGTACACACACACCCCTCCTTTCGCACTTTGTGTAACAGTACATATGTTGCCTGCTCGCTGGGCTTTATCTCTTCCTTTGTGCGAGCATGCATCTAGGTCACAAGGAAAATTCAAAACATATGATTCTTTTCATGTTTGCAAGCCTCTAATCCGCCTAATCCATTATTTGCCATGCTCTGAATGTGCTCCCCACGTTTGAACTTCAGTCGGATCGAGTGATACTGGCAGGGAAGAGGACTGGGGGAATCGGCGGCTATCATTATCAGCTGATAGGCAACGCCGCCTTGGGCACATCCCACCCTGAGGTCGACGCCATTTCTTTAGTGCCATCACTGATCTAATATGTGCAGGCTCACTCAAAAGGGCCAGCGTGTGAGCCAGCCGTCCAGAGAAGCTTCTATAGCACTGCAAGAGGGAAAACCGAGATGCCCAAATCTAGCTCCAAAATAGTGCTACTGTTATGCAAAATACCTTTACTGACAGTATGAATGGTATCATTTTTCTCATCTAAATCTCCACATGAAATCAAATATGCTTTTTTCTCTCTAAATGTTCAACTTTTGCTTTAGATTGGTCTTTTCTGGATCTTTCCTCACTGCACTCACCAGGTGTTTGAGCAGGGCTAAAAAAAAAAACTCCCTCTTTTTGGCTTTGAATGATATAAATGAATTTCTACAATCTTACTTAGAATAACATGCAACAGCGAAATTCTGTGGTAAATCCCTTTTTACTGTGTCTTACAGCCTTGTGCAGAGGATTAGAGAGAAAATCCACAACAAAGCAGAGCTCAATCTCTGTATTGTGTCTTCACGATCTTGAACAGCTTGGGATTTCTTTACATTCAGGACTTTCACCCAAAGTTAGAGAAAGAGCCAAGCAATAAAGTAAAGCACTACTATGAAGACTGATGGTTGCTGAGCATCCCACACCCCACCCCACCCAGCGTTGTGTATAGCACCTTCTGAGCCAGAGGCTGAAGGTGCTCTGCAGCTGCATAAGCTCACCAGGTGTTGTCTAAGATGCAGTTTAGACCTCGGCCTCCTCTCCGCTGCTGCCTCCAGGCTGTCTAGCCTCAGCGCTGCGACTCAGCCGCTCGCTCTCACAGTTTGTTTATCCTGCCTGCCTCCACAGATTCCCGCCTCAGACAGTGGGCACTGACCACCGCCAACTGAGAGGATGTTTAATAGTCCATTACACGCATCGAGTCTGAGAAGAGTTTGCTCATCCTTGTAGGACTTTTCAATTTCTGCCTCTTCGGATGCTGTAAACACAGTGGTTTTGATTTTACACCACTATGGTTAAGGGTTGGTTAAGTTTTGGCATAAAAGCAGCTGGATCAGGATTTGGGAGACACTGTGGTTTGAGTTAAAATCAACCACTTTGTTAAGGTTAAGCAACCTTCAGCATCATGGTAACACTTTATTATGGCCATGGTAAAAAGACTGTCAGACAGAAATCCCATCCATCTACCTTGACCTCTTGCATACGTGGAGTTCGCTGCCCTCTAATAAAGTCACACTACATCCTACATAAATCCTGCAGTTGCCAGATGGCTTCGTCACTTGAGCGTAAAGCGTTGTCACGTCGGGGCACTTCCTCGGTACTGTAACTGAGGCGGAGTTACAGCCCTGGAAACTCTCCTCCAGAAACATGCTGCATTTTCAGCCCCCCTGAGTGTCCCGAACTATAGGATCCATCAAAGATCTGGTGATGAAGTTGCCTGAGCGAAGTCGGAAGTCAGAGAGGGGCAGCAAAGAAGATGACAGCGGAGTCGCCTGAAGTGCTCGAGTTTCTCTGCAGCCCGACCAGCTCAGGTGGACAAATTGTAGTCTGTCTCTTGAGGTGGCAAATGACCTAAAAAGTTATTCTCCACTTGCACTAGAAGAATATGATTCTCACATTCTTCCTGGCTTCTGCAGGTAAAATACATGCTTGATGTGGCAGGTACGTGGTGTCTGTCATCTACAAAGTCATGCAACTGCAACCACCGTTTTAGTCTCATTTCTTAACAAAGATGGTAAAAATACTGGATTTGCATAATACTACATGCTGCCTATGTAGGAAAAGAAACAGGAGAGGTAAATGTGGTTCTGCCAATTAAACTCCAGTTTCAACTCCGCTGAATGTATATACAGAGAGGGGTGAAACAAATGTTTCGGGCTTGGAGACATTATTTAGAATCTTTTATGGTTATCAGTCACATTAAGCAGCACACCTCCTCTGAGGCTCGGGGGGGAACTTATTTGTTGCAGTCCAATTTTACAGGATTTTAATCTTCTACATGTTGAGCGACGACCTGCATGCAGAGATAACATGCTTGTCCCCTGATGCTTGTTTGGGCCCATGACAGCCCACAGGAGTTGACAAAGCTGAGGGAGAAGCGCCGAGGGGGGGCGGGGAGCAGCAAACTGTCAGACGAAAGTGGGTTTCTTTTTCATCCGCTGACAGACTGAAGGCACTGAGGCATGAGTCAATCACAACTCTAAGCACAGGACACCCCGCATGTCCCATCTCTCCTGAGCTCCCTCAATACATTACGGTGATGGACGGGTGTCAGGTGATGAGAAAAAGTCAAGCAACTTACACCGATCACGGACCTCGCCTTGCATCTTGGCAGTTTAACAGGTTCATGTGAAAGGAAAGCCAGACAGAAGGAAAGTGTTGCTCAGTTTTCTTGGAGAAGACAGACCTCTTCCTACAGATCAGCTGTTAAACTCACCGAGCTGACAGTCAGTTCTTTTCTTCCTCAAAGAAGCCGTAGTCTGCGTCTGCCTGGTGTGAAAAACGTTCCATTTTTGAAGCGCTGTTTCTTGTTCAATATTCCTCTGAGTATGTAGCCTGTTTGGTCCGGGGGATGTTTTGTCTTCCATTGGTGTGTAGAGAAGGCTTCTTTGTTAGAAAAGTGGCGCAGAGGAACAAGTGTTCTGACAATTTGTGCCGTCGTTCAGTACAATCCAAAAGTACAAAAGTTTCTGTTTTAGACGAGGATTTGTTGGCACTGTTGAACACAGCCATGCTACACTGGTGGGACTAAAAAGAACATATACTGTGAGAATATAGACATTTTGTGTTGCTTTTCTATTTCTACTTCTACCTCTGAATAAATTTGGTTGTTTCCAGCACAGAAAATAAAAAAGCTAAATTTAATCTAAAGTATTTTCCTGATGATGGACATAAAAAGAATCTGCAGCTCTTTAATAAATAAATCATTTAAGATATTTTCTAGTTTCTCTAGTTTCAGATTGCAAACATAATATTTTTGGCTTCCGGACTGTTCGGCAGATAAATCAAGGAGCTGGATGACACTGACTTGGACTATGGAGATGGCTTTTTACTATTAATTGACAAATTGGGCCAATCAGAGGATTAATTGATTATGACAATAATCAATAGCTGCAGCTTTACATCAATGTCATGCTGTAGCTGTACCTTGTATTGGTTTTCTTTCCCAACAGCCACGGTTTTAATCAGTGACTTCAAGGCACATATTTTTTTCAGTGTTGTTGCACCAAGAGGTGTTATTTTGTCTACTCAGTTGGTTGAATAACATAATGACAGTCCACAACATGGTTCCCTGCTTTTAAAATCACATTATAGTGCTGATTGAGTTTTCGGTTGGCGAATGCTGTACGACCCACCTCGGAAAAACTGTCTATAATGTGATTAAGATTCTTCAGATTTTAAGTCCTTTTTGTTGTGTTGACAAATTCCTAACACTCAAAGCCATCATCTAAAGCAAACACCAATAATGCTGAATGCTGAAGGGGATATTTAGTGCTCATCATTAGCTTAGCTGGTAAATTTCAGGCTTATTTACTGATTGCATAAATGAAACATCATGAAATGAAAGCTGCCTAATTAGCGGTCATTAGGGAAGCAAACCATTTGTGGACGCGTGCATCCTGCTGGCTTTGGTGGCACTTGTGGATTTATTGTTCTAAAGCATCCATTAAGTACAACTCCATAGATTGAACGGGCCGATTAAATGTTGCCATAGTGACGACTGTTACGAAATGTAACTCCGGTGTTACATCCGCAGTCGAAGCACTTTAATGGGCCACATTGCCACTTATCTCTGAATCTCTGCTCAGCGAAATTTGCATATGCTCAGCCATTCAGGATGATCCAAATCAGTCCTACGGGGGCTGCTTCCCATGGGCAGCGACACGGCTTCTCTTACTGTGGGCTTCTGTGGTAAAGTGCAATTACTGCATCCTCTGCCCTGACAGCGACACAGCGACGTAATTATCTCTGAAGTTGGCCCAATGCAGCCCTCATTGTTTAACCCTTGTGTTACAGGTCAGCAGGGATTGTCCACTCCCCCCCCCCTCCCTCCCACCTATGCCGAGCCCCACTGTGCAGAAAAACACTCAGGAAAGACACAGACATGAAAAAACTTAACAGGGTAGTGCATGACGAGCGCTTTCAATCCCAGTTTCTGCAACGCGGTCTACTTATGGTGTTTCTGTAATATTTTAAAGAAACAAATATCTTTATTTTTCTTTAAATGTCACCAATTGCACCTGGCAACACCTGCTGTAGCTGTTACTGCTGGGCAGATGAGTCACAGGTGGTCAAAAAATAATTCCACCCACATAAGTATTTCCATCGCCATGATGTGTTGTTTATGCTTTGACTTTTTTATTAATTCAACAAGACATAAAGTAAAAAAAAAATGTTGTTGGAAGGAGTATTTGTCTTTAAGTTTTGATGGAGCTCATTTCTTCCTGCCTTAAAAATGTTGCTTTACTAAATCAACACACACCCAATCTCAGTATACAGAGATCCCAAATAGCCACAGTGGTCCATTAATGCCGCTAGTTTGTGTAAAGAGAATACATAGGAAATAGTCTGTGCTGAGTTTAGCAGTTTTAAAGTTACAAGAAAACTAAATTCTAGTTGCTAGCATATGCTTTGGTCTCTGGTCGGTACCTAAAGAAGCATTTTCATCAACCCACAAGTTTTCCCCCATTTAGAATTTGTGCATGTTTCCCATATTAGCCTTTTTGGAAAACAATGCAATATTTTACTCAAGAGCATTTTTGCAGGTATTAATGTTTGTTAGCCTTTTAAAGATCGCCCCTTTTACAGATCACTCTCTCATGTAACATTGCTATAATGGAGGTTATCCAGTATCGCACCGTAAATTGAACAGCGGATTCTTTACAACCCCCAAGCGAGGAAAGAAAGTTCATTACATCATGTTTTTTATTGCCTCAGCGATCCTGCATTAGTCGTCATAACGCTTTCGACCAACCGCTGAAAGCAACCGCGGCTTTGATACCGGCTGAAAAATGGAGACATGGGAAAATGGAGGACATTTTGCCAAACATATCTCCCCAGCAGAACGATGATGTAGGCACACAGGCTTTTAGGTGGCTGGTGTGCAGCCAGGTGGAATGACATATGGCAAGGAGGCATGAGCAATGTGCTGCAAATCACACTTAGGTGAACACAATCTCTGCCTCGACTTTCAGGTTTCATAAATAATATAGTGCAGGACAACATTTGGATTTCCCAGGAGCAAAGACAAAATAACTTTTAAATTTTTACTTTGAAGTGCATTGGTTTTAAAAAGGGAAAGAGAAAAAAAAGCAAGAGTTGCAAGAGCATGCCACTTGACTGTTCAACTTTGACCTGAAGAATGCTCATCTATTTTAAAACGCGACATAAATCCCGCCCGAGGACGTCACAGACTTGAGTGGAACCACATCGCAGGCATTGCTGCGAAAGGCGATGTCACGTCGGTCCAAGCAGTCAGAGTTCAAACAAACTGTAAATGAAGCCAGATTCACTCACAACTCATGATTAAAACCAACCCCCCCATTCAGCATTTTGCCACAAAAGATAATTGCTCAAACATTCTTTGAAGAGTCTATACTGCTAATCTTAGTACAGCATCATGACAAGTATAGTGAGTTTCAGGTGATACAATAGCGTGAAAAACAGTGTGAAAAGTGT
>JBAJHX010000039.1:6207582-6218423 GCA_037176925.1 Amniataba percoides | reverse complement strand
TTACAGTGAATGTTGTTCATAAAGGCTCGGTCAGCCCTAATTTCACACTGGTCTTAGCTCACAGTAACCAAGCTGGACTGAAAGAGAATTGCAACTAAATCAATATCAAGCGCTTAATAACATTTAGGAAAAAAAAGGAAAAAAAGAAGGCTACATTTAATGGTACAGCAATACAGACTAAGTGTATGAACTTAATGTGCTATAATAAGCACAAAGTTTTAGTAGTCGAATAAATTCTGCTTGAATAACTGAGTGAATAATTTTGGCCAGTGAGTTGGCTGCTGCTCAGAATTAAATAACAACTTAAATCCCTGGATGACTCAGATGCTGAGTAATTTAAGCAACAACAATTCTTCTTTTACTGTACACATTGCACTTTATTCACAGTGTTCAGTACATTAGAAAATATGACTGTGTCCTTAGATAATTATTACATTTGCAAGATGTTTTTATTAAGATATAAGCTCACTTATGTGAACGTTCTCCATTGCACTGCAGTGAGCATTGCAACAGCCTTGAACCCGCTGCTTGGCTTCAGTGTTGATACTGTAGCTTCATCAGACCCCAAAGTGCATTACCAGCTCCACTCAAACCCTTTAATGAATCAACTCTGGCAAGACCCATCAATACGAAGACACTGAATAATGCCTTTGGTGCAGACACTTAGCTTGTTGCCCTATCCATTCTATAAGTGCTGATAGGGGAAACGGAAAAATAGCTGCAGTGCACAGGTTGTTCTCGTTCACCGAGTCAACCTGTAATGCATTTATGGTTAATAGATTCGGTTTTTCATTCATGTGATGGGTGGTTATTGATGTGTAGTCATGGAGCAAATTTTACTTCAATAAAATGCTCTTACAACACCCATATTAGGTTTTTATTAGATTTTTCCTCTCTAAAGTATGCTGTAAAATGAACCACGAAATGTTACACCAGTATTTTGAACAGGTCTCTCACAGACAACAATACCTGTACATGCTCGTATCTCAAGTTACTTTCTACTCTCTGTATTATGGATGATGTCTGTTCATTTTCCCTCCTTAATTATTCAGTTCATTCAAAGGCGGCAATTATGTTAATCATCTCTCATATTGCAGGAATTGGTGTCCATATGCGGTCATTTTCCACCTTGAATTTGACTTTGATATGGTTTACATATTTGTTTTTCTTTATTCGTGAACTAGAAAGCAAAAGCAGACCCTTTTTAGCCAAGAGATTGCTGAGTCATGACAATTTATCCTCACAGCCCCTGACGTTGGTGTCTAAGCGGCTGCAGAGTAAAGGCGGAGCGATGCACTGTGATTTATTGAGTGGGCCTACTGCAGAGGGGAGCTGGGAGAATAAAGTGCTCTCACCTGGAAAGCGAGGCTCGCTGTAGTCAGGCGAGATTTCCCGAAGCCTCGCTCCTCACGTCGCTGTAAAAAGAGCCAATGAGGTCTGAACGATTCCATATTCATGAGTGGATTAATGAACAGTTGCGGGGGTCGTGTCTGCGGAGCCAAATTGATTCTTAACATTTATCAGCGTTGAATATATGAATGAGCAAGAGCAAGTGTGCGGGACATCGATGCGCTGACCGCTCGCTCTAAATAATGAACATAAAGGGAATGTGCACAGAGGATGGTCTTTGGTATCTTTCCGCTGCACATCCAGTAGAGTGGCTGCGACGTGCCCCCCCCGCCCATAAACTGCTCGCACACACTCCCACTGTGAGGGCACTCTGCACACCGTGTCGTCCCCGGTTTGCGGCCTCGCAGCTTTCCGTGTTAACACGTGTACAGTGCAGCCCCGTGGGGCCGACACTCCCCCTCCCCTGAGCACACCGAGCTCCGTGAGTTGAATGGGGCAAGATAACTTGTGCTGTATTTCATGTCAGATCATGTCCCAGATATACATCACATCACAGCAAACGCAGGCTTCAACAACCCAAGCCTGGATTTCTGACATACTGCCGACAGTTCTTCAAAATTACAATCTTGGCTGGTTTCGGTATAATAATAAACCTAAACATAAGGATTTTACACTTTTCTGTCACCTTGACAACCTCTGCAAATAACTCCAGGGCCTGAAGGGTGCTCACCGGGGATGCAGCAATTCCAGGCTTTTACATCTCACAGTCCTTTAAGTCTCCTCTGATCCCTTCAATTAAACTGCAAGCTTCTCTTTATGGAGGGCTTACATCTTTTGTCCTTTACACAGTAGAACCTCTCTTTAAAGGTCCACTTAACCTGATTGTGACAAGGTCAATCTCAGCAAACTGACATGGGTTGAGGGTTTATATTTAAATTTTATACTATAAGCCACTATCGAATAATGTGAACAGAAAAGTAGCAGTGTGACTAAAGCGTGAGTACGATTAAAATGCCGACATACCCCAGCTAGGAGAAGAAAACTAATATTTTAACAAAGGTAAAGTGTTGATTTTCCACTGATTATATCAATTACATAAGCTGCATAAAGCTAACCATGTGATGCTTCACAGACTGTGCGAGCTTCAGAATCATGGTTTAAATTCAGGTCTAATGATGGAACTGATGACAGGCCTCATTATGCGTTAATGCCGGTGTTGATGGTGAGGTTTTGCTCCGCTGTAGGTCTTAATTGAATCTTTGCAGCAGTGCTGGAGACTTTGTGCAGCTGCTTCTTGATGGGATCTTTATTTGGAACTGAGAGGAACTAAGAGGAGTCTCAGCGCTTCATTGCACCACGAGTCTTCTCAGATGCCTTTAACGCTCACTCATGGCAACATCAGAGCGTTTCACATGATACAACCTCTCTGCAGTTTTTATAAGTACACTATTATTCATTTCAGTAGACTCAGTGGTTACACTACGCACTGCAAACCAATTATTTTGTTCATAAAGGGTCCATAAGTTAGCATGTTGGTACTAGTTTATTAGGTTTTTCCAATTTTACATATTTGAAGCTACTGAACATTGGTAGTGCAAAATGAGCACAGTGTGTTCTTTACATGACTTGATGCGTCTCCACACTGAAAGAGCACACTCTAGCATGAATCCTTTCTTTTCCTGAAAGGAGCGAATGTGCATTAGTCTATTCTCAGCGTGCACATGTTGCTTACTGTTCCTCTCAGGCAGTCCTAGAATACCGGCACACAATGCGCTCTTTAACCTGCCTGCCCTGAAGAAAATCTGCTAAAAGCAATAAAGGCAGTGGAGTAAAACCATACAGAGTCCCTGTTGTACTCGTCATCCTTATCATTCTACCCCACTTATTCCAGATAATAACAAATTACTGCCCCTGTCACTCAAGAGATCTGACTATGACCGTGAATAAAAGTCATTATGGTGCTTCACAAGATGTTCCTGATGAATAATCTTGGAGAGCAAAAACACACATGGGAGTACATTAATGTCTTTGTCACATGTATGTGTGCAAGGCCACTCTTGGGCACAGATTGCCATTCTGTTGCTATTCATCTCTATTCAGAGCTAGCCTGGAAGCAAAGACGGAAAAAAAACTACAAGGCAAAGATCAGACATTAAATGAATGACAAACAGCCCCAGAGTTTGTGCCACTTAATAGCTTCCTCGCCTCTGTGCCCCACGGTCCGGTCTCCTCACAGAGCACAGAAATGAGACGAACAAAAGTCTCTGAATACACCTCTGAAATGACGTGTCAACAGCAGGGTTTCCTTTAGTATGGCAAAGGTTAAGTGCGGAGCTTTTATATGTTAAAAGACACAGGTCCTTTAATAGAATGTTACGTAATAAAACACTGGCACGAAGCACTTGCTGTACTGTACATTTTGAATCAGAAAATGCAGAATTCCCTTAAAGCGTTGCGTTGCAGCAGCACAAATGAATTGTCAAACGAAAGAATAGAGTGTTTGCTATTTATATTTCCTCTGTGACTTGCTGCCAGGGTCATGGTCTTGCATGCTTCACACCTTCAAGAATCTGAAAGGCTGTAGGAATTTACCACTGAACACTGGGGTTAAATGTCAGTGCATTCCTTTAAAAAAATGAAGGGAATATAAAATGGTAGTCAAGCTGTTTAAGTGTGTAGCTACTTACATTAGAAAGACAAGGTGAGCAGAGGAGGAAAGAGCTCTGGGTTTACAAGTACAAATAGTTACTGTCTGGTCATTAACAGATTTAATTTAGCCCTCCAGCATGGAGCTGCTGTCAGTGTTTTGTTAGGTTGCTCATGAATAAATATTATTCTGAGGAATTAGGAGGAAGCTAGTTTACATTGCAGAACAGTGATGGTGGTTACGATGCTTTGGAAGCAAAAGAAAAAACAATCTAATCCCAAAGACTTACAACAGAGAAGAAAGGCAGACATAACTAACAGATCCATGAGAGTTTAACCTTCACATGACGGCGTGGCAGTTTGTGACGTCATCAAATCTATAAGTGGTGTCAGTAGAAAAGAAATGCCTTATTGTGTCTTTTGCAGAGCAGAAACAAAGTGCCTCCACGCGCTCTCAGAGTTGTGCGATCATTTTGTACTTTCGCAGTAACATCTACAACCAGCAATGTTCTATTTTTCTGCAAAGCCATTACAACATCATTATGTGTGCTCTAGAAAGCATGCCATGCTACTTTAATATTGGATGAGGTAAGGAATAGCACACCAGTATCTTGCTTTCATGGAGCTATCAGGAAACCCATTCTGTCTCCAAATGAGTGTGTGTGTGGTGTTTATTTATTTCTTTTTTTTTTTTTATTGTAGATAGCGTTTGCTATGGTTGAGGGTACAGTAAGTATTACTTCATGTCTATTTTTAGAAAGGCAATTTCAAAGTTTACTGTGTGCATACGCATGCACACGCAGGCAAGTGTTTATGGTCTGAATGTGTGTGTGTGCGTGCCTGCTGTGCATGTGTGTGTGTGTGTTGCTTGCTTACGGCATGTTGTTTGTGGCTTCAACAGGCAGCACATACTCTCTTATTCTCCACAGGGGAAACCAGCTGTGTTGCTCTCCACTTCCATACCTTCAGGCCTAACTGAGACTGAGTCACTCAGATGTAAAATCAAAAACTTCACATCTCGAATATTAGCAAATAATATGTAAATCTAATAACTTTCCCTCGCAATCCAGTTATATCATGCCTAGCCGGAAAGCCTGGCTGCTGTAATCACCTGCATTTAGATATTGTGCTATACCCAATAGAAAGACCACTGGGAGTTTTAAAGAGCCTGCATTTTTTAAAACCCAATACTCTCTGTAATTATGATAGACAGCAAACTTCACAAAATTGAGCCACCTAGCAGCGTTGACAACACACCTCCTATCACACGCACACACACTCGGCATCAGAGTGGACCTTTCAAAGAGCGCCGGTACTTTTTGCCAGTCTGCTGCTCGCTCTGTGAAGTCTGTTGCTTGTGACTGTGCAGCATGCTACAAAGATTTGTTATGCTTATGTACACCCTCCTCCGACCCAGCTGCCATGCTTTTAAGTGCCGTGCAAAAAAAAAAAAAAAAAAAGAGGTACTCCTTGATTGGCAGCTTGGGATCAGTGAAGTACATAACGGAGGCTGTATTCAGCACCTTGTCATCCTCTCAAAATCAAAACCGGTCTAATTTAAATACAAGTTACTCTGACTGAAGAGCACCAGGCAAGGAGCGAACCAAGTGTACAGTTTTATGTGTGGAGATTTATTTCCACCGTATGGCCACTGGACGGAAAAAGTTAATACTTAATATTGCAAGATAATATAACCCTGTCAGCGTATTGTCGGCTTATGGAACTCAACTTTATAATCAAGAAAGACGGAGATAAGAAATCAAATTGAATGATGTGTTTTTACATTAATGCAGGGCGCTTTTAAGTAAGTTACAAAAATCAGCGTGAGAAAAGCGTTGTTTTTTTTTCACGCATTTAGCAAATAGAGATTTGAATCTCGATCCATTTCGACGCGGGACACCACAGGAAGCAGTCTGAAGCGTGACACAGCCCAAGGTCAATACATTTTTAAGCACACTTTCTCTAAATTGCTGATGGTTGTTTGTAACACCTGATGCCCACTGGGTCAGTCAGGAGTACAACACTTGAGATGAGTCCCACTAGAGAGTAGAGGGAGAGCCGAGGTAATATCTTTGTGTAAACGCTTTGGGTCCACTACAGGGTTGCATTGGATAAATTTCATTTCATTGTCAAAATTGTTTCCTTGAAGGTGGGCTCGAAATGTTGTATTTAACTCTCCTCCGCCTCCTTATGAAGCAAAGAAGAAAGTTCAAATGTGTGCATGAGTTGAATTGCTTCACATAATCGGAGTTACAGACTACAATACACACATACCTAATCTAATAAGTATAGCAGATCCAGAAAATTAATTAAGAACAGAAATTTAATCAGAAACTATATTGATTATGAGTAACTGTTTGAGTCAGTGTTCAAGCAAGAAGTCAAACATTTGGTTGTTCCAGCTTCTCAAATGTGAGAATGTGCTGCTTTTCTCTTGTCTCACATTATAGTCAGCTAAGGTTTTTTTGGCCTGTCAGTCAGACAAAACAACATATGAAGATGTAACCTCAAGCTTTAGCCTGCAGGAACATACAATACGTCCCACAGGAGAGCAGGGGACATGTAGACTCTGTCTTCCTGGTCGATTTTCTAACACTTCTGTGTGATATTAATTTAAAAAATCTTCCACTCTCCTATCTTTGTTTGAAATGTGGTGGCCTTTACTCTGCAAACCACTTAAGCACACTAATCTCTCCAATTAATGAACGGGCACAACATGATGGCTTGCCTTTTTTTTTTGTTTTTTTTTAAAGATGAGAAGGGCACACATAATTTGACTCTGGGTCACTTCTTTTCTGAATGTTCTTTATTCAAATAAGTCTTGAAAAGCTAATCTAAACCCCCTTTCTTTCCAAAGCCTCCACTTATGCCAGCAATAGCACAAATCAAACAAAATTAGCAGAGGCATCCTTTATGCGCAGTAACTTTATTTCTGCGTTGTGACAGACCTTCTCGGCAGTGATTTAAATTCTGAACAGTTGCGTCACGCTGTGGACCACAGCAAGCTATTTTTGTCCTCATATCCATGCGCCCTCCGCTGCACGTCAGCAGCTGAGCAGAATCAGTCAGATCGGTGCCAGCGCTCAACCTTTCAATGCTCTGGGTCAGCATCCTGGAGATTTGCCAGAAATTCCGGCTCCTCAAGACCATATGGGGTCTGTTCCCCTCTCACCACCTCCGCTCTTCCCCTCCTGCACCCCCTTCCTCCGGGGCTGCAACCTGACCCATCCTCACGTACATCATGTCTTATGAAAGGCAACACAAAAGATGAGAGTCTTTGGACAGCAAGAGAGAGAGAGGATGCTCTGTACAAATAGTTACTGTCTGGTCATTAAAAGTTCAAAATTATGATAGACCACAGCAGCTTATTATGTGAAATGAAGCTATAGTTGGTAGGAAAATGGAAGAAAATTGTAATATATAAAATATATATTAGACTTCCTCAGTCCTACTAAATTACTTGCTCTACACACTTTATATAAAAAAGCAGTATTATTTCAAATATACATATGGTAGAAAAAGGAAACTATCAGTGTCAAAACTATTTATTTCAGCACATGAGTGGCTTGGACTATACGCAGCCCTATTAACAGCCCACTAAAAGCACTTCAAATTGATCCAATTTTGAAAACTCCATTTTGCAGCTGCAGATTTCTTGACTCTAAAAAAATCACTTTTGATATTTACTTGGCAACATCTTGATTGAATTTGGCATGCATTGGCCCCAAATAATCTATTTTCTGTTTCTTTTCATGTCCAACAGCACATTTACAAAAATAAAAACCCGTCACAGGATGCAACATTTCACATCACGCAGCTTTTTAAACCACAGCTCAGGAGATACAGCTCAATTACAGACGTCAGCGCAACAGTAATTGAATTAGTTGAAAGCACATTTTCAAAAGATTCTATCTACTTGTTTATACAGCCCTGTCTCCTGCATGTTATCTTTATATGCAACTAATCTGCATCAGCAAAAACATACAAGGAAATGCATGCAGGCCAGAGATGCAGATGTTTTCTATCGATAACTGACAGTATACTTAATTTTCCACCTTTTTAATGGTTGTGGTTAGACACTAAGAGAAAAGTTTAGGAAGCGATCCTGGTTTTGGTTTAAGGCAGAAAAGGTCTGAAGCTCAAGACGCAATGTGTTAGAATTTAACCAAAATATCTTTTTCTTTTTAACGCTGATAAAAGTGCTTTTTTGCTGCTTAAACCTAACCACAGACAATGCAGTTTCTAGAGACAGGAGACAGGGTCGATTTACATGTTTTACCTCCTAACCTCAGAGAGCTACATTTTAAATATTACACTGCTGTTGTCAAGCAGCATCTACATAATTACAATCATCTCACCGTACGTGCAGATGAAGCTTCTGCGTGCCCACTTCAATGTGTAAACGTGACAAACTCATCTATATCTCATGCACAACATTCATGAATAATTATTTTTTCCCCCATATAGTGTTCTCTTATTTAAACTGATTTTCCTCATGGAGCGATGTTGAGTTCATCCTCCGTTTGGGGCGATGGGGCCACTTTGAACACGTGCAACTGTGTTTTTGGGGCAAAGTCTTGAGCAACCTGTCTGCTGAAGCCTGGTGTTGGAGGGGTGGGGGGGAATAAAATGTTCCCTCTTGGTTGAAGCATGGCAGGCTGGGGCAGCTGCAGGACTGACCCTGCCAAGGACAGAGAGCTTCCCATGCCTGTTCAATGCCGTAAAATGGGTCATTGAACAGCTAAATGGAGTCATTATGACGAGTAATTAAAAGAATACCACTGAAGACTCCCAAACTCCCCTTTACTCTTGGTTCCGCCGCTTTTTGTGTTGTCACGGGGCTTTGCTGAAAGGCAGCTGCCTTGGGCCACTTAAACTATCACCCCTTTCACCCGAATGCAAATAGCAGCCGTAGCAGCTAATTGAATTGCATTATCTATTGTCCTCTCATTTACCGAAAATCTAGCCATTTTGCAGATTCCCATTACTGATTGTTGGAGATTGAATTTTGCCTGTGCTTTTCATCTGATACGGCACGTCACACACTCTGAATCGCAAGGGATGAGAACACAGAATTGTTTCATTAGAGCAAGAGGAGTAATATGAATACTGATTGTGGGGTAATCTGGAGCTCGTCTCATGCAGATATTAATATGCATGTAGGTGGGGAAAATTGCATCGCTGCATGCTGTAGAGACTCTGTAAGCGAAACATAAAAACAAGGATGAGGCATGGATAAAAGAGAAAGAAATCATGTTTCATTTTTATTCCACTTTGTTGTAGGGAATACAAAGCATCCCTCTGTCTTCAGTACAAAGGGTGTCTTCCTCTTTATTTCAACTTCCAATAAAAATGCATGAAAATGCCCATGCAGCCTCCCCGTGGGCAGCGTGTGCAGCACATTCTCATTCACTTTACGGGGCGTCATTAAGATGATAGGGAGGGGGACTGATATTTGATTAATTAGTAAAACTAACTTTGGCAAGACCAGAAACTGAAACAGGATTTCATTAGCTTGTTCTTGTTAGATAAGGTTAATGAGGTGGTTCCGATTCTTGAAAAAAAAGAACATTCATGCTGCGGAATTCATTTCGGAGACTGCAATGCCAAAAGAAGGTTATCCTCTGAATAAGCAGCTTTTTATTACATGCCCCATTAAGACTGGCCTCCAAGGATTATATTTAACGTGTTGACTTAAATACTATGTGCGCTGTATGAAAATGTTAAACACTTGACATAAAAAAATCTGTGCTATGTTGCTGAAAAACAATTGGAAATGGCTTATTAATACATATATTGTTTATTTCTTTCCCTTCAGAGTTCAAGAAGAGAAACCAGTGAACATCTGCAGTGCTGGAGGACACCAGGGATGCTCTCTCACACTGAGGCCATCAACCTAGATTACAGAGGTAAGTGCAGGTATTTCATACAGTCGCTTGTAGCTCGAGTCAACTGCAGCTCTGCATGAGCAAACCCCCCTAAGAGGATCACAGAGAATCCATCGCTAATCCACTGGTCAATACACACGACAAGTACAGTGCCAAAGACAAGTCACTCAAAGGACATGTCATCCTGAGAGTGGACAGTCTGAATATCACTCGGTGGAGCAATGCTGTGTTCAGCTTTCCCTGCTTTTTCACTTTACATTAACATGCCGGCAGTGGAAACTAGAATGTTTATTGTAAGCTTTAGGATGTGGAGTCTTATAATGTGCTAATTCTTGTCATGTTTATTCATGAACCCCAAGTGGGAGCATTACAATATAATGTGTGCTTTTATTTTTTTACTTCTAGTTTCTTCAACCCACCTCCCACTGCCACATCAGATGATAGATAACTTTTTTAACACAGTAATTGTTATAAATAAGATTTTTTTTCTTCTGTAACAACTCTAATCTTTCTTTAAAATGAATTAATTAATTAGCTAAATTTGTCTTTTTTTAAAATAATAATTAAAAAACACGCTTCACCACCACCAATAATAATCATGGGAAAAAAGCAAACCTGCACCAAAAAATTAATTCAGAGTATTTCAATTATTTCAGTAAGTTCATCACCACCTTTCAGCTGGAACATAAAAAATATATATAAATTGTGATTTTACTAGAGAATTAACAACAATGGTTGCTTCTCATAATGTCTCTAATAATGTGTTTTCTGATGAGCAGGAGCTTGTTTATGTGTCACAGCATACAATGTTAACTGATATTCAGCTTCCCCACGCTCCTCTGTGAACATATGATCCTTTCAGGTTTTCAAAAAGAGGCAGAAGTTTCATTTCACTTTGCTCAGACTCTACTCTTTTCTACCGGTGACCGAGCAGCAAATGAGCGCTTTCATTGGCTG
>JBAJHX010000039.1:6174866-6202904 GCA_037176925.1 Amniataba percoides | reverse complement strand
AGCCAGGCGGTGACTTAGCAATGAGGGAGGCAATCATGGAGAAAATGAATGAAAGTTGAAATAGGGCTACACTGTTTTTGACAGACAGCTGTCAGCCATTCATGGCAGACTCCCTAATGATTTCTTTTCCACATCAGTGATAAAGTGCTGCGGCACCTTTCCTCATCATGGAGGGGAGGGGAGGGGACTTTACTCAAGTCATGACACCTCAGTTCTTCCCCTTTATTACGTGCCATTCATTCAGCCAGGCGACGGAAGACAAAACCCCTCGTCTGTGCTCGAAACTTAAATGAACGCAGTAAAACAAAGCTGCCTCGTGCTTAATGCACATGCTGTGTGGTGTGCAGACTTGTTCTTGAGTGAGAAAAGAGGAGATAATTGAGGCTTATCGTCAACAGAGAGGGATTAAAAGCAAAGGACGTTCACCTTTAAAGCAGGATCTCCGGCCATCTGCTTATACGTTGCTTCCTGTCAAAAGTTGTGCCTGATTTTTGTCACGTCTCGGTTTAAAAATAGGATTATTTACGTAACAGAACAAAATACGCTGGTAAATGAGTCTTTATGGGCATTTGATGAGCATGTATAATGATCATATGTAACATTTGTTCTCCTTCTTGCATTAAGTAAATGTTATGTGACTCACTGTTTATAATAAGAAGCAGATGTCTCAGGTACACAGGGTTCCTTTGACACTTTAAATCTTCTTCCTTTTTTTTCTTAAGAAGTTTTCTTTGGCCTGAAATACAACAGGTTTGCAGGAGATGAGATTCAAGGCTACTGAAATGGGAAAAGTGTCAGAGCATCATTTTGGCACAACACTGTTTGATAAACCATTTACGGGCACTCGTTGTTATTAGCTTTTAATCTCTCCGAGTCACGTAGCCACATTGTTTTTTTCACCATCTTCTCCATGACTTCTCCATTTATTGTAAAAAAATTATCAGAATTTCCATCACACCCCGCAGTGTTTAGTTATTTCTATTTTAGCAGCAGGAGGAGACCTCAACATTTTAGGGAATTGATTTGTGCTTGATGATGTATGCTTTCCATCGCCACTGTTCTTCTTTATTCCCTTATCCCTTTAGAAAGATAGCACTGAGGCTGAAATTGCATCTCAAATGGATTATAGATTAGTATCAGTGTCTGACTGTCCAACTTGGGTGGTAATGTGTCGGGATTGTGGCACAGTCACAGACAAATAATCACTCATCCAGTGTTTTCTGAACACCTAGCTGAAGGCGTAATCAATCCACTGTATGGAAACTGTATACTGCTGATGTGAGTGATGCAAATAAATTAGTTTGTAATGCTGCCCAAGATTCATCTATCCAAGTCACTCACATCACTTGTCCCCAACTGTGTGTGATCGAGATGTGTGCGTACCCAGCTTTACCGTGCAGCAGCTGCATTTACTTATTAATTCACCTTCAGCAAGCGAGAGGGAAGCGATTAAATCAACAGCTGTAATAATTGACTTTAACACCCTGGTATCTGTATGCACAGCTGTAGGTGTTTTGTGAATAAGGACCGCTGATCTCCAGATAAAATATAGTAACTGTGTCTGACATTAAACAAACTGATGAGAACAAAAACAAAACTGCTGCTTTAGCACATCTTGCACATTTTTAATTAATACAATTAGTATTTCTTGCTGGCATCAGTCTAAATGGCATGGTTAGCAACAACATGCATTTAACATCGCATACATATATACATATATATTTATATATACACACTGGAAAACAGTATTGTTGCAAAGCGTAGCGCCTGCATACCAACTCTGTACCACAAATTTATTTAAATGTCCAACAAATGGATCCCAGTCAGAGCTTCAGGTCAAAATGATTACCATTGTAGATTATTTGTTCGAGGTTGAAGTATACAATGAAAACAATTATCAATGCTACATAAATCCATGAGGGAGTAGGTTTCCTTCGCCTATTGCTCTGTTTTTGGAACGTAACCCCCGCGATAAACGAGGGACTACTGTAATGTGTGGAGGCTTTCTAGTGAAATTTCTTTTTAGTGCTCTCTGTGACTCCCTGTGTGGACAGAAAGATCAACTAATTTAACAGGAAATTAGATTAAGAAATAATAATTCTTTAAAAAAAAAAAACAACAAAAAAAAACATCCACATATTGAGTCAGTTGCAACTGCTGGTCTGGGATTAAGAGTCCAGAAAATAGTTAAGTATTCTATGAATCCTTAAAATAGTAATAAGCCAAAAGTGACAGATAATTGGATAAGTGGCTGAAACAATAATCCTCTTCTGCTACAAGTGGTGGAAGTCTGAAAGCTAAGTTGACCTAAATGACCCGAACAGAAGAGATGATTTGAAATGTAAGTGTGCGTGTCAGTTAATGGGCTCTTGAGCACGTGACAGGTCTGCGACTAAATGTCAAATAATTAATGCTTCCTTTCATTTAACTTTCAATTTTTGTATATTCACAATATATTTGAGAGTGTTTGATATAAACTGTTACTCTTTTAATTAATTGGCCGTCAGTTATGCAATGAAATCAACCATATTTGCCACAAGATTTTTTCTTATTTTAGTTGCTATTTTACTATACCTAGATATTTTCTTTCTATTTCATGACTTATCTACCACCTGCCACAGAAACTTCCAAGAAAGTACCCTTGCTTTTGCTTTTACTCAATCCTTTTAAACTTTCCCCAAAAACCATCCGGCACAGAAAAATCTCCAAACGTCACAGTGAAAATAACATTTCTGTGGCGCGACTGAAAGCAGCCACTTCGACGGGGCCTCGGAGAAACTGGAGCCGCTTTCATCTGCAATATGATTAATCACATTACACAAAGCATCTGTCCACTGTGTGATGTATCTTGTCGTATGACCTTTCGACTTTGTTGTAGAATGATAATTGCCTCTGCCTCATCTCCTTAGTAGGTTATGACACGGATGACATTTATTGACTGGACACCCTTGTGCGAGTATTTTACAAGAAGTGCGCGAAAGGCGATGTAAATGAGGAGCATCGGTGAAAGAGATGCAGTTGTTTTCATATGGAGGACTTGTTGGTGAGAGGACCTCCTGTTGAAAACCTCATTAAAGCTTTCGCTGAACAGGTAATAATGCACTATAATAAAATCTCCAGCCAGACAGGAGGCATGTGCGGCATAAACGTGAATGACATTGTTATGGCCGTGACAGCTGCAGCATCATATGCGAGGACGACTCAAGCACATTTAACTACATGTATACAACAGTATACCCAATATTTTCCTTTCCTTTTTTTTTTTTTTTTTTTTAAATCAGCAAGTGAATTCAAATGAAACACCCATAAAACACCGACACCAATAAAAATGCAAATTAAGACGCAATGTTTTCGGAGCATTATTTGTCCGTTTACGTCCATTAGCATTTAAAGCATGTATTTGTTGCATTCTCCAGCATAAATGGGATAAAAGTCCTCCCGGTGGTGTACCTGTCGTCTTGTGTTGAGATCTCCTTCAAGTCCGCGGTTCGGCTTTCTGCGGTGCACCAAAAAAAAAAAAAAAAAAAAAACTTTCGCTCCCTTTGATAGTCGAGCCCTCTCTGTTGTATCCTCTGCCCCTCATCGAGCCTGAGAGAATTTACCGTGTCAGAAACAATAACTTTCCTTTCAAAGCGGGGACGGTTACATTTCTCAACAAAGCCATCGCGCGAGGTGGTTGCTTCCATTTGCACTCCCCCGTGTTTCCTTTCATTCCTGCGCTCATCATGGACAGATCAAATGGCAGCACCGAGAAAGTTGGACTTTTCTAACATCGTTGCTGGCGATTGATTTTTTTTCACCTGTCACCTTGTCCAACCATAATACTCCTTTTGCGTTCTGTACAAAAAGGAACTCGTGTTGTAGGTTCAGAAAGGAACATAAAGTCATTATCCCCCCCACAAATCAAATGATCATCGCCTCCCCGAGCACCAGACACACACCTACACACAGTTTCAGATAAGTATTATAACTCCTGTTAAAAGAATCTGCTAGTGTTGCATCTGTCTGCCACCAGACCACCTCAAGCTTAAATGTACCACCCCTGGATGGATTACTGCACGGGGGCCCAAACAGAGACAGACCTAAGGGACCAAGATTTCAGAGGGGCCCTGAAAAACATTTATTTTCTGACTAAAATTCATTTAAAGAAGCCTCTTGCTTTATTAGCATTTTCCTGTGTGTGAATTTTGGATGTTTTAATTATGAGCTCAAAACTTTGGGTAAGGTTGAACTGAGAAATAAAAAAATGAAATCGTATGAGTCCCTAGAAACCAGATGAACTCTTCAAGATACAGATGGACTGAGTGAAACTTGTCTCACAACCATCTTTGTGGAGTTAATCTCAGAGCGATAATGTCCTCTTCCTAAATGTTTCAGGTGCTCTGTCGGGTCAGACAGATATAAACATTCAGCACAGCTGCTTCGCCAGCTTGTCAATCAGAAAAGTGAGGCAGGTTGGCCTGCCAGTCAGAGGCATGGTTCTGCAGGAGAGCATAATTGAATTAGCTCCAGTCACTTTCTGAAGGTTAATTGGTGGGGAAACCTTGGCTGAGAATGGCGAGGTAATTGACCAAGATAAGGAGAGCTGCCTTATCACAGATTCTGTCAGCATATTTGAACTTTTACCAATTCTCCAATATGAGATATGGAAGATTAGAAACATAAAGATGGTGACACCCAGAAATCCAGTTAAATCCGCCTGAATAGTGAGTTTTCCGCAAGTTTCTGTCACGCTCAGGGCTGCGCTGTAGCCCCCACTTTACCCCGACATGTCATGAGTCAGCAGCTGGAGACGGGGCTGGCAGATGCTTTGGCTCCGAGGCCAGAATAACGTGCCGAGTTGATGGTCAGTTGATGGTCTGGAAAATTGCATTTAAACCTTCAGGTGTTATTCCAAGTTGTGTCTTACTCTCAAACGTACAGAATTAAATTAAACTCTACTTTGCTCCTGTCCTTTTGATAAATGCTTTCTATAGCCCAGTTGCTTTTTTTCCTCTCTTCGGTATGCATCCCACGGAGCTGGACCGTTATGGTTTTGTTATAAAGGTACAGCACATTACAGAGACCACTGAATTAAGATGAAATAAAAAGGGGGATGATCTTTTCTGATTTCCAGTTTTCTGCTAACGATTGTGCCGCTTTAAGTCTCCTGCAGGGTTTTCACTGATGAATCTGTTTCCATCGGTGCAGCGTGATTCCGCGCCATTCTCATGGCTTATCATCTTTAGAGAAAGGTGTCACCCAAAGTAGAGCTTTTACTTTGTAATGAGATTTTTTGCTCTCGTCTAAGCTTGAATCACACTAGGTCGTGAGCCTTGCTGAAGGACTCTTGATACACTGAAGAACAATAGAGTGAGGTATTGGGAATTTACAAGAGATGGCAGGGCAGTAAGTCATTTAAAGTTTTACAAAGTATGACACCTGTGTGGAATACCAAGTAGTAAGTGGCCGCGTGCAACTTTTGAATAGATCGGGACTCTGTTTTAAATTCAGGGTGCCCACACATATCTGTATCTGCACAACCTTTGGCCCTTAATTACCCAAAAAGGATCTGTTATTTGACATTTAACACTAATGTATCATCAGTATTAATTGACATCAACCCACACTTCAGCAGCACTTATTTCCATGATGCTAATTTGCAGTTAATTAGTGAGGGCCAGTGTTAACTGGCAGCAAGAAGATGTTATTTGTCCTCCATTGATCTTTGCAAAACATTCATAAATCCAAGATGATAAGTGAGGAAAATAATAAAAATAAAGGTTGATATTTGTTCTTTTAGATGTGTTTCCTCACACTTATATATTAGTATTTTATTATTACAGAAACACAGTTATACTGTTAAAGCTCAGATGTTTTAACCAGCCAAAATGAATGATATTGGTAGCTTTAATAACAGTCAGTCGACTGTTTTACTGCCAACATAAGCACATTTAGACTATGATTACTATTAACAACATGATAAAAACACCTTAGGTCATTTACGAATGCTGTTAAAACAAACATTTCTAAGGCAATTTGAGCGCTCAAGAGCTTATAAATCCTATATATATTGTAATTATATGTATATTACATATTATGTAATGGCACAAATACAGTGCCTTATCACTACATTTATCACTGAAGTTCAGCCTCAGGAGGTCAAATTGAGATAAATAGTGTGCTGAAAGCCTCTTCTGGCTCCATTTTATATGAGGAAGCAATTCCAATTGTCATGTGGGAATAAAAGGCTTTGTCTGGAAAACAAATGAATTCAGTGCACCGGGGTGGCATACAATACTCCTCACTTATAAGACAAGTTAGGTTATACTAACTAAAAAGTCCATCTGCCAAGCTCCCGTCTACTGAAGAAGAGACACCAAGTCCAACATGAATATACCGCCGAAGCCATACGGAGACCTGAACTTTTAGCAAACAGTATTCAATGAAGAGAGGACCATCAATTCTTTTCCAAGCAATATTCCCTTAGTAATTAATGTATGAGTTTAATATCCTCTGATATAAGCCAAGCATATGTGCCCTCGTTCTCCCTCTCTCCAAAGCAATTCAGTACCTCAATGAGCACAATGTTTTCCTTCCCCAAGAGAAGTAGTTCCATTTCAACTCAATTGATTCTCCACTTCTGGTTTCCCATCTTTACTTTTTTCTTTTTTCTTTTTCTTTTTCCATTCTTCCCAGCAAGAAGTGCATGCATTTTCAATGACATCAAATAAAGGGCAGTCATTGGTATGGATGAGGAGGGTCCTCAGAGATTGAGGCACCTTCACCGTCACAAAGCACAAGATAGGAAGCACGGGGAGAAACAAGAAAAAGCAGGGCCTCAAACTGTAAAAACAGATCCTTTGATATCGAGCTTTTGTAGACTCACCGATAGGACGGGAAAATATTCGTTTAGTATGCGCGGCGAATTTGTTTGGACAGACACACTGACAAGCAGAAAGGGACTGAGCGGCGGAGATAGCCAGAGAGGGTGCTGAGGTGCAGTCTGGCTGGTTTGCATACACTATATGATGTTTTGTGGGCACGCAGATGCGGCAGTTTCTTCTTCTCAATGTGGAGCGTCTGTCAAAGTTTGCCCACAAGCGCTGGTTCTTGTGCTTCTCCCAAGTCCCTGTGTGAGAGAGAGACGACTCCTCTGCAAGACTCCAGGCAGACACAGAAAGCTACAGCAGCTGATGGATCCCCCTTAAAGAACAATCCAACTCCATCGCAACCCCTACTTCAGCCTTTAGGGCCGTATCATCATTTGACTCTAAGTAGTCTGATTCTTTGCTCAGATTTAGCTTTACGTGCTCCCTAAAAAAATAGTTCGGTGAAAGGCAGACCTCTATTTCTCCATGTTTCTATATCATGTTGCGTATCCTTCTTTTCAAAGAACCGAAGCAATGATTTACTGAATACAAGTGATGTATGAAGAGACCCCGAGCAACCGGAATAGAAATTTACAAGGTTGTGTTTGAATCATTCTCCAGCAGCAGGGTTTCAATAGGTTATCCACAGAAGAGGAGAAGAAAAAGAAAAGCCTTCATTACCCAGCACATAAAGCCTAAATGGAAAAGAGACTGTGGAATGGCTGCCTGTGTCTGATAGGGGAATATACTCAGCTCTGATGCCTTGGGTGTTCTGGCCTGCTGCACTCAGGGCTAGCACTGGACCATACAGATTGCTGCCATTATGGAAAGTGGGTCTGTGGTGGCAAATAGACCTAGGCTCTCAAAAGGCAACAAGGCTGGATACCTAAGGCTCATTTAAAGATCTGAACGTACAGTATAATGTTATTTGCATGAATCCAAGGCACTAAAAATTGATTTTAATAGAGTCGGCTGGTTTGTTTATCCCCTCACAGCTCAGCACCGGAGGCAGTGTTTTTGTTGGCATATGCTGTGGACTCATTGGGACATGAGTGCAAGACTTAAGATACAGTGCTTGAATGCAAAATAAAAGATTTTGTCATGCAAAAGAGTATCACCTACCAGTGTGCACATGCTTGTGTATCCGTGTTTGCCCTAACACGGGAAAGTAGCCCCGGCTGTAATTTATGCACAGCTTTCAGTGGTGAGGCAGTGAATCGTTTGGCAGCTCACTAGAGTGAGTCACTGTGGACAAACAAAACACAGCCAATGCATTCTAAATGAAAGGAGACTTCTCGGCTTCAACTTAAACTTCCATTTAGCCGCTAAAAGATCTCGCACCCGCGCTACGCTGTGAGAAAGTGGAGGTCGGGTCAGATGAGCTCGGTCTCCGTGCCGTGCGGTATTTGCGATAAAGGTCAGCGACTGAGGAATAATAACAACACACCATTTTTCTTTAAGAGATCCTTTTGCCTTGCCAGATATTCTGCAGAGCTGTATTTTTCATATTCATTTCATGGAACATTTGATTTGGAACCTCTTTCCTCCCGGGGGCTTTGAGAGTGTTCTTTTCTTCAATGCTCCTCTGCTGCCGCTTTGTCGTCATGAAGGTGTTTTTTTTTTTTTTAATGGCAGCCTTTGAAATTCAAATTTTTTATTTATTTTTTTTATTTTTATTTATTTTATTTTTATTTATTTAAAGCCCAAAAAAAAAAAATTTCTGTTGCAGTGTCCTCCACCAAAGCATTTATTTTTACTCTTTATCCGTACTTGAATAGCTGACCAGTGCTTTTACTTAATAATCTCAGCCTGATTACATATAATTTCTTTGTACAAGTGCGAACCAGGGAGAAGTACAATTAAAAAAAATGTTCCTGTGCAGCCAAAAGGCCTTTCATTCGTGTTTATTAAACGCTGCCTTTAATGTGCCTTTGAATAAAAGTGAGGCCATGCACTTTGAAGGGGCTTTAAGCCTTGCAGAAAGCTGCACAGGGACAAGGTCTGCATTCAGTTGTGGTCACACTCATATTGCCAATAAAATCTGCATGCTGACTGCCACCGAACAAAATATCAGAGTTTATCGAAAGCGGCTTTTGCGTGCGCCACATAGCAAAATTGCTTTCTCTACTATGCATTCATTTGGCACATTTTGCAAAGAGTGGGAATGGGAAACGTGAAAGAGTGAATGAAGACATAGCAGCTTTGCAATTTACAGTATGTTTATGGAATATAAAGCACAAATGGGTCAAACTATGAGATACAGAATCACATATAATCTCAGCCTCTAGGCCTCTCAAATCTATGCGAAACATACAAAGCCTCAGATTACATTACCCTCTTTAACTGTATCAGTTTATCAGCAGAGTTTACTGCTGGAGATAATTCAAGGCTGGGATGCTGTTCTTCCACCAATAGTATTAAAGTTCTTAGCAAAAGAAGATAAAGCATGCAGTTCTTACGTGTGGCGAGTTTTTGTCTGTGTGTTAGGGTTTGTTTGGGGAAAACACAGGGATTTGTTGTTTGTGGTACAGTGGCTCAGCTTAGTAGCGTCACCTCACCACAAGAAGATCCTGGGATTGAACCCTAATTAGGCGGACGGGGGAAACACAAAACGCACAGCGAGCCCAGCTCGGCGTCCCCGGGGATCGAATACATTCACGCTGGATTCAGCAACTCATGATTTAGGTTCAGTAACAACGCAGGAAGTCGGGTCCCCTGAGCAGTCTGTGCTTTAATTGCCTGGCCTCTACCATATCTTAACCATAGTTAATTTACCATAACCCCGACCTTTCCCTAACCTTGTACATACTGTAATTACCATGAACGGATATTGTAGAGGGAAAGTTGTTTTTTTCTTTAATATTGGCATTGATTGTTAAAAATGTAATTTTTTTTTCAGAATTGTCCAATGTCAAAGGGTATCAACTGTAGCTGTGCCTCTTGGAAAATACATTCATATGCTGCTAAACTTAAAAAGCAATGGTTTTCCTTTGTTTTCCCACGCAATGTTCATAGAACTTTTTTTATGGTTGTGTTTAGATACTTGCAGCACTTTAGGTTAAAAAGAGATTTTTGTCTTAGAATCAACAGGCATTTGAAGCACAAGACAGGAAGTGATTATTTCATTAATATTAAGACAGCAACCAAAACCACAATCTTTCTGATACCCATCCTATCTACAGCCAAACAAAACATCCAAATCTGTGATCATGCTTCATTGCAGATGCTCGTTTCATCCTACTTGATATGTAATGAGGAAACCCACAATACTCTGTGTGACTGTAATGTGATAAACTAGACTCAGAAAAAGGTCAGATGACAGCAGGAATGGTTTTTAGGTCCGCAAAGGCAGGTGGGGTTTCAGCTTGAAGTGTATTCTCTCTGCCATAAACTGTCGCATTTAGTCAGCTCTCACAGAGACGGTCCCCGTTGCGTGGAGCCATGTCTGTCGACACACAAAAGCACCACCGTCCCTCCCCCTGCGTCCCCCCTCCCTTCTGCTACAGAGCTGGTGAACTAAAAGAAGAATACAGTATAATATGATATAAATACCTTTGGGTTGATGTTACTGCTGCACATTCATCCACAGTACATTTTAATAAAAAAATGTTTTTTATTACAAGATAATTTCAGTCTTAATTAGTTCAAATATTTGTGAGGTCTTCTCTGTGTCACCGCTCTTTGATCTGCTTCTTATATAAAATAATAAGGATTTAATACCGCCATCATTTCTGTTGACTTAGTTACACTGGGTATGTAAAAATGATGTAAATTACATTAAACAGAGGAAATAACTGATCCCTATAGGAAGAGTAGTGTTTAAATATACTTAATTATATTCCGAAAAGAGGATGAAAGAAAATGTATCAGACAGATTAAGTGGACAGGTTTGTCTCGATGAAATTCTTCTTCTAATAATCATAACTGCAAATTCAGTTTCTACAGAGATGTGGCTCAGCCCACAACTGAGTATAAACATCCCCTTACTGCATGTTAAAAATCAATCCAATAAATTGCTTCAAAAGACACATTATTATCGATGATTGCGGTCTTTCAAACACCTCTCATACCTGTGCAGCAGCAGCAGGATATGTATTTTTTTGTTTCCTTGTCAGCAGTGCATTGGCTCTTGAACAAACTGAATGCTGTAAAGGTGGCTGTGATAATGAGTGATTTGCTGATGTAATAGAGTAAGGTTATGCTCTCAATCCATCTACTGAAAGAACTGAAATTATAAGTTGAACACAGTTATGGTGGCTAATGTTTGCTAATGTTGCAAACTTTTGATAGATACTGCTGCATAACTGAAATTAAAGTCATTTTGCTCACTTTATGGCTCTTCTATACTTCTGATGTTTTAAATGCACGTTAATAGCATTTACCAAAAATTATATAGCCTCTCTCTAAATATGGCTTTAAAGTATCAGGAAATTTTCAAAATAAGAGAATAAAGTGGTTATTCTATCTGTCTAGCCACACAAAAGTGTTAAATCAAGTGGTAGTTTCTTATTTTATGAAACAGCCCAAGGAGTAATCAGATGGAGCATTTAAAAGCGTATCAAGTGTCTGGCATGTGTATGTCACTTATTTTGTAAGTGAGACATAAAAAGTATTTTGTATTTTAATTTCTGCATTGGACTCCACTGCAGATTAGAGAGCGAGAGCCATTGCTCTCAGTTTTACAACCATGGCTTGTCTCTCTTTGCAAAAGATTTTTAATTTAATTTAGGATGATCCAGTAATCACACCTTGAGCACAATTTCCCTCTTTTCTCTTGTAGAATCAGTGCTAAAAAGATTTAAATTTATGCATGGAGGTTTTTAGAGGAAAATCCTAAATACACTGATTCAAAGTGCCATCTCATGTCGTGTTGGATAATTGATTTAATGCACCTTCTTAAGATTGGCCTCCCTAAGTTGCGTCTGACAGTCCTCAGGTTAATGGTGTGAAAACAGGGACCCTACTTTTCCCAACCTGTCAAGTGGTAATTGGCCAACGGTTTCCTTAAATTGCAGTCTGCCAGAGGGACTGCAAACACCTCTTAGATTGTGTACAAAATAATTAGTAAGCCAAGAACAAGAAGAGCATGCAGTCGTATGTGCAACATTTCTATACCAGAACATGCAATATAAGTACAATGATTAATGTCAACTATGTGCTCTTGTCTTTATATTGCAGGTTTTTCCTCGGTGAGAGAGAGACAGAAAGGAAGGCCGTGGCAGAAACAATAAGATGAGACCATTTAATGATGGTAACCTCTAAGGAGAAAAGCACAAGTCAACCCGAGGTGGTGAAATCTCTTTTAAGCTTCACCACAAATTCACTGCAGGAAAACCTCGATGAAAGAAACTCAGTCTAAGGGCAGACACTCAACATTTTTCTGATTGGTACATGGGGACAATACCATCCATCAATGAAGAGGAGACAAATAAAAGGATTGTTTCTGGCCCTGAGAACTGTTGAACATCCAGCTAATTTTCCAACAGGATCGCCTCAGTTGTACTGAAACCACAGTGGTATCACCCTCCTCTTATTTTTTTGGCCCTGCACATGACTCTCAGAGAAGCACCAATGGCCTGCAGCTTGGGCATGGTGATGAGTGCCTTGTTTTGGTCTGTAGCCATTGTATATTTGACTCACATTGGCAGAGTCAGTGGAGACTGCTGGTTAATTGAGGGTGAAAAGGGCTTTGTTTGGCTTGCGATCTGTAGCCAAAACCAACCACCTTATGAGGCCATCCCACAGCATATCAACAGCACCATTGTGGACCTTCGTCTGAATGAAAACAAAATCAAAAGTATACAATATTCTGCCCTTAGTCGCTTTGCCAACTTGACCTACCTGAACCTGACGAAGAATGAAATCTCCTACATAGAGGATGGGGCCTTTTCTGCTCAGTTTAATTTACAAGTCCTTCAGATGGGCTTCAACAAGTTGCGTAACCTGACAGAAGGGGTCCTCAGGGGTTTAGGAAAGCTGCAGTACCTCTACCTCCAGGCAAACCTGATTGAGACTGTGACACCCAATGCCTTTTGGGAATGCCCCAACATTGAGAACATAGACCTCTCCATGAACCGAATCCAGCAGCTAGACGGGTCCACGTTTACCATTTTGAATAAACTGACCACCTGTGAGCTGTACACCAACCCTTTCAACTGCTCATGTGAATTACTCGGTTTTGTCAAATGGCTCTCAGTTTTCCCCAACAGGACAAATGAGCGGATGGTCTGCGACTCCCCACCCGGCGTCTCTGGTTATAGTTTACTGAGCCAGAATCCCAACAATCCAACATATCGAAATGCGCTTCACATGCTCACCACTGTGTGTACTGATGACTATGTGACACCATTTATTCCCGTGCCCACCGAGTCCACGACGCCGCCACCAGACTCGACACTCTGTGGGCTGGAAGATTGTCCCTCAGGCACTGAACCAGAGGACATCACCATCAGTACAACCTACAATGAGGTTGAAGTAAACCCTTTGATGAAACTGAAGCAAGTATCCAATACAGGTGCCACAATTACGGTTCAGATTCCTCATCCCTACAAGAAGATGTACATCCTGGTTCTGTACAACAACAGCTTTTTCACAGATATTCAAAACCTGAAGGATATAAAGGAGGACATTGAACTAAAAAACCTTAAACCCCACACTAACTACACATACTGTGTCGCTTCAATACGTAATTCTCTTAGACACAACCACACTTGTCTGACAATCACTACCGGCCCTTGGAATGGAAAGGATAGACCCGTTAACAATGCAACTGCTACTCACTATATTATGACAATTTTGGGCTGCCTCTTTAGCATGGTCATTTTTCTGGGTGTGGTCTACTATTGCCTGCGAAGAAAGCGTCAGCAAGATGAAAAGCACAAAAAATCAAGTAGTCTGAAGAAAAACATAATGGAACTGAAATATGGACAAGAACTGGAAGGTGGGACTATTTCTCGCATGTCGCAGAAACAGCTGTTGGCCGGGGAGAGTATGGCACGTATGCCATACTTACCATCTGCGAGTGAAATGGAGCAGTACAAGTTCCAAGAGATAAGTGAGACTCCTAAAATGATGAAAGGAAATTATATGGAGGTGCGAAGCATGGACCACCATGAACGCAGGGAGTGTGACATGGGAATGGCTGGGAATAGCCAAGGGTCAGTGGCAGAGATTTCCACTATTGCAAAAGAGGTGGATAAAGTCAATCAGATAATTAACAACTGTATAGATGCTTTAAAGTCAGAATCCACCTCTTTTCAAGGGGTGAAATCTGGAGCAGTGTCCACCGCAGAGCCCCAGCTTGTACTAATATCAGAACACCCGCAGAGTAAATCTGGCCTTCTGTCCCCAGTGTACAAGGACAGCTACCACCACTCTCTGCAGAGGCATCGGACCTCTGATGTCTCGCCAAAGAGGCCCAGCACTGCCACAGGAGGGCCCATGCGAAGCCCCAGGCCTTATCGCTCTGAGTCCAAGTACATAGAGAAAACCTCCCCAACAGGAGAGACCATCCTCACTGTAACACCTGCTGCTGCCATCCTGAGGGCTGAGGCAGAGAAGATCCGCCAGTACAGTGACCACCGGCACTCGTATCCCGACGCTCAGATAGAGGAGCTTGAAGGACCTGACGGCCACAAGTCCTCCATGCTGGAACCTCTTACGCACTCCCGCTCCAGAGACTTAGCATATTCCCAGCTGCCATCTCAGTACCACAATCTAAGCTACTCCTCCAGTCCCGAATACTACTGCAAACCCTCCCACAGCATCTGGGAGCGATTCAAGCTCCACCGGAAACGGCACAAAGATGACGAGTATATGGCCGCGGGCCACGCACTGCGAAAGAAAGTCCAGTTTGCAAAGGATGAGGACCTGCATGATATTTTAGACTACTGGAAAGGTGTATCAGCCCAACATAAATCATAACCTCTTTAGGTGTTTTTAAAATGGACCACACATTGCAGAAATTACACTAGAACCTCGTCTGACAAATGAAACAATGGATACTTCCATATTATAATCAACTACTCACTCACATGTATCACATTCTCTTTTGACTGTGAGGAAAAATGGGGTAAAGATTCTTTAAATTTGTCATATTATGTAAAGCATTCATTGGGAAAACTTTTATCTATTAAAGAGAAAATATATTGCAAATTAATAATATATATGTTACAATGGATTATAGGTTTTTGGGTATCGCATGGCCAAGTCCTGTGACAGTGGATTTGCTGTTGTGTAATATGAAACTACTATATGAAGATATGTCTACTGAAGCCTCAATATTTGTTTGAGGAACTACCTGGACCCTTCATTCAAAACGAACTTTTATTTCTTCCCTCCCTGCATATATTTAATTCAACTAAACTATGTACAGATATGGGTTTCTATATTTGCAATGTTTGCTGTGTAAATGGAAAAGTATTAGTGGATGAATCAGGTTTTATCTAATGGAGCGCTGTTCATTTAGAATAACTTGTTGCTGATGAATGGCATGTCCCACTTTAAACCTGTCAGATGATTTGTCATTTCAACCATCACCGCCTGTTTTTATATTCTTTTATTTTTTTACATGCATTTATAAGACACAGATGGATTCAGTTTTAATATCGCGTTATCTACACAACACAGTATTCACTGGATGGATTCTGATAGACTTCATGCCGGCAGGTAGTTTATTACATGCTGCAGTGAAGTTTTCTGTCATCAGTTTCATGAATCATTATTTGTATCTTTAGTACCAAAGTAGAAAAAAGCTGAAATGTTTACAGTATTTCTGCATGGTCTGGGAATCGTACGATTATACAGCAGTAGGTCAATTTTGTTTTTGTTTTTTTTTGTATCAGTTACTCGTTCAAGACACCGCAACAAAAGTAATACACACATCCAGGATATGGTATTGAATTCCTACTATTAATCACTAACATTTCAAAGGGACTGCAGCTGAACTCTGTCACCTGTTGTTTAGGTAGAGATAGCTGCTCTTCCTCGCCGGAGAGCCCGATGGATGAATGTAACAGATACATATTCTGATCTGTCTATGGCAGCTTTTATGTAAGGAAATATTTATTTAAATGCTATTAACGACTGTACTTTTTTTTCCTTTGCTTCAATATTTCTTCCAGTGTATTATATTGCATAATGTCTGATCCGATAAATGCAGGAAAGTAGTTTGTTACTTGAATGGGCCTTGTTGCTTGTTGAGAGGTTTCATTTTATTTTTACCTGCTAGGCTGTTAAATCTTTTTTGTATATTATGAAAGCTACGTACCAGACGATTATCAACATGCTAGAGTAAAATTTGAGAATGTGAAACTGAATCCTCTGACTTACTGGCTGTGAATTTGTATATCATGAAATATTTTGAGTAAATATAAAATTGCTTTTACTTTGTAAAATGTTTATACAACTTATTCCAAACTGGCTCATGATGATTCATTGCACATTCATGAATGAGCAATAAATATCTACTTCAAATGTTCTACTCATTTAAAGTATTAATCTTACTGTAAATGTATTGTCATTGTAGGGATGTGGGTTTTTAAAAAGCGGCAAACGGCTCTCTGAGTTTCAGCAGTTATGCCTAACAGCTGCAGAGAAATTGAAAAAAACCCTGTAAATTCTGATCATGATTAGGGATTGTGGTTATCAGTCCCAATTTAAGCAAACAAATAACTAACAAAATAGCAGCAGGACTATTACACTATTTCTGCTTCCTTATCAGATCATATTTGCTGCAAATTTTATGCATAAATTTCCAGAAAATTGACAAAATCCACTAATGTAAGTATAATGTCAACAGTTGGTCGCATTGTGCCATTAAACCACTGCAGAAGAAAAGGGTGCAACAAGATGATGAAATTAAAACGGCGCCAGTCAAATCCCAAATTTTGGGATGGGTTTGAATATTTGCTGAGTTGCACTTAGTCACATTTTGCTTGTGTTGATATACTAACTTTCAGTATAACCTTAAAAACTTACGAGATATCATGTATTATATTGTTTTTGTTTACTTTTGTTTTTTCAGATTTGTAGTTTTTTAATGTTCAAATTGAAAATGCCCATAAAAAGGTGGTCTTTTTGTGCTCTTTGTTTAATAAATTTAAATAAAATCAACTAGTACTTTATTATTTTGCATGACGGCACAATCTTAACACAACTTTGTCCAGAATCTGCCAATCAAACCTCAACAAGTATCTCCAGATTACAAATATTTGCATGCATAGTTTACATATATATATGTTTTATATACAGACATCAGCCCTTTGAGTGAAAAATCACTATTAAAACACTTCAGTATCTTTCAATGAAAATCAGAACAGACATGTACAGACTTCACGAGGTGAGTCTGCAATCTGATAGCAGAGCTGATCCGTTGGGAACAAACTTATCAGGTGACATGTTCTCATCATCGAGTTTCTGCTGTTCCATTAGACACTGATCGTGTAAGTATAACTGCAGGCATTAGTCGGACCATTTGTGTTTCTGTGCATCACAATCCTGCATCCATTTCATGTGTGTGTCATGAAGTTATTCATTAATGTGAAATGAAGCATTCATGAGCCTGATGTGAATGTGTTATGTAAGCACTTTATAAAGCATTAACTTGGTTGTCTGACTTAATATTTCAACCGCCTTAAGATTTTGGGATATGTGTACAAGTGTAAATTTCCTTTTGTTTTATTTCAATGTTGATACTGTTGACAAGTCTCCATTTGTTGTTATTTTTATAAAAGCGTTTCAGTATCTTCTGAGAGCTGTCAGGTTTCTTAGTTCATTTAGCTATTTAGCGACATGTTTTTATACTGCATATTGTAGCACTTCTGTGTCTAATAAGAGTTTAAAGTGTTGATAAAACCTTTAGAAAGATCAACAGTTGTTGTTCAAGTGCATCAAAAACAAACAAGAGCACAAATATGTGTTTTTTTTATTTTATTTCTTAATACTATGTTATCTGCTTTCAGACAAAGTACTGTGAAATAAAGTTAAGGGTGCACATACAGAATACACTCAGCATCTTTATTTTAACTTTTGGTTTCACCTTCAGGCGAATGACCGCTGACCACCTGATCTGCCCGTCTCACGTTCAGGCTGATGGAGATGATATGTTGTCATTCTAGCCCATCATGTCCACCGGCTCCATGACATAACGTCTCTTTTACCTTCTCTCATATTGTCATGAGCTGCGTCTACTTTTTCCAGAGGAGCTCGCATCTCTGAAGTTCACTTGTTAATGTCATACAGCCTGACCAATATTGGATTTTTGGAAGATATAATTATGTTGACCAATACTTTTTTTGACATAGACAAATAGTCTTGATACATATCAGCCTTTACAATGTGTATAAATGGCTATATTTATTGTTGTATAGTACAAAGTTTTCATGTTTGAAGCTCTCTGTGATAGAAAATACATTGTTTAATGTACAAGTGCAATGAGCTGAATTCACAAGATAGTTGTTCATTTAAATATTTTTCTGTTTGAGCTGTCAGAAAACAGAGTGAGTGGTCAATAGTCCTCACCAAGCTGCTGCACTGCGGATAAAAATGATGCCATTATGATCGCAACAACTTCAGACAAAACAACAAAAATCCAGGACCGGCTGTGTCTTTAAATGAGTGATGACAGAGAAGGTTAGACAAAGATAAACGTACGGTCACAAAGCATCTCTTACAACATTGAAATGAGCCGCGAACGTGTTTTGAGTGCAACACAAAGTAAATACTGAGTAAATAAGCAAAGACTGTCTGTGAAGTCTGTAATCCAGGTCACGGTCATTTCTGAAACACCTTGAAGAACCTCAAGCAAGTCAGGCTGACTTTCTTCTGACAAATACTCAACTATATTACAAATGAAGGTGCTGTTGAAAAGATGCTCCACTTTTTAAACTTTCCCGATGGACACTGAAAGAGCATGACACATCTGGATCCAGTGGACATCAAGCACAAGATGGCGTCCAGGTATACTTTCGCAAGGTAGGTAATATTGTAATGCTTCATATTCATGTATAATAATAATAACGCAACAATAATAATAAAAATAACGCAACAATGTTGAGCAAAACCTTCTACCATAATGAAAAAAAAAAGTATTCTTTTGTTATTAGATCGACCACACGTGTGCTAAAGAGGAGTTAAAACAAATCACAACTTTTATGTGCGTCATGCCTGCCAGTTTCATTTTGATACAACTTCTAAACCAGCAGATGTTTCCATGCACACCTTGCCACATGTTTTACTATAAGTAGGGTAATAATGACTGCATGTTGTTGTTGAGGTGTGATTCTTTCTTGTTCCAGTGTATAACAGGCAGTCAGGTTGTGATACTCCCACTGTTTTTTGACAGTATATTTCTTTCAGGTGCTGAAAACATTAACAATAAACGTAAGGTCTAAATGTCATCCTCTCAAAACCTAAGAGCAGTGGTGTCTTTCCTCTCCATTGTATACCCATCATACAGGGAGAAAAAGGAGGAGAAATTTTTTCTCCACTCAACGTAGCCTCAATAGACCATGACACAATGCAGCTGCATGTTGCAGGGGCTCTGCCATTGTCGTGATTGCACAGTAACTACGACAGAAGGCAAAAGGCTTCTTTTGAAAGCCTTCTTTATGTTCCTACTCCCACTTTTCGACTAAAAGCAAAAGTTCAGGCCCATTCGCAGAGCCAGAGTCACACTATTAAAGATTCTATGTGTTTCATCACCCTAATTCTGCTTTCTGGGAGCATGATCCGAGGAGTAAATATCTGCAGGGGTTGCTGATTAGGAGAGGCAAGTAAACAAGCCAAGGTACCCATCCAGACTGCATTAAAAAAAAAAAAAAAAAAAATCGCAGGAGCAAGCCAAGGTTGTGTTTTATTATGTTGTTTGAAGGTCCAACTGTCTCACTTAGTTCCCTTTTGTAGCCTCAACAAACTACTGCCAATTACTGGATATGGAGTCTTGTAATCCTCCCAATAAACAACAGTTCAGTAGCTGAAGCTGAAAAGGAGTCTATCAACATGTTATCTGCCTCATGTACTGTACGCCACCCTGCAAGTGCTCATTACTACTTTCCTAAAAACGGACTTCAACGACAAAGTAATAACCATATTGCTTTCCTTTTTGCTTGACTCACCTCTGCCATCAATAGCTTGTTTACAGTGCTGCCTCCTTTGCTGCTGTTCTATTGCAATTTGCTTGTTTGGCTTGCCTGGTGGGAAATGAAGGGGAAAGACTGCGGAAGGCGTCCGATTTGATTTGTTGTTGTTACTCGCAACACTGAACAGCAGAGGTTAGCATTAAGGCAGACATTACCCACAGACTCGGCCTATAACTCATCTGGTCATCTTAGTATGGCAGACGTAGCACTGGGCCAAGTTTTAGTTTCTGGGATTTCGTTTTTTTTTTTTTCTGTGGAGATTGATGAATAACTGGAAGACGATAAAAACACAGACTGTGCCTGCAATCATTCCCCATCGATTATAAAGTGCACTATATTTACTGTGCAATTTTTTTTTCAGTGCCTCAAGTGTTTAAACGTCTGCATTACATAGAGCGCGCCAAAAAAACACTCCGCAACAGAACGAAGCAAAGTAAAGACGAAGGCACACATACTGCTTTATATTAACAATCCAACAATGCAATGCATCACCTTTTATCGATGCAAAAATGACCATTGTGCAGCTCCGCACCTGTCAGCGATGAGTGCCGAGTGTCCAACATCTGAATTTACTGCTCGCTGCAGAGTCAACTATTGAGTGTTTATTCTAGAGGGAGAAGTGAACGAGTGGTTGGGGGAGTGATCTGAGACACAGCCACATTTTTCAGCTTAACAAGACTGGACAAGACAAGCGGCTTGTGAGACTGGACTCGGGGCACAGCGGTGCTTTGAGCTAACTGCTAACATCAGCACGCCAACATCCAGCTCAGATTACCAAAAGAGAGCATGCTAAGGTTTACTAATTAGTAAATTAGGTGGAAGGAAACATAATTACTTTTGCAAGTATTTTGTCATCAGCTAAAGTATTGAACAAATTGAAATTTGACTTAAAGAAAGAAAAGATGGAAAATGATTAAAGTCATGAGGATGCATCATCTAAGAACTGTGAATGTTACATGTACAAAAGTTGATGTTTAGATACTGATATTTGTCAGGAGTGTTGGACATCAAGGCTGTCCATAAAGAAAACATCCAAAAATGTCACCCTGCTAGTGGCTAGAGAAAAGGTTTTACCTGTAGGATTCATCCTCTTGGGACCATGAATGTGTGTGCAGAATTTAATGACAATCCATCGACTAGTTAATATTTCACTCTGGACTAAAGGGAAGGATCGAATGAACACACGAGCCATTGCCATCCAGAGAACCTGCCACTAGCACAGCTAAAAAGTCATGTGGTCTGCTTTGAAGAAACGTAAGACTTTTTCTTTTAGAGAAATTTAATAGGCTTTACAGACCAAAGTAGACCGGTAACCCTGAGGCATGAGCAGCCTGGCTGGTTTGCACAACAGCACACAGCATGAATCAAAGAGCGAGCGCTGTTTCAATTCCTCTGACCACACCCAGACACTGATGTGGGCTTTAATCTAAGCATGTTTAAGCACATTTCAGATATAAAACACAAACGTTCACACTGCTGCTAACCTATTCTATGTTTGTTATGATGGGAGTAATGAATGTGAGAGCCGGCGAGCGATTTCAGTCACCGTACACCGAGCTGTACACTCCATCATGTCACAGTCGAGAAAGCAGGGCGCAGTACACCGATCACAGCACTGGGGCTTTACCCAAGGGTTTATGTCGATCCTGAACAAACAAATATTTTAGGGGACACAGCACAACAGCCAGATAATAATGAAAAAAAAAAAGGTCAACCTAATCCCCAGGCAGATTTGTTTATGTTGTTTCTGGTTTTCTTCCCTGCAAGAGCGACATTGTGAAAAGACAAAAGATCATTTTCATAGTCCAGGATGAAAAAAAAAAAAAAACAGGCAACAGCTCCTCCTTTCATCTGAAAACATTTATAGAAATTCCTCTTCACTGTAAGAAAGATTGCTTTTTGGACGTAAACAGCCTGTCTGCTATCTTTTCCGTGAAGTTCAGCGATGGAGACCTGCCATCCCCGGACATGGCACACAGAGTGCATTAATCAGCTGTCAGCAGAGCATGACTAAAGCTCCGAGTTGAAAGTATTTGAGGGCAGGAAACACCAAAAGTTTCTCAGCCCTTGTCAAATTCAGTGTCTAATTGGATATGGGTGATCTGCTATGACGAACAGAGCTTCTGCACTGGGCTCTAAATGAGACCTGCACAGAGATCAAAGATCAAATAGCTGTTATAATTAACAGATCAAGCTCTTATAAAGCTTTTTTGGAAGGCGATTAAAATGAACCAACAGCATTTCCTGCATGGACGGTGACCAGCAAGACCTCGAGGGGGGAAATAACACCTTGCAACTAAAGTGTATTTGAAAATGAAATATTGCCATTTTGAAATGATTTGCATTCAGATGTACCATTTCCACGTGGAACTAAATGTGTGATGGGCTTACTGCTGCGACTTATCCCCCAAGAAAGAGTATTGTGAATGAATCTTTCATGTTTTCACCAAGGGGTGTTGAAGCCTGTGATCTATGAGCACCTTCATGTTGATGGGCTGAAACTCTTCACTCTTGTTAAAGGAGATTTATGCTGATGGATGATTCCGATGAGCCGGAGAAGACCGGGGACCCGCTCATTAATACGAGGCACAGCAGCCCGAGACGGGAGCGCCGGTGATCGCCAAGCAGAACGAGCGAATGATCCTTCAAATGAGAGCGGTGCGGAGGCAGGTCACGGGGACCACCAGTCAACACCACTGGCAGGGAAGAGAAGAAGAACTGCTGAGCGCACTCCATGTTGGAGCAGGAGAGACCGAACGGCTCATTACGATATGAAAGCCAGAGCAAATCAAAGAGTCTTCACACACTAGGAAAAAAATAAGATGTGTGCCCACACAGGTCACGTGACTTTTATTCCCGGAACTTTTGCTTCTGGCGATAATGAGTCTGCCTGTCTCATCCCCACATCTTTGGTCCTCTTCTTCTTTTTTTTTTTCATCCTGCCAAACAAAGACTCCTCTGATCATAGCAGAGTACAAATGAGAAGAAGCTGAGGACATAAAAAAAAGAAAAAGAAAATCAATGGTTTCATTCTTGAGGAAGATAAAAAGCTTTTAGGCTTTAATTATTTCCCCCTTGTATCTTTAAGAATTTGCTTACCACCCAATTCAGAGGTGATGACTCCCTTGAACACACTTACAATAGGCTGCATCAGTTTCATTTTCTTTCACTGCAGTTAAAGTAACATGTTAATTATTTGCCTGCGTTAAAAACTAGGGATCCAATTGGACAAAAAGTCTGCATGACAGTTTTGTAGAAACTATGTGGAAACATTTTGAAACTAACTGCAGCTCAAAAGTAAGCAATTTTTCATTCGTTCTGCTTAAAAAAAACACAACTTTTATCCATAAAACAAACAACTTTCAAAAGAAACAACTGACTTAAAACTATGTATTTAGTATTGCTCTATGAACAGATAATTAGTGAATAAAACAATAGGCCTTTACGAGTCATATTAGAAAGAAATAATTGTAGTGTAAAAGTAAATTATTATAATTAGCAAGTCTGTTCTATTTTGCTGCTTCATTTTCAGATTCCTGGTGAGAACATGGGAAATACACTATATCCAATCTAATTTTTTTCATTAGATGTCAGTCACATAGGATAACGTGCAGGTAATGCATACCAGTGGATCCATGGAGATAACAGCCAGGCTGCCTCGCCTCACTATGAGCTGGACTCTAATTGGCTGTTGCCTCCCTACAGGAGCTCATCTTGGTCTGGATCTTACACTGTTTGATCATTTCATCAAGACTTCTTCTGCAAACACCAGGGAGAAGTCAACACGGGGACACTGTATGTTATTATAAAACTATATTAGTATCACTTGTAGTGTGATAATGCAATAAATATCGGGATAAAAACATGCTAAAAGAATAATTTATTCTTTTACAGACACATTGCTTCACTCTCTCTTTTGCCTGAACAAGCACATAAATCAAAGTCGAACAAAAGTTGAGTGCTGCAGATTCACTGGATCAGGAAAATGCGCACTTGAATTTGTCCAGAGACAACAGGAAATTATTGTATTACATGTTCCTAATCTGTTAACTTTCTTCATTTCAGCACCAAAACTTTCATGAGAACAATACAGGATTGAACTACTTAAAAAAAGAAAAAATCTTATCACAAGTGCATTCAACTTGTTAGAGATGAAATGCACTTTTGTTGAGTAACACTAGATGTAAACCGTTTCCTTGATCTGTTTCCTAGAAAACTCTTCTTAAAACACCCCAGTATTTGCATATCTGTCTGGTAACAGTAACACAAATTCATTTTCACTGGGCTTTGCATAACATTACGCCACAAGCAGCACTATTTTATACGGCAGAGTACATATATGAAAAATGTATTAATGTATCAAGGATTTCAGTGTAACCCAGTAAGGGAGAATTCGGATTTCACGGAGGGATTAAAACATTTTCTTTGAAGATGCCGTATTCTGAACGGCAATTGAATGTTGTGCTGTGTTTTGCATGTGTCATTGCGAGATCCTGAGCAACGTCAGCGTCACACAATGAGATTTCTCTGTGTCACACTTTGCTGGTGCTTTTGTCCCAGCTGGGAATTCACAAGCTATGTCCTCAGTGTGATGTCTTTTAATCTCAAAATGCTGCAATCACAGGGGCTTTTTTTTTTCTTCCTTTCCCGGGAGACGTGTTTCTGATTGCTGAGGCACTTGTTATTTTCTGGATGAGGCTCTGATGCATACTACAGTCCTCTAATCGGTCCAGCAATCATAAAGTCTGTGGAAGCTGTCACTGATTGCCCTGATAGTGACATCATTTCAGGAGATGTGTAAAAAAAATGAAATAACTCACTCACTGTCAGTGAAAGGCACTTATAAGTGAACGGCTGTCAAGTTATGTCCAACAGCATCCTAAATATTTATAATCTAAATACATCTTTAATGCTTTTGAAGACAAATGAAAACATTTGAAAAACATTAGTCTTTCATTCAAGAATGCTTCTCTTGGTAGTATTTGGAAGTCTTGATAATATAGCGAGTCAACTGTTATCTTTTTTATGACTTATGAGTTGTTGTGAATAATGTTTTTTTGAATTATCGACTCTGAAATGCGCAGTTTTTGACATGTGAAATGACTTGCTGGTGCTGAAGAGAATGCAATTAGTCAGATGCTTCATGAATTTAAATAGCTTAGATTGCAATCCATTAAGAAATGGCAATTCCCGTCATACACTAAAAGCATTTTTAAAAAATTATCTGAATACTCCACACTTTGCTGCATTATTTTCTCCCTTTAGTGAAAAACAATTTGCTATTATCCTAGTTCTATTGGCGGTTAATCGCACAGAAACGGAAGGAAACGCAGTGATTTTCATTAGCAGGAGCGCTCACTCTGCGGGCTGCTGCGTATTCTGTACAAATGCCAACTATTCCTGTTTGTCTTTTCTTTTTAAACATATGAATCCAAGTGCAGAGACATTAGGAAGTGAAGACACTAATGAAGATAAATGGAACATCTGCACAGATTCAAAATGAAGGAGACATGCAATACTTGTATCAGATATGATGCAACTCTTTGGGAGTTCATATTAACACGTTTTTATTGACTCATTCTTTTTCCCCACAGGTCCAACTGACGTCTGAGTCTTTACATGCTCAGACTGAATACAAAATGACAATAAGAGTTTTTTTGTGCCCATTTGTAGTCATGTTGCAAATTTTTTTTTTCATTGTTTCTATTGCCTAAGTAGTCATTTTTCCTTTTTTTTGTGGTCATTCTGCATCACGTTGTGGCTCTTTTATATCTGTCTGTAGTTGTTTTGCATCTCTTTGTGGTTGTTCTGTGTCTCTTTATTGTTGTCTGCCCCTTTACCATCACAGGGGACTACCAGGTCATGGACAATCAAACCCCTCAGGCCCTGCATCTGTTCATCTTCAGTCCTGTGGGCACTTCAGAGAGAACAGGAAAAAAACTCGCTCAAATGAAAAAAAAAAAAAAAATCATGAGGCCATGTATTGTAACCTAAATGACTAAATACCCAAATGATCCTTTAGTAATAACATCCATGTTTTAGCACTAAAGAATGTGCTTTGTCACTGGAATAGAAATTAGTTTTGAAGGATAAAGTGTGAAAAAAAAACAAGTGATAATTTGGATTGAACCTCCTCTGCATTTTACTTACCAGCAACACTCCCGCTGAATAGAGAATGAGATGCATCAGACCAGGGAATGGTTTGTTAGTATGCATTGTGACTGAAATTAAGCTTTGTTCTTCATTTTACATCCTCGGCACGCTGAGAAATTCAAATTCTGTGGAAATAGCTCTCGTAGGTGGCTGCGCACAAATTCATTACTTCTAGTAAAAGTATTAACGGAGATCCCAACATTTCATGGTCTGTGTGGAGAAAAGAGGACTTCAGGTTTCTGTCCCAGGAGATCAAATCTATATAAATGATATGCGAGTTGTGAAAGCAAGAGAAGACTTTAACCTTTTAATAGGACAAAAGTGGAGCTGGTTTGTGGAGCGTTTGTTTTATTCAGTCTCTGTTGGTGTGGGTCTGTGTGTTTGTATGCTCTCAGCGTGTCTGCATGTGTTTCCTCTAGGTGCTCCTTCCCACAGTCCAAAGACATGCAGGTCAGGTGACAGAAACTCTAAATTGCCTGTGGGTGCGAGGGTGAGTGTGAAAGTGTTTGTTTGTCTGTATGAATTAGCCCTGCTACAGATTGGGGCCCTCTCCAGCAGTGTCCCCCCGCCTCCCACCCAATGCATGCTGGGCTAGATTCCGGCCTCCCCCAAAAGACCCTGAGCAAATATGGCCCGATGGAGGATATAAACCGTCTAAAATTTCTGCAAACGCTGAAGCTACAGGACGTGCATTGTGAAGATCTCACACTGTTAGATCTGAGGTTTTGGATACAGGTTTTCACCATAAAAGTCCCTCACAAATGACAAAGAACCTGTTGACAATGCAATACAGATATTTTAAAAGGTTCAAAATGAGTACTAGTAGCTCAGCTTCCATCTATATATCATCCATCATCGAAGAGGTTTGAGAAATGAAATTATGTATAAATAATGCACTAAAAAACCTGGAAGATTACACACTATCTCATTTTTAGTGAGGGGGGCCTCAATGATCCAGACAGTAACTCATCCATTCATCCAATTTGCCAATCAGCCTTGTGTCGCTGCTCAAATCTGCAGAGGACAATAAATCAGCAGCATGATCCACCTGCCTCCGAAACTGTTAACTGTTAACTGTTAACCTCTACAGCTTCAACGCGGTTGAACAAAAAAAAAGCTCTCTAGACAGGAAGGTACACTTAGTGTAAATAAACTCTGAATATAGAGTCAACCTTGATGGGAACTGAAAGTGCTAAATCTCTCAAAATAGTAAGAAGTCATGATACTATTTGCTGTGGTATTCATAAGCTAGTTTTTCTTGGGGAAGAGTTTAACATTCGTTTTACATGAAGTGCAATATAATAAAGTATTAGTATTTGCAGTAGCAGCTGCAGGCGAAACATTTCTCTGCGCTGCCTGATGTCTACAAGTCAGAAACTAACAGCTTTTTTTCCCCAATGACAACATTTTGACATATCACATTAGGAAAAAGGTTTTAGGGTCATGATAATGTGTGTTCACTGTCCAGGTCGAATAATTGGTGTGTAAGACTAACAACTATGTTAAATATCTTCAATGACCAGTAAGGCTTAAAAACTTTTAGGAAGGCTTTCTTTGGAAAATATAACTACAACTCCCAAGGTGCATTTTGGCAAGAATCATCAGTTGACTGAACAGTTTTTACAATCTACAGATTACTCACTGTCGATAAGAAAATAACTTCTCTTACTTAGATAATCTATAGTCACATACATTATTGCTGACGATAAAATAATTGGTCTTCTCCTGTAATGTATTTTGTAAAATCATTGTTACGTTTCATGAAATGTTTTTGTTGTTGTCGTGCTTTATGATTGTTCATTTTTTGTGGGTTAGTCCAGTACTTCTGTTCACCATACTATGAAAACTGGTAAATATAGTTCAAGCTCAAATAAAGTCAGTGAACATAGTATATA
>JBAJHX010000039.1:6163803-6174680 GCA_037176925.1 Amniataba percoides | reverse complement strand
GCAATAAATCATCATCCTAATTAGATCCAGTGACCAGAAACATTAATTATGGGTCAATTACGTTTAGGTCCTCAACTTCCAATTTCCTGATTTTTTTCCATGCTGGCTCAGAGGCATGTAATACTGGGACACCTGAACGCAACACGGCCATTATTAATTTTATTAGTTACACCTGTGCTTTTCCTGCACAGTGCTAAATAAGACCGAGTTAATGACAACCATCACTCTTCTCAGCAGTTCTGTCACGTAAATAAGAAAGTGAGAACAACAATCTAAACACTGAAACTATTCAATGTCATTGGTGCCGGGGTGGCGCGGGATGTGATTAAGGCAATTAGATCCACCTGTTCTCCGCTGTCCCCTGTGTCCCTTGATGTTCGAAACCACACTCCGTGATGAGAGGCTACAGGCAAAACACTCACGAGCCGACTTTCATTTGAGACGCCCACCCCCTTCCAGGTCCTGCATTTGTGTCTGTCCATTTCGAGTGATTGATCCCAGTCCTCCTGAATTATCCCCCCTTTCATTTCCCTCCCTGTGTTCTCACACTGCTTAGCGAGTGGGTCAGATATCCAGCTGTAGTGGGATATATCCATTAAAGAGCGTGCTACTGTTGCTTTGTTGTTGAGGAAGTGCAGACAGCAGACGGCGAGGTGAAAGGATGAGCAAGAGCATGCATGCATGCACAGAAAAAAAAGTACATTACTTAATTTTTTATGCTCCAAAAACAAATGGCTGGATTTACCAAAAATATCCATGATCCCCAGAGGACGTTTTGTTTATGCAGTGACCTTACCTCTGCTGCAGTTCCCGCCCGGCCTCTCTCCACTCCAACACACGTGATATTAATTCAAGCTTCAGCCACTCACTTAATAATCAGAATCAGGGCAGTAGATCTCCATCGAACAGGGTTTTTAACCACCTCTCAAGCTCCACTATCCAAACACTTCTCTTGTCATGAAAATCATTGAGCTCGTTCTGACTACAGTTTGGATACTCAATAAGCTTTCCCTCCATATCGAGATGTCTTGTAATCTAGGCAGATTACCATTAAGTTTCATGGGCACACTAACAGAGTGATTAAATGGTTGAAGCATTTGGTTGACAAAAAAACGATTCCTTCAGAATTTTGACTATTAATTACTTCTGTGTAAAGCAAAAGCACATGCCAGTTCCTTCCTCTAAAAATGTATGGGCTTTTTATATCATTACTGAATATATGTGTGCTTCAATTTGCTTGAAAAAAAATGTGTCACCTCGGACATTTTTTAATTTGTAATGACTTTGAGTAATTGATGAAATAACCAGTAGATTGAGGTGATGAGAGACATTTTCAGCATGTATACCCACTTCATGAGGCTATTATGTGAAAATATTTCAAAAAGAAATCCATAGGTGCAGAGCAGGCAGCTCAGAATCAGGCAGACGGTCAAAATAAAGGTCTGCCGATATCGAAAGAAAATCAGGAAGCTGAAACACAAAACACACAACACTGACAACACAAAACGCCGGCGAGGTGGTTATATACTCTGAAGGGCGGATAAGATAATTTGAAGTACGCGTGTCAGCACGTTGGCGACGCGGACGGGTGAAAAGGCGGACGTGTGAGCGACGTGACCCCAGCTGGTCGGGGGAAAGTCCGAGGGCATCTGGTGGAGACTAGCAGGTCTGGAGAGTTCAGAGATGTACGTGTCTGCGAGAAGCAGCTGGAGGCAGGGCCGGAGGGGCAGACCAGGTGAAATAAAAACAACCGAGGCAGCCGTCCAGTTCTCAGCACAGATACGGTCCGAGTGTGTATTAAAACCTTCAGACTCCCTTCACAGTAGCTGCACTCGGGACAGCACATCATAAGTCTCAGGTTTGCAAATGTCTCAATGACCTGCTTTGACTGGGGGCTCTTACAGGTTTTCCACTGGCTAATCTGTCTTGTTCAGCCGAGTCTGTTTACTTTACAGTGAGCCAAAAAAACCCACAAATAAATAAAAAATCTGTCATACTTTTACGCTGCAAGTCAAACACCAGCTTCTTGCACAAAAAAACACTACCTCAGACATTTCTTGAAGAATTATTTCCAACCTCGCCTGTAGAATTATAAAAACACATACACACATTTGTCAGTCAAAAGCTAGTCTGCTGGTTTGTTTTACAGCCACGGGGAGAGACATTCCCACTGTTTTCATATATTCATTAAACATCTCAATTATCATGATCCATCACTTTAAATAACATGTCAAATATTCCTTAAATGCCACGAAATCAGGGTGACGAACGTCATCAGAATATCGTGTGTCTGAACCTTATTTGACGGACAGGCAGAGGAGAAATAATGGAGGAGAAAAAAAAAGAAAAAAATCTCACTCGAAGAGAAAATTAGCTGGCTAAGGGAAAGCTTTAACTTTTAATACAAGTTTGTGCTGTTTGTTGGAAGACAGAAACAGCAGCAACATCAGAGTGAATGATTTATGTACATGGATTTATTATGTGTTAAATATTCATTGATAAGGTACAAATGAACATCGTCCTTGCTGGATTTTTTCTTTTCATGAGACTCACAAAACAGCTGACATATGCTTATTAGTAAGGCAAATGAAGAGCAGTGGATAAATTGTCAAGAGTCATTAGAGTCAAAGCTTCTCTGTTCCCCCCAGAGTACCTGCTAAAAGATGTAACACCATGAAAGGTACTTGCTTTACCACTTGTACCATCCAGAATAAACAGAGGAGATACTTATTAAGGATGTTTGGCAATCTGTGCAATGTTTTTACCTTGACTTTGTTCAAAGAAACATCCTCTTTAATGTGTATTTATTTTTCCTGCATCTATCTGGCCTCAAAATAAAGTAAAAAAAACATATCAAAAAGGCAAAATTCATAATATTTCTCTGCATCAGTATTCAGGTTGACAGAAGTCTGCACCTACTACTGATACAAAGTGGGCAAAAGGATGGAAACCCTCTTCACACACTGCCAGTCTGAGACCGAGCTAAGCAAGACAAATAGTTCACTTTCACGTCCGTGAGCAACAAGATGGATTAGAGTCTGCCGCTCTGACTTGCAGGTCTTTGTGCCGAGAGGAAACTAACACAAACATGAGCAGAATCTGCAAATTTAACATGCGAGCTCTCTCCGATTTCCTAGCGCTTTACACGATTAAGAGATCTCGTATCTGACACTTTAAACCCCGACTGTTTGCTGTAATTACAGGAGGCGTTGTCACATTACCTGTTTTTACTCTGACGTGCAGTAATACCTTGTATCTGAAGCCATTAAGCAAAGTTACAGATCAAACACTGTGCTGCATTTTAACAATCCTCACTATAAAAAAAAACAAAAAAACACCCACAGCCTTGGCCAATACACTGGTGGCACTGATTAACAACAAAGACACTGAGAGCTGGGACTCCTCCTAATACGATGTGCGGTTATAGACTAAATCCTCCTTATTAATGTCAGCCGTCTCCAAAACAGAACCATGGAAAATTAATTTGGCTTTAATTCATTGTTCGGGTCAGCGTGTCAGTCACTGAGGAGCTTTGACTCTGACAGCTCTGTCGCCTCCGTCGCCTCTCTGAACAGAATAGTTTCATATTTTGGCTCCCGGCAACAGTCTTTTTTTGAAAAAAAAAAAAAAAAAAAGAAATGTAGGCGTACTGAGATTCAAACTGTGGAGACTGTGTGATGCTCCTGCAATGCTTCTAGCTTCTGCATCTTTTGAAATGTGACTGCAGGCAATTCACTGTTGTTCTGCCTAATCCACTCTGTTCTCTCCTTCAGCAGGTGACATTAAAATGCATTTTCAACTCCAGCACAGCACACTCGCAGACGCTAAAGTGGCAAAAACTGACATTTTTGCAGACTGTAACCAACTTCTGAGAAAGCTAAATTTCCTAAATGCTTTAAATGCGCCGTGTAGGCACTGGAAAGATATTAGGTAAATTCATCTCAGATCAAAGCCTCCGGCGCAGCAGTGAATACAACTAAAGCTGTCTGTGGCGGATAAAAAGCCATTTCTATCTTCTGAGATGTGCAAGAAAGAAAAAAAAAACTCAATAACTCTTGTATCATTCTTTTAGGGTCACACCTATTTTAGATCTAATAAATTTCATTACATTTTCATATCATGGCCGCCATTAATACTCTACTGTCAATGACTCAGGGGATGCTGATTAATTTCGGATAAAGACATATAGCTTTGATGGAGTGGTCTTATCACTGTTTCATATTAGTGCAGCACCACGATGTAAGCATGTGGAGCTACAAGACATGTGGGCCGACATGGAATTGAGATTTTCTTACAGGAAGGCAGAACTGCAGAATCTGCACAGGCTGCAATATATAATCTTTTCACATTAATGTAGCAGTTCTCCTATTAGGTCTATTGTAGCAGCATTTTAACATTAAAAGTTAAGCTGAGACCTGCACGCGATAAAGCGTCAATTATTATTCATGTTATTCAAGAGGCTGTATTCAGTGTTTTGTTTCATGACGGTCTCATCTTTAATTAATTTATCGTTTGAGCCCTGTGCTGCATCTTAAGATTGGCTTAAAAGTTGAAACTGCAAAACACTACTCTGAGAATAATAAAAATAATAATAATAATACAATGTTCCAGCTTCTCCATTGTGAGGAATTGCAAAACTTCTTTGGACTTCAGACTGTTGATCTGACAAAATAAGACATAGTGCAGAGATCAATAATGAAAATAAACATTAGCGACAGCCCTAAAAAGTCATACAGGGTCTTATATGTTCTACAAGCTGTTGAGGATGACATTCATTGTAACATTTGTCCAGCAGTCAAACTCAGAAGAACCCACATCTCTTTGCAAGAGGACCAACAAGTCTGACATTTATCACCACGTTTATAGTTCACCGTTATGTGCACAGCACGCTCAGTTTTGGTTACTCTGTTTACATCTTTGCAGCAGCACCAGCTTTTATTCATCGGCTGCCAAGTTGGCTAGTAACCCGATGACACGACTCGCTGGCATTAATTTTTAACCATATTTGGAGGCTGGGCAGGTGCTAATTTCAAGCCCCGGTGGGCATCCATAAACAGTCAGAGAGCTTCAAAACAGAAACCGAGGGGTGTCAGCCGCACAGTTGTTTTGTCTTGTGTTGTTTACAGGTATGGTGCAGCCTTTTTTAAAGCTTCTACAGAGAGGATAGGCTGCTGTTAACAACATCCACGTACAAGTGCAAAGTATAAATCATAAATTAAGTGATGGGTAGAATAAACGATGAAGCTCCTAAAGTCAAACTGAAATAATGAGATAATCTGTAAATAGTTTAAAATGTTCTTGATTTGAGTACTCAGATATATTGAAAAAGAAATAGTGTCAGTATGCGAAACATCTAGAGTTTTGGAAACAAGTCTTTTATTTTTTTATTGCAAATGAGAACACAATTAAATGGAACCGCATCGCTTCGTTTGGCTCTGATCTACAGGGGGTTCGAGTGCAGCTTGGTATCACACAGCATGTTGCCTAACAAGATGGTCAAAGTACTTACGACTTCATAATGGAAGGCCATTAAAAAAAACAAAAAAAAAAAAACAGAGGAGCACGTTTCTCACAACGATGAGCATGTCCACCCACTGTCTGAAACTGCACTTGGATCCTGCGAATGATCACACCACGACTGCCGATATGCCGGAGGTCATTTGATACAGTCATTGTCCTTTAAAGATGTTTTCTAACAAGTGTGGCTAAAAAAAGCCATTCGTTTAAGACAAAGGGAATTACATTTTTCTCTCCCCATGACATCCACAGATGATTTTACAGATTTTCTGACACAAACAACTTCAGGATGAGGACGGTTTTCTCTTTTCTTGTCTTGTAAAAAGAGTCTGATTTTTCCTCACTTTTGCTTTGTGGCCACTTCCCACGTCTCCTCTGTGGCTCTTGTACTGTAATCTAACACCCACTATAATAAAAGGCTGGGATATTGAGTCGGTGGATACATGGCAGCGGTGGTGGATGGGCTGCGAGCAGGATTTGCTTTGAGACAAACACCGGAGCAGATCTCTGATAAGGTATTCGCAAAATAAACTGCTCAAGTGTGTGTGGTAAAATGACGACCTTGTTTCACTGAATCAGCTTTAACCTTTTTTGTTGTGATGCCCGGCTTGGCAGCTTGAGCTGAAGGAATAAAAAACTGACCGGGAGTAAAAATTACAAGGTTGTCTGATTCATACATTTGAGCAGATGACCTCAGGTCACCACTTTGGAGAGCCTGGACCCAAATAAAATACAAGAGCCATCGACTCACTGAGCTCTAAAGTGATTTAACTGAGCAGTGTGCACATGGAAAATTACACTTTGCTCTTTTGTAATAAATATTGTGTATACCGTGATGTGTGTGTGTAGATCATCATAAAACATTGGTTATTTGTTTAAAGCAGCCTTCGGTTTAGTTGTCCTGACAAGTGACCTCTGTGGAGAAACAACAGTATTGATCATTATGTAAAACCCCATCTGTTTAGGAGCAAAGGTGGAAGGAAAGGTGTGATGTTGGTACGCCACCACAAAAAAATGTTGTGGGGCAAACAGTGGGACGGATGATTGATGAAAACGTGACCCTCGAAGGCAGCGACAGGTCTTTTTCTGTCTCCTGCTGACGGTAAACACTGTTTCCTTTTCACCATGGAAGCAATATTTCCCTGATGATAACAAATAAAGCTTAAAGTTATAATAATACAGTTGCGCTCAACTAGAGAGAAGACGTCTCTCTGCTTGAACTACAGAAACGCTCAGATCATTCATGGTTGTACAGAGGTGTTACAGAGTGATGGTTAAGGAGGCGGTAAAGGAAAAGACAGTTGAGTGCAGTACCAAATGACTGATTTTTTAAATTTTTTTAAATTTTTTTTCTCTATTTTTAGCATTGTTGGGGAGCCTGGGATTTAAATCTTGTTGATATAAATTGTTGTGTAATGACAAATTCTTGAAAATTGTGGATCTACAAATGAGAGATTCACAGGAAACAACGCAACATGTAATCTAGCATTAATCAAATACAGACCTCAGTTTCAAGTGGGTGGTCAAATGATTTTAGCCCGACACAAACAAACTAACAGCACATTAGAACTAACTGTCGCACTAAATGACAAACAAAACAAAAACACATAGTCGAGCCAAAGGTCAACTAATGAAGAAATTTTTCTGTTTATCTTTGCAGTTAATGGTAGTGGTAGGCGTAATGGTAAGTGGTACGTTGAGTTTTAGAAAGTGGAAAATGTGTGATTTGAATGTAATGGGCTGACACATTCAGAACTGGCCCTGTGATTTCCTTTTGTCCGATTTTCTGTTTCGCTCTGGTCAGTGTGTTTTTATGTCACTGCAGGTGTTACATTAAACTCTCACTACTATGCTGTCAATCACCGGACTCCCACCAGAGGAAATTAACATCTCCATCATAAATATTGTATTAGACTTGAAATTATCATAATCTTTTTTTTTGCTCCGCTTGTCTTGATTTGAATTTTCAAGTAATTTAAGTTCACTATCACAAGATCCTTTACACAAGGCACCAAAGGTAAAATGAGTAATTAAATGTGACCTATAAAGAGTAATAAGTGCATTCAGGTAAAAATAACTTCTAGATAACAGTGTTCTTGTGGAGATTTTCTTGCTAATTGGTTTGTTTTATAAGGCCATGTGTCTTTCAAAATGCTGTGATTTTTCCAGTAAGTGTTGCTGATGCATAAAATCGGTCTAAATTTGAAAAATAAAAAGCAGAACAGTTTTAACTCTCGACAGTGACGGGCAGACTGCTCTAACTTCTCTCACTGAAATGACAGCCTGAGTGGCACTACTTACCCTTAACGTCGGCCGTAGTGCTGTAAAACTGACTGACTTAACGGGAAGAGTGACAATCAAGACCCACCAACACGAAGGTGTAAAAGACTGCAACATTTTCAGTCTTATTTAATATGTAAAAATCCAGACAGCTGAAATATGTGTGATGTTAGAAATATATTTATATGCAAAAGAAGTCCTAAAAATAATTTCGTCGTTTTTGAAGTGAAGTGCCGAAATATTCTGTCTTAAAGCACAATACTGACTGGCTTATTTGCGTGCTCATTTTACCATTTCAGCCAACATATCACTACAATAAATATGGAGGCAGCAGAAAACTATACTGCTAAGAGAAGGTAACATTTGAATTTACACACCACCTAGTACACAAAAAAGTCTGAGACACTCTCAGTGGAGCTGCTAATTGGTCGAAAGTAGAGACAAGAAAATGATGGTTTTCTTGGGAATCTCCCAGCTGTGAATAATATGCTTAAGACTGCTTAAAGAAAGGGAATGCACTCTTTGTATAAAAAAAGTGTCCATACAACTAAATTTCTTGTTGAATAAAACTGATATATATAACCAAAACAAATGCACTGACGCACTAGTAATTAAATGTGCAAAAGAGACATCCCCTCCAAATATCTCAAATGACTATATTTGAGGCAAACGTTTCAAAATGGTGAGTTGCCAAGTTAAAAGAAGAAGCCACCTGTGGCATCAGACTCTACAACGTGACACCTGAGACATGTGGCACAGCCGGGCATGCTGGAGACATGCCTCCACCATTCCTCCACTAATCATTTTCACACACTTTCTAACAGATGTGCAAGGTGATTTGGGCTTGTGATAAGTGGCTTCTTTCAATGAGTCCATCGTGTTCTTTTCAAATACGCAGCTGTGACTTAAACCTGCAAGAACCAAAAATAGTAAAGTTGCAGCCAGTGAGCTGAAACTAAGATCTTAAGGTTGTTATGATAAAATATTGGATGATTTAAATGGAAAATATGAATCTCCAACACAAATTTTGGCTACTTTTTTCTTGAGATTTAACAGTGAAGGCACACCTGCAGGTGTCCTGTCATTCACCTAAAAATGTGTTATCACATTTCATTGCTTGAACTTTGTACCTATGTCCCAGAGTGCAGAATGAGTCACAGGAAAAAGAAAAAACTCCTCATGGGAAAGGAAAAAAGTGTGATTTTTTTAAAAGAAAGAAAAACAAACATGCATTTTCTGACATGTTTTGGTGTATAACGATGGGCAGCAGAACAATACACCCAGGGCCACATGGTAACGCTACAGAAAAGACATTTTTCATTTCCTGGGACCTTTAAGTCTTCTGAGTTACACAGGAGTCATTTCAAATCTGCCAATACGATTATGTTTACTATCTGAACATTCACATTGCATTTAAGTACAATGTCTCTCAGGAAATTATCACTCTGGGTTGTTTCAACATCACACAGCTGGCCCACTTTTTTTGTGCGCTGACCTTTTCAGCCCCCATGAAAACCATTTATATTATATTCCCTCAAGCACAGTGGCATTAATTCATGCTGAAACTCTATTCTAAGCTCTGGATTTGAACTCGGTTGCACTCGTTGCAACCCCTCTCACCTCTGCTGGTTTTCACTCTCCACCACAGATCAGCCGACTGACAGAAACCCAAAGCCTATTTAGTTCATCGGACTTCCTGCGGCGGCGGACCGGGACCTGCAACACCTGCACTCTGTCCAGACTGGAACGTGTCGCTCTGACGAAATGCCAAGTGTCAGCACTCATGAAGCCTGTGTGCACTGGTTCCTATGCACTCGATATCATGATTCTAATAAGCCTCGTGAACTTTAGAAAATTAGGCCTCTGCTAATTATTTGAACATCAAACAGTAAAGACCGACAGGGCCGCATTCATTACCGCACTCAGGAAGATTAATGGCATTCAGGCATGACGGTGCCCGCCAGCTCGGTGAGGAGACGAAGCAACGCGAGCCCGCGACAAGATAAACATGAAACTTTGACAGGACTCCTCATAACGGTCTCGGGGGGCCCGTTTCGACGGACCGGGTCGTCAGGAGATTTTCTGCAAAGCAATTTCTGTCGCAGGACATCTGTAATTTTAATGGCCAATTCACATGAGATAACAGATCTCTTATCAGTCTTTGAAATTGCAGATATGGGAGTGTCTGCTCCATTTACAGAGGCGTCTGCTCTAGTTAGACGCTGTCCTTATGCCAAACACAGCAACAAAGCATAAAAGTGAAATCAAAATGGGCTACGCTTGGCTATCGGTTTTGTGTGCAGGAAGTTTTTTTCTTGTTCCCCTGATATTTGGAAAAATTTTCTTTTTACATTTTTGACATAAAATTCATTAGTGCTGCAAAAACTGCTGGATCAATAAAATTACTTTTCAAGCAATAATGCCTCTCAAATGTGAGACTTTGCTGTTTTCATCTTATATCTTATACAGAGGAGAATTGTTGTGCATGTTCACGTACATGTGAACGTGTTCATGTACACAGTTTATGACAAAAAAAACCTTCTGAATCAACGAGAAATCTGAGTATTGCATTATACCCTTTTCTTGTTTTATGAGGTGTAAACAGCATCTCAAGCACAAAGTCATTAACTCTGAAGTATCCCAACAAGAAGTCTAACCTTGGCTTTAGCATTGTTCTGGTTAGGGGTTCATTTTGTAGTGAACGTGCTCTACCCCAGAGACCAGAGGAGTAAGCCCTTAAATTCAACGTGACAAACGAAACGAGGAAAATCATGGCGGTTCAAAGATGGTGAACTGTTAAAAGGATTTCAGATTACTCGATTATAAAGGGCGTGGTGATAAGGTGCCGCGGGCTAATAATTTTTCTCCCGCATAATGCCGAGCCGCATTACGAGCTGACAGGATGAAGGTGCTGCTCCAAAATATCTCCTGCTTTATGTCCACAAGTGGCGCCCGTCCGTCAAGATGTATGTGCGCCGGCTGCTTTCTGATCTTTGTTAAAAGACACACACACACACAGCGGAGCTCATTTACTCTTGTCACTTTCATCCACGCTCAGCTGGCTACTTTCAAAGTGAGGG
>JBAJHX010000039.1:6150742-6163703 GCA_037176925.1 Amniataba percoides | reverse complement strand
ACACACACACACACAGCGGAGCTCATTTACTCTTGTCACTTTCATCCACGCTCAGCTGGCTACTTTCAAAGTGAGGGCACTCTGTGTGTGCTTCAACTTTGTAGGCCAGTAGCTCTATTAGCGACTCTGTCAGCAGCCATATTTCAGCATCTGTATGTGTTCCCACCCCTCTGCTCCCAATAACAAACACCATAAAGTGTCAACTGAATTATGAGCCCTGGTTTCTGCCTACTCATTTTGATAATAGATTTTGAGATAAATCACGCGGCTTTGTTTGGTGAGCAATGCCGCGGCGGATAACAGAGGACAAAGCCGCCACACTCTGTAACCTCTGCGTCATGTAAAGCTCTAACGAGGTGCTGCCGGAGGTTTCGCACAACATGGTACACAGGAGACGGTGGATTGAATTTTCCTACTGCTTACAAAATCCATGAGAGAGAGAGAGAGACTGCTCGGCTAAGTGCTGCGAAACATTGATACAAAGCAGGCAGGGATCTTTCCTTCCTCTGTAAATGGACCCCTGTTTAAATTGCTGGGAGCCCACAAGTCTGCAGTGACAGTTTTGTATTGTTCATTCCCCAATTAATAACTTCACTGTGAACGGTTTGCGGGCAGCGCTCATTGATTCTGTGTTATTAAAACTCCCAGCGCTGCCCCACCAAGTCTCTCAGCCCTCGCCTGCAGACTGTTAAACAGGACCCCCCCCCAATCCGTCTGCTCTTCTAATTTGGGCTGTTTGCTATCGATATTGACTCGCTCATGATATTCCCTTCAGCTGGCCTGTCTCTGAAACTCTCCACTGTAAGTCATTTCTCACCCACACGTCAATTACTGTAGAGGGAGAGAGCAGCACTCTGTCTTAATGAAAGCAGATGGGCTGAGGAGTTGAACAGTTTGCCTCTGTTGCAGATATATAAAAAAGGCCGTGTCGAGGAAGTGGTGGAGCGAGCTCGTCCTGGAGAAACACTGCGGCAAATCAGACTAATGTGGTGCGATCACGGTGTCAACAGAAAGTGTGTTTTCGTCTGTATATTATTATATTTGGAGGAGATCTGACATATCTTCCATTTCCCAGTTAGTTCAGTGTTTCTGGTGGAAGTTGTGCACTGCTGATAAATGTGTTTTATTGCCATTTTCAAAGAGAAAGGTGGGGAATGGGAAATAAATGAGAAACACCCAGATCTTCAAGGTGTAAAGTCAGTTTATTAAATATCAATATGCACACCTTATTGAGTGTGGAGTGTAACATTTTAAGAGGTTTCAGAGTAATAAGACCTAAGTATTCTCATTTTCATGCCTGCACTTGTAGCTTGTTTTAGCTGATGTGATTAAGTCAGTTAAAGCCCTCAGCTCAAAAATGTGTTTTGATTATTGTTACAGTTCAGTTGGAGGTTTTTTAGCTTCGCGGTGCAGAACGATGTTTGTGCAGACTGACACTAGTATTGATCTGCTGAAGGACTGAAGGTTTCTCTGCGCTCACCTTAAACCAGAGCTCAACATTTTTATAGACAAACAGAAGTATAGTACATCTCATGACAATATATTACGTAACAGAGTTTTTTGTTTAATAAACTATTTCAATCCAAATTAGTATTTCATTTCTACTCATATTTGTCAATGTTTTTGGCAGCATTTCTCTACAGCATTTGTCTTGTAGTGATAAGTCTGCAGAAAATTAGCACCTGAATGTGCAGCTCACATCAGCTGTTTAAAGTTATACAGTGATTTTCTTTGCTGTACAGCTGAAACTTTTTTTTATTCACAATCACTGCTCTCATAATTTTGTCTTGAGTCTCAGCAGACATTGTGTAGACTGCACTAAGTAACTGTTTTATATTCTCATATCACATTCATATTTACAACTTTTTTTCTGCTGCCTCCAAGTGGCTAAAATAATCAGATATTGCAGGTTTAAGAACGTTTAAATGGCAGATTTATGTCTTTAAAATGAGTCTGGGATCATTTAGGATTTGCGGTAACACTCTCTCCTCACTCAGACATTATATGTCTTGCTATTGAGCTCTCTGTGTTCCTGACACCCACAGATGCACACAGTATATCTTCTCAAGGTACCCTCTAACACACTGACTGTAGAAATAGCCAGAAAAGCCAAAGGGTACATTTGAATGGTTAAATGACACGATGTGGCAGCGCCCCAGCTCTGATCCATCTGACACAGGTGTGTGAGGCTCATAGCCACAAGCATCCAGCCAACAACACCAGCAAGGATTGGCAGCTTCAGGGCAGGTTCAGATTTAGGTGCAATAGCCACTAAATTCAATGAAAATCCAGCAGACAGCTGTTGGGAATGGAAAAGCATTAGTCTGCATCTGCTACAGCATTATTGTGAGCAAGCCGAAGACAAAGATGTGTAACCATTCACCAGAAATAGCACCAGTTTCACTTTTCACTTTATGATTACATTTGAATTATCTATGAGACACCAGCATAGGTTCTGAAAACATTTTATAGATGCACGGCTTGGGAATTAAACACAGCCTTATTAGGCATCAAGACCTTGAAGTATGTGCAATCATGATTCCTGAAAGCAGTTATTAGTACAATTTAGTCTGATGAGCTATTAACACATGTCAATGGAGATGATTGCTGAGATGCACATTTCCTCACCACCTGCTGCATTTGATTATCACCGACAGAAAGGCGGAAACACCATCCTGAACTTCAAATCAAAATCTTAATGTGAAAACTTTTCAAACAGGTACAGTATGTGTGACAACTTACCGACGCTGTGACACTTACGTCCAAATATTTTTCATTATTTGAGCGGAAGTTTGCCTCTTTTTTTTTTCCCTGATGAAGGAGCTAGAACAAAGTTTTCTCAAATTGGTTGTGGATGTTTTGTTTTGCCGGAGATGCCGACTTTTGTGAGATTTAATGAGGCCATTTTCTACACATCCAATCTTATTGCAGCAGCCGAGTGATGGAGCGTCACGCATGAACAAGGTTGATTAACAGGGAGGAGCTGGATTCAAAGCAGGAGTGCGATGACTAATGTGGGGAGAGGAGAATTATTTGTTCAGCCTCGGATTAAAAACCCTATAATCGGAGATGATCACGAACACAGTGATCATTCGAAAGACAGAAGCCTTGGGTCACTGCAGACAGAGTCCAAGATGAAATAAAAAACAGCCAATTACTCCTTAAAAGCACCCTTGTCTTCTCTGTGATGTACAGAGGGAGAGGACATCAGAGTGATGTAGAGAACTCAGAGCGGACCGGGATGGTGATAATATTAGAAATGGGTGTAAGAGCCCTCCATTCACAGACATGATAGGTAATGGCCCTTCAACCAACCTCTCATCACTGGTACGTATAGCTCTGCTTCTTGCCTATTCCATTACATCGCACTCATAGTGTGCTCCAAGACTGCCCTTGTGGGGTTTTATGGCTTTTATATGGCTGTTACCATCACATTTATGCAGGCTGGAGACCTCCAAACAAAGTGGTAACACAAAAGAAGAACCCATTATGAATCAAGAAAGGTTCCTAAAGCAGCTTCCAGTTTACCGTAGCATATAATTAATGAGCAACCTTAAACATCATGACCATCTTTATGAAAAGTACAAACAGGGAGATAATAATTTTACAAAAAGACTGGAAAACCATTCATGTCACGTAGAGTTCATGGATTTTTATGACACCGAGGCAGACAAGTAAATGGATTGGACAACATTAGTTCAGCAATTATGAAAAACAAACTATATAACAGCCACCTCGTAAAGACATCACGCTGAACCTCACAATTCAAAGTTGGTGTGCAGGGCTGTTTTATACCCAAACAGTCACGGTTTGCAAGTTCAGAGGGAATAAGGACGCTGCATAGAGACTTCAGTTTGAATACGCATCATGATGACTTTGCTGCTGCACACCAATACAAAATTATTTTGGCTTCATCTATATTTTTATTCTAGCGTGCAGAGTGTCAAATAGGGATGTGAAAACAACATGACATGTGAAAAGAGTCACTGGTAATAAAGAGAATCATCACTGGGTGCTTTATGGTTTTAAAGCATCAGTCCGCTTTCCTTTACTTTTTTGGTACTTATAGCTTATATATATTATTTTCAGTTACAGGCAGCCGTTTCCTGTGAAAAAGCACTAAAAAAAATCACTGTACTCTACTTCCTCATCCCCAAACAGCAGACTGAAACAGTTAAGAGACTAGCAGTTGAAGATAGTGGCGGACTGAACAACCGGAGTATTTCCCGCAGGAGTTGGTAGAGACCAAAACTAGAACAAAAAAAAAGATTATTGGACCTGCACTCACAAGGCAACCACATATACGACTACAAACGAAGGATAATGTCGCTGTGTGACTGCTGGATGTGTAAATAAGCAACATTCACCAGCATAAAAAGGAGAAATCTGAATGTTGTGTTTAGGACTTGTCCCTGCCAAGTAACTGGAGGTTTAAACTTTGCTCTAAGAAGATTTATTAGAGGGGTCCACATAAGTTAAAGCCCTAATCACAGTTTGTATTATGCTGCTGTGTGTCACCTTCCTACTGGCTTTGACTTATTAGCTTAACATGTTTGACTTTCTGATTTACTGGAATCAACTGAGTATGCATGTGTATTTATATCTTCAAATGGTGTTGCATGTAAAGCGTGCAGCAAACCGGCCCTTTCCGATGGATTTCAACGTGATGTACAGATCTGCAGATCCCCGTGAAAAAAAAATGTCTACACATCTATAATTTTGACACCAAACAATACGATCAAGGCTTTGTACTCTGCACAATCTGCATTATTTTTAAGTCATCAGCATGTTAAGAAACAGGATGCAAGCAGCTCAGTGGGAGGTGGAGGTGATGATGATGGCGGCGGACTTGTCTGAGGAGCAGGCCGCTGGGCCATCGATCTACTACAACAAATCACTCCAGCTCCATTTACAGAACCAATCACAACCCCTGCTGATTGATGTGCAGATAATTGAGCTGTCGCTAGGGTTTTCATGTTTCTCCTCTAGCCTGCTCCAGACATTAGTAATTGTATTGTATTTTACTTTAACACCATTTACAACAAAGGACATCCTGGTGCGTATTTATGTCAATATTCTGCCCGACTGCTGACAGGAAGACAGAGAGATGCTAACTCCTGCACTGGGCATGATAGACCACTACCCTGTCCAGGCTAATTAACCTCAGGGGCCAGGCCTCCTGCTACCATGCCGGGTCAGCTGGTGTGACAGCTGCTTTCATCCCGACATCTCACAGTCACAGGCTCTTTTCTGGCTCCGTCTTAGAAACACACTTTACTCGCCACTGTAGCTGTGATCTTGAAGAACTCAATTTTTTGTGTTGTGTAAAGAGTTTAATTTCTTTTTAGAACTACTCATGATGCTGATTATAAAATAACATGGTAATGGTGCTACAAGTATTAATGTTAAAGTCATCAAGACTCTTTGTGTATTACTTTTAAGAAATATTAAACATAAGAAACATAAAACATATTCACAATTTCAACCTGACTGTCACAGTGATTGGAAAAGCTACATGTGAAAAAGTATTTGACATTTAGATATGGTTGGGGTATATTTGTACGGTACATCTGTACATCTTCAGTGAATGCTTTGACCTTTTCATGAATACACTCCTTCACTAATTCACTATCTTGTGAAACGCTGGATGAGAGAAGACCGATAATGGTCCCATGTCTGTAGGATAGATGTATAGGGTATCTGTAAAAGGCAAAGTGGAGATGCTTTTACGTTTGCCCCAGTTTTTTTTAATGGAGAATTAAAAATGCAAAATATAACATGTTATGTTACATTCAATCAGAGCCAGGCTGGCATTTTGCAGACGTTTTTTCAGCCTTGATGCGCAGCTAACCAGCACCTGAATGTAACAGTTTTAAATCAGATGTGTATTTAACGTGTCATTTTACAGGCACAGGGCTCTGATAAAATCACTGTTTGGTAACGTGCTGAAGTAACATACACAGCTAATTTATTCCACAGCAGGTATTCAGCTGTAGTTTAGTATGTATGTGACCTCTGTTATTTCCCTCCTTTAGCACCAACTGCTGTTTCACCACAAGGTGTTTTATATCCACCGATCACCTTTAGCTTTTGCTTGGTTTTAGGAGTTTTTACTGGTTTTGCTGATGCCGTGTTTCCTGTGCAGACCCAGCCATCTGTAAAAGCTTCTTTTCCTTTTTGTTCTCAGACCCGGTCCTGTGCAGGAGTACGACGGTTACTAGTCCGCTCTTTTCACTGCATGCATGAGTGTGCACTTGGCGGCATTTGCACTTTAAAGTTTGTGCGCACATGTTTCAGCAACACTGCATTGACCTTTTATGAGCTTCTGCTTTTTAATTCCACCCAGCTTCAGAAGGCTGCATGACCAGCCTGGTGCAGAAGTCTTTTTATCTTGTTTTTTTTTTTAAAAAGGTACTTGATGCATTGTACGTTACACATTTGATTAATTCACCAGTCCCTTAGCCCTCACTGTTTTTAAATGGTGTCTTCCTTTTTGTTGCTCCTTTAGCACCATTTTTCAGTTAAACAAAAGGTCTTTGTACCAAAATATTAAATAACATGGATCTCACTGAAGCTCCTTTATGTAAATATTGTGATTATCATGGAAATGCGTGCAGTTCCTAAGATGACATGTAAAAGCTTCAAAACAAAATCCAACAAAGAAAGCACAACAAAGAAAACAGGAAATCACTATGAATTTCCTCTTTATGCATTGTGTTGGTGACAACTTGGCCAGATGGCAGTTTACATGCGTCTGGGACGGCGAGAATTTGCATGAGCCCTGTCACAACGATGATGAAAATTGGTTTTCTCTGCGGTCTGAGCAGTGCCACTTTACAGAACACATTAGGGCACTAGAACCTCCTATGGTGTCTTTCTGTCTAAATGGCCGAGCAGCAGGTTAACGCTGCCCACATGGAAAAGGCTGCTGCCAGAGTATTAATAATTAAAGAGGCTCTGCGTCTCCCCTCTTGCATTGTTCCCTCTCATGATGGCCATAAGCGAGTTCATTATCCTTTTCGGCGTCGACTCGGCAAGATTATCATCTGCTGCCCGCTGATACAGCGGCCATCACATAAAAGCTTGCTTTCCAGCAAACTGCATCATTGCTCTCAGGCACTGGCAGCTTCATCAGAAAACTCAGCCATGCACTGAGATAGCTGCTGATAATGCTTCCACACAGCAGGCCACATTAAGGAGTCTCTCTCGCTTTCTCTCTCTCTCTCTCTCTCTCTCTCTCTCTCTCAACAAGGCAGCAGTGGCCTTGGCGGTCTCACGGTCTGTCTTAAATAACAATGTCATTATTTTCATTAACATATTATAAATAAAACATAGAAATACAAATAATTTCCCAATGTGACTGCAGAGCGTGTTTTCATGTGCACAGTATTTTCTTTGAAGGAAAAAAAATAGCCATTTGAAAATACTGGCCATGTGATATACTACTATACAAGTCTGTTCATCAACAAGACTCCTAGTTGTTGGTAAGTCTAGGCTAATGAAGGGTAATTGACCAAGGCGCTGAATCTCCATCTGGCCCAGGAGCTTTTTCTTCCTGACACTTATCGTGGCCCCTGACCTCTAAGGGGTCATTTTCCGGCGACTGATAATTTAAGCCATTTCTTTTGCTATACGCTACGATCCACTGGGTGCCTGCGGAGTATCAATTACTTGCGCCAATGAAACCGAGACCAGGTTCAACAATGGTGGTCAGGCGGGAAAGAGTCAGCTCAGATGCAGAGATGAGGGGACCGCCGTAGGTCACAGAGTGTCAACAGTGGTACAATAGGTGGAGACAGAAAAGTTAGACACTCAACACAAGGGAACTGCAGGGGGGAGAGGACAGAATACCACTTTAACCGTGGTTTGACTTGCTCAAATAGTGCACACATAAAAGCAATTAAATAGGCGTGTTTGAGCAACTAATTGTGGCATTTATTCAGCGTGGGTTTTAATAGTGGCCAGCTTAAAGAAATATGAGAGTCCAGAGCCATGTAAGCAATGCTGAAAGCCTGTATTTAGGCGCAAAGAAAGCTTTCAACTAAACGCTAAGGTCAGCGTGGCAACATGCCCGCAATAATAACGCTAACATGTCATAGAGGCATTATGTTTACCATGTTCATCATCTTGGCTAAGCAAACTGCTGTACTAACACATGCACATACTGACTATTCAGTCTGGACCAAAATAGTAGACATTTCTATTCTAGACATTTCTTCCATTTCTAGAGACCCGATTATGAACAGTCTGGATGTCAAATGAAAGCCAAGGCCTTAACTAACATCCTCATAAATGACAAAATACACATTATGTATGACCTGCTTCTTATTATCGATGTGGATGTTGTCGACGGTCCTCCTTTTAGCTTGTGCTTTCAGAGATACTGTGAGGCAAGAAAGCACTTGAGGAGAGAAATAACATGTCATGTTGTTGCTGCACCGTTCTGTAACACTCATGTAGGAGGTGAGAGGGTCCTCTGGGAAGAATGACATGGCCACACATTCCTATCCATGCCAGATGTCCCTGAAGCGCGATTGATGAAGCATGTGAGGTTACATTGCAACTGGGCCCTTTACTCTTTACGTGCCCCTTTAATTTCAATGCCTGACCTCCCATAGCTGGAAATGATGTGGACAAGGAAAATTGTGGCGCTTAGAGGGAAGCATGGATGAGAATGTTTTTGACATTTGTTTCGGGTGTTGTCCCATTTCAGCATGGATCAGCGTCCCGCACGCATCAATTTCACATGAGTTGGATCTGAAAGCGAACACAGCCGGGGGGGCTACGGCTGTCTGGTGCTAAAATCTTTTGGAAGAAGGCCTCTGGACATTATAGTCCAGAGAAAGAGAAAAAAAAAACATATGGTAAGCAGCAGCCCCTCAGCTCTCCACTGTACAGCCTCTGCTGCTTCAACAGGTTTACGGTCACAATATATGGCTCATGATAGGTTTCTAATAGCAGCAAAGGCACGCGGTGGAGATTTCAGCTCCAACAGAACCAATATTCATCGAATCCTCTGTGGTGCATTCAAACTAAGACCGACTACAAGAGCCCCTCTGGGAGCCAGGACATGTGTAAGCCCTGACTTTTATTTCTTCACATGTAATCTAAAGTTCAATAGATCTGCTCAGCACTATTAATTGAATAAATCAAAGGCAACCATCTCTTTATATATTTATGAGCATTTAATGGCACTATTACTCTAGTTGACATCACATTTATTGGTTTTGTATATCCTCGGTAAAGAATGTCTCAAAAATCACATTAAAAACAGCAGAAACAACAGTGTGTTTTGCAATTTGGAGTTGCTCCCTGGTTGCACATTACAGGAGCAGAAGCTTGAAGTTACAGCTCAGAGATGTTTACTGCAACGGGCACAATAGGAGGGAGCTCTGTGAAATGGAAAGAGATAACACCAAGATGTGTTTGACAGCTTCTACAAATTAAAGGGAGCACATGGTCCTCAAGTGAAATAAGTCTGATGTAAAGAATGGACAAATAGACACTACAAAGTTACCGATACATACTCGGAGAGCAGCACAGCAGCACACTAGGCTTTATAGTTGTTGTTTTTTTTAAACTCACTGTCCCAGAGTAGCAGGTTATCTTCATTTTCTTTCATTTTAATCACTTTTTTTTTTACTCAGTATTTGATGCAAAATTATACAGAGCCCTCCATATATATATACAGAGTTATCTCAGTAAGTGTGTGGAAAAAAGACCACATTTTTAAATTCGTGTCGATAACCAGATTTATCCACGGATTAGCTGTGCCAGTATTTATGTGATCTGAATTGATTAAATATTCTCTGCACTTATGTGGTTTGTTCATGGTTTCAAAGGGTTTAGCTTGCCGGCTAGAAACACCTTTACAGTACCACTGTGAAGGTGCAAATATCAGCCAAAAATCAATATTACACAAGGTTTGAACTGAGACTAAGTTTCATATTACAGATTCGAAGATCACACATCTTAAAATGGGCAGTAAAACATACAATAGATACGAAACAACAGACTTGAGGTCTGAAGATTAAACTTACACACAAAAACAAAACAACGGTATTTTTCCCAATGAACAGATGCCAGTTCTCACGATTTTTTTTTTGTTGGTCCCAGAACAAGAACAATCAGAAACCAAAGCAATCCAAAATATGATGGATAACACAACACACCAAAATTAGACAATCAACTCGATTAGTATTGAGACTCTCATAAGAAAAATTAGGCAGCATCAGCGATAGCAATACTGAAAATTCAAGCAATTTGTTTTACGATAAGAGAATAAAACCCAAATGAAGACAGAGAAGAAACATGCACAGGTAAATTATTCCAATACAGAAACATAAAAAAGCTTTTTCCCCAGTCCCCTCAGAGCCAAGGGGGGACCATAAAGTCTGATCACAGCATCTTAGAGACTAATTCGAAGTATAAGGGACGAGGAATTAAGCAATAAGGACAGCTAAAGTGGATCCATTTAAAAATAAGTTGATACCAATAAAATTGTCATCCCGAGTCAGGAGGGAGCCATGTGGAAAATCAGAGGCGTTCCCTCTGTACGTCACGGTAATGTAACAGACATGGTTGAATATACAACAATCTGCCATTTATTGTACATGACATATGAAGAAATCAATATGTGAAGTAAAAAAAATATATATTTCAAGCACTTAAGTTGGACAGAGAGGGGGAGGCATGCAGGTCCAGGGTGGGATGAAGGATGTTGGTGACATGTTGTGCATCTTAAACATCAAGACTACCAGGACATTGCATATGATACATATCTGAATACAATTGTTCAAGTAACAAGTAAAATTCAAGTAAAGTCTGCCATGCTTACATTTTGCTGTTTGTTACTGTGCATGTGTAGAACAGTGTGGCAACATTACATCCTGCTCATTCAAAATAATTTTGTGCGATTTTATACGGCGATCACTGCAGAGGGAGTTGCTCTTTTGGCAGTCTGCATGGAGGGATTATGTCGGCGTCCAAAACTGGTGATTACTGCTCATCAGGCTAATGAAATAACATAACCTCCAGCCAACCGATCCGATCTACCAGTCACACTGGAGTTGTGCAGTTTGAGTCAGTGTGCTGTTGTACTTGTTACTAAACACATTATGTTGAGCTTTTTTTAATGTGTGTATGCAGTGTGTATCCAAATGAAAAAGTTTCTCTCAAAGAGAAAATTTTATTATCACAACTATGTTTTTCAGAAATGCAAAGTCCTCCCTGTATTATGTTATTTTATCAATCTCGACTGGAAAATCTCTGCCCTGCAACTCCCAACTCCAGCTGATGGCAGGACCTCGGTGGCAGAACCTAGAAAGGTGAAAGAAAACCACACAAGCTCGGGGAAAGCAGATTTACATTTCCTTTAAATGGCCCATGTAATTCAAACATCTCATCTGAACTTATCAGAGTCAGTCCTGAACAATGTAATTTTAAAAGCAATGTCCCCGCTCACTGTGCAAACTGAGGCAGACATGAAACCATAAACTTGGGGGGAGGTGGAGGCGCGTTCGCTGAGCAGGCAAGAGTCGCTCAAAACAAGTCCTGCTGGTTTAAACGGTTCTGGCTTAATGAACAGAGACATAGAATAATCTCTGCAGCCAGGTCACAGGTGCACACTGCGGGCTACCGTTAACTCAGTCAATCTGGCAAACATTGATCAAGGCTCAGAGAACTGTAGCACAGAGCCCCTACAACGCCGCCGCTCTCAGGATGCAGAGGGTTATCCCTCAGATGTTTAACCGAGTGAGAAGACTGGTCAGAAATGGAAATGAATTGGAAATAAGAAAGCCAGAGTCGGCTGCGTGTAACAGCATGGAAGCGGCCTGTTTTAAACAAGGAAAAGAACTGTTGGTAGTAGCGTTATATTGAAAAAAATTCCTCGTCAAATCCAAATCAACCCACGTGACGGCTGCTCAGCCCTGTGCGCCAAAAGAACAGAGGACAACCAAATTTGCAGGAAAGCGGCGATCACATTTCAAAATATGCTTCAGGGAAGTCATTAGCGGAGAGCTGAAGAACTTAAATTTGGCTTAAGTGTGGCTATTTGAATTTTTAATTTTCTTCATATCTCATGTGACTTGGCAGAGGCAATTTTGGTCCTTCACCATTATTATCATCCACCTTAGCTTTTGTATTCATCTCTTTAAGAAGTGGATTCAACACGCTCTCCTCAGTCTGGCCGGAATAGGTTAGAAAGTAACATACCCCATTGATTAAACAGGTTATTGCTCAACCTTTAAGCACAATTAAGGGAAATCATTAAGTTTAATGAAGTACTGGAGTACTGGTCTACTTCTTCAAAAGGTTTCCCTCATTAGACTGGCCCCACAAGGTCAAGTACATGTGATGCTGCTCTGTTCTCTATGAGTTAGGCCTCTCTCATTACACCTCTTATCCACAGAGAAGATGTATGTCAGATGTAGGCCCCCCCCCACCCCACCCCACCAACACACTGGAAGTATGCGATGATGTAAAGTGCCTCCACATATGCCAGGAGAAACGCTTTCCTTGAAGTAAATCCTGCACTAATCCTGAGAGGACCGACGCTGAATACTCTCATTGATATCTTAACTTGCCGCTGATCACTCACCCGCGCAATTCCTTGATTTATTTCATACTGCAGCAAAGGAGATCTGGGATAAGGCTCAGTCTTCAGCCAGCACTAATCATGCAAAGTGATTCCGGCCAAAGTCTCACCATCACTCGGCTACAGAGCTAAAGCTTTTTTGCTTTTCAAACCGTGCAGGCCCTAGAGGGGAGCACTGAGAAAGCTGCACACTCTCTCAAGGAAATTCAAGGATGCAGTAGCTCTGAAATGAAGCAGCAAAAAAAAAAAAAAAAAAAAAAAAAAAAACCAGACTTTCTTCTTTTAAATCTTCAAAAGGGGGAAAACAAATTCTTTTTTTCTCGGAACCTCACTTGCCCCCTGGCAAGGTTTTCAACAGGAGGA
>JBAJHX010000039.1:6118526-6144555 GCA_037176925.1 Amniataba percoides | reverse complement strand
CCAGGCCCCACCCTGCAAGGGCACAAGAAAACACACACACAGACCAAACCACATCGAAATTCAGGAAGTCGTCACAACAGTGATCATAAGCTGTAATGAAGTCTTTAACCTGCCTTTAAAAAGTGATCAGTGTGGAGAAGTAAGTGCTGGGATGGTAAAAAGATGACTGCCTCTAATTCTCCTATGTTCTTGTACTTTATGGAAAGCATTTTGCTATCTAGCTGTGATAAATAAATTGAAAATACTTTTTTAAGTAAGTTAGTAATAAGTTATAAGTAATAAGTTAGTAATAAGTTTTTTAACCTCTTTTGCTGCACCATGAGGGGGAAATTGTATTTATACTACTTACTGAAATAACATTGGAGGAATCTCCTCAACATCTTAAAACTGTCAATTTATTAATTCCTTTTTTCATGAGGAAGAGATGGTGATTGAGATATTACAGTCACAGTTAAAGTGATGACACACGATTAATCTCTCTCTGCATGTGCTGCTGTCTTTACATTAATCATTCAGCATTCAGATTAGCGCCGCGCCAAATGTGATACAGAAACGTTAGTAGGGCCTTGTGAGACTGCTGCATTTACATAAGAACGACCTACATGTTGGCATCGGTTTAAATAGGTGCATTTCAGAGAGGGAGATTATAACTATTGGTGATACTTGTACCTCTATTTGTAGCATTATTTATTCATTTAAAAATGCATCATGCATTCACTCCTTTTTTTTGGCAGGCTTCATATTTCACTCTCTCAGAGACACAACTCAGATTTAGGGTTTTTTTCTTTTTCTTTTGGTTTGTTGTTGTCCTTGCTGTAGAGTTCCTGTCATTGCAATGTCTGCCACCTGGCTGAGTGGCAATTCAGTTACTAAATGGCCCTATCTCACTGTCTTAGCACTAGCTAGCTTTGAAAATCCATCCTTGGTGTGAGTAACCTTCAAATGTCAGACGAGGTTTGTGGTGTTGATTTTTTTTTTTTTATTATTTTGTAGCTCCACAATACCTCGCACGTATTAATTGTCTTGTCCAGCAGACAGACCAGTGAATCCATTTTAGTGCACATCAAAAATCCTGTTAAAATCCTCTCAACAATGAAAACAATACAAGTTAAAGTGAACATTTCAACATGGATCTGAGTTTAAGAACAGCATTAAAATCCCCAGGCTGGCTTACAGGTTCTCGCAAATACGGACTTTGCTGATGCTGCTTCGTACGGCATGTTCTGCCTCGTTCGATGCAGTTCCCAAAGCGTTACAATACAACGGCCCTGAGGTGAATTCTTTGAGTCACAATCATGCTTTCAGTTCAATCCCTGAGAGCCACACTTGATTGAAAATGGCGTGTTGGGCTGTCTGATAAGCAGTTTGCAGAACTAATAAGAGCAGAACAGCTTTGTTAACAGTTGTCTTGGGAGGGGCAACATTCAGCTCTTATTTCATCAGACCTCTGATTGCCGGGATTAATTAACTCAGCAGTCCTGGCATGTGTCTCGGAAGAGTGCTTCCGTTATGATGGGGGAATTCAAGATACAGATTTACCGTAGCCTAATTGGTTCGGGCAAGATTACATATCAGAGATTTTTAACCAACGTCAAGAAGCAAAATTCTGAAAGGTGAAAAATGCTGAAACTGCACTCTCAACGATGACATTACTCTGTAAGGGTTACAAACCTGCATTTAACTAACGTATGAGCAGTAACTCCTCCAGATGCCTGTGTATAACCTTACAAGCTTTTCTAAGCACTACAAATGTAGAAATGCACATCACAGTTAAATATGCAGTCGGTGAATTAATCTTCTATGTTACATTTCTAACAAATCCTTCCACACTGAATTACAAGATGCATAATCATTTGTCCATAATCTCCAGAATGACGCTAAGAAATGTTTCCTGATGTGACGCCTGATTGGAGGGATGCCATCATTTACCTGGATCTTCCAAAACTGTTACAAAACGTGGTTAAAGGTTTGATTAAAGATTATGATATGATTGATGTTAAAATGATTACTTTGTTAGGGTTGGGGAACTTTCATCGCTATGGTTCCAATAATAAACAAATTGTTGAGGTTAGATAACAATAGCAGTAATAATACAATGTTGACAGACTCGACAGTTGTTGTTTCTCTCATTGGTGCAGTCACAGAAATGTCTCCACGGCCTCTCTGGCAGCCTCTTAGCATTGTTAATCATATTGCTTGCATATGATGTGCAATATCTGAACTGCTTAACTTATAAATGTAAGCCATCCCTGCAGCCAATGACAGCAGGAGCAACGGTTTTTAACTTGGACTTAATTGGCTGGCTGGATCGCTTCCAGCAGCAGCAGCAGGGTCATTAGCCCATTACCCATCAGCCTGCTGCTGCTGACTATGATGTTAAGTTTGGGGATTATTAGTTTTATATACTGTGGGCTAATTCGGAAGCTTAAGGAATGCACACCGCTGTAAATACAGTACGACTCCAGCGGGCGCCCAGAGTGGGTACGGAGGTGGCAGAATTAAATGTGCAGCCTCCTGCAGGCCCCGTGTCACTGCACCAGCTCTGAATGGAGGTGCCAACTTTACAACCCTAATGAAACGCTTACCCTCCTCAGGCCTTTGCCCTACTTTTACAGCACTTAAGACAGTCACATCAGGTCCCCCGTACTATTTTTACCTGACAGTGGAGCAGTTCAATCAACCAGAGTAACACTAATGAAAGGCACGGCATCGATGAAAATCCTCAGCGTGAACTGTCCAGGGTAGTGGCCCAAAATTCAAAGACACACGCCAGTGACAGCTGTGTTTGGGTTCAGATCTTGTTCATATCTGGGACAGGTGCTAAATACCCTAATTTTTTTACATGAAATCTTTACCCTTCTTAAAACATTTATGTATAGAACAAAAATGTAAAAGAGTTATGCAGTATCATTTTTGGGGGAAATAATTTTTGAATATCAGCATCAACATGTCATATTTGTGTCTCTTTCTAATCACATGCAGTAAATATATTATAAGGGATTTGAATATATTATGAGATTTGAAATGATTCTGATTCCATTAATTATATTCAATGTCAAAAAATTATTTAAAAAAGTCACAATTTTAACCAACTCATCTAAAGCAATTCATCATTTTAGACCAGCAAGTTCAAAGTTCAAGGGCTCATTCCAGGTAGGATACCTGATAATCAGAACAGCACTTTACAAAGGATGGAGGATAAAAACTCCAATCCTGTATTTTGTAATTAAAAGCTGCTGTTCTTGCATCTGCTAAGCTTGGAAATTCATCTATCGCTCAAACTGGTCCTTGTGGATTGATTTTCATCTTCTCACCAGCACCTGTAGCAACACGCCTACACTGACGCAGTGTGTGTGTGTGTGTTTCTTTTCTTTTTTTTTTTTCAAATATAAGGCTATTTTTAGTTTGAACACCCACTAAAGGTGGTCCCTGTGTTTGCCAGGAGAGGACATTGTCACACCTTTTATCTTGGCCTCAAATCAAACTCCGTGACAGTTTCGCACATCCTCTGTCCGAGCGTGAACCCGAGGGTGCAGAAATGCTAAAATTTCAGAAAAACTCTGGCAGAAATCTACCGAGATAAGGGGCAAAGGGGTCGTGTAGTTTCATGTAACCACAAAAGTTTGGCTGCCCAGTGGAAAGACATATCTGACAGTACATGTCTGTGCCTTGGCCAGCGAGCAGACAGGACGGAGTGGCCCTCCCTCGGGGCTGCCACTCTCCCCCGTCCACGTCTGCAGAGAGGATGAGGCACAGTGGTGAAGCCTCTCTGCGCGGCACCCCAGGGACCCAGGCTTGTGAGCGCTCTGTCACAAGCGGTGAGCTCCCACGTCAGGCTCAGTTTGCTCCGTTTTACACACACACACACACACACACACACACACACACACACACACTCCAGCAGAGGCTTTAATGAGTCTGTATGTTTCGGCTTTATTGGGCAAAAATGGATTACAGTCGGCTCACTATTTCTAGAAATCTGCCACCTGCCATTTCGAGGAAAACGAGACACTGGACCAACTGGGACAAGTATGACAAAACCTAAATGTGTGTCATCGTAATGTGAATATCCGAGGTTTCTGCATAGTTTATATGACAGAAATCTTGAATGATTTTAATGATGATTTTATTTAATGCTATTTTCACAGAGTGACTGAAAAGCAGTGGGAACTAAGCCTGTATAATTACTACTGTCCAAGGTAGGTAATGAAAAAATATACAAGACATTTGTAAATTAGGTATATGATACCTTCTGATACCTTACAGCTGAATTCAGTACGTTTTGAGACTTTTAAAGACCTGCAGATACCCTGTTATCTGGTAAAACTGATTTCCGAGGGCAGACTGCCATCCATAGTGCTTTTTTATTAGACAGCAAAGACATTCAAATCCAAACCGCAATTGCTTTATAAGAATAGATCTGAAAAATAAAGCCAGTCAGTCCCTAAAGCCCCATCCTGCCTTCACCTAGGGCCCAATTAGGGGAGTTGTAGTGACAAGTCAAGCATTACCGGCATCTGCAGGCCAAAGAGATCTGGACTCTTGTTTATCTCTTATTTCAATTGTAAAAACCACATTAGAATTCTCCTTCAGCGCACTATTAATAAGTGCCAGCAAGACGCAAGCTGCACGGCCAATATATGTTCAATTAGGATTACCCAGAGACACAATTCACTGGGAGTGTGGGGTTCAAGTCTTCGCGAAGCTTGTCAAACTGCACAAACTTCCATAAGGCTTTAAAGGGTTCGGATTTGCAATTAACTAAAGCGACAGCGGGGAGAACAATGCACCTTCCCCGGCCACCCCCGCCCAAAAGCTTTTCCATTATTTTAACAAGCACAACAACACATTGTATGTTAATAGATTTCCTCCCCGGCCCTCTGGAGCTCACCCTGCCTGTTGTCAGTCTTGTTGATTAACAGGAACACAATTAGAATTTCAGGGCACTATTTAACATTAGTATTCCTGATATGCAGCTTAACACACCTACACGGCCTTACCGCTGTCGCCCGCCCTTTTTACCTGCCCGTTTCATCTTCAGGGAAGGGCCTTGACGCGTGACCTCCGATGAGCATTATACTTAAACCTTTTGTTGTGTTAATTTGAGAGGTGATTACATCTCAAACAAAGCTTTTTGCCCCCCCCACGACCTCCCAACCTACTGTTTCAAGAATACTAATAAGCAATATCATGAGCACAAATATTAGAGCAGAAAATGTTGCTTTCATTTAACTTTGAGTTAGTAAGGCTCATTAGAAAATGGTAGAATATTGTTTACAAATCATTATATTGAGTAGCACTTAATTAAAATTAAGGAAAAACATTATGTGTCACTGCAGAACTAAAGTACAGTAAAGCTGCAGAGCCTCTACAATCCAGAAATGGTTAGACTATAATTAAGATTTACCTAAAGTAGCACCAAAATGCCTGTGATAATTAACTAATTGCTTGTGGTTTTTAAAACCAAGCAAAACTTTGTCACATTCAAGTTTGAAAATGTGAGTATTTCGTAGTTTTCCCCATTTTATAATCAAGGAAAGGTGAATGTATTTGAGTTTTGGAGCAGTTATCAAATGAGCAGTTTTGATATCTTGAGACTTGATGAAGATGATGATGATGATGAGATATATTTCATTTTATTTTGAATATATTAAATGACTAATCTGCTCATCAAAAAGAAAAAATACCTACAGATTCCCTAACAAATAATAATTAGTTGCAGCCCTGACATGTTTTTTTTAACATGACTGACCGTATGATTTCTTGAGGTCTTCAGGTCTACTCGCTTTAACGATGAAGAAGCTTCCACCATTAAACTTTTCTCCCGCTGAACTAGTGCCATTGTAGAACCTGAAGTGACCGCTTAAACGCGTGATTGCTCAAATAAAGGCCTGTTGCAAATGCGATGAAGACATCAGCTGCCGCGAATGGTTGAGGGAATTCAGCGGATCCTGCTTCTGTGCCCACTCCTACGCAGGCCTCCCACACCGTTATCAGGCACTATGAATAATCTATTCAGAGCACTCCACCAGTGTGATAATATGTTGGAGGGACCTGCCAGTTAATGATACACTTGTGATTCTGTGTATGAAAGGTTTACAGACACTGAAAAAAAAAAAAAACGCTTCCAAGAGCACCATTTGGTAGTCTGAAATTTTACTTTCTTGTTTAGACTCCCATGAAAGACCTCCTTTCATTCTGCACATTATGTGTTGGCATTACACACTAACAAAGGATATAGTTGGATATAGTAGATATAAAGCCCCCCAAACTTTCCTTGTTAATCTTTTTTTCCCACTTTCACAATAAACTACCTACACATCCTACACATCCCTGGAACAGCAACGGGAACAAACATTGCTGCAGGTTATGCAACTCTTTCCATGGGCTGACTACTGGGAATTGTTTTCATGTTATGCACAGAAGAATAGTTTTTTTCCACATAATGAAACTGGCTGGGAGAACTGCACACAAAATTAGTTATTTTAGGTGACAGTGCTGCGATTTAAAAAGGAAGAACATGTCGGATTTTCCTGAAGAACAATGTACAGTCTCTTACAAACATCACTTATGAGCCACTAGAAGTGTGCGGCAGTGGTTGTGTATTCTTAATTTGCACCAATAACGACAAGGTGACAGATCATAAACTCATCAGATTATGTTCTTCTGGTGTCTTTGAGCCACAGAGGATGCTCCAGGTTTGAATATCGGCCATATAAACTGCAGCAAATCCTACTAAAGCTGCGAAAACGGATTTTTGTGGCCACTTTGGGGCAGCAGAAACAACCTATGAACTGGAGAGGATGAACGTTGCACTTACACTCGTCATATTTGTCACATTTGGCTGCCAGAAATGACTCCAAGCGAATAATAATGCTGCTCTCTGCATACTGGATGTCAGTTTTCTAACACATTCATCATATCGACTATGTGTTGATAATATGCTGCTTGAAGTAGAAAAAAAAAATCAATTAATGCAGGATTTTCTTGTTTATATAGCACTTTTGATGCTGAATATTTTTTTTTGGAGAATTAGCTGAAAGATGGTGGTTTCTGTATTAAGGCTTTGTTAAATTCCTTAGATTTCAGACTGTCTGCGTTAACGCTTATTGAAAATGTGGATCTCTAAAAGCCTCCATTTTACCCGAAAGCGTTTTCTCTCGGAGATGTTAGCGCTCCAGACTGCTGCGAACCTTGTAAATGTTCAATCTTTGAGTACCACTTAGTCATCAAGCTTAAAAGGGACTGCTTATGTTTGTAATGAGCCAAGTTCATCCCAATTACGTAGGCATCAGAAGTGGAGAATAAAGCAGATAAATTTAAAGCGTGCAGGCTTTATTCAGATTAAAGACAATAATATGACCTTGAAAGGCGTCTGTTTTGGCGTTTATCCCCTTTATTTTGTTGCATCATTTAGTTAAATAATCTGATGACTTGAAGCGGTGAAAATGATTTTTTTTATTTTTTGCCAAACAGCTCCAAACAGCGTCTTCTTTTCCTTCGGCGAGACAGACTATTCATTAAACCTACAGTTTGTTATGCCAAGCTTGGTGCCGCTCATCAGAGACATTTTTGGAGACTAACAAAGTGCGTCTCCCTTTCATGTCAAGGAATCGAACAAACAAAGGGAAGATTATGCAGCATGTACACCATCAAAAGCCTCAAAAAAAACATTTTCACTTAAAACTCAACCTGCTACAAAGTATTTGCAGCTTTTCCTCTTTCCTTCTACAAATTCCACCAGAAAGAAAAATGAGGGATATTAAAATTTTCAGATTTTTAAGGCAAACATAAATTCAAAAAGCTGTTTTTTTTTTTTCCTTTCGATCAAGTCAGAATATCTTGTAAACCCGCAGGTACTAGATGTCCAAAACAGATCATTTCTTTCACATGATGTTTACCAAGTTAGTATACGAACGGGCTGAGACACATTCCTCTGTCTGCTGCAATTTTCCAGAGGACATCCTCACATCCCTGTATTAACGTCAATTCAATCAATACTTTCTATTTAGACGATGAATAGATTTACGTAATTGAACCTCCGGGGCTTGTCAGCACGACTCAATCATTTATCTAAATGGTTAAACAGCTCACTGATACCTGTTCTAATTATATGAACTGCTGCAGTGAGCTGAAAACATTAGAAGCTGGAAATGAAAGACGGCAATGATGTTTGTAGGGAAAAAAAAAAAGAAAAAAAAAAAAAAGACTCCATTCTGCCCGTGTTTCCCTGCTCACAGCAAATAGGCCACTATTAACCAGTCTATGCTCCATGCAGATTGTATGAATATAAATAACTGTTTTGTTGAAACGATGTCTCTCAAAACATCTGCGTGCATCGTGCATATTTCCAAGACCGAAACCAGCTGAGGGGATTTTCTCTGATGTTCACATTATCCTTAGACAAACACAAGACAGAGATTTCCAAATCTGTCAAAAGACTCTGTGCCATCTCTGACAATTCATGTACAATTTCAGTAACAAGATGACAGATTTGTTTTCTGTCTGCATGATGTGAGGGGAAGAGCATGAAAGTTACTGCAGCAGCAGCAGCGATAGTTGCAGCACAGATACAGATCGACATCGTCTTAACTGTGGTGGAAACGAGGCAACACATTTTCTTTCAGTGTTGCATTTTTCTTACAAAGACGTCACACTTCATGCTTCTCCATTGCACCTGCGGCTCATGCCTTCCTTCCAATTGCTCTCCTCTTTTCAGCCACACTGGGTGTCTAAATGCAGCAATTAGCCGAAGTCATTTACATCCCAGGGCTCTATATCAGGCGAAACTTTTCTCATCTGATTACTTTTGTGTTTCTGAGGTGCACTTCAAAGTGTCGTACAAATGAGGGAAGTGTATTTAGGTAAAAGTGAATAGATCCTTGTAAAGATCCTTTAACGCCACGATTAATGCTCTCGCTTGCTTTTGCTAAATTGTTCAGAGATGGTGGCGCAGGCCTGTTTTTGTCAGATCTCAGAGAAATGTTTCACATCTCAAAGGGATGGAACAAACCTTAATTCGGATGCGCTGAAGCTGAAGAAACCAGGCGTTTAGCTTTGATGTTGCAGGAGTTTTTTTCCTTCATTTTTTTTAGCGGTGCTCAATCTGAATAGTTTGCTGCTCACGAATCCCATCAAGACTTACAGAAATATGACAGGCGGCGACCTCGTGAGATTACAGTAGATTCTCCCTGGAAGGTGTCTTTCCGCCCCCAGAACGTGGCGGTTACTCAGCTTTATGGTGAATTAAAAAAGGGTATCAGAAACAAAAAAAATCCTCACAAAACCAGCTGTAAAGAAAATTAACTGTTAAATGTCACACAACAGGTGGTTCCCTTTCCGGCCACCTCCACCTCCGTTAGTCATTGATCTGATGGGGAACAATGGTGTTGCATAATGATGACATTTAACATCTGTGCCATGAAAGCTCTTTGCTGCCCCTTTTTTAAAAGTGAAAACATTGTATAGCGCCTCATTAAACCACTTTATTTCCTAACAAAAGACACAGCAATGTCTAGTTTTGTCTGCTAAAGTACAGAGAGAGATCTCTACCCTCCGTCTTTCATGCACCTGTCGACATACTTGAGGCGCACTCTGCGTCTGGCTTATAGTTAGGAGGGTTTTTTTTTTTATATAAATCACAGACAGAGCAGCATGCTGCGGATATTTTGTCCTGCTCTCAATAACAGCATACTGGGAGCAAAACACTGTGCTGAGACAAAGATCTATAATATTGTGCAAAGGCTGAGTCCTTGCATTACTATTTGAAATGTCTGTGCAGATATGAAGGAAAGAACAGGTTGTTTTTTTTTCCCTTTGCACAGCCTGGTCAACACATTTTCTCCATAGCAGGGCTCACAATACCGTCTGATTCCTTTAACTGATAATGATCCCGTGTCACCTTCAGCACGTGCGCGGCCCCGACCATGACACATGTGCTCGCTGGTCAGATGAGATGCCGGCAGATATGACATCCAGATATCACAGTTTTACAAGCTGGTTATATAAAGCGTGTCCTTCAAGCCCCCCAGAAAAATCAAGCCCTATTGATATTCAAAGCATGGCCACTCCGTTAATGGTACCATAGACTGAAAAAGAAGTGGAAAAAAACATTTAATGGTGAATGAAAACCAATAACTTTGATAACTGATTTTTTTGTCGAGTATTTGGTGTCTTATTTTATATTTAAGATTTTGGTTGGAAGTCCTGAGCTGATCCTGAGAATTGGATTAAGGTCTTTAGCTGGTAAGTCCCAAGTATCTCTGTAAAGACCTCAAGAGGAAAAAAAGGGAAAGGGAAAGGGAAAAATAAAAGATAAAAGCTGCAGTGTACCACATATTTTGGTGATTTACGAGCCAGAAATAAAAGCTGGTGTGCAGGTTATGAGGAAGCCGTAAATGGCAACTGTCATTACAGCTTGACTGCCATTAGATCCTATCTGAAATTACACAAAGAAATCAGGATTATTCTTTATGGAGAAATAATTGTGGGGATTAAGTAATTATTGACAATTGAAACTAATTATTAACTAATCAAACTAGTTGACTAAATGGAGGCTTTAGATGCCGCATGTATGGTACGTCACTGACTTACAGCCACATCAGCTCAGCAGCGGTTCAGCGTTGATTTTTTTTTTAGCAGTGCTTGTTATTCATTCACGTTTTTCAAGCTCGTCTGCAAATTTGAACGAACCAACTCTGCCATCGCTTTCTTCCAGGCCTCCACTGTGCAGATTAAACGAATACAGAGGAGGAAATAATTAATTAAAAACATGTTCTACAAATGTTTTCTCCTAAAGACATTTTTCATATTTCGTATTTGAAAATATGAAATGGCTGCTGTCTGATAGTAATACGTCGGGGATTGTTTCACCCCAGAACAAGCAGGAATTACTGGGCCAGCAGCATTAACTAATAAAGGGAGTGTTTATCTTCCAAAGGACATGTGTCATTTGAATTTCCGCACAACTTAATAGGGCTTGAATTCGAGGACAAAGCACAGAGAACTGCTGCAGGACACACGGTTTTAGTTAGCTCATTAATTGGGTGGCAATTATGGAAACAAATCCTTCAGGCTGTTCTGTTTACTGTGGCCATACTGAATCCTGTATACTGCTCTTGGACCCATTAGAGATCGTCTCTTCGTCCGGCTGTAAAAATAAAATGTAAAAAGATGCTCCAAGCTTGAAGGGAAATGTCCTGAGATAACTAATGCGGTTCATTAAAACTGTTTTGGTTTTATGTCTCATCCTTTTCAGACACAATACTGCTCTATCAAAGCATCTCCATAATGAGTTAAACAAACATAAAAAAAGAGAAACCGCACAAAGAACAGCAAAACCAGACAGAAAACATCCAACAGTTATCTGTCGCATTCATAATGCAGTTGTTGCTGGTGTAGTTTGTCACTTTTTATACAGAAGAGCATTTACTTCTGAAGGATTTTTGCCCACGTTTCCCATAAACCAACTTTAAGATGAAAGTGAAACGCTGATGTTTGTCACATCTGAGAGTTTCCTCTGGATATTTTCCCGACGCGCGAGAATGTCGAGGAGAGTTTAAAGTAGTTTGAGTCACAGTTCGTGACACGCCGTCGTTCTTCAAAGCAACAAATGGAACAATTTTGTGAAAGCTCGGAGTCGCCCATCTGGAGCCGACAATGAAAGCGTAAAGACGGCTCCATTTAACGCTGAACAATAGAAAGTTATATATATAAAGCTGCATTTACATACTGTATCCTCTCCACTGAATTATAAAAGCGGGTGTGAAAAAAAAGATTCTATGGTACAAGGCAAATTCATAATTCTCAGAGTGACGGTTGATGATGATCCGTAGACATCAGATCATTTTCTTTTCTTCAGATTTGATTAATATTCTATCATAGCTTGTGTGAAATGCTCCGCAATCAAAGTTAAACATTAATGTTGTGGAAAACTTTATTTAACTTTATTTTATGTTCAAACTTTTATATTGTGTTTTTATTGCCATTTCTATAAATCAGCTGAAATGATTGATCAAACCACAGAAAATGAACCAGCAACAATTCTGATGATTCTCACAACATAACAATGATCGAGTAATTGTTTAAGCCCATTTTTGAGCAAAAAAAGCAAAAGAGTGTTATTGTTCTGGCTAGTCAAAGTAAATATTTGTAAACTGAATATCTTATCTGAATATTAGACTAAACAGTTTGTCAATTTGACTAATTGATTGAGCACATGATCGAAAGATTAATCGATAATCAACTAAACTGAATACAATAATCTGGAGAAATGAGACGTATTTGAATGTTTATATTTATACACATTTATGCATAGCAGGGAGTGGGGGAATATCCATAAAAAACTTCCTCCCAGTACTGCATTAGATACAGTGCCAAACACTGGCTCGGTTATTCAGTAGAGTCTCATATTTATTGGACAGGCAAACAAATCTGAACACCTGATTCCTCCCCAGATGTACAGCACCAGGCTGCGACACCCGAGATAACTGCTCACAGTATCTCAATATTCATGGCTTGTAGTCTTCTCTTGTGAAATGTTATGGAGCGATGATAAGCTGCAGATGACCATCAGCACACCGCTGAAGGATTAAGGTTGGCAAAGAGTGCAGCTGAATGCAGCAGCACTGTGTACAATAAAACACAGGCTCAGTAGTTTAGATGTGACTATGATACGAGGAAGGGTAAAGAAACTGTCACCTAACCCCACTGAAAATGAGTAAAATGCTTCTCCAACGCTGAGGCAAATACAAATACCCGAGTCTCAGTCTAAGTCTAAGTCTTACACTGGAGACTCAAGTCTGCAGCAGAAAAACAATGGCAGCGGCAGACAGAGGAAATACAGCGTGTAGCACAACCAATTCAGCCCAACACATTTCCACCACTATCTGAATCCACACAATGAAAGCATTAGAAAGAAGAAAAAAACGAGCTCGGCTAGCACGGCACAGTTTTTCACAAACAGCACAGCAGAAATTACCATTCGACAGACACAAACACATTGTCCAAACAGCATCGACACATGTATTTAATGCAGCTGCAGCAGTAAAGCCCTCTTAGTGTTTGCTTACTTTACACACTGGAACTTCACTCCTGACCTTCGGAGCAGCAGCAGTGTTTTGCCGGCTACTGCCGCAGGTGAAAAATGGATTTTCAGTCTCAACTTTAAAACCAACGCGGCCCGAGAGGTCATATGAGAGCTTATAAAAAGGTTTTACTGTCTCTGTTTTGTTTCTTTGAATACTATTTAGAGCACATCACACGCACTTACCTCGCTGGAGTGGAGCAGTTATCTCCTCGAGAGAGAGCCACGTGGTCAAAAGTCACAGACAGCAGCAGTGATTTCCAGTTTTGAGGCATGAGGTGAAAGACTGAGGCTCACAGCAGATCTGAACAGCGAAGAGCAGGATGATCATTACCTCCAAAAACAAAAAAGAAGTCTGCTGCAGATTAGCTTGCTTCTGAAATGCCTCATGTGCAGCAGCAGGCCGAAACAGGAGGCCGGGCCTTGACTGATTAAATATCCCGCCTTCCAGCAGAGGGTGAGTTGCATTTGTGTTCAGCTGATAGCAGAGTGAGTCACATGTGAGGAAGCACCTGTTGTCTCATTGGACTAATTTGCCAGCTTTGCAGGTATGAGAATGGGTCCCGTCATCATAGCATGCATGAATGATTATTTTGGATGCATTCACATGTAAACAAGTGCTTTAATCTTATAGCTGGTTCTGAATATTTTATGTACTTTTAGGTTATCACCATATCTTATATAGTGATCATGTGTTTTGTTTGTAAAATCTTGAACAGTCCTGAAGAGTAACTAGTAACTAAAGAAATGTAATGGATCCTCTTGATGGTAAAGAAAAGTTAAAGTAAAGTACAAGTATCTCAAAATGGTGCTTGAGTAGATGTGCTTTCCACTGTCTAAATCTGTGACTGCAGATTTAAATTAAGAATTAAAAAAAAGCAAATACCCAGTTTTAATTAAAACTAAATTATGGAACCACAGCAAATGAAAAAAGACTGTATTTATTAATAAGCAAAGTAAAATATGAGCATGTAGAATGCAGAGTATTCGGGGACATGACATGGCAGGTGTACTTCATCACTTTAATTAGCTTGAATCCATTTAAGACTCAATCTGCAGTTTGCTGCAGATTTATGATACTGTTTTGAAAGAATATGAAAATCATGAACATGTGAGAGCCACAAGAAATAATTCCTAACTAAACTGTCAGGGTTTAATGACCAGCAGATTATTGTGTTCGCACTAATGTAGATAAAGGATGATTCAGTGTGGTCAGACATGGTAGACCTTTGTCTTAACTGCAGCTTCCATTCATGTGCAGCAAAATCCATCATTATTATGCATTTGAATGTTTTTAACCAATTTAAATTCAGCCTGAAGACACTTGTTTTCGCCAGATTTACTAGGTGAATGTTGAATTTAAACCAATTACGACATGCATTAGCCCTTACTTGGGAAGTTTTTTAAAGATAATTTGTGGAAAATGTTATTCAAAGTGGCGCTGCCCCTCCACTGACTTGACACACTCTTCTCATCCCTAAAGAACCATTAAGGCCTGTATATTGAGTGAATTACCATTTCATTTCATATCTCTTTAATTATAGCGTAAATTAGCAAATAACTAAATGTTTTAAAGATTCTTTGTGAGGCTGCTGCATTTTTGTGAACCACTAGTTATTGCAAAAATAAATCTCTGGCATTATTGGATTTGGTGTAAAACATAGAAGTCGTAATTTACCGTAACCGACAGAGCCGCGGTGGGCTTGAGAGAGCGAGAACTCAAAACAGCAGACTCCTCCGGTTTTTATAATCAGAGATAACATGGCCATTACCTTCAATGTAATGACTGCAAGCAGCAGCAGTTATTCAAATCTATCTCTGTAATATGGGGATCAGCACCTCCTCCAGTCACAAACCTCGACAGAAATCATATAAAGAAGGAGGAGAATTACTGTTTTGTGAACTTTAATATAATGAGACTGTTGCCCTGCAGATGAGTTACAGGTTTCATGACTTTATGGAGTGAGCTGCGCATCCACACAGGCCCACAGTGGATGCTGGGAAAATTGCCGATAATGAAGTTAGGCGATGTGTCTCGTGACATGTTGACACTCATAAAGTTGTTGAGGCTCCGTTCTGACTCTCCAAAACTACCATATCCTCTGAATTCAGGAACTGCAGACACCCAACAAAGTTATCAAAGCAAAACAAATCATGCAATACTACTTATTTCAAACAAGGAAAGTTTTGAGGCTCTCCTCTCAGTACGCTGAATGTGGTGATTAACTTTGCCTGAAGCTTGAACACGAAGGATGCTGGCTCATTTTCCTAGCAGGACATCACAGCATCGATTGTGTTGTGTTATGTGCTGGTTTGTAAAAGATGCTCTGTAAAACATTTGGTTGTTGTACCGGGAGTGAGAACAAAGAGTGAAAATCATTTAGTTGCTATGTACCATACTTGTGAAACAAATTACCAGAGGATCTGAGGGGAGCCTCAGCTCTTTGAATCTGTGAAAGCAGGTAATTTTCTACGGCCCTAATGCATTTCATAACCTTTATATTATTTTTGTGTCTTTATTTTATTCAATCAAAAAGTTAGTTTCAAAGTTGAAATGTCCTTAAAGTACTTTGAGGCTGCCTCGTATTGTGTTATATAGATAACTTGTTGCTTGCCATTTATTTCATTGCTCCACAGAACCTTAATTATACATGATATTGTTTGCTTTGTGAAATGACAAGATAAAATGCAGTTATTGTGATATACTGCATGCATTTGGCTCAGCAAACAATGGCTAATTTACATATACTAACAATAAAAAGATCAATGTTCATCTTGTTTTGGCCTCCATCAGCTCCTGAGGGGAACATTTTTAGCTGCTAAATTTTGCACTGTGTTCACTGATTAGCTGTCGTCTGCTGTCTGTTTGCTGTTGAGTGCTGGGTAGTTGGTGCACAGTGGGTTTTAAGAGAGTTTCAGCTCAAAACAGCTAATGGCTGCCACAAATGAGGCTGAGACAGAAACAAATCAATACACCTGTGAGTAAAATGACTTAAATGGATTTGGCTAAAACAGCAGTAAAAGGAGGAGGAGCTGAGTTTCAGTGCCTGGTGGGTCCACAACTACAAGCAACTTAACATTGGGTGCAACAGCTTTAAATTTCAGTCGAGATTGAAAACACAAATGCATAAAATGCTATAAAAATACGCTGACATATACATCGCTTTAGGTCTGGCAGACAGTCTGCAGCTCTTTGCACCGGACTGCAGTAAAGGTCACTTGCAGATGTAGTTTTAAACATGCCATTAAACACACAAAGGCCCACTCGTTTATAGTCGCTGCCAAAGATACATGGGATGAATGCCTGACTGTTGACCTGAATTAGCTGTTTGATGCCTTTGGCTGCGCCGTGGGAAAAGGACAGTCTGCACTTTGAACAGTGACTGTCAGTCAACTGGTTTCACACCCGCTTCAGGTGGAATATTGTTAAAAGCAGAGACTTTAAAGATTGAAGCAGGCTGAGGCGGTGACATAGATGAATACAGTCCCCAAGGCTGACATTGAGTGAGTGACGCTATCATTAAATGTTCCACCTCATACATATCTACTCATGGTGACATGGAGTGTGTCTCATTTGCATTTCAGCTTGGCTATGCCACTTTACCTCACATGCCCTCAAGATCTGTCAACAATGTTATTTAACCTTCTTGAAAAAAAAAAAAAGTGTGGTATTACATACATTAATTTTACATTAATTTATTACCCAATTATGTGATTTTTTTCCTATTACTTCATACTTTCGTAGAATTTTTTTCACGACTTAAATAACTTTTCGATAAAACATTAGCTGAAATGTCTTGAGTGCAGACTTCAGCCGTCTTGCAAGATTTGGAAATCCAATTAAGGTGATACACAAAATTGCTCAACCAGAGTAGATTTGTTTTCGTCTCCCACTTTAACACCGGCCTCACGATGATAGGTTACTCATCCATTGTCACTGTGATTGCACATCCAGTGTGGTGATGGAGAATAAGCTAATTTCAATTTTGTCATGGATAATGCCACCTGATTTTCTGCTGCTGAATCTCAACAAAACATCTGTCAAAGTATCCACATAAATCATCCCTGACAGGGTATTTAAAAACAAATACACATTAGAATCATAAATGCAGAGTCACGGCGACTCAAGCTCAGCACCAGCAGACGCACATTTGGCACCAGATCATCAGTTGCATCTTCGTCTTCTTCTACTTCTATCAGCGTCCATCAATTACACTGATTGATAGTGACATTTCATTCCATGTTATTTCATAACTTGCGATTGCTTTCTGTGCAACAATGTAAATCTGTAAACAATGAATAGCAGTGCACAAACAAGGGGGACAGCAGTCTTTTGTGTGTGTGTGTGTGTGTGTGTGTGTGTTTGCGTGAGTGCCTCGTGGGCTGCTGCAGACGCTGTGATGAGAAACAACTTTTCGCCGGCATGAGTCTCATATTTGGATGAACACACAGGATCATGATTTCATTGAGCGCCGATGCACCACTGGCTTGGAGACAGATTTCCTGCTTCATAAAAACACACAAGACTTTGCGCCCAAGAATAATCAATGAGTGTGCTCTGCCATTTCAGCCATGAATCGACTTGAGTGACTTGAAAACGTGCTGCTACCATGCAGAGGAGGAAGCGCAGGTACCGACCTGTGCTACTTATTTTCATTTCATTTTTGCTCTTTCCAAAAGATAGCCAATAATACCCACCTTCGCTCTTGCTGAGCGGATGCAGCTATTTTCAAGTTCTGCCCCGCGGTCGACCTGGCTGTTATATTGGAATAAACCTCTGAGGCTGTGAGAGTGCTCAACGAACGGTTTTCAGTGATGAGAACTTCTTTGTCAGCCTCAAGTTTGTCACTGAGGGAAAAAGAAATATGAAACAATCCAGCCCAGTCGTCCCAGAAATGAGTGTTCATACTGGGTGATTCTGCGGTTTGCAAACATCCTCCAGTGCCAACATCCGGAGCCAATGTGAAAAGCAGAATGCAATTTCTGTAACGCGGTGGAAACTGGGAACATGGTTTGGAGGTCAGGGTGAGTAAATACGCAGGTGTCACGGCGGTGCCAGGACACCCAGGCTGGTTCCCTGCCACACTTCAGCATTTAATGTTGCTGGATTGCAGTATTTTAGGGAGAATCGTCCAGGCACCGCTACCTCTCTGCAGAACATCTACCACCGCAGAGCCCACAGGAGAGCCTGCAGCATCATCAGACCCCTCCCACCCCCAGCACACACTCCTCAGTCCTCTGCCCTCTGACAGGAAGGTACAGAGAGTGAGGAGCAGGACCTCCAGGCTGAAGGACAGTTTTTATTCAGAAGCCATAAGACTCAGAAACAGATGCAGTCCTCTACCCCTGCCCCCCTCCTAACCCATCCCCACCACACTGTGGATGTGCAATATCATCAACCCCTCTTGTGCAGTAATATTTGAATGTATGTCGTTTTTGTGTTTATCTCTTCCTGTTCATCTGGCATTGAAGATGGAAGAGCAAGGTAAGAATTTCATTGTACAGTTAAACCTGTTTTTATCTGCGCAAATGACGCTAAAATGCTTGAGTGTTGAATCTTGAATGTGGATTAAATTGTTCTATTTGCATTGGTAACTCCACCACTGTGGGCTAGAATGAAAAGTCTCATGAAAACTATTGATGGATTGCGCACTTTTGCACAAATATTTATGTTGACAAAACACCTAAAACTGTGCAGCCCCCTGATTTGTTCTCCTGCGTAACCTTGTTAATTCTGTGAAACAATTTTTTTGTGCAGATTAAATGTCAGACTTCTTCAAGATTTATGAGTTCTAATCAAAATATTTACCCTCTGCCATAATCTTTTCTTAACCAAACGTTTTAATCAACTTAGCCTTAACCTCAAATTTCAGTCAACAGCAACATCGATTTTTCTTCTTGATCACGTTCGAGCTCGTGGTAAAACCAATATGTGGCTGAATATTCAAACAGCTCGATGCAATGCTGCGAAACAGTAATGACTTTTCGAACCGGCTGTGTAAAAACGACCTGTAGTTGTTTGTTGTTTCGTTCTACTGAGCCGTGACTCTTGCTGGCGACTGCCCTGCAAGAACAGGGCTGGCTTAGGTGTGTGTGTGTGTGTATGTGTGTGTGTGTGTTCGTGGCAGGCTCAGTGAGGGTGGCGATGCAAATGATTTTCACTCAACATAGTGTTTTACTTTTGTTGTGTTTCTCATCAGTGTTTTTCTGTTGTTATTGACTCTTTTCCCCCCCTCCCGAAGTAAATGTGAAGCAAATGTGGTGAAGAAAAAAAATCCCTGTTTCAACATGCAGCAGTGGAGCAATTGTGTTATCACCATGACTGCAAGCCTTATAAACTTTCACTCTTAAGTAATAAAGCCTCAAATTAATCAGGCAAATCGCATTGTCGCGTTTCGCTATCGGTGGCCCAGGCTGCAGTGTTTCATCAACACCCAGCGAGCCAATACAAGCAGCTTTCCAAGGGAAGCACATCGGCTGTTTGGAAACCGCTTCTTCGCGTCCTGAATGAGGGATTGAGAGCGGCTTTGGCAGAGTTCTCAACAATGTAACGTAAATTGAGGCTGTGGGCCACAGAGGATTCAGGCTTCCTCATTCCCGGCCTCAATTGGTCACATCTGATGGAAAGAAAAGAGTTTCAGGCATTCCTTAAAGAGACAATCAGAGTGAAGGTCACTGTCCACCACTCTGTTTCTTTAGGTATTCTCAGTGCTGAAATATATAGATATGTGAAACTGAAAATTGCCACTGGCGTTTCTTTGTTGTACGATAGAAGTTGCAAAGTATTGTTTCTTGGAATAAAGTCAGTCTGAGTGGGGGTTTTCTTCTGTCCTCTGTTGAAAGTGTTTGTAATAGAAGAACCAAAAGTTCAAAATGATATTGTGCAATGTTATAAATGTGACAATTTATAATAAAAACAAATATAACAAAGAAGACTGCGTCCATAGTCAACAGTGGATTGCAAAACAGGCCTAGGGACCCAAGGGGTCAGGCGCCAAAGATGTGAGAAATCAGCTACAAAGACTACAAAAACATACAAAACGACCAGACAGAGGCACAAAATGAATACAGTACATACAAAACAACCACAGAGAGATGTCAAGGAGCAAATATACATGCAAAAATGACCATATAGATGCATAAACAACTACAAAGACATGCAAAATGACAGCAGTCATTTTAGTGGCTAAAAGTCTTTCTGCTATGTAAGACGGGTGGGGGCCTTTTTGCGTTTCTCTGCCCAGCGTCTCATTGTTCCACAATCCACCCACAGTTGTTGAATTTTAACCAAATATCACACTTTCTGTCACATACGTTCCTCCAAACAGATGGAGAATGAAGTATTAAAACTCATATCAGAAAGTACCACCAGCATTATATTTTAACCGTCTGCAGTAATGTCCTGATCCGAAATGGCTCAGTAACTAGGAAGCCTGTCAAAAGGTGAAATATGTGCCTCTTGTATATGAGACATCAATAATATGGATGTTCTATCCACAACTTGCTCCTTTGATTAACTCGCTTCATTCAGATCAACTCTCGTGGGCTTGTTTCAGTGGCAACTCCAATCGATGACCCTTTCTGTTTGTTAAACAGTCACATGATCCTGAGTTGTATTTTTAGCACCAGGGACATAATCATTTATTGCATTGTCACGCTGATTCCAGATTATGCGGTGAATAATTTATGTGTGCCATAAAATGTAAAAAATGCAGCGTCAGGCATATGACATTGCATTATAGCGTGGCTCATGATGTTTTCTGCTGTCAGACTTCATATTTTTAACATAGCACAACTGAAAGTGCCCTCGTGATTTACTTGTGTTGAATCAGTATCACTTAATTCAAAGCTTAGCTATCGTATTTTGGTTCCCTTGTCTAAACACATAATTCTTTCAGAATTCGAATTTTTTTTTGCTCTCTGTGGTCGTCTCGTGGACTATGTGTCTTTTAGTGATAGAGAAGAACTAAAGCGGGACAATTACTGCGACAAGCTCCCTTCATTAAAAGAATTGAGACGTGTTATTCCCACGACTTTCAGGCTGACCTCACTTCATAATGATCTGGTTCTTCTGTGTGGACGTGGGCCGCTCTTCCCTCTTACGGCTGAAACAACAGAGCCAATCTCACGAGGGCTGGTAAGCTGCTGCACTGACAGTGATTGTCAGCTACAGTTAATGTGATATATGGACGAAGTCTTAAGAGCAGCATGGGAGGCTGGTGGAAATGGCTCGCTTGCTTTTGAGAGAGGGATTCTCCTCGAACAATAACTATCATGGCTTTTACTTAAGATGGAATTGGATTAAACCTTTCTGCATTTTTATTTTCTTGACATCTGTGTTCTGGTCCCCAGCAGCGTGCCATCAAAATCTGTTGGTGCAAACTGACAATGGGCCCACATTGATCATTTATCCAGCCAGACAGCGCCGCTCAGCAGAGGTCAGGATTTTAGCCTCATTTGTCATTTTTTGTTTTCTTTAATTCACGCTCAAAACACATCTCCCGTTGAGAGAAACAGGCAATTGTTCTGCATGAACGCAGACAAAATGCAACAAATACTTTACTCCTGACTCAGTCGATTGAACACAGGAATGATCTGAAGGAAAATGAGCAGAGCAATTGCAGGTCTGTGACTGCTGATAGTAATACTTTTTCAGCAACAAGGTGGTCAAAGATATTGTCATTTTCATTTGGTGGATTATGATGGTTAAACTGAAACTTATTTCAAGAATTTAAGAATTTATTGTCAATTCACAACAGTTGACGTCAAACAATCATTGTCGGTAAAATTCTTAAACCTCCCTAAACAGTGCTAAAATAATATTAACAGGAATAGAATCACTCATACAAAAAATACATTAAAGAAATAAAATATAAAAATAACTAAGAAAATATACAACTAGAAGAGATATACAATAGAATATACAATCTACAATCTTGTGTTATTATGAAGTGAATTATTATTATTATTAGTAGTAAAAGTAGTAGTGAGTTTGTTTACTATGAATGTTGAATGAATTAGTTATTATTATGAATTATTATAATCATTATTACCTTCTGTAGGTTGAATAATTATTAACCATCCCTCAATGATTTAATTAATTTATATAGAAACACAACGCTTAGTTTTTAAACATGATGAAGAATTTACAGCCGTGAAAGCAGCTGTATGTACTTTTACCATGTTTACCATTATACTTTGGTATGTTAGCATTTGCATATTAACACTAACTCAAAGTCAAACCTCAGATGACGGGATTGTCATTATTGTCACAGATCATTGTTGGACAATTTTTTACTACATAATGGCTTTGAAAAGTTCATGTCAAGTTCAGAAGGGTCAACTGAGGTATCATGATTGATCCTGAGATGGATGTGGCTTCAGGTACCACATTTCATGGCTGTCACATCCTGCCTGTCTCGCCTTTTCTCGAGCCACATCCCCATTTCTACAAACACATTCGCTATCATTAACTTTGTGTCCAACAGGTGCCCTCTGGCTTTTTCTCCTTTCCCAGTCACCTCACTCCCACATCCAGACGCTCCCTCCTGCCCTGCAGTGACTCCTTTCCCACGAGTCCCAGTCACCTGACCTTTTCCTCCCACCTGCTCGCCTGTTTCCACTTTCCCTAACACCTAACCATCCCTTTTTACACTCGCTCTTTGTCTGTTTGCCTCTTTTGAAACTTGTAACCAGCTGGTTTTGACCCTAAATCTCAACTTTTGCCTCTTTGGAAATCCCTGAACTGTATCCATCTCACTATACTGTCTGCTTTTGGGTCATTCCCGCTGCTATGTTCACACCAATCATGATGATGGAAATCCAATAGCTGGGATATAAGACGCAAAACCACAAATCTAAACGTCCTGAAAAAGGTAAAAGTCAGACGTACATCAAAAGTCAGTGGGGTTCATCCTCCTTGGACCATAAATGTCTTTGGCTATCCATCCTGTAGTGTTTGTGAGCTAAACTACCTACACTGCCAGTAATTGAGCCACACCGGTAGCACCTGGAAGTTCATATTTTATAAAGTTTTCACCTGACAGAAATGTACTGTTTAAGTTTTACAGGTTAATTTAAGTATTAATATTCACTGTATCATATATATATGGCTGGACAAAGAAATAATAACTGATTATGAATGTAATCCAGGTATTCTGATGCACAATACATGTAGTGGCTACGATGTCAAGGCGGAGCGCTCGTATGAATAAGAAATCACACTGCACTTGATTAGTAATACATACGCCGAACCTTAAGGACGGACGGGGCCTCCTGTTGCTGCACCTGCTGCATAAACAGGACTAAATGATAGAACAGGAAATTCCATCAGAGCGGGTTTGTTATTCGTGGTGTCTCAAGTCCAGCTGCGATCATTTCATTTAGCCAGCTCCTTCTCCGCATTACTGTCAAAGTGGCAAGAATCGTTTGTGGTCACACTGCAAGTTAGAAACACTGATTACAAGAGAGTGCTCTAACTCGGATGAAGCGCTGGGACTTCGCCGTCTCATCTCATGCAAACAAAAACTCTTCCTGTGGTGTCAGAGTGTAGAGGCAGAGAATGATTTTCCTGCTTTTTTTTTTGACCTTCACATGACCAAGGTTTTTTTTTTCCATGATTGAAATCTATTTTTTGAGAGAAAATTGCTAATGCAATTACATTACATAAGCCAACACAGAGTTGCTGCAAATACAAGGGTCAGTAATGTAGAGAAAAAAAAACCATCCAATCCAGACATTAAAATAAACCATTTACTGATAAACTAAAGAGGGAAGCTTTTGCATTAGCTCCTTTCACGTAAATATATGCACATACCATATAAACCCCGAAGCATAACCACATATTACTTGATGCAAATAAGTGAGGCACTTGTGTGTGCTGTATACAGGATGTTTCGCCGCTGCGCATGTGAGAGCCTCCGTCTATCTGAAGACAAGGGCAGTGCGACCTGTTCAGTTTATGTGGTGATGAAAGATCATTTGGTTTTTGGCTGCCTTGACACTGGTGATTTTTCACTATTAGGTTCCATTAGCTCGAGTTTAAGGCTTTATCAAGAAAATGATCTGGCTTCGTTTTCTATCACAGCATCAGAAAATGGTGGCGAAGTGTCCCAACAAGGGTTTTTAAAGAAGCTGGAGGAGAGCCAAGAAAAGAATTGTTAGCCTTCAAATGCCATGAAAAGTAAGAGCACATTTAGGAAATTATTTAGTCAATGGATAAAGACTTTCATTGAGAGGTATTGCAAATATTACTATCAATTTAAGATTAAACAGTGCTCACTAAAATGCATTTGTTTTGGACGAGAACGTATTCATCACCATGCATGAACACATCAAATAAACCTAGGACGCACAGGGTTTGATTTATATGCTCTTTCCTGTATTAAATCAATACGGCTGATATGAACATGTGATGCATATGCACGTATGCATACATAAATACAGAAGTGAACATTTCACTCAATTTGTGTTCACTTACAGTTACGCTGAAGTGCCTCCACACAGGACCGGCTCAGCAAAGAAAAACTCGTAGTGATGGCTGTTTCCAAAAGAGCTTCTGGGCACCTCAACATTTTAGGGGGATGAGATCAGACTGCACCCTCTCATGGTTGTTCGTTCAGAATGGACCTGCAGCGAGAGAGCCTTTGCATTTGCTTCTAGAGTGGTGGTGAAAGCTGGAAAGATTCCCACTTCAGTGACACAATAACTGTATGTTTAGAGAGTTGATGGAGTCAACTTAAAGATACTGTGAGTTAATACGACCTCTATCAAATCTGGGTTTAATTAATGATGTAAAACAGGGATTTTTGTATTCTGAAGTCAGATAAATCAGAGATCTCACAATTTTTTCACTTTCCTTTTAAGTATTGTGACTTAAATGAATGTTATTTACTTATGTTATTTACAAGACAAACTCATAATTACAGTAACTTTGACATGAATGTGACAGAAGCAGAAAGACTGACAGCAGGAGGAAAGACCAATGAACATGTGAAATGTTTGTTTATCACGTAGAGAAACAGAAACTTAGGAACAGCAATTTGTGGTTTTACATCCTGTAAGTATTTCTTGACAAACTATTAATACGACCACCCGGCACTTCTGTGCAGCTTCTCGACCGGTTGCCTGGCAACCTTACTGTGACAAGACCGCGGGAAGTCACTTTGCCTGGCTGTTGTTCACCAAGAAATGATTACACAGGCACATAAACCACCCCTGAAACCACATAATATTATAAAATATAAAATACATTAATTTAACTATGTGGGCTTTTGGGTAAATGAGTTTTCCTGCAGAGCTTGCAGCACCAAGATTTCAGGTGTGAAGTACTCGCAGCCCAGCATGATGCAGGCAGTAATACAGCAGGTTTGGCTCAGTTTTTAGCCCGTGTTCACTTATTGCCACAGGTGAAAAAAGGAGAGGTGATGCAAACTTTTAAATATCAGGCAAATCAGCTTTTTACTATTATAAAAATTACATAATTATGTCCTACATTCAACTGTCCTGACAGTGAACAACTAATGCCTGGAAATCCCTTTTCTCGCCCTCCTACCATCTCAGCAACCTTGACTAAGCCCGATAAAACTACAATGATGCCCGTGGGAAAAGAGGCGCAGAGCAACAAGCCTAAAATACCAGAGTTGCTTGTCAGGCAACATGTTTGCTGCAGCTTTGCTCTTTCTTTCCCGTTTCATTTCACAACACCAAAGGACCATGGCAAGATGCTGAGGAGAAAGGATGATAGAGCAATTCTGAAACAAAATCAGAACAGTAAAACTGGAAACAAAGAGACTGCTCATCCCGCTGTGTGTGTGTGTGTGTGTGTGTGTGTGTGTGTGTATGGGGGGGGGGGGGGGGGGGGCACCCCCCCCCCCTAAGAGGGCCCCCCCCCCCAAACCCCCCCCCCCCCCAAAAAAACCTCAAAAGGTTGGAGGGGAAAAAAAA
>JBAJHX010000039.1:6107848-6118426 GCA_037176925.1 Amniataba percoides | reverse complement strand
CCCCCCCCCCCCCCCCCCCCCCCCCCCCCCCCCCCCCCCCCCCCCCCCCCCCCCCCCCCCCCCCCCCCCCCAACCCCTCCCACTGAGAGGGCGTCTCCTGCCGAGGCTCTCCTGCACCTGAAAAAGAATTGAAAAGTGTGAGGGTGGCAGTAAAAAAGACTATTTTCAATGAATAAGGCACATGCAGAAAAAAATGAAGCCATCATGTGGTGAGGCAGGGTGGAAGGAGGAGGCAGATATAGAGAGTTAATGGGACTCAGGTGCTGCTCGTTGTCTCATCAGGCCGCCCCTCACCTCTCTCCGCCTCCTGACCAACAACCCAGCTCGGCCCTGCTTGCCACACACATCCATCTTTTAGTGGACATTTTTTCTTTTCTTTCCCTCTCTCTCTGCCTTTCGCATTGATATTTTTGAATATTGTGTTTTCAGTTTGCAAGAACTTGAAGCCCCTTTTTCTTGTTGTTTTGCACTGACCACTATATTACCTTTAGATTCTCTTAAACAGATACTACAGCAGAGAGAGATTAAATAGTTGATTATAATGGATCATAGCACTGTATGTGACATGTTGTCTGTTTGGATCATTATTGTATGCCAACACCGATGCTTGTAATCTACACCATCTTGAAACTGAAAAGTTCTCCAGGTTAACGCGGGATCTTTGAAAATTATATGAATATTTAAAATCACAGCTTGAATCGAACGAGAGTCTGAAACGTAAACGAGCATAATTCAATCCTCTTGCATAACAATCAGGACGTGTTTTTCCTCAACATTCATCAGCCTCCCGCTGCTCTCCGCTCTCGAAGAATGTTAGGCACCTCGCCAAAACGCGTTGTGTTCCTCTCCCACTGTTAGAATGACATCTTCTCCGATAGGTGAAGTTTTGCACCTTCCAGGAACGAGACAAGTCAACCATAACAACCAGTGGAGCACTGTGGGAGCGCGCAGACAGCTTGTCCGCTCTGTCTCTCATTCCGCTTGAGAAAAACAAAAACCCAACACAGCGCCTCTGGTCGTACAAGCGGCTCTCCGTACAGTGCTGACGTGAACCCAAGGGGGGGCACAACCGTGTCAAGCTCTGCCTTCGGCATCTTTAGAAAGATTAATGAGCGAGCGCGCTCCAAAAGACCAAAAGACTCCCCTGCTTCTTTTCTCACTTTCTAAGTAACCCAGGAGGAGCTTCCAGTCATTACCTGGGATGCTAAGTGGGAGAGTTTTACTTCAGAGTCTCAGATTTGATAAAGATTCTTAATTTATATAATTACAGCCTAGCAAACATCCATAAAATGCAAATAGTCGAAACACAAGTGTAATTTTGTCCCGACGACTAAAACATTTTTTAAATGAGAAGATATTGGCTGAGAGAAAAATGTGCATTTGTGAGTAAATAAAAAGCGGTTTAGCTTATTAATTTGACAATTTAGGGACTTTTTTCATCCCCATGAATCAGCTTCTTGTAGTGCAAATCCAGGAATATGTACAATGTAAGATCCTCTGTCCAACATGCATACAGTCGCATGAAGTAAGATGTCATACAATCAGCCCTTTCACCATCTGTGTTCTGCCCAGTCTTTACTCCCAGTCGTACTTTCTCATGTTTTCCATCCACCAGTAAGGAGATCGCCCCCCCCACACTTCTCCACTTCCCATGAGGTATCTCCCCACCTGTCCCATGACAAGTTAATTAGACGAAAAAGAAAACAAAAAACCCAATTAAAACTTTGAGTGCGTATTTCTGCTCTTTGCACAGTGCGATTAAACTGAGCAGCATAGGATGGACTTAGTTTGCTGTTGCTTCTCTGAAACAATGATGATTCACCGTGAGGCTTTCCTGAGTCACCCTTGCTTTGTTCACTTAGAGCCCTGTTGAGGTAAGAAAAATGCCCCACAAGCATTAAACACAGCAGAACAACAGAGATGTAAAATCTAAATGAAACTGCTGTCGTTGCAGCCTGTCAACTTGAGTAAGGTTTATTTGGTGGCCCCAAATCACAAACAGTGAGTCAGCGGGCCAGCAACATCGGGGCGCCACGTTAGCTTTGGGGTCCGACCACGCTGACCGTGTAATCGCAAAATCCTCTTAAACGTGAACAGGGACCTTTGTTGCATCTTCTCTCTCTCTCTCTCCCTTCATTTCCTGTCACCTCTCCACTGCCCACTGTCAAAATAAAGGCAATATTACTACAAAAGAAAGTCACAGTTTTTTGTTTAAACAGCTCAAGCAGCATGGGAAAAGGAGGAAAAATATGTAAACTAGGTGGTATGAATAGAAATGTCTATTACTTTACTGAATCAAAGAGGGGAACATCTGAAATGAATTTCAATGATATTTGCATTTCACCACTGAATACATTATTCACAGAGATACAGTTCAGTGCTTGTACAAGGCTTTGGGTTTGATTTGCTTTAAAGATCAACCATAAATATGTCTATGTATGGCAATGAAGCTAACACATTTCCAGTTGAAGAGATATATTTAAATAACAGTCTATGGACTAGTTTTTCTAGTTGTTTGACACTTCCTTTATGCATCCATTTTTAGTGTCAGACACCTTTTATGCCTCCAGAATGACATTAATGCATCCAGTATACAGTACTGAGTTGATCTGAGATGAGATGAGATTCTTATACATTAATTCTAAAAGGCATCTTACAATTAAGACCAAAAGAAACCTTTTATGTTTGATTCCAGATGTTAAAACCGCTGATACACATTTATTTTATTATAATGAAATCCTAAATATTGTCATTCTAAATCTGCAACATGTGTTAGTTCATTCATTGTTTTAAAGACAAATAACTACTGAAAGAGTTTTATTGGGGCAGGATGAGCGGATTTGTTCGGCTGCACTGTACTCGGGACCTTCTCCTCTTTCAGTAAAGTACAACAGACAGGCACTTTGAGTCTAAATACTTTCGGCCAGGGTTCAAGTGCAGCAGAGAGTGCAGCAATTGTTCCAGATCCACCTTTTTCTTTGGTGCAGCAGCTTTAATGCAGCATTTTGCTTCTCATTTGAGCGACTCAAATCACTTCAGTTCTTTTGCAGTCGCTGAGCCAATGACCAGTTCATTCTGACACGATTAAAAATTTAGACCCTCGTCGTGAGATGAAATGGCAGAGTTTCACACTTTGATGCCAGTAACCGGGCTCAGCCTTTGTCTAGATGAGCCTTTCTAATTTAAAAGCTTTTTCTTTTCTATTGGAAACTCTGACTGGAGCCTCCACTGTCTTCCTCCCCCCTTCACAAACTCTAATAGGTTGTACATGATGTAAGGCGATCACTATCTTCATCGGGTTTTATGTAGATAAGAAACGGACAATATCTTAACAAGAAAAAAAAATGAGGGGGAAAAACTAAATTCATACCCGCTCATTAGCTGATTCGTGGAAAACACAATATAAAGATCTAACCATTATGGACGCTTGACGTGTTTACAAAGACTGATAAGTGGTCTTTCTCGTCTTCAAAGGACAGCGGCCGATGATAATGAAGCATTATTATTCATCAGCTCCAGAGGGTTTAAAGCTATACTCGCGTTTAAAAGGGTCTGATGAGAAGAGCTGCCACTTTTATGCATAATGTTTCATCAGCTTAGACCTTCCCGTGTAAGTATCGCGGCTGCAAATAAAGAGTAGCGACTAATTAGTTTATGGAAAAAAGCTGTGTGAAAAAGTGGGGATGCAGGAGAAAGTTACGGTGATGACATAAGAAAGGACATTGTTACTGTATGTGTAAACCTCACCTACACTCTTCCTCTTTTTCTGCAGTGTCTCAATATAAAAACTGTTCGTCCGCGCTTGGCAGATGTTTTTACTTGCTGGAGCCTCGTAAACTTGAAAAGAAAGTTCGATAAATTACCTGGAGGAACTCCACATTGGCAGTTCAGAACATTACATTATAAGTTTCCCTCCGCAGTCGCTCTCCATACTCGCTAGTAAATGTCAGGCTCGGCTGATATGGGGATGCAGGATGGTGCCACTGGGTGCATCCTGTGTTTTGTTTGTTCTCCGTAGCCCGCGCTTTCCCTTTCCCTCGTCTCTCTAAAGCGCCTCCCACAACCGGCCTTCACCCTGTTTGCAATAATGCTCCTGACATTTTCCTGCAGGACTGCCGCAATGTGGAAAAAAAGAAGCAAAGATCAAGAGGAGATCGCTTGATTATTCACTGACATGTGTCCTTCTGTATGACTGTGCCAGAGAGGCAGACACAAAATACCTGGATGTTTTTTGGCAGACACCGATGCGTCATGGTGTGAGACGCACTGGAGCGCATGTGACTCCGGTATCATGTTTGAACAGGCATGAATATTTTAATTGCACGCTCCGTTCTTTAAACTCCCACATTTTCTGAGACGCTCGGTTTGTTTAGGGCGAAATTTCCCCATGCCATTATGTCAAATGGCTTGCCAAAACATCCGCATCACCAGCCGAAAGTGGTACCAATAAAAAAAAAAAGAAGAGTCGCAGTCGTCACACCGTCCTGAGATTTCAGATTCATTTATTTGTGAATATGGTATGAAATTATCATCATAATGGTAGTCATTACTTTGTGTCAGTGAATGCCTGCTTGGCTCAGTCTGCTAACATTCAGGGACAGACCCGGGGAATAATGAATGTTGTCAGACGGGCAATTCATTTTGGCAACGCAGGTCAGCCAAGGGAATGAATGGCACGATGGTTAGAAATGATATTACCATTTCTTTAATTTCCTGTCAATTTGAGACTTCCACTGTGTTAATACTGGAGAGACTGTTTGTTTTTTTTTCTCATGGGGACCGAGCTGAATTTAAAAAGGAGACGTCCTTCCTTTTACAAAATGTCAGCGTCGGAGTTTTGCTGCATCACATTAACCTCGTTTTGATGGTTTGCACCCGGAAAAACGATGACGTTTTCTAAATCGGCCTCCTAAGTCCAGCAGTGGTCATAAAAGCGTGCACACGGTGGAGCGGATCGGTTCTGATTTCAGACCATTCAAAAAGCTTTTTTAATTGCATGTCTCTAGCAGGCCTCTGACACCAGAGCAAATAATGGCAGAGCACAAAGGACAGAGGCAGATGTATCTAATAAGAACTCGCTCGAGTGAACACAAACGCATCCATAATAACCTGTAAAAAAAAAAAAAAAAGAAAACACCTGCCTTCAAAAGTCTGTGTGTTCATGCTCAGAAATTTCCAGGTGATGCTTAATTAAGGTGACACTAAGTGGCAGCTAATTATACTCATCTTTATCCTCATAATTTGATCATAAATTACCTCTCACGCATATGCTGACAGAGAGCAAAGAAGGAACCTAATGAAGTTTCTCACCAGCTAATATTGAAATATGTGATGCATTTTGTTTCAAAAGTATTTTAACTGTTGTACGAGGCGTTTTAGCATGTGTCACCTTTAGTACAGCATTGCACTAAAAAAGAGCAGCGGATTTGTTTTCAAAATCTGGGCGATTACATAAGCGATCACAGCATGTCACTGTCAAATCAGAATTAAAAAATTTGGAGCCCTCAGACAGTTTTTCTCTCTTAATTTACTAATATTTACATCTGAACCTGCAGCTGGCCAGAGAAGAATGAATTAACCTGTGAACGAATCATCATTCACCCTGAGCCCGAGTGCGCAGCCACAGTGGAATTTACATAAATCCCACAGTAATTTTGGAATAATTTAAATCTAAATAGCAAAAGGCTGAATAATCAACAAGTAATGAGAAGTAAAATTGGTCATCTGTTCACATCTTTCGCCATGAGCTTCATCAACAGGCATGGCTGTTCCCATTCATTCCAAACAATCATCTTTAGAGGTCAGTCCCCCTCCCATGCAGTTCATTTTACCAGGAGACATGAATGTTTCACTTCCTACTGTATTACTCATCACCCTGAGAGAGAGAGGCTAAATAGCAGCCGGTTTAATTTATTCATGTGGGACATCTCTTCCTTTGCTGCCATAAATGCAAATGCAGACTTGATTACGCTTCTCATTTTCATTTTTGCGGAATGATCAGTCTTTTAAGAATCAATTTAGGAACAATCACATTTCAATAACAACGATAATTTACCAGTCGTTTGAAGTTATGCTACAAAGAACATGTATTAAGCTGGAGAAGGTAAAAAAAATGATGTTTTTCTACATGGGCGACCCTGAAATTGAATCAAAACACTATCTGACTTGAAAGTGCTAAAAATATACTTCTCAGTCAATTCCAATCTATTATCATATCTTAAAAGGTCATTTCCAAGTATTATGCAGTGTATCCATAGCAGATAACACCCTCTAATTGTTGCTTGTCAGGCCTGCTAATTAATCTGTGAATGGCATCATATGGAGGGGATTGAGTGGGATGACATACACGGGGAGGGGAGGTGCTTAAATTAAAAGTTTGCTTTATCTCCCATTTTTACTTGTTGACATTATTAGTCACATCAGTCGATGACTAAACTAGTCTGACACACTGAAACAAAGCTGGAGCCCCTTATTTCAATCTCTCCCCTCTAAAGAGCTGCAGATGGTTCAGGCCACTCACAATAAGGTTAAAACACTACAATTTCGCTGATCTTTTTCGGGGGGAGCTCGAGAAAAACCACCTAGCGGCTTACCTTAGCTTAACTTGCTGATAAATAAAGCAGTGTTTTCCCTCCATCCGTGCTCCCGCGTTACTGAGCGTGTGAGAAAAATGCAAGCTCATAGAGTGCCTACTAAAAGATAAATCAGGCGGCCATTTGCAGCGGGTTCACACTGACAGATTAGCAGCAAGACTGAACGCTGTCTGCTCTCACTGTCAAACATGACTCCTGTAAAATCTTGTCTTTGTGTCTTTTATTATGAAACACAGCACTCCTCTCAAGTGCGGAGGCCAGAAAATACATTTTTTTCAACCTCTTGATCAATTTATTTATGCCATACTGAGCAAACCCTACAGTAAAAATATCGGGGATTTGAGTAACATTACCATCAAAGTGGGTAAAATATTACCACCAAGAACGCATGTTTTGGTTGTTATTCAGTTATTAACGCGGAGGGATGCTGTTTCTGTCATTTCTCTTCTGCTGGCTAAAATGCCCAAATAATGTTAAAAGAAAGGGAAAAAACAAGCAATTTATTTGCAGGAGGAATTATAAGAGAGTCCAATTTGTGCTGTGCCTCTGGTGAACAGGACTGTAAGTCAAAGAAGAACAATTACCTACAAGGTAAAAGGTCTGTGCCATGAATCGCCATATAGCTTTCTGTATATGTGTCTCTGATGGAAACAGCCTTTTATTTCATTACCAGCGGTTCTAAACTCCGGCCAGGCCCGAATCAAATCAGCCTGAAAAAGCACAGAAACAAACTAAACAAATGGTGCTTTCCAAAAGTGTCCAGCACATTGATTTAAAGAAGAATCTTAAAAGAAAATCTGTCAACTGGGCTGAAAATATTTTCACAGGAAATGGACATCTCTTCACTGTCAGAGAGCAGAGCCCGACAAACACTCGCTACGTGCCAAGCTTCAGTATCATCCCACTTCCCATTAGTCATGCTGTATGTGACTCTTATGTATTAGGTTTTCCCTTCATAAGCTCTCAATGAGAGAATGATTACATATTTCTACATGGCTGGTAGTGCAAATTATTAGCATAAGCAGGGCTGCTAAATGACTTTCTGTAACAAAGCAAATACCAAACTGACTGTGTAGAACAAACACTGTGGGGGCAAACAATAACTTGAGAGAAGGCGCAGCATTGGGCTCTTGAGGGATATCACACAGATGATTGTTGCATAGGTTCATATCTACTGATTCGTTACTGCTAGTGTGTTAAGTTTGCAGGGGTAAAGAAAACAGCACCGACGGCGTGTGAAGTGTGTCTGCAGCTGTGAGCCTTACTGATGCCTCAACAGTGCCACCTTTTGATCAAACTTATCAAAAATAAAAAAAGGCCTCCTCTTCAGATTCACTCATCAAACAAACAGTGTGCACTCATGGGAATCTCCAGAAAGCATCTAAATTGTTCGTTTTATGATGCACTTTGGAAAAATAAGACGACTATGATGGTTTTATTGGCTTTCTGTACATTCTAGCGTAGAAATATCTCTCAGCTGAATCCTTCCTGCTGGCGTCTGGCTTCAGAGTCCGAACGCTGCCGAACACACTCGAGAGTTTCTCCTGCAGTTTATGAGCCAGGATCCCATCCCAGTATTTGCAAACCAGCGAGCCCCCCGGCAGTAAAGCCTTCTCAGCCAAGTCCAGCAAAGACAAACACATCTCGATGAGTCTCTCGTGGTCCATCTCCAGGAAGCCGCTGGCGTTGGGCGCCATGTCGCTCAGGATGACGTGAGCCCGGCCGGCGGGGAGCAGCTCCAGGAGCTTGGCGTGCGTGGCGGGGTCGGTGACGTCGTGGCAGGACAGGAAGTGGGCACCGTCCAGAGGCGGTATGTTCAGCAGGTCGATGCCGATGACCGTGCCACGTGGCAGCTCTGGATCTGTGAAGGCAAAGAAACAATTAAACTGTGATTTACAAGGAAGCAAACAGCCACACGCGATGAGCTGCAGATGACACAGTGTAATTATAGCTTAGTATCTAAAAATTCCCATCCTATACCTAAATAATCTGTCATCTGTTATAGAATAAGTCTTTTAAAAAAATAATGCATTAAAAAAAACAATACTAAACTGCCCATTGAGTATTATTCCTGACATGCTTTGGAGGCTGTAATAAAAGCAACGTTGTTTAGTTTTGGTTGGTTGTATTCAGTGTTGGCTGATGGCACAAAAAGCTGTGACCCTGCAAATAGGCTGAATCCATTAGTGGTGGTTTGTCAACCTACGGCCCTTTTAGTACCTTTTTAAATCTATTATTTCAACATTAAGTCAATAATGTGAGATACAAACCACCATGCTAATGTTTTTACTTTCTTTAGACCAAACGTATATTCCTGTTAATCACACTCAAATGTCCCAATGTGAATTTCTTAACTTCTAAACAGTCACTAGTTTCCATTAGGTAGTTTGAAAATCAGCTTGTAGTGACAAATGATGCAGGTTGATAACGCGGTGCAGATTTACAACTACATCACTTAACAACAGTAATAAAACATAGATAAGAATAATTGCAGACATGATAGTGATGGAGATGAACTGCTACAAACTAAGTCTGCATGTTGATTTCCATGATGTTGAAGGAAACCAGCTGCTGCCTATGTGTTATTATGTGAAAACCTCAGATACTTTAAAACTGCAGCACAGCGAGGTGGCTTCTGAGTCGTTTCCCTGCATGTGTGCGAAAAGCCATGCAGAAATGTTTAAATTATTTAGTGCAGAAAGTTCACGCTTTTATTCATTTCTAACAACAAGGACTGTCAAAACATTTACAAAGTACAGCAGCTCCTGCCTGTCAAACTACAGAAATAATTTTGCTTAAACTTTGACGTGATTACAACAGAAATGGGCAGGAGGTAAAAAAAACAAAGATCAAATAATAAAAATATAATGTTAATGTTGTCCAAAATAACCATGTCCCACAGTAACAGGGGCCTTAATAAATATATAATTACAGCACAAACACTTGATTTTCTTAAGAAAAAACCTAGAAAATAGTTTCTCCAGTTTTATTTATTCCTCCACAGTAGCTGCAGTCAGAGAGACGTTTTAAAACCTCTTTGCTTATTAAAGTGAAAAGCACTGAGAGAGTCGTGACATTTAAAGGGGCTGACTCATAAATAAAAGCTCTCTCCACGATAAAAGATCGTGTCGAACAACTGCTGCAATAAAGTGAAGCGAGCCGAGACCGCGGCCGCTTCACGAGGGTCGCCAGGAACTACGCTAAGCCACCTGCCCCCCCATCTCACCTGTCTGAACTGTCCTGTCCCCTGTGTCTCACCTGTCCCCCCAGTCATACCTGTTCCCCTAATCATACCTGTCTCACCTGTCCCCCTAGTCTCTCCATGCCCTCCCTGTCTTACCTGTCCCCTCCAGCTTCCACATGTACCTCCTCACTCCTCCGTCTCCCATGTCTCACCTGTCCCTCTGGTCTCCCCATGTCCCCCCAGCCTCACCTGTCTCCCTTGTCCCCTCGTCTCACCTGCCTCCCTGTCTCACTGTCCCCCCTGTCTCTCCGTCCCTCCAGCCCTACCTGTCTCACCTGTACCTCCTCACTCCTCCATCCCTCGTGTCTCACCTGTCCCCTCTGTCCTATGTCCCCCCTGTCTCTCCTGCCCCCCCAGGCTCACCTGTCCCGGCCGAGTTGACCCTCTGCACCGCCACCTGGCTCCACGCTCCCGGCGCGGCCCCACAGTCCACCACGCTGTGTCCGGGCTGCAGCAGCTTGAACCTGTCGTCCATGTCCAGCAGCTTGAAGGCGCTCCTGCACCGGAAGTTTAGCTGGTGTGACGCTCTGACGTACGGGTCTCTGAGCTGCCTCTGAATCCAGCGCTGCTCGGCGGCACTTTTACCCTTCAACTTCTTCATGAGACTCACCGAGGAGTGCAGATACCTCCTCTGAGAGGAGAAGCACCACATTGTTGACACTGCGGGGTCACATGGAGCGTCGACTGCGCCTGCGCGGAAGTGCAACTCGCCATTGGTCAAACATTTGTGTAACATGTATA
>JBAJHX010000039.1:6082788-6107773 GCA_037176925.1 Amniataba percoides | reverse complement strand
GGGGTCACATGGAGCGTCGACTGCGCCTGCGCGGAAGTGCAACTCGCCATTGGTCAAACATTTGTGTAACATGTATACATGTCCGCCTAATGCTGGAAACATTTGTTCCTATCAGAGAGAGTTCAGTATCAGAAATATCACCTTTTTTTAATATCGACTTTCTTAAAACAAATGTAAAGTATGTTTATATTAATGACTCTAGACCTTGATAATCTTGATTATCAAAAATAAACGATAAACATGTATTTTGTTTGCAGTGAATCTTTTTGTTCTGTTCACATCTTGTATTATTACTTTTCTTTTAGTATTCATTTTAATTTAATGTTTGACTGTTTTAATGTTAATACAATGTATATAATATGAAATGTTTATCTGTTTTCCATGTCTTTGTCTCCAGAAAGCAATAAAGTCTTATATGATTTTTAAAATTAACATCTTATAATTCAGTGATTCTCACTGTTAATATTGTTGGTATTGTTATATTTTCCTTCTCTTTGTCATTTCATAATTGAAGCACATTGGACTGCAACTGCTGCACAGCAGTTTCCCCTGGGAAAATTAAGGTTTGAAATTACAGGACCTTATCTTATCTTGTTTTATTCATTATTTGCTTATCTTTATATTTATTATTTGTAATCATTCTTGTATTGCTTTTTACAAGGGCTACCATAGAGTCATTTGTAAAAAGAGGGTGCTATATAGATAAAATGTATTACTATTAGTAGTAGTTGTAGTACATAAGTAGTAGTGGAAGAAGTAATATTATCAAATGTTGTTAGTAAGTGATCATCACAAGATGAACAAATAATCCAGTCGTTTTGCATGTTCGGTATAATTTGTCATATTTTATTACCATATTATATGCGCTTTATTTGTACTGATATATAATATGTGAAAGTATTTTACATTGTTTGCACCATCTTGAATGAACAGGTGAGAATTGGCACGCCGGTACGTTCAAACCCCTGCTGTTTCTAGTCCGGCACATTTGAAGGTGACACATCGGGGGCCGATCTGCAAAGCAGCGCGTCACGTGACGTCAACACCGGCGCCCCTCTGCACGCGGGAAATGTGCAGCGTGCAGAAAGTGGACTCGTCTGTGTGCAGAAAGAAAACAGAAGACAGACCAGCAGAGATGCTGAGCCCCAAGCTGCTGACTCTGGTGCTGGTGGTCCGGCCCGGGAGGGTGCTGCTGGGCATGAAGAAGAGGGGGTTCGGGGCCGGGAAGTGGAACGGCTTCGGGGGCAAAGTTCAGCCTGGAGAGAGCATTGAAGAAGGTGCAAGGAGGTAAATTCATCCAGGCTGCAAGATCCTGCAAAACTGAGATCCACAACCCTCCAAAAAAAGCAGATTCTACTGTTTTTCTGATATGAAAGCAGAGACAAAGTGAGTCCTGCACTGTAATGAGATGATTTATAAAAGACTGAGATGCACTAAACATGATGGACCTTATAAATTACAGGATGCAGAGTCAGATCTGTGAGGTCATTGAAGGAGCAGACAGGATGTAAGGATGCATTCAGCTGACAGGCTGATGCAGAGCTCTCATGTCAGCAACCAAAATATTTTGTGTATTCCTCCTTTTAAAGGTGTGATAAAAAGATTTACTTTGCTTTCAGTGAGCCTTTCTTTTAGATTTTAAGATGTCATGATGGACAAAACATAAAGTTTGTGCATATTGTCACATCACAGCCTTGGATTGCATTCATATCATTTAATGGTCTTTGCACATTGAACATATATTCATAAAAACACCATAATGGAGCTTTTTGTTTTGAGTCAACGCATGAAGGGGGGCGATGGTTAAAAAAACAAAAACAAAAGTAAAACAATCTCTGTGATTTCTCGCGTTTTGTAAGCTTGACTGACGTAATGAATATTGAGTTTGGACGAGGTAAATTCACCAGTCAGCAGCAGGAAGTTTGTTCCAAAGAGAAAAGGAAGGAAGGAAGCTCCAAAAGCAATCAGGCCGCTTCTCTCCAATCTTAGAGGGAGGCCTGCTCTGTGTAAAGAGCACTGCAAAGTGCATAAGTGCCTATAAATGTTAGATACTGAATCAGGAAATGACTGAAATTCCTGTATAAGATAAAATAAGACCAACTTTATTTGTCCCAAGTGAAATGGCTTTGCCTGAGTACAGTGTTAATAAAAGTCCAAATACAAAGTTTAGTAGTTAGATAATAAAGTGTCTAAAAAGTAAAAATGAGAAATTGTCCAAAGTAACAAGATAAAGAAGTGCACAGGAGTAACTGCATATAAAGAGAATGAACCAAGTTTGAGACATTTGAATTGATGACAGACTGCTTTCCAAGAAAAAAAAGATACTGCACATGAAAATATTGCACTAACTATTGTAATGAATATACTCCCAAACTACATCAGAATATACAGCACAGTCAGCGAATGTCATCAACTCACTTTTCCGGGCCACACAAAATGAAAACACTGATATCATCACTTTGCCATCACTGCTTTGCTTTTAGTGCTTGTGTGAAGCGACCCGCGAGTTTATTTCCAAAGTACACCTTGTGAAATATTGATTGGATGTTTTTTTTTTGTTGTTGTTTTTTTCCAGAGAGCTGCTGGAGGAAAGCGGCCTCACAGTGGACGTGCTCGAGAAGGTCGGCAACATCAAATTCGAGTTTGTCGGAGAGACGCAGCTGCTCGACGTCCACATTTTCAGAGCCGACGATTACAACGGAGAACCGACAGAATCGGAGGGTATGTTTCCACCGCGCCCACCGTGAGAAGGAGTGAAAGATCACTTTTCCCCAGAGTTTTATGTATAACTGAAAATCATAATCGTCACACTGTTGTCTCAAAAATACCCAAATGCAAAAACAATGTCGTCATCTTTCTTGGGAATAAGTCATGACATTAAAATAGCACTCTTTCTCAATTGTTACTTCAATAACAAAGCTCCTCTTGTTACCACGATCCTATAAAAAGTTAAAGAGGAACTGTAGTTTTTGTTGTACATAATTCCAAGTAAATGATCCTGCAAAAGTTTCCCTTTTTGCTTTTGGTTCCCTTTAATCGACACTTCCTTTAATGTTACCTCAGACGTCATGGTCATTATGGTTTTCTGCTGTCACTAAAGTGTCGATTAAAAGGCTCTCTGAGGTTCCAAAACAGTCTCCGATTCACGGTGTGTCCAGTTTATGTTTGGGGACGTCGCTCTTTAAACTAAAGCAGCTGTAATGACCCTCCTGAGGAAATTGATTGAAAACGCTCATCTGGGAACTCGTTAAGTCGCTCGCAGACATGACAGCGAGCGAGGAGGGCGAATTAGACGGAGGCCCCGGAATCTGCAAGTGAAAAGTAAAGTTGAAAAGACGGTAAATAGAGAAAGGAGAGAAGAGGCCCTCGGCAGAAGGAATGCAGAGACCCGCAGCGATCTGTATTTCCTCAGGATTTAGTCAAGGTCAAGAGGAGAAGAGACGGCGCACAGCAAAGCTCAGCTCCTGGAGGAGTCGGACATTAACACTTAGACCGGAGAGTCTGGAGGGCGAGAGGAGTCAGAACAGCCGAGGGGTGAAGAGATAAATGGAGGAGGAATCCTGAATGAAAGCTGCAAAAAGTTTGTGCAGAAACTTTAGGGCATTTTCAAGTGTAAAGTTTCAGAGGCAGTATGAGCAAGTGGTAATGTTTCTGCTTCATCCAGCAGGCAGGATGGCACAAGTCAGCAACAGTTTGTACTTTCAGAAAAAGCCAAGCCACTTTATTTTTGTTTGAGAACTGATGCCAAAATTTTCTGCTTTCTTTTTAAAGAGAAACTAAATTTCCCTGTAAGTTCCCATTCTGAAATCTGTTTATCCCCTTCTAAAAAACATGAATTTTGCCCTTATGTAAAGTTTTTGCTCTGCACTTTAAGTGTAGGTTCACATTTTCTAAGTCTGTATTAAAGCGATTCTCATGTGCATTGTCAGAATGATTGATTTTTTTAGCACAACTCCAACATATTTTTTTTTAACAATCCCTCTTTTTCTTACTCGGCTTTGCAGGGAAACACAAAGAGGCTTTTTGGTGCTAAAATTGCTTTTATTTTGTAAGATACCAAATTTGGTTTGTTCATCTGGAGCCTCGCAAAAGCTTTGGATGAACTTTAAGAAGCAGCATGACGTTTCTTACATTGGTTTAATAAAAAAAAAAAACTAAATCTTCACAGCCAGCAAACAATAGCTCTTTCAGTGCACAAGTGGACATGCAAGATTGTTTTGAGACAGACTTCATGAGGCACAAACTTCCTTCAAATGAATGAAGTGTTTTTTAATTTTCAAAAAAAACTATATTAAAAGGATATTCTCTTTCCTTGTAGAGAACAGGTGAGATAAAGCGGGAAAGTTTTTAAAGTGGCGTTTATCTTTACTGCGTTAATAACCATGTCTGTCAGGTGCTTATGTTTCAAGTCCAAATGCTAAATGAATTGATTTTTCCCCACTGTGTGCTACATATTGATTAGGATAGGTCAGAGGCAGAAAGAGAAACTCAATCATCTTCCTCTACCTTCTCCAGTAAAATGAGAAAATATGACTATTTCTTACTAAATATTTTCATGTTTTTTGTTTTTTTTTTCTAGAAATGAGGCCTCAGTGGTTTGAATGTCACCAGATTCCTTTCAAAGAAATGTGGGCCGACGACATCCTGTGGTTCCCCCTGATGCTCCAGAAGAAGAAGTTTGTTGGATACTTCAAGTTTCAGGGTCATGACGTGATCCTCAGCCACACACTGGAGGAAGTGGAGAAACTGTGAGACCTCCTGAGAGGTTTGAGTCTCTGAGGACATTTATGACAGGGACAAACAAAGAAAAGAAAAAAAGCACCAGCCTTCCAATTTTGTTCTTTAAACTCTGAAGATATCCCATCATTCAGTGTTTGTTGTTCGGTTTCATCTGTGGTAGGAACATGTTGCCAAATTTCTGTAATATAACGAGAGTACGTTTTTTTCTTTAAACATTTATGGTAGAAATGTTATCAGCTGAATATTTCCTATTTCCTTTTAACCAAATTTTTTATTATAAAGAAAAAAAAATCAAACCAGCAGTTCAGTAATATCCATATCCATAGAAATATCCATTGTGTCATTTTATTTTTCAGGGTAACTGATTTAACACAATACAGCAAGGATTTCTTTTTAATAAAATATTTACAGTATCTACAGTAATAATCTCATTGGGTTTCATATTCTGTGCATTCCTTTTTTGCCAAATGTGTTTCATACTGTTAGCACTGTGTCACGGTTCCTTCATAAAATAAACGCTGAACTCTGCGTACACACCTGACTTGTGTATCGGGTCATCGGGTGACTAATTTTGAGGTAACGTCAAAAACATGAATCCATTTACTGTCCCTTTTATACTTTTTTACTGCATGTGAACTGTTTTTCACAGCGTATGGAAAGGAAGTTCAGTTAACATCCTGTTATTTGCCCTGAAAACTTTAAATCATGGCAACTGAGAAAAATAATCTTCATGTTAAAAGTGATTTGGCCACAAATCTTAAGAAAAGTAGTGATTAGTAAATTTGAACTGTGCAGGAATCCTGCTGTCTGATTTACTGCACAGCTGTTCATTTTAGTGAATTTATATCATAAATCTTTGGTAGTTAATCAATAACTTATAGTGTTATTATTGGCATTAAGCCACTAGTGCCAGAGCTTTTTTTAATCAATAAATCTCAAATCTCTGCCTGTTGTAGTTTTGCACACTTGGAGTGTAGGCCATTCGGAGTAGCTTATAAAATAAAACTGGGAGTCTTGCAAACAATTTACGCAAAGATATGAAAGACGTCGCTCGACATAAAAGTAAACACTCTTTTAACAGCAAGAGAATTGGTCCATACAAAATGTAAAGTTTGCTGCTAGACATTCTTATAAACTAAAATCTGTATCAAAAATACATTGGTCTAAAGTTATTCTCTAAGTAGAACCAGAAGCCTTCATGAGTGGAGATTTAAAATAATCCCATCCTTTTAATAAAGTATAACTCTCTGTCCTTCGCAAAACTATCTTAGTGTATGAACTTCTTACGAAGTTAAGCTATAAGCAGGTGCTTTAAGGAAGGGATGCGTGAATATACGTTCATCCCTCGTGTCCGACATGCTCACTGGTCCCTTGTAAAATAACATTTGGAGGATTTTTTTTCCCCTCCCTGATTTGGAAATGAATATTATTTCCTCATCAAGCCGAGCATGAAATGACAGATTTAGGAGCTCGCTGTCTTTTCCAGTTACATGGTTGATGATAAAACCCCAAAATAAGTCAAGAAGTTGAGAACCATGAATGATTTACATTTAAAAAAATCCTCTTATTGAATGGAATGTATATGGTGTAATAGAAAACTTTGTAGAAGGAAGAAAATTGTGCATTTCTTTTTAGCTTCAAGAGTTTTTTTTTGTTTGTTGTTTTTTTTCCAGTTTTAGGTCCTCATCGCCGGCAGCGTCTCTCTCCTTCCACCTGGTGCTTTTCAGCTCTCAGATGGGCGGTTTCAGTCCGTTATTACCGCCAAAGAGACACCCGAGCTTTGGCTGGAGCTCATTCCACACCTCTCCCATCTGAAAAGAAAGCAAAAAGTCACATTTCTTTAACTAGATTTCCACAAAAGCTGTAATATTAACTGAATAAAGCGCAACAAAATATTGCTTAGCGGTTTGCGGGTATTCATCTTCAGGCAGCATCTCAATAAAATGATTAAGTGCTTCAAATCCACAGAAACTTTCTCAAAATGTTTTCATATTGGAATATGAGTGAAAATAGTGTATATTTCTTTGGCGGGATGCCTCTGTGTGCTTTATGTGATTTGAGCGCTAAGACTCTTCTGTTTGTGTGAAATGTAAACCAGTTCAAATCCTAGATGAGGAGATTATCCTTCCACTGATACCATCCATCATTATTAGTTCCTTGGTTGGACTTTAAAAGCCAATTTAAAACTGATTTGACCCTCGAGAAGCGGCGCTGCGTCGACGTGGAAAGATGATTTCCAGACAAACAGCCTCACCTCTCTGTGTCCTTGGACCTGGGAGTTGACGAAAGCCCCCAGAATGTGGGATGTGATCGGAAGGTAGATGAAAATAAGCTGCGTCTCTTGATGGAGGCAGAACAGGGAGAAGTAGTTACGCAGCTCCATGGTCTGAATGGCGTTTTCTTGCTATTGACAGAAAAATTAAAAAAACAAGAACAAATCAAATGAAGCTAATAATGAAGTTGAAGTTCCCAGTGGGGACACATTTCTCCAGCGACACTGGTGATAAGATGAGGCCGATCTGCTCTTATTACCAAAACAGGGAGATAAACACAAATCTTCCCTTTACATTTTAATTAGCTTTAGATTTGATTCTCACTTGAACTATTGCTTCACCCTGTTGATCACAATCTCCATTACTGACATCAAGAAGCATGCATCAGGCAGAACAACAATCACAGTTTTTGGACAGATTTTGCTATAATCTCACCATATTAATCTACTAAAACATCTATTATTACTAATATCTGTCAAGTGGTAATATTGGACCCACCATCTGCACTGAAATCACAATAACTACATGAAATTTGGTACAGACATTCATGTTCCCCTTTTGTTGCAAATCAGCGCTAACATTGTGGCAAACAGTCACCGCTCTACGTTAATGTGCACATCCACAGAGCCCTTGAGCGGCCATATAGAAAGAAAAAATCTATATTTCAAGGCCACATTTTGAGCGCTCGAAACACTATTGCCTGTGCACAAGAGAAAATTCGTTTTCATGTTTTGATGAATTTGTTCCCACAAATGAAATAACTAAATAGCTGCAGCACAGCACAAGGCCGAGTCTTCCACTCCAGCCGGCAACCGCTCACGGCACTTGTCCTCAGCGATAGCTGTGGATAGAGGCTCTTTAATTAAGCTTTACTTTAGCTCTAGGATGAATTATCAAGACATGTTGACAACACTTGCTTTGCAGGGGATTATTGTTAGTAAAAGGTACTTGGTACTTGAAGCAGGTGCAGCGTACTTCCTGCTTCAGGGCGAAGGTCTGTTATGTTTGTCCTCAGTATATACTCTAATTTTATAAGCACAAATTAATCAAAATGTGGTTATAAAATGTATTACATGCACATACAATATATTTAATAATATTTATAGGGCTCAGTGTGGTTAAAAAAATGGCCTAATTTATTTTTCCTACTCCAGGGCTCCTTACAAATCTCCTTAATTCAACTACTTTGAGTCAGAAAACTGCCAAACTATCTCGTGTCATTAAAGTAAAATGGTCCTGAAATTTATGACCACATATGCCAAATGCAGACAAACCACACTGGATGAAGAGGAACTACAGTCACAAGATGAAAACCACCAGGGATATGATGGTATAAAAGTAAAAAAAAAATGCTGTTAATTGTATGCAAGCTAATGTGAATCAGCTGTGGGATGTTTTAAAAGAGTCATCAGGTTCATTCAACGTGGCTCTTATCCATTAAGTTCAATTATTATATCTACCCCCCCCCACTTTTAAATATTTCAATAGAGGTGGATTGAATGAAGAAACTCAAGGGTTAACACTGCAATAGGAACAACAGCCATAGGAAATACCCTAATAAACCCAATGGATGGCCTGACTGTAGGAGCTGTAACAAATACACTCAGGCCAATTCAGCATTTTATTTATCAAGTACCAAGTCATTTAAAGCAGTGTGCTGTGAAACAGAGTGCATCATGACGGCGTAAAAATGTGGAAAAGAGACAAACCGAAAGGGATTGACCACCTGAACAATCCGCGATTCCAGCTGCTCCACAGACGCCTGCTCTTTGGGCTGCACTGTGGCGCTCATCATCTGCCTCTTCATCATGCCGTACTTGTGCAGAGCTCTCTGGTGCTCGTGAAGCACGCCCTTCTCGTGGCGCTCGCAGAGATCCTGGAGAAGCGTGCACAAAAGGTCTCTTCATTCGCCTCAAAAAGCGGCACACAGAGATCGACAGCAATGCGCGACAGCCGAGTACGGAGGGAGAGTTGTTTGTGCGAAATGTGAAATTACCATACATATTGCAGTTAACAGATTTAGCAGAGGGTTTGCAAAATGCCACTTTATCTGCCCACCAGTAACCCTTTTTAATCTATGCAAAACTCCCACTACGAAAAAGTACATTTCCAAAAGACTGGGTGCATGTGGAAAAATAAGGGTGCGTTGTTGTTAAAATGAATAATTACATGAGATTATAACATCCTGAGTCACTGAGCAAACCTGGGTCTACTGTAAATACTCAGCTGGAGATTGACTTTATTGCCTTCATGGATAAAAACAGTTTTGCAGTCATAAAGTGAGGCCTGCAGTGCAAAACATGAAAAAAACACCAAAACAAAGTCACAAAAGGTCGAAGAACAAAAAAAAACAAAAAGTGAAACTGACTCACTCTGTACGACTGCAGCAAATCCAGGAAGAGATTGAGCTTTTCCACAACATCGTCCTCTTCCCGTCTGCCCTGAGGACATCAGCAAAACAACATTTATTACCCCCTCTGCCAGTTTTTTGGATGAGCGCGGCAGAGCAGGTGGCCGGGACGAAGGGCCGAGGGCTGTACCTGCTGAGCGGCTTTGTCGGAGAGCACGGCGAACTCCACAGACAGACTTTTCAGGGACTGACGCAGGGTCCCCCAGGTGCTTGGCGAGGAGGCCAGGGAGGGAAGAGACGAAGCATCTGAGCCCAGCGCGCTGCCGAAAAAGTGTTATTACAGCACTGTCGTGTCTGAGCTGCCAGACTCATTTCGAGGCCGTGAAGAAACACAACATGCTACAGAAGGACTTTTGACTTTATACCCATACAATAATGAAATACCTGAGCTCTCTGCCAAACATGAGGAGGTCAGTCGCGTTCTCCTTCGAGCGCTCCGCCATCTTCTCGGCTCTGTCCCGAAGCTTGTTGAAGCTGTTGTGGATGTTTCTGATCAGCTCTCTGCTGCTGGAGAACTGAGCCTGGATGTCAGCAGGGAGATATTCCTACAAAAGGAAGCCAAAAGAGCTCTTTTTTTTTACATTTTCAATGCAACTGTTCATAGGTAATGGCTTGCATTGAAGTGTGACTGGAGTTTTCTATTCTACTTTTGTGACAAACCTTTGCAAGGGTTGCAATTCTGTTGGTCATGAACTCGTCACCCGTTTTCTTGTAAGTGTCACGGAGCTTAGTCTGAACATCCTGTTTGGAAAGAGGGGTGATGAGTGGGTGAGAGGGAAAAAAAAAAAGACTGAGTCGCTGGAACAGGATGCACTTCGCCATCAGTCACCACGCTGATAACGGTTATTGTGCAACAGAACCCTGAGTTTGAAAAATACCACATACAGAGCCATTGAAGGTGAGGAAGGTCTTCACCAACTCGTCCTCGGAGAAGAAGGGATGCCGGGCCACCAAGTTGATGAATCTGACGAGAGCGCGCCTCCTCCCCTCTATGAACTCGCGCTCGGAGACAGAAGTCAGAACTGGGGACAGATACCAGTGAAGACCAAAGTCTGAGGAACATTTTCAGTGAGGAAGTGACACATCAGGGCGGAAGCTTTAAAAGAAGAGCAGCAGACTACACTGACGTACTTGGCTGATAATAGCTAAGCTGACAATACATACACTGATTATATTTACATGCTGAATATCCTCTTGAGCTACAAATATCAGTAGGATGAGACGAAAAGAGAGCAGAGGTGGTGGATTTACACGTGTGCTATCTTTCTGACATGCTCTGTACTTGATGAAGGTCCCTAATTGAGACACGGTCTAATCAAGTGTTTGGGAGGATTCCTCAGTCTGTGTGTGTGTGTGTGTGTGTTGACATAATTATCATTCCAAAGCCACAGCAAGTCATTGTGGACTGAACCAAGCTCATTTTACGCTTCGTCAGTTTCCTTGTTTCTTTCAGGCAATAACTTTGATGAATGGTGATGACTGTGTGTGAAAGAACAGAAACTACAGGAGCAGTTTGTACTGAAATTGAACATTTATGTTTTGTTTTTGTTTTTGTTTTTTTTGTTTTTTATTAACCAAAAAAATGCTCCGCTGCCAGAACCTCCCGGATATTTACAACTGACCTTTCAGTGAAGCATATAAACCCAAATTATTTTCTCAGAGAATAATTACACTAAGAAGTAAAGCGAGAAGTAAAAGAAATGCAGTGGTAACTGTGCAGACGTCAGAGTTCAGGGTGACCTACCTCCCTTTAACATCCTTTTAGGTGGCAGCGCTGGCACCACTCTGTAGGCATACCTCTGAAGTAAAACCTCGTGGAAGACATCAAAATCACTGTAGCGGCGGTAAACTGATATCTTATAGCGCTAAAAAGAGAAATCAAATAATGAAAATAATCAGAAAATGGAGAAGCCCATGCAACATTAACTTCTCTGTTGGAAATGTAGTTATATGGCTCATAACCGAAGGGCTGAAATCAGTTCTTCGTGTAGGCTGAGAGTGTTTACTCTGCAAAACCAACTGGCTCGGTTGTGACAGGAGCCGCAGAGTAAATGATGTCTCTCCACACACACGCACGCGCACACACACACACACACACACTTTAAGTGAGAAGAATAGAAATGACTCCTCTAGTCAAAGTTATTATAACACATTCGTTTACATGCAGCAGGGTCTGTGGGGTCTCTTGCCTGGCTGGTGACCTGGTACTCCACATGTTTGAGGAACAAGCCCTTCTTCTCGGGTATGAGCTCCACCTGGACGGTGTCTCGGGCCAGCAGTTTGTCCAGCGTCTGGGACACCGTCAGCGCGTCCTCCTGAGCCGGCTGCATCCTGAGTGCACTCAAGTCGCTCGGCTCCCCGAGCTGAGGCTTTGGCAACTCTGTCGAGCACATAACCAGCACCAACTTCCAATATTTGCTTTTGATGATCAAATTGATACAGTTAGAACAGAAAGACTTTCCAAAGTGGCAGGAATGCTGGTGTTAAAACCACAGATTACTACGTGTCTTGCTCTATTTGTCTCTTGCGCAGTATTGTGGTGCCCGAGTGATGTATTATTCATCCCTTCCTGTACATTCCCAGAATGTCACGAATTGAATGTAGTGCAAGAAATGCAGAAAACTTGTTCTTGCACATGATCAGGAAGTGGCACGCAGCTAGCTGCCATACAGGCCACACCTGAAATAACAGAGAGAGCCTTAAATAATCACAGAAGGTCGGGAATGGATCTAACTCAAGCCAGCGTAATGGCTACCTCTATGAAAACCATAAAACTCCCCCCTATCATCTTCCCACTGTGGGACCGGTGAAAGAATGCAACACTCATACACAGCTGAAGCTTCTCTACCGAAAGTGAAATAAAAACAAATGAAGCTGAGTTCAATCTAAATGCTACCTTTTCTTTTGTTGTTAAAAAAGCGTGGGGTGAAATGATTTCTTGATAGGTACAAGTGCACTTTATCTAAATACTCCCTCTGTGACCTTATAGCAATATCATACGATATTACACAGTTCTTGTAATTGAAAGAAAAAAGTGGGTGTAGCTCAGAGTCTTCATGAGCCAATAAAAGAGTGACATTTGCCCCGCACGGATGAAATATCTTTGCGAAAAAGGGATGGCTGAGGCTGCACTTGGACACACAGAGGCATTAGCGAGCTACTCATTAAGCGAAACCTCTCCTGTTCTGCTGTCACTGCAACACCGTCACCTACCTTGTATGCAGTTCTCCAAGAGTTTGGGGCTCGGTTGCTTCCCTTGCTGAGCGAGAGCAATCAAAGCCAGCGCTTTATAGAGTGACAACTTGCTCAGGAAGCCATCTGTGGAGTCAACATGCTCAGCAATCTGAGAAGGACAGAGACAATACGACGTGAAGGTTGACGCTTTCTCGGGCCGAGATCTAAATTCAACTGTGGTTTGCATTCCTCCTTGCAAAAAAGTGCTCGGTAGACAAAAAGGCGATGATACGCTGAAAGTCAGGAAAAGGGAAATTCTTGTGAACCATGAGCTGGCTCTGAGATACATCACGCATGTTTCACAGTCAGAGCCGTGTGATGGCAGATGTGTTGTTAGCACATATTTCAACATTAAAGGAATCAAATCTTATCAGCTTAAACCTGAAGCTCATTTCTGAGACAGTCGGATGGTCTACATAAAGCTTGTACCAACTTCCTGTTTAAGACTTTACGCTTGTTTCTACATTATCTGTGTTGCCTAATATTCATTCACAAAAAAAGAGTCTAGTCTTATCAGAGTCAAACAAATATTTACATAAGGATATCATATACTCAAGTGTTTAACTAAGTAATCTAGTCTTCTGAGTCTCTGCCTTTTAAATTCAATAATCAATAATTATTTCAGATTTCAGCCCAATGTCACATGAAACTTTGAGTCCATATGAGCCAATATATGGATAAATAAATAGAGTAAGTGGATAAGATGCACCTCCATTGTGTTAATTCAGCATTATAGCAAGCTGTGTCAGAGAAATGCAAAGACGAAAGACAAGCAACAGATAATGATAGTTATTTGAAAATGTTATTTATTTTGTGGTGCGTGCCGCCCCTGTGCCATTTCAACCTATCGCATATTTTTTAACTTTTTTTTTTTTAAGTTTGTCCCCCACAGCACAGGTAAGTGTGAAGCCCTCACCTGGCCTACAACCGCCTTGGAGAGATCGGCCCTTTGGAGCAACCGCTGAAAAACTTCAACCTGCACTCTCTCATCTGTCCTACAGCGGACGGCCTCATACACTTCCCTGTAATAGGCAGGAACTGAGCCTAAAAGAGGAACAACACCTACATAGCATCACAACCACCAAAGTTCAAAAAAGATCAGCAGCACATTCCTACTTTATTTTAAAAAAAAAACACTAAACTTTACATCAGTGTCACTTACTGCTGAAGTTATCTTGATTTTATCACCTTTTATAGGACATTTTATTTCCTCCTCACATGACAACACAGATTGTGCAGTTGGATTTTTAAAGAGATGAGGGGAAAAAAAGCTTACAGCACAATATCTTATTCCTTATCAGCCCTGCAGGAGTGACAGGTAGATATGATGGAGATGGTTTCAGCCGGTGTCTCCTCATGTGCTTCTGAGCAACAGCTGACTTGTTTTTCACGTGGCAAGAGGGGGTAAAAAAAAAAAAAAAAAAAAAAACATCCAAACTGTCAAAAACCTCAACTTATTATGATCTTTAACAGTAATATCCACTGTCAGTACACCGAGGAGAGACTGTAAAGGTCAATTAAAGCCAAATCGAGCACTCCTGGAGGGTTTTTTTCTTTAAGATGGAGCAACTTCGCTCCGAGATCTTCATGTACCCAAAAGTTCTCATTGGTTAGTATTCAGCAACCCCCCCTCCTCCCTCCGTCCCTCCTCCCAGAAAAATATAAACACATTTTGAAACATCCCTCAAATGCAACACTTTAGACACAGCAGAAACAAACAGGAAACGCAGATGCAACATCGCGTAAAGAGGAGGTGAGAAGTTTTTCGCACTGTACCTTCATTGATCTCTGCTGCCATGGTTCAGCCTGTCATGTGAGCGCAAGAGCACCTCCATGTGATTTCCTGCAAGGAAAAAAGGAAAAAAAGTCATTTATGTCTTAAAGTTGTAGCGATCCGCTGGTTAAAGTCCAAGTGTGCAGCAGTGGGAGCTGTAAAACACACACACACACACACACACACACACACACACTCACACACACACACGCCGTGGTTAATGAGTTAATCCCGCAGTCGTGAGGTTTGGAGGAAGATGTTTGAGTGTGTGTGTGTGTGTGTGTGTGTGTGTTGATGCTGTCCAGCACTCACACACACACAGACAGCTCAGTCTCTCTTTCTCTCTGTCTTCAGAAATAATATCCTGGGAAATATTGTCTTATGTATGCGTCTTTATTTCCTGGTTTCACTTGTGCAAGTTAATTTGGTTTGATTTTTTTTCTTTTCTGTTCCTCATTCTTCAAGTGCTTTTATTGGAGGTGCGTTCAATGACTCCTCCTCCTTCAGTTTCAGCTTCGGACAGAAGAGTGTTTTTGCAGGTTTTGCGTGTCAAGTTAGAAATGTGGGCGTTTTAGAAGCAGAATCAGGTTTATTTCCGGGTGGGTTTTCTAAAAGAAGGGATTTATTTTGATGTGTTGGTGCAAAAGGATGTAGATGTAAAAATAATATATATTTACTGTCACACCCACCTGCCATCTTCCTCTGTGCAAAAGCTACCCACATGCATCACTGCACTTTTCCACTCTGTTGCACTCTACAGTTACACTTGAGCATAGTTGTTTTAGTTTTTTTTTTTTTTTACCTCTGAGTTACTGTTATTCTTGTGTTTTTCTACCCTTTGTGTTGCTGTCTGTTCTTTGTATTTCTGTTTTTTCGTTGTATTGTAGTAAGTAATACAAATAAAAACAAAATAGAGGCTTAGATCGAAGTAAGTACACCGGTTTAGAAGTATAAAAATATATTCTAAAAAGAATACAGATAAGGGCAATATGTGCAATATGAAGACAATGTGCAATATCCATCCATCCATCCATCCATTTTCTAACCCGCTTTATAAAATAACTGAACAGATTATGCAGGAATGTGCAAAAACAAAAAAAAGTCAAACTATGTACTTTAAAGTGTATTTGCAATATGCAAGATATGTCAAATAAACTATAAAATAAATCAAATGTTTTTGATACAAGAATAAAAATAAGATAAAGTCAATGTGCAGTAAGAGTTCTGTAAATGAAAGAGCTGTACAGATTGTGCAGGAATGTGCAAAAACAAAATACAAACTATTCACTATAAAGAGTATTAATGTGGACGATAAAGGCCAAATATGTGCCTCGTTGTAACGCACTACTTGTCTTTATTTACATTAATGTAATGTTAATGTTAATGTAATGCTTATGCACTTCATTTTTACTTTTATCTGGGGAGTTTTCTCCCCTTTTTTTCTTCTCCTCACCACCTGGTTCAGTGTCAGTCGAGCATTACTTTTAAAATTTCCGACACTACTTGAACCTCCCATCTGCTCTGCACCGTGTCCGCCTCTGGGTGTCGCTGCTGGGTCGTTTTGTATTTTTTCCGTTTTACCGGTGAGGTGGGCTGCGTGCGGGCCGGGCCGGGTGAGCTGCCGGCCGGGTGAAGCGTCGCGAACGGTCGGTGTGTCGTCTGGATGGAGGTTTCACTCAGAGGAGCTTACTCGAGCGGAACAGTACTGCGAGAGGTGCAAAACAGGATGTAACACCAACCCGGAGGGCATGTCAAGAGGAACAAAAGAGACTTCTTCTTCTTCACCTCCTCCTCCCTTTTCGTCTTCTTCTTTTTCTTTTTGTTGTTGTTATTATTCGCCTGCTCGAGTCTCAGCGGAGTGAACTAACCAGCAGCTAACCCGGCTAACGCGAGCTAAGCTACATTACGAGTATAACTAGCTCTTTAACAACTAAAAGATAAACAAAACGACGACTGTTTTTGAAGATTTTTTAAATGGTGCTGCGACACATTTGGGAGTTTACAGCCTTCACAAGAAGAGGATCCTCGCTGGAGACAAAACCCTGACTGACAGGTTAAAACGATAACTAGCTAACCGGTTGTAGCTACTAGTTAATGTTAGCAAGCTACTAGCTTAAATGTGTGTCAAGTTGTGGAGCCATTGTTGAGGTCCTGCTTGTGATTGTAAACTAAAAAACGACAGGATACAGCATGTGGAGATTTAAAATAGCTTTTATATTGATTGTTATTTAGATGAATAGGGAATAATATTTAAATAGCCTTGTATATGTTTATAGTTTTTGGTGTTTTCTTCTATTCTCTGAAAGTGGGTTCCCTTCTCTTTTTTCCTTTTGTAGCTTCAGTCATCCGTGTTTGATCGTCTTTTTTTTGTGGTGAGAGGATCTCACTTGACATTTGCTCGCCATGGCAGCAGTGGTGAGCTACTCTCCTCCATGGTGGGTGAACCTCCTGCACAGACTCCCCCACTTCAACCTCAAGTTTGAGCAAACCAGCAGTGATTTCAGACCAGAGGACTGGACGTATCAACAGGTAAATTACAAAAAGAAAACACCAGCCTTTGCATTAAATGACCTCTCATGCCAGCAAGATGAATCTGCACAAAGTGATTGTTTGTGTGCGTGTGTGAGAGATTGTGTTCAAGTCTGCTTTGTCAGTTTTTTCCTCTGTGACCTGTCTGCACCTGTTCCCTCTCTTCACCTTTCAATCCGTGTCACCATCTGTGTGTGGCTGTCATATCCACGTCCTGACCTTGTGCACACACCAGACAGCTGGCATTGTGAGGAGTGTGTGATCCAGGCCACCAAAGTTGGCCCAGACTGCTTTGTTTCTTCAACATTGTTAATGCTGAAAGTAACACATTTGCTAAACAACATTGTTAATGTTGAAAGAAACCTCCAAAATGCACACATCAAATGATATTTTGTAGTTTGTGTCGAGGCCATTTGTTTTTCTGTCGCCCCCTGGTTGGTGTGTCTGTTAGATAGATACTTTATCAATCTCCAAGAGAAATTCACAGTTCCAGTAGCTTAAAAGGTGGAAACATAAGGGCATGCACCTCTTAGACCAGAGGAAAAAGGCTTTTATGCGTACCCCCTAATTGAAAATGAGAAAAGTAGGATAATTCATCTTGTCAGATGGCACGGCTTTAATAGGATTAAGGAACACTGAGCAATCTTAAATTCTGCAGAAAGAGCTGATTCTGTTTGATTAACTTAATCTGTCGTTTGGTGAGATGGGAAGATATTTTCTGGGTTTATTTTGTCATGGGTGTGTTAATAACAACAATTATCTTTTAATTAATGTATTAATGGGCTGTTTATGCGTTTTCAAAATGTGTTGTTATCACTTCCTCTGTGGCACCGTGGTTTTTAAAAGCCTCTGAGATGTAATGAGCCCGCAGCTTTCAAGTTTCAGAGTCTTCTGAAGGCAGAACAATTCACAAGAGATAGCGAGGTCGTTTTCAAACACAAGTGGAAAGTTAGGAGACATGCTGGAAGTCGTGAGATAACGGTTCAAAAAATCTAGAAGTGAATCACAGTTCCTGAGAAACGGGAAGGCATGTTCCGGACACGCACGGTCGGTGATGTGCTGAAGCTAGCGCAGCCATTTGTATTCGGAAATGAAAGTAATCTAAAGGGTAAGACCAAACACATCCTCACTCTGCGTTGACTGACTTGTGTGGGTGTTATCTGCTGTCAGTTCTCCTCCTGTTTTTTCATTTAATGGGGGAGTAGCTCAGAATAAGTTAAATATATATTGTACAGCCTTATTTGTGTTATTGTCCAACTGTCTGAGATGTGACTGGGACTCTTTTCTTGGTAGGAGACAGGAAGGGGTTTATTGGCTGTACAATGGTTGAAGCTGTATAAGTTTGGCACCCAGTGTTGAGAGCTTGGAGTTTATTGCAAACAACACCACTGTTTTAAGGATATTCAACGGTGCTGCACATTTTATGTTTTTTAACACAGCTGTTAGAGCACGTCACCTCACTTCCTCCTCACATTTAACACCATATAACATAAAAGAGGTCATCTTTGGGTTAACTTACCAGCATAGTTATTAACCCACTGCGATGACAGGCTGCTAATTATTGTCGAGGCAGTGCTGTCACTCGGGCCTCAGGGGAGGTCTCAACTTGTCCAGATGGCTGAGCTGTCAGGGGTGCTCGCGGCCGGACTACGTCACAATGATGCAACCTCGGGTGTCTTTTTAAGTGTGGCATACTAACCTCTCGCAGAGACGACAAGGAAACCCTGCAACTCAGGTGACGCGCAGCAGGATTATAGCATTTGCAGCTGAACTCGGTGAACCCTCTTTGGTTGAACCGCACAGAGCAACATACAAGAGCCAAGTCGTTCAGTGGTATTTGTGTCTGACGATCCGACCTGGCGTTTGTTCATATCACAGCAGACACCAAACAGGATTGGCAGAGAGGAGTAGCCCGACTAGATATTGTGTTATCAAGTCTGCGCACTGAGCCTGCAATTGTTCTAAGAGTTCACACCCTGCCACAAACAGGCCGACAAACCACAGCATCAGGGCGTGTCGTTCACTGCGATGCATCGTGGAGAAAACTGAACAAATAGGACAACCCTGGGTTTTCCTTTTAACAAAACAAAATTGGCAGGATGGAAATCTGCCCCAGCCATGAATCCTCAGGAGTATACAGTGAACAGAGAGGCCCTCTGTCTGACCTACATAGGAAGTGCTGCTGTTGGCTGAGAGCTTTGACTAGGATAGTAAATTGCTCCACTGCTAGCTTTGAAATAAAACCCACGTATGATGTTGGTAGTTTTGATATGCAGCCGATGTCACCAGCTTTGTCTTGTTGAGTTTTTCAAGGAGCATTTACCTCTTCTACCTTGAAATTTTAAATACCGTCACTTAAAAAAGAGCTTTTGTGTGTGTTGTTTTTCGATTTACCTCTAAGAGATGGAGTCCACAATTAGTGCCGTATTTATCGTGCTCAAGTGAACACGCTGTTCTGTACCTCATCAGAACTGAAAGCACTTGTGTGTTCTCTTTTCAAATGTCAGAGAAAAATGAGACGTTGAGTTTTCACTCCTCATTATTGTGCACAAAACTTCCCTTCATTGCAATTTAGAGTAAAGATGAACATCATAAGTGCATTGCAGAGTATAATATATTTATTAAAGCTTCTGATGACACAAATTAACATAATATTTATGTGCTATATGCTGCAGTTAGGAAGGCTAGAAGCTCATTGCTCTTACATACAGTGTGGTGTCTCTCTGTTGGACACTTTAGAGGTCCATTCTTTCCACTGTTATTGACATGAAAATGCTACTGGCAATGAAGTTTCCATAACCCTGTCCCTCTGTCCACCAGTCCATCCTGTTACTGGGAGGTGTGGCACTCGCCTGTCTGGCCTTGGACCTCCTGTTCCTGCTCTTCTATTCCATTTGTCTGTGCTGCCGGCGGAACAAAAATGAGGAGCAGCCCAATGCCGACTGCTGCTGCACCGCCTGGTGTGTCATCATTGCGACGCTTGTTTGCAGGTGAGCACAAAAAACACAGGGGTCAGAGTGGCATTCGACCAGGTGTACTGCTGATGCTAGCTGCTTTGCATTGCACACACCCAGAGGCAAATGTACAGGAGGAAGCACGGCATCAGTCAACAACTGACCAGTCTTTGTTAGATCTGTTTGTAATTATGTGGTCGATACTGGACACGATGAAAAGATTCAAAGAGAGGCGAGACATGACCCGAAACAGTGTGCTTCTCTGTATCTGTAAAACCTGAAACAAGCCAACAATAACTCAAAGGATGATGCAATTTTGTCATCAGATTAATTGGCAAAAATTCAACAAATGTTCACAGCTGCAGAGGTTTTGAATTTTGTCAGATCATCTCAATATTTCCATACGAAACTGCCAACAAAAGAAGACTAACCTATTTAACAGATGGCCACAGTTCACAACACAACATGAATGCAGATGAAATTAAATCACATTTCAATAAAGTGATTTCTTCATTGTCCTGAGCTGAGCATTTAAAACAAGACTTATGCTCAGAATGACACAAAATGGCATAGAACTGCTGAGTACTCACAAAAACGAGACACCACTGTACACTTTGTACAGTCTCAGCAGGCAACAACAAACAATCTTGTACAGTTTTGCTGCAGGGATTTATTTTTGCATGTCTTCACACTTACTGCACAAAGACTACAGGAGTTCTGTCAACAGTGACTGCAATTTACTGCTTTGTTATTTTTATTTTAGAAGAGGATAGTGTGAGAACTGTACCATCTGGACATGCTTTCTATCCTTGAACACTGCGTTTGTTTCCTGTTTCCCCTCCTTCTGTTGATGGGCCACTGGAGAGCCATCGTGGTTGATTCAGAGTTGCACAAAGAGCTCAGGGACCTGATGAGTACAAGAACTGCATTACAATCGCTGTATCTAGTGAGCTCGTACCCACGCGCCAATGGGTTTTAGTTAAAGCAGGAAAAAAACAAGTTGGTGGGATTATACATTTCTGAGCTTTGTTTTGTTTTGCCTTGTTTTTTTAACCACGTTTGACATAATTGCAGAAACACTGCGATATTTGGATCAAGTGTTTAAGTGTTGTTTTTCCGACATTGAAAAAAACAAAAAACAGTGCAGACTTTCCACAGTTTCACCTCGCAGCAGGGAGTTTGGTTTTTGTTTTCGCCTGGTCGCTGCCCCTGTTCACCTTTTTCGCACCGCGGAGTGTGAGAGGAAGAGATTAGCGGGCCCTCCAGGAAGAGAGAAAAGCAATTGATTCACTGAGTGCTGCTGGCTGAGCGTGGTTATACTCGGCCTGACTTAGCACGGAGTGATTCGCTTATCGTCGTCATCACGCTTGATCAAATCCACTCTGGCATAGGATGGGGGGTTAGCAAAAAGACCAGCAGCTGCAACACAGGAAGAGATACAGACTCTTCGCTTCAAAGTGCACCTCACAGCACAGGAAGGCAGTTTTAATTTAAACAGAATAACTTGAATTCTCAGCTACATGTAAGAGGAAGGGTTGTGAATTGCATAAATTGTCAAGTGAAAATATATAATTTTTGTTGATTTACAGATAGAAACTGTTTTTCAGTGCACTTCCCAGAACTGTTTTTCTGCAACCTGAGGCCTGCCTGCAAAAGAGAGCCGATCTCCTGCCTCAGTACGGCCTTTGTCAGCCGTAGTGTGGGGTTTGGGGCATAGCTGGTCCATTCCTCTGTGTTTCCATGGTTCTGTATGGAGTCTTTCTGCCCGAGCTGAAAGGAGCCCGTTGACTGGAGCCCGGGCCGACAGGGTTAATATGGAGTTCACACGCCTCTCTCCCTGCCCCGCTATTTCCCCCCCTCGCTTGCTCGCTCTCTTCTCTGTCTCCTCTCTGTGTCTTTTTTAGCTAATCCCTCCTCCTCACCGCCCCGTCTCCCCTCCCCTCTTCTTTTGTCTCCCCCTCAGCGCTGGCATTGCTGTCGGTTTCTATGGGAACGGCGAGACTTGTGATGGAGTGAATCGGCTGACGTATTCCCTGCGCCACGCTAACCGCACAGTCACTGGGGTGCAGAAGCTGGTAAGACCGAGAGCGCAAATTATACCAACATTGTTCAATAATTCATCGCCCTTCTGCCACAAGCGCTCCTGGTTTCCTCCGCCACCAGAGCTGTGTAGCAAATCCCCTCTTTTTTTCCCCCCTCCCTCAACTGCATCATGACCTTGTTTGTGTCTGTGCCGTGTCTAGGTGTATGACAGCACATCCTCACTCAACCAGACAGTAGACGAAAATCTGCAGCAGCTTGAGGTCGACTATGCGCATCATGCGGACTACCTGTCCATCATCCAAAAACTGGAGGGCCAGCTGGACGAGCTGGTCAGCAAGATGGTGGAGATTCCCTTCTGGGACAACACCAACATCTCCCTGGAGGAACTGGCCGTCAAGATTGAGCTGTATGACTGGTACAGGTGAGAGCGCCATGCTGAATAATTCAGCAGAAGTACAACTCATACTCAGCTCCCCTCAGATGCTGCAGACGAAGGAGTGGCATCAGTGTCGATAAGCATGAGCATTGCAGGCAGACTACAATTCATATCCTCCGTCTCTTTATTAAACTTTCAATACAGGCACAGGCTCCTTCAGTAATCCACTGCTTTGCGAGTCGTTATTTATTGTCGAAACACTGAAAGTTACTCTTCCCTGGTGAGACGTGTTGGCTGAGGGCGCTCTGCTGGATGTGTGTCTAGATCCAAATCTCTGGAGTGAATCGAAAGGAGGAAGCAGATGCGAGCGCAGACAACAAGGAATGAGTCACGCTGGTTCAGCATATCATTAAGCAGCTGACTTACCAACAATGTCAAACCTGCTTCGAGTTTCTCAGTTTGGTGAAAAAATATTCAAGAGTTGTGGTAATCTCTCTGGGCTTCATGTATGCCTAAAAATCTAGATAGGCAAGTGGCTTACCAAATGTTTTTCATGATGAGTCAGACGTGAATTCAGAGCAGAACTTATTATGCTTTTGTAATAACATTGTCAAATGACAATGTGAAAGCAGTCTGCTCTTGTAATGAGGAATCGGCAACTCCCCTGGTTTTACAGAGCTTTATAGTTTTAGTTTCAGCTCATTGTTTTGTTGTCCAGCAGCAACCTTACTGTTTTGGTTCGTACTCAGCATTCACACAGCACCATTTTTAGTTGGTTTCAGTGTAAAAACCTCGTGAAGGCCACCTGCTCAGCAGAAAGACCCCGTTAGCGACTAGCTGGTGAACACAGTGGGGCACTAAGCAGCTAAAGATCCAGATATTTCTCTCAGGAATAGGTAGAGACCAAAATCAGAGCTAAAAAAGTGAATGTTGGTCAACGTGGCAAAAAATCTCTTCCTGCAGGTTTAGTAGTAATTGTTTAATATTTAAAACTTAAAAATAAAAGAAAATTACCATTTTTACATCCTCTTTGTTTTTGTTTTGTACCGTTAAACAAACCCTCTTTTGCTATAAACACATTTATCTAGTTAGATGGTTTATTTAACTAATTATAGAATAATTAATGCACTCACTCTGAAGATGAAGCTCTTATTCACAGAGAGATGGTATTCTGTGCTGCTCTCGGCCATTTGTTGTTACTGGCACTTGTCTTCACAGGTGGCTGGGCTACATAGGCCTGCTACTGTTCGATGTCCTCATCTGCCTCCTGGTGCTGTTTGGCCTCATTCGCAACTCCAAGGGAACGCTTGTAGGGTGAGTCTCATCTCAGGATCATGGCCGCAAGAGCACTTAAGGGAAAGTGATGCTGCCCTGGGAAATTATTTTAGCTGTTGTCAGAGAATGACGGCAATTACTGCACACGAAGCCTTCAACTGATCGGGGACACCTTGTCATTACGATTCAGTCAGGATGATTTCATGCTCTACAAAGTATGAGCCTAGTCACAGTTCATTTAGCATAAGTATCACAACCTGGTATCATCTGTGTTATGGTGATTACTAATGACACTTCATGAAGCACTTAAATCTACAGGTTTGCCCATTTATTTTGAAATTGGAAGACATTCACCTTGTCGTCTATGCACTGAATATAAATGCTGAGATAATGAAAAGCAGAAATAGATGCTGTCTCGCATCTAAATTTAAATTTAAAGCAGCTATAAAAAAGGTTATTTGCATTTTATAGGCACTAAGAAACAACACGAGTAAATGCTGTTAAATCTACCAAAGAGAATGATATTAACATTCATCCCTCAGATCACCATCACTTTTTCCTTTAATGGCAGATTAGGACAGAAAAACATGTCTGTGCCCAAGATGTAAGCACATAATTCATTTGCACATAGTGAATTATATACACAGTAGTGACATTCCTTCAATTATCTTATCTTCTATGATGAGTCCACCAGTAGTTTGATCTTTTTTTTTTTTCCTATTCCACACTTTTCCCCACAGGATTTCTAGGATATCTTTATTCAGCTGCATTTCACTTAAATAATTTATTGAATCTGTTACTTTCAAAAGAAGACGGCCCCAATGTGCTGCATCAATCTCGCTATACACTCTATGGGTTGCTGTCGTGCATATGAATAGTGCTGCTCTAACTCTGCAGGTGATAAAGTGCTTAAAATTCCCACCTCCCCTTGCTCCTCCCCAGGGTGTGCTTGTTTGGCGTAGTGGCTCTGGTAATCAGCTGGGTCTCCCTTGGGCTGGAGTTGGCCGTCTCTGCGGTAAGTGTCTCCATCGGAGCATGATTCTGTTTCCCAGGTAGAGTTGAACAGTTCATTATATTATATTAGTGTAATTGGATAACACGATTTTCAAGTGCACAGTTCCGATGACTGCAGCATTTGGCTCTGAAAGGGAAATTTTATTTCTCTTAATGACTGCAGTCGAAGAGTCAAAGTGATGATAAAATGTGGCATGGAGTGAAAAATGGAAACGCCTGTATGATGAACTGCAAGACAGTGTAGTCTCCTGGCAGTAAATACAACATTACAGATCCTCTCCAGACATATTTGACCTATAAATAATGAACTGCTTTGAAAAATAATTTGTGTCTAATGAGGTTTTTCTGCAAAAATAAAGTTAA
>JBAJHX010000039.1:5981557-6082688 GCA_037176925.1 Amniataba percoides | reverse complement strand
TAAATATCTCATTATATTTACATCTACCCCTTCTCCATCATTAACAATCCACCAGAGTCTATAACTATGCAAATATTGTTTATTTAAAAGTTTAACTGCTGGGTGCAAGATGCCTTCTACTTCTATCAAGTCCAATCTCACTTAATGTGTACTGGAGGTTTCAAGTTTCCACATCACAATGGACCACAATTGGCTCCAGACTAGTTGTGATGTCATGTATCAGTCTCGTTATCCAGAAGGAAAATTGAGACAAATGGTTGTGAGCAAAAATGCTTGGGATTAGTATCGAAGCTATAAAATTTCAGCCTTGTTTACTGAAGACCAGTGCACCTAATCTGGCTGCATTATGGAGGACATAAAACTACTTTATTGATGCTTGTTGTACTTTGTGCAATTGCTGAGATGGAGTCAGCCTGACGCACTGTAAAAGTGTTTTAAAGCTGCAGTCAGTAAATTGTGTCTAGTGCATCTAGTATCCCTGAATTTTTTTTTACTTTGTGGTTCTTAATGTGCAGTCTGAATGTCACAACAACTATCGTCTTCATTTTTAATTCTGTTTTTACAGTCCACCAGTGACTTCTGTGTTGCGCCAGACACATATGTCACCCAAGTGGCAAACCAGTACCGAGTCATCAATGAAGGTATGAAACACACACACACACACACCAAGCATCATTCATGTGGTCCTGAAATGACCATGTTTACAGCTCTTTCAAATGACTGGTGAATATTACTCATCTGACATTGTGGAGGACATGTTAGCCTAGACTGTTTAATCCCCCCCCACACACACACACGCTTTCTGGTCTCAATGCTCTGATTATTGTCCAGCAGTGAGACGACATTGTTCTGAAGAGCGGGGCTCGGTCTTGTCCGCCGCCCATAAAAACAAAATAGCCTCTAAAAATTACTGCCACATCTGCAGCAGGGTCAAGAGGGCAATGGGCTGCCTTTTTAAACGGGACAGAAGCCTCTTCAACGTGTCTCGTTGTAGTAATTGCCCAATCTGTCCTGTGATGGGTGTGTGTGTGTGTGTGTAAAGGAACAGATGATTGTGTCGCGGGTTCGTGCGTGTGAAGCTGAGTGTATGAGGGAGACAAGAGCAGCCGAGAAGAGGATCAGAGACACCATATATTTCCTGCTTCCCTCTTCAGTCCTCAAGGGGAAAAAAATAAAGAGAAGATGGTGCTTATAAATAAAAACACACACAGAGGACTTCTTGATGTGCTGTTTTTTTTTTTTTTTTTTTTTACAGCTTCACAGTCTTTTTTTTCTGCTGCTGAACACACAGAGCCAGCCTTTGGTTGGTTGAGTCGGAGCATCAGCTGTACACGTTGTGATTTTATCTGAAGCATGAGCACCAACTTACTCTGTGCGCTAAACTGCTTCAGCTATGAGGCTGTATTTTGCCCCTGGGGTTGATTCATACAGTGTGGGGGTTTTCAGATCTATTTTTTCCCTCCTGTAACACATGTTATCTATTCAGCCTTTGAAAGAAGTCTTTTATTTATTGCTACTGTGATGATGTTTCAAATTAATATAAAGCATGGCACATGATTAATCTTTAGATATTTACATTTGGGCCTTTTACATACAAATAAGACCTTTGGAAAGAGAACATCTCTCATCGTTGCTGTATATTTTCCCCTCACAGCTCATGTCTCTCTGAAATTGCACAAATCTCTGGATAGGATAAAGTGTGTTATTACAAGAGTGGATTTATTGCTTTCCTCCCCTGGATGGCTGTTATGTGCATCATGCATCATTTCAACAAGCCTCATTGTTAGTTTTCATTCCTCAGCTTTCCCCTCACTGCGCGATTATGCCAGACATGGTGTTAATCCAAACAGAGACTGAGAGTTAATGTGTGAAATTTGTCAGGTTGCAGCCTGTTTGTTTTCTGACGGTTTCCTCAGTAAAATACTTTACAAACAACAGCGGCGGTGACACGATTTTAATCTGAAATTGGGAAATCTGAATAACTCTCCTTGTCAGTTCTCGTAACAAAACATTTTCTCGTTCAGTTCAGTTGGCGTCGCTAGCAGCTAGCAGTTTCGCCCATTTGGAAAGCTCGGTAACAAAACACACAGAGGGCAACAGCTCCGGGGACTGGAACCAGATTTGTTCTGACTCAAGTAACCTGCCAACATTTTTAACCTGGTGGGATAATGCGCCTCCAAATCTGTGTACAATAAACACGCTATCTCGTGACCTTTGGCTAAAGCCGTGGCTCGCTGATAATCAATCTGGCTGTAAAATGAAACAGCTCTCTGGTCCCGTCCAAATCGCTGAAACTGATGATTTATTCTGAGGTGTCATCACTCAGTCAGAGGCAGGATTAGTTCTTCCTAGTAATATATAAAGTTGTTTCTTGAAACTTGTGTTTGCTTGGTAATTCTAAGCTAAAATGAACCTTAGTATGACTAACTGCATATTGGCGGTGAGGATTTATCTCGTATGTCAGCACAGTTGACACAAGAAGTGGACCCAGCTCTGTGATGAGGCATCAGCAGTTCCATCCATTACCCAAACTCAGCTTCTAAGAACTGTGCTCTTCCTGGTATTTATGCGAGTGGGTGTAAGTGTGACAGAAGCTGGCTTGATGTGTTCTCCTCCACACCGGAAATCCTCCCCTCATGAGCTCGCTCGACTGTGTGGGAAACGGGCTCCTGACGCAGCAGTGAGCGTGGATGCCGCCTGCACCATGTGTTAGGTTGGTGGTGGTGTTCTCACGGCTCGTATTTGCGGACACTGCTGTAGCTTTTTAAGTCGCTTGGGATTTCTCATCGACTCCCACGAGCGGCTGCGAGTTAGAGGAAGGAGAAGCAGTCGGAGTGGGCTGTGATAGCATGTGAAAGTCCAAAGCCATAATTACAGTCTGCCTCGCTCTGCGGCGTACTGTGAACAGAATGCAAGTTCGGTCATGCTGTAATACAACAATAACTCCTGAGATGATGATGTAACCGCTCTTTGTGCTGTTTTTTTGCAGGCGGCTCTGTGCAGTAAGATGGGTTATACCTAAGCCTCTCAATAGCCGTGTGTTCTGTTGTTTCTTAAGAGTTGCTGCGTCAAAGGAAAAAAAACACATTAGTTCATGCCATCGCAGCACGTGTGAACTTTACTCTTTTGGAACATTTCTCCGGAGCTGTGGATTAGCTCGGCGGGTGAGGCAGCACAGCTCCCAGCAGGGCAGCAGGCAACACGACAAGACAGAACTAGAAAATTAAAAAACATGTCTTTACGTTGGTGTCTTATTTGTGTGTTGGTCTCTTTCCCAGAACAAAACAGTGGTGGCTGAAGCAGAGACTGGAAACAGAAAGCATAATTCGAAATAAGCAAAACCACAATCATTTTCATTTTCACTGCATTTTCTGCTCATACAAAAATGCCAACAAAGAAAAATGTTGCTGCCACTCAAAAGTGAGGTTTTCCTGCTTTTCTTTGATATTGAGATGAATTTCTTTGGGGTTTTGGCAATTGGTTATATAAAGAAAAATAGTTGCAACCTTACGTGTGAATTTCTGTGGCTCTGCTAACATTTTCTGTTCTGTTGCTCCTGTCCTTTTTTATTCAGACATCCTGCAGTACTACGTTAGTTGCAGTTTGGAGCAAGCCAACCCCTTCCAGCAGGTTTGTTGCATAAATTACTGAATTATTTGTTCCTGCATGGTGGAGTTTTTAACACAAAATCAAACCATACACCCTTTAGACAGCCATAAGTTTAGTAGGTCAACATTAATGTGACAACAATAACGCTCAAATCTCAGCACTCAATTTGTAATAGGTACAAATTTGTGTCTGCACAATGAATCACTCCCGTTGCCTCAAAGAAGTTTTGTTTTCATGCAATAGTACAATACTTCTCATTCTGCCAGCAGGAAAACTGTTGGCAGCTTTTCCTGTTTGCCTGTACAGATAGTGCACACTGGCATCGAGACTGTCACTTTTACTGTGAATCTATAGCTTTTATAGCTCTAATGGACTACTTTCATTTTATCTCGTAAAACCACACATGAATAAATTAAAACTTTTGAGTGCTGCTGACGTCCAGGCATCTATTGTTAGTACGCCTGTAAAGAAAAGGAAGCTATATATACAGTATGTAAGCCTCTCAGCTATCTATAAGCTTCCATTAGACGTCCATTTAACCACAAAGCGAGACAGCTGAAGATAATAAAAAAAAAAGGAAAATACTTTGGAGATATGATGGGCTGCTACAGTATTCATACTTAATTTCAGAAGCTTTCCGGGAGCCACAAAGCATTAGTGGAGATGCAGGACGACGTGTCTGAGCTGCTGCGGTCTGCCACCAGAGAGTATAAACAAACTCAGGTATGTTTCCAGCCTCCCCGACACTCTCGTTACTAGAAATTCCACATTACAGGGGTAGCTGTTAGCATAAACACGCCCCCCTGCACTATTGTACTGTTTGTGATGACAGAATATCCCAGTGAATGGGAACCAAACGACTGACCTGCAGAGAAGTGAAGTGCACCTGTCCACATAAAGATCTGCTGACGGCCCACCTGGGGACCTGCATTATGTCCGTTTAGCCGCATTAGGCTTTCACCGGCCCTTGTCAATACAACGCTGCGGCTTTGTCCGGCGCTGGTCCTTGCACTGTGTTGACAGAGGCACAAATGAGAGCTGACATTGGGAATACAGAGAGGCATATCTCACTTCACATGCCCACACAGAGAAATGTGCTGAGGTTGTAGAAAGGTTTATATCGGGCAATCAGATGTATTTTTCCGCTGGAGCTGCGACGAGAAGTGGAAGGGAGAAGCAGTCCATTAAAATGTATCACACATTAAAATCTGCTTTTTCAGCCGGAGCTGCAGTGTATCGCTGTGTGTCGATGAAAGAGACATCCCTCATAAATGTGCATTGAATGGATAATCAGTGCATTAATCACTGCTTTAATGGAATTGCAGTTTACTTTTCACTTCCTTCTTACACATTTGCATTTTCTTACTCTTGACTGTTTAAAGCATTTTACAGGCAGGAAGTTACCACTTAGTCACAGTTTTGCAATACACACAATGAGAATTAGCGTTATTTATTAGCTGTCAAATGTTTTTTTGTTATGGTTGGTCGTGGTATCCAAGCATACACAAAGTTGGATTTCAACTTAAGCAGGTTTCAACACCAAAAACCTTTTTTTTTTCCATATTTCCAGGGAAGCTTGGAAGAGATCCAGGGGATACTGAACACCACTGAGATCAGCCTACATCAGCTCACCGCCCTGGTGGACTGCCGCAGCCTGCACATGGTGAGCGGGGAGGAGAAGACTTTACAAACAGAGACACTCTCGAGTAGATTTGCTCTGCGTCTGATTAAAAAAAAGGGCCATGCTGTTGATTTGTTGTGACATCCACATAGCGCAGCTTAGTTGTATAAAGCGAACCCCTCTTTTTGTGCTGGTGCAGCTGACTACACCTGTCATCATAAATAACATTTGCCTTCCTGTGTTCGGAGTTCTTGTCCAATTGATGCTGGCTGTGTACCATTTATGAAGCTGGCTGAATGACAAGTACTTGGCCATCGCGGCGCATTGGAGGACTGTCCCTCAGTGGCTTCCAAATTATAAGTGCACACGTGCAAGAGTAGCACTTTCTTTTTTGCTTTCGGCTCTGCGTCCTCTCATCTACCCTGTACCACGCCAAAGCTTATTATCTCATGAAAATTAGAGTACCTTCAGTTGAATACTAAATGTGTTTCTGCTGTGCGGTGCATACACAATGGAGATTCCTCACCGTGATATTGTGAAGCACAGTGCCTCTTTTCAAACCTAGATGAGAATGCATTTCCTTCCTTCTTGTTCGCCAAACCGTGAGCTCATTGGTTTGACCTACTTTGAATGAGAAATCACAGCAGATGCATTTTAAAAGGGTTTACTTTTAGTACAACTCCAGAGTTTTGCTTTTCTTTTTTTTATTTTGCCTTCTCAGGTTTCTCATATTGCATTTAGCTGTTTGAATGTAGACAGATCTGGTCATGCCCGCCAAAATAAAAGCCTCTTCTTCTTGCAGGACTACGTTCAGGCCATGACTGGGCTGTGTTACGATGGACTGGAAGGCCTCATCTACCTTGTGCTCTTCTCCTTCGTCACCGCTCTCATGTTCAGCTCCATCGTTTGCAGCGTGCCTCACACCTGGCGGGCCAAAAGGTAAGACGCCCACCGGTCACCTATACGAGCACGCAGGATCCAGCACAAAAGCTTTTAAGCCGAGTTTGTGTGCAGGGCCGTGTATACAAATAATTTAAGAGGATAAGCTTATCAAATAATTATGGTTTCACAGTGTTTTCTCCTAACCCTCCGAAGCACTTGTTTTTACACGACAGGAGAACGAAGCAGACAAAGTCATTCAGGATAAATCTACACAGATAGGCAAACACGGTTCTTTTTTTTTGTAGTTTGTTTGTCGTTCAAAGACTGTGTCAACCACTGGGACTTATCCAGAAGGCACCAGCTGCTTCCTCAAATAGATTGCTTCCTGTCGTACCCCCTAATTGGGCCGAGTTGGCCTAAATCTATCATAACCACCGCCGGAGCTGATGTCTTCTTCTGCAGCTGAGGGGTGAAATCGGTCTGATTTCTTTGTCCTATCGGCAGCAGATAAGGTTTGCAGGACGGCTACAGGGAAAGTAGTTTCCCAGGCACAGCCGTCAGCTCAGCTGCACCACATAATTAGCTGATCTCCTCCTAACCATTGGGGGGGCATGTTTATCAGTTTGATCTCAGCTGGAGCTTCCTGTCATAAAGCAGAGGCTTACACTCTACCAGTCTGTTTTCCTGAGTGGTCCCCGCTAAGCTGGTGCTGTTTTTACAGTTTAAATGATACAAGCATCTCATTTCTTTTATCCCCTCTTAAATCACATGGAGATTTATTATTAATATTCAAGCTTGGCATTTCTAGATTAATATTAGCATTAGGAATTAATTGACAATTAAGTTGCTCTTTCGTCTGATATGCACACTTGGGTAAATAAATGTAGTGGAAGCAGCACTGAATGAAATTTGATGATGTCATGAATTAAATATGCTGGAAAAGGCCTGTGGGGTGAACACTAGAGGGAGTTGTAGCTCCAGGATTGTTGCTCTGCTCTTACGGACCATCTTCACTTCATTACTAGTAACTCACATCCACTTTTTAGCCTTTTGTTTAAGAAGAGTCAAGAGGACTCACATACTTTTTGCAGAAGTAGGCTACTGCCTTTTATCTGACAGCGTGACCGAAAGAGTTTATTGTCCTGATGCAAAAATTAGGGCTTTTAATTTTCCTGCAGAAACTGAACCAATTACACAAGGCTATTTTTGACATTTTTATTCATTCCCATTAAGGTCAGTGGAAAAGCGACATCATCTTGTTTTCTCTCCCTCTGGCTGTGATGAAGTTGAATCAAACTGTGACTGAGAATAAACACAAAACGTGACCACGTGGCGCCTCTGTGCTCCTTTTGTCATCGGTCAGACAGATCAGGGGGTCCCTCTGGTGGTGGTGCTGCTTTAAAACTGTGTTGCGTTCTGTTGCAGGAGCGATGAAGACAGCGAGGACGAGTCGCTGAGCCATGGGGGGAGGCAAAACCACGATAACTTGTACCGCGTCCACATGCCTAGCCTGTACAGCTGCGGCAGCAGCTATGGAAGCGAGACCTCCATCCCCGCTGCAGCTCACACCGTCAGCAACGCACCTGTCACCGAGTACATGTAAGTCACCAAATTACTGCAAACTCTTAACACAAAGCTGCACTAAGTGAGAGGCAGAAGTGGGAGATAATTTATTTTCACAACCCAGCCTGGGCTGTGCGCAGTGTGGCTGATATCAGATACCTCATGTTCTCAGGAGCCAGATTTTATACCCCCAGAGGAGCTAAGTCCTGCAGTGGCCAGCAAATGCAGCTGTTGTTCTCCAGCTGTGATTGCCTGTGAAACCTAAAGCCCCATGAGTGTAGCTCAGTGTTGGGGCAACTGGGGGAGGGGATCTCTGTGTTTCTGGCTCTGTATCACAAGGCCTCAATATCCTGAAAACTAACATGGAGTTTCATATATGCTGTATACGGTTTCATGTCTTTAAGAAGTTGCCATATTTCCTAGCTTGCCGTGTTTGATCTGTGTGTTTAATTCAACAGGGCCCAGAACGCCAACTTTCAGAACTCTCGCTGTGAAAACACGCCTCTGATAGGACGAGAGTCTCCTCCCCCCTCGGTAAGTGTCGCAAGACGTGAGAGCTGTAGGAACATCTCTTTGTTGTTCTGCAGCCTTTTCTTAATGGACTTTTAACCAAAATGTTCCAGGAACTGTGGAACCAGAGGAACTAAACAAGGATCTTTGCATGTTTTTGTTTTTGCTGACATCTGAGGAACTTTGATTATTACGCTAATTGTTTGAATGTCCTGTCATTGGTGTTTGGATTGGATGAATCAAAAGATGAAATGCAGAGGAGGAAACAGAGACTGAAAACTCCAAAGCATCTGTCTCCACAGTGGACAATTTGCGAGTACAATTGAGTATTTGATAAGTTTTTTTTAATCAACCTCAGACGGTGCTCCACCCAGTGCAGGGACTTCACACCTAGAACAACAGGAACTGCATTTAGCCCCTGGTTCATCGAAATGCTTAGTTCCTCAAAAGGTTCTTTGTTCCCCTGGGAAAGTTGTTGCGTTGAAAACTCTATATTTAACAACACAGAATCCCAGTATCTACAGTTTTACCTTGCATAATAAAAAAAACCAAATATATTGACCTAGGAGCAGCACAGAAACACATCTGCAAAACATGGATCAGCGTCATGATATGAGGCGTACATGAAGCTCCACAATAGCACGGGAGCATCCATCCTGTTTATCATAGTCTAAGTGACATTTTGAATCTCTTTCAGCTCTGCCACCGCTGTACTGTCTACACTGTCTGCACTTTTTATTATGGATAGGGAGGCGAAAACAAAAGTGATTTCCCTATATGCATCAGTAAAGTGTCAAACTGCCACCTGCTATAATATAAAACTTACGTAGCAATACTTTCTGTCCCTTAAGAAAACAAAGAATCCTGCTCACAGTCCGTCACTTGTTTCTCATTTTATTGACAAAGTTTCAGTCCTCAGACTTTCCTGACTTTCCAGTTACTATCTTTCTTGAAGCTCTGAGGACTGAAACATTGCCAATAAAATGAGAAAAGCTGATGGACAGTTTGCTGGATCCTGTGTTTTCTTTTTGAGTTTATGATCCCTCTGTCAGTAAGACTTTATGGTGTTTGGGAACTGCTGAAATGATGAGGTAGAAGCTATATATATATATATATGTATATGTATTGAGACCAAACCTCAGTCATTCCCTCCTGCCCACCCTCAGCCCAAACCTCCACCAGAGATCCTGCCCTCCCTGGTGTCTTTGTGTCTGCTTGGACCTAGACGCTGCTCTATGAATCTTCTCTATACTCTCTTCTTCTCGTTTTGTTTTTTTTTTTTTTTCCCCCTGCGAATCCATACAGTTGTATTTGACTGCCGCGGACAGTAACAGCGGTCACAGCTGGCAGTTAAAGCCTTCGGAGAGTTCAAGATCGTTTTGGTAACCTCCTCTGCTAACCTAACAGGTACAGAAACATGCCCGCCTCCTCCACCTGCTGGCCTGTTCCTCCTCTGTGCCACCTCCCAAAACTCCCAGCTCTGCTCACCCTCTATTCAGACCCCACCAGGGCTGCTGGACTCCCCCCCCCCTCTCCCAACCCCCCCACCCCTCCCCCTGTCCTGACTCTTGCTAAGTGTCCCACCTGGTGTCTCACCTGATGTTTGTTTTCTGTGGGCCTGGGCTGCATGTTCCCTTTCCCCGTTTGCACCACAGAGATATTGGGAGGGACATGTGAAGCTGTAACTCTGCCCCGGAGCTCACTGACATCTAAAAGTTCAGTCGTCACTGTCACCTCTCGCTGGGATCCGCTTTGTCTTGATTCTTCGGTGTGAGGATGAACTCAAAGAGCAAAATATGCCACAACTCCATTTTTATAAGGATTCAGTTTTTGGGTGTGTAACTCGGATTAAAACACACTCCCACCTTGTTTTCTAATGTCTTTGCTTCGTTCACTATCATGTTGGAAATTTAAACAACCAGTAGTTATCTATATGTTATAACTACAAAAATACAATAACAGTATTGTATATCCACTGTATGATCAATTACTTATTATCTCAAAATCAGGAGTTTGTAATCTCACACCAATATGAAATATTTAGCAAGTAGTAAGAGATAAAAAATACACACTCAGGCAGGTTTCTCTTGGTGCATCTTTTTCTTTTGAGGTAAGTTGAAGTATCATCCATGTGGCTCTGAAAGATAATCAGAACATACCGACACCCACGACGTTCCTTAAAACACAGCAGGAAGAAAAACCAGATCAGTGCAGTGTTTCCTTCTGCGTGTGAGATGCAGCCTCTTCGTGCTCGTACCGCCTGTGTTACAAAATGCATGGGTGCATCCTAAATGTCTATGAATGAGGGTCAAAACAAAGAGTGAAAGAAAACACCCCTAAACTGGTATATATTTATACAAGTCCTTGTACTCTGCTGTCGTTGTCCTCTGTAGCTGTTTCTGTGATGTTCTCTCTGTATTTGACTTATTTACAATCCCTTTAGATGCCACCATTCTGGAGTAAGTAGTTTTAAAGGTAATCTGTAGGATTTTCTCCGATTTGATCAATGATGTGTGTTCTGTAGTGCTTCGTTGTGCATGTCCAGTCTGTATATTTTTACACCCCTCTACTGCTGCTTTTGATATTTTATTTACCAGAAGGTTTTGTTTTTCCAAGACATTTTTCAGGTTTTAAAGAAATTTCCATCTTTCAGTTTCAGTCATTTGATATTAAGACAATACTACACAGAGTTTGTTTTAGAATATGTAGTAAAAGTCAGTGAGTGATTTTTAAAGTGGTTTCAGGATTCATGATTTCTTCTGTCGTCTTCTCTCCACAGTACACCTCCAGCATGCGGGCCAAGTACCTGGCCAACAGCCGACCAGATCCCAACAACCCCCCGGCACAGTAGACAACACTGGACTCTTCCGGTCTGCAGCTTCGTCAATCAATCATCCACTCAGTCAGTCAGTCAGTCATTCGTCATCTGTCACAGATGGTTTTCCTCTTTCTGCTTTCCCCCACCTTCTCACTCAACTTAAAGCCTGAAGGAATCCTGCAGATCGTCTCATCTCATCTCATTAGTCAGAACATACTTGTATTTTTCTCCACTTTTCACAATCCTTGACTGAAAGAATCGTCACTTTGCTGGGAGCTTGAGCTGACCTCAACACTCCGACTGTGTTGTTTTTCTTTTCTTTTTGTAAATTTCTTTCCACATGAACGCACCGCGGCGTGTGCAGTGTCACGTCTGACGATGCATCGAGGACTCTGGAAGCACTCGCAGACTAACGCTGATTACTACTGGTTGTTTTGTAATAGTAGTACTGTACTGTACCGCACACTCCCGTTGCCGTGGGCGACTTCAAGAAATTGCCTTACTCGTAAATATGACAGGAATCAAACTTCCCACCTGAAAGTGAAGACATCACTTCTCACGTCAAACTGTTGTAAAATAGATTAATTTCACACAGCAACATCTCCATTCCTCAGGTTTTCCTTCTGCTTGTGAAAATCAGATTTGCATCATATTGCATTACGTCAACATACTTTTCACCAAACATGCACATTGGCTTGTTTTTTTTTTCTTTTTTTTGTTTTGTTTTGCATTTTGTGTTCAATTTAATGTCTGGGACCAGTTTTCCTGCTGTGTTGCACGTTTTACAGGTCTTAAAAAAAAAAGAGAGAAATCTTTTTTCTTATTTTTCAGGACACTGTTCTTTCCTGTGGCATTTTAAAAAAAATATATACAATAATGAGCCACTATTCCACAGCAGTGACTGTAACTTGTGAAGCTGTGAACTTGAATCTGGCACATGCTCTCAGAGGATCTGATAAGGACAAAGATGAGCTGCGTGATGGAAATGCAGCCGTTCGACTGGAGGAGTCACAACGGGGTGACAACGATCATTCCCCCCAAAAGAAAGAAATGATTAAACGGGAAGTTTTTATACTACTGGAAGTGCAAACTTTTTTTTTTTTCTTTAACCACCCTTTGAAGACGATGGTGAAGCAGAGGAGGACAGAGTTGCGTGCGACATCTTCTGCAACAGACTTTTTGAGATAATTCACTCCTTCACCAGACTGCTTGTTATTCCCTCCATGTTCCCGCTGAGTCGTAGAGCCTCGTCTCCCTAAACAGAACTGGGAATTGTCCTCACACACACACACACACACGTCCTTGACTCTTCTCTCCCAAACGCAGCGGTTAAGAGTTTAGAAATTCCCCACCTATTATCCCAACAAGAATCTTCATGCAAGCGTACGTGAAAAATATGCATATCACAGTTTCTGGGAGATTTTTTTTAAAGAGAAACTTTATGCATTGGCGATGCCGTGTTGCACAAATGTGTTTTAGCATTTATAACCACATTAGATAAGAGTGATTGGATGCTGTGAAGGGGCTGTGATAACTCGACGACCTTTCAAACACCCCGCGAGACGTCCACGCTCGTGCCGCCTCATCTCGCTTCTCTCCAACGAGCATTTTGAGCGCAAGAGATGATTTCCGAGACTGTGCCAATAAGTTAAGCACAACCCTTTTATTTCCTGAATATCTTTTTAAATGTCTTTACTTAAGGCCAGTTTAAGTAAAGCGCCTGGTTGCCTGAGCGACCGCATGAAAAAAAATGAGCCTGACTTTTTCAAATCATCTCTGCTCTGTAAAACATGATGACACTGATGCAGTCTTTCTGTTTTGGGGTAGTAGTCATATTCTCTTTGTCGTTTGTAATGCAAGGCTGTTGTACAGATTATACACATTTACAAAATGAAGAAAAAAAAGTGGCTGAAATTGATGTTTTGTTTTTTAAAAAGCTTGTTTCACATTTTTAAAACATTTTTCTATTTGATTTGCTTGTAGTTTTTTTGTTTTTTGTTTTCATTTTAGAATACGTAGCAGACACGATGTGTTGCTTCAGTAATGTGAATACGGTAAATAGATTTTAATTTTTTCATTGAGGGTTTTTTTTTCTGGGAAAAAAAATCACTGTAGTTTTTTTTTTTTTTTGTACATCATTTTTGCAATTTCTAAAATGTGTACATGTAAAACCTGTGGTTATATTGAGCTTGAATGCTGTGTTTTGAAATTAAACAAACCTTAACTGTAGTGCTCCTGCTCGCGGATTCCTTCATGGTGCTGGATTTAAATATTTCCACCTGAAAAGCAAAATCCTGCATCTTCACCAGGAACAGACACTAGGTAGCAGCAAAACACCACTGCCATTTTTTTTTACTTTTACAGAAGCGTTTTCCTTTTTTGTTTTTCTACACAATGCTTCTTAGGTTTTTACAAGCAGAATAACAGCTGCAACTCTTTGAGTGACAGATATGCACAATCTAAAATTATAATGGCTACAATACAGTATGTGATGCAATACAGTTATATACAAGAAAGGTTGTAGCTCCTTCCAACAAGCTGTCATACAGAGTATACTTTAATGTTATTTGAAAGATTATAATCCTGTTTTTTACTTATTTAACCAGGAAGTCTTTTATTATTCAAACATTAACGTACAGTAGTCACATCTAGCACAGCAAAACAGGACCTAAGAGGGATAAAACCTGACTATTTAATGCTATTACACTCCGCATTAAACTGTTTTCTAATGTGGCGCTTGAACGCTTGATGTGAAGGCAGTTTCCAGATGTCCTCAATCATCCCGAGCCCAGGAGTTCACTGTAGGAAAAACGCAGTTCTGGGCCAACACTAGGAACATCCGATTATCCACCGAGATGATCTGATTGCCTCCAACGCGAAGCAAATTCAGCTTAGTCTCAGCGTTACCTGGCCGCGCTGAACCTCGCCACATATAAGCGGCATCGTGCAAATCCAATCGCAGGTGACGACATCAGGACCAGGAATGCAGCGCGTAATAGGAGATGAGATGAAACGGTGATATAGCCACGGGGAATTCAGTCACAGCAGCACAACGTGAAATACAATTATCAGATAACTAGAAGAGAATAAGAAGTTGTCAACACAGGAATTCAACACGTGAATGAGTCTCGTGTCAAACTATTATGAATCTATGATGCACGTTAAGAATCGGTGGTATTTCTCCTGGAGATGATGTGTGCATGTTGGTATTTGTTTCTCATGCGGCGCAGTGGCAGACCGCCGGGGCCTTGCACCCCGATGACGTCGAGAGCGGAGCAGAAAGGCAGTTTTGTGCTTGTGACCCCTCTGGGCTAACAGCAGGCGAGAGGTCAGTGTCAGCGCCGGGCCACCAGTCTGGTTTTGTCAACTTCCTTCATACCGCCGACCAGCTGCTGTCGCCCCCAAACGCCAGATCCTCGTGTGGAAGTCTGGGGGCTGAAACGAGTTGAAAAATACTGCTTTTATCCTTTTTAGTCTGAACATACTTGATCCAAGCTTGACTTTTTTTCATTATTTGGTCTTGAGATGTTTCAAAGAGCCTTCATTGCTCATTCAGAATGTGTATTTATGGTACAAACTACAAAAGGACCACAGAGATATTAAAGTGTTTTTGGCAGTATTTCTTTAATCTTTTGAGGTATTTTCTGTCATAAAAGATGAAGCTAGAAATTACATCATCTCCTGGGTTCCCTGCTGTTTATTGTTTGGGGCAGAGGGGTGTGGGGGGGCAGTAAACAAAGCACGACGGAGGCCGAAGGGCTTTTTTACAACCCGAGATCCCAGAGATGCAAATGAAATTTCACACGGCCTCACTGTTGAGGAAATTTAATTACCCTGCTTGTTGCCGGACTGGAGGAATGCATTACTAATGCTTTGAGGTGAAGGGCTGAATGGAGAGGGAGGGAGGGACGCAGAGGGGGAGGGAGGTGCAGGGAGGTGCCTGAACCCCCCCCCCCACACCGACACCCTCCGCCACAGACACTTCCTGAGTCTGTCCGGGCGCTCTGCCAGGTCCTCGGACCACGGACTCTCTTTTTTCCTCAATGCCAGGCAGCTGCACGACGGCCAGGAGACGCACAAGAGAGTTAAAAGCTGCACAATGCGACACTTCAAAACAGCATCCCATTTTTTTTTATTATTATCATTGAGACCCTTTATCTTTACGTTAACAAGACTGATAAAGCATGACATTTTTATATGTGTAAGCAGCATTTTACACATGCAGCTGGTTAAGATGGAGCCAGCACAATCGCTTTATATACATTCAGACAGTTCAGTCCAGCGACTCCCAAACTAAGGGTCGAGCCCCCTCTAAAGGGTCGCGTGATAAACCTGAGGGGCCCCGAGATGATTAATGGGAGAGGAGACGAGAAGACTCAGCTACACGAATATGTATTTATTTTGGGAGTTTTTCTGTGATTCATTTTACCTCTCCGGCCTTCAAACTTAAATGAAACCATATGAAAACAGCCAGAGAAGAAATCTCTGATGGAATGATTTATATACATCAAATTCATAGACGCAATACAGGGCCTCAACAAGACACTGCTTTTTTGTAAGGGGGGGTCACATAAAGAATTTCAGAAGCTCACCATATATTTTTGCATGTAAAATTTGAAAAGTTGCTAAATAAATGTGGTTGAACATTTCTAACTTTCATGAAGTAGAGTCACGTAACGTTAACTTTCACCTCTCATTTCTCAGCGTGCACACTCTGTCGTCACAGGATAGGTGATGTATTTGAATGCAAACACAGGACGTGAGCACCATTGTGTCCCGTTTCTGGAGGGAATCTGTTGCAGGCGTGCTCCTGAAGAAGCGGTGGTGGTGGCGGGAGGGGGGGTCTCCTTTGTGGCCTGGCTCAGGGGGGAGGCAGCTGTGTCCTGGGAGTCATTGCTCACATTATTCACACCTCGCCTCCTCCTTTGTGCGCATCACCCGGACCAGTGAGAGGGAGCACGTACCCAGAGGAGGATTTATGGAGCTGTCCGGTCATCCCAGTCCTCACCTTTTTAACTAAACAAGGAGAGCCCCACCACCACCACCCTCCGCCCTCCCTGCTCGCTGTGATGCTCCGCGACTTTCTCAAAGCTCTTTCCCTTTTCCTTCCTGTTCTTTTAAAGTCCTCTGTGCAGAGAATTTGTCATGATCCAGCGGTTCACCGCCACATTCAGGACTGAGCCACATTAGAGGTTTAACCACAGCCTCAGCTCACAGCCAGGACAGTGATGCTGCCTTATTACCAAGGTTACGATACATTAAAAAAAACACAATTTACACAAAGGGAGAGTGGTTCAGACACACGATAAAAATTAAGAAATATTAAGGTTATTCATAAATCTCCCTCTTGTAAGGGCACTGAGGTGGTGAATTGTTATAATACCAGCGATGACTTATCACTGCCTGAGGTTGGACAGCATCATTTGCATCCTGATTTGCATTTCTGCTAAGCAACTGGGACTTACTCATAATACACTTTATGCCGCTGTCTAAAGTCTAGAGAATGAAAAATGAGCTGCCCAACAGTTTGAATCACGGCCATTACTGTAATAATCACTTTAGTCATGTTATTTTTCATTTTTCATCTTTTCTTTAAGAAGTTTGAGCTTTTCCTACAAACCACCCATGAGGATGAGTAATGAGTGCATCTTAAAACACACTGCTGACATGAGAAATAAAGGTTATTCTATGTTCTTCTCTGTCATTTAGAAGTGAGAAGTATTAGCATACATAGACGTATATAGAGTTGATAAAAGGTTTGTAACACTTTAATGCAGCTGTACTAACTGTACAAAATGTGCCTTCATAAAGGAAGTTATAATTGTTAAAAACTTTAAAATGGTCCTATATCAACATTATATTATGTTATAAGCTCTTTGTTATATGTTCCTATAGAAACATATATGCAAAATATAGACATTTTGTCTGGTAGGAAGAAAAAACCTCAATGCGAAAAATCAATAATTTCCTGCCACATAAAATAAAGGTCCGGGTCAGCTTCAGCCTCCAAATTCCTCAAGTCCTCCACTCAAGTCCTGCTTACTACGAAGTTCAAGTCCCCTTTCAGCCATGATATGTGATACCTGGATTAGAGTAAACACCCTCTTGGTCGGCCTGTAGAGCACACGTTTAGCAGGATTAAGGCCTGTGCCAGTTGCTGCGAGATCTCTCTGCGGGCCAATGGGACTTGTCCCGCCGCTCCTAATCCTGCAGACAATGCGGCCTGTTAATTGGAGACTGACTGATATAGCAAAGGAGCGACACGAAGACAATGTGCGAGTGGCCGGCTTCCCTGTAATCCCCCCTGCACTCTGAGGAATGTCCCTCTGTGGCAGCCATCCGTACTTCACCAGATCTCACCACTGCCCACTCCAGGAGCTAGGAGAGGGAGGAGAGGGAGAAGGGGGAGAAGGGGGGGTTTCCATTTTACTGACAATTAGAGCCATAAACAAAGACAAGGAGGGCGACTTTACAGAGTTGTGAAATTTCACATATTCCACCCGGGGCACTGATTGGAGGTGCAAGAAAACGCACCCACGTGTTTGTGTTTTAACCAGCAGGGTACAACCAGTTAACTGACTTACAAGCATCCAGTGTTTCCTGTCATCCAACCTTCAGACAGAGCTGACGTAATGATATCAAATGTCCGTGAAACTTTCATATTCAAGTGTATGCAAATTATAAACGTCGTTTTAAGTCGTTTTGCATTTCTTTTTTATTGTTTTATGTCTTTTTGTCATGTTTTGTGCATTTCAAGTGATTTCAAACCTCTCTGTGGACATTTTATGTAACTTTTCTTTGCTCATAATGCCTTTTGTTCTACATCCCTTTGCTGTCATTTTGTTTCTCTTATCCTGTTGAGTCACTTTTATGTCATTTAGCATCTTTTTGGATTATTTTGCATCTCTTCCTAGTCTTTTGAGTCTCTCTGTAGTCACTTAGTGCCTCTTTTTCTGTGTCTCTTTGTGGTTGTTTTGCATCTTTAGTCATGTAATGCCTCATTTTTAGTCATGTTGTGTCTTATTTTGCATCTTCTTGTGATCATTCATTGACTTTCTGAAAACACATCTGACCCCACCACTATTTTTTAAGTATCTACACAAACAAATGTTGTTATATGCAGAAAATCCTTTCATTTGCATCTGAGACACACTCATTCATACACCACAAAAACGTTTAATGGCTCTGAGCTCAGGCAGCCAGGTTATGACAGACAGGACGCTCCATGGTGTTTGATGTGCTTTCTCCCTGGGGTGAAACAGCAGTAGGTGGGCAGAGAGGCTGCGTCCCACCTTGAGTGTGACTCAATGCAGACGCAAGTCATGCGGGACGTTCATGTTTTGTCAACAGAACACTATCAGCACTTTGGATACTGGATCCTTTATCATTGCGAGATAATCAGTCAGCAGCCTCCACTCATATTTTACTGACAGTTAGGTGGTCGACCGCCGGTGGAAGTCTGCAGTTGGATGTTTGTGTTCTTGCAATTCTTCCACCTGCCGCCGCACCACAGATAAGCAAAACAACGTCACTTAAATCGTTCCGCTGCCAAGAGCCGACGACAGACCGGTGGAGACGTTACACCTGAGTTAAGCCTCAAATCATGAAAAGTGACTTCTGATTTGAAGACATGTTGCAAGAATCAGTAGCTGAAACTCCACATGCATGATAAGCAGGTATGGATAATAGATGGATGGATGGAACAAATAATGGTGTTAACGTGTTGCAAGTTTATAACTTGTTTGCTAAATTGATATAAAAATTAGCAGCTGCTGGCCAACAGTTAGTGTTTGCATTATGTGGTGTGTTTCCTCGGCCTCTTGTCCTTGTACCCTTTGTGTTCTTGTGCCTCATTTCCCTGTCTTGCCTTCCTGCCCCGTTTAGTCTTATTTCTTATGCCCTGTTTTTCTGTATCTTCTTGTGCGTTGTGTTCCTGGTGTTATCCTGTCTTTTGGTTTTTGTGTTTAGTTGTGTCTGATCTCCTGTTTTTGAGTTAATCTTTTTCAGTTTGCTGTTTTATTTTGAATCTCCTTCTCTCCTCACATGTCTGTCACTTGACCTCCTGTCCTTGTGTGTTTGCTCCTCTGATTAACCTGCTCTGTCCCAATTAGTTTCACCTGTCCCCTGTTAGTCTCCTCACCTGTTTCCACTCCCCTCTCCCTCACAGTGCGTATATATATATTGGCCTGTTTCCTTTGTTCTCTGTGGCGTTGTCTGTAAATGTCACCAGCCAATGTATCTACCTGTCCTGTGCTCCTGTGAATTTCTCCAGCCCTTTTGTGCTCCTGCCTGCCTTGTCCGTGCCTGTTTGTTCCTGTCAGTCTTATTCCTGGCCGTCTGCTCCTGTTCCCCCTGTTCCAGAATAAGAGTCTTTCCACCTACAGTGCCTACCTCGTCTGCATCTTTGGGTCCCAACTTTACCTCGCTTAGCATCAACCTTAACAGAAACAAACAAACTTAGACTTCTGTCCTTTGCTTTAACCACTGATTCACTCTACCTGTTATTCATAAAGACACATTCACAGTCTCAAGTGGCCAAATCTCCATCCCATCATCTCCCCGTGTGAGAAACTTGGCCTCGACCCCGAGTGTAAATTGAAATGCTAATAGCATGCACTTAAAAGCTCAGTTTGACTGTATATATTATTCTGCCTCTGCTGGTATGGGAACAGACATAATTGCAATAGCAAACGCAGAGAAAAGGTAAACAGTGGAAACCAAACAAAAGACAGTAATCACATGTAACGACGGCCTTTAATTCAGAGTTGCTCGCAGATGTGTTTGGAGGATCAACGATGTGGAGCACATGAGCTGGAGGAAATGCTTAAAGGCTAATTTAAATCTCATTCTTTCTTTCCTCTCACGGCCATACTGCACAAGCATGCCTCTTACTGAATCGCACTGTCCTTTTAGCTTCATAGATTGCATCTGTGTCATAGCGTCTCTACGGTTTTTAAAATGTTGCATAAAAGTGACGGCCTCCAGAGTGTGAGCTTAAAAAGAGTAGAGACAGATTAGGCAGACACTCTAATGGTTTATTTATGTAAAAACCTTCCTCTTTTGTAAGAAAAGATCAAACTGCTGTTGATCCAATTACTGCTTGCACATTCACAGCTTGCCAATTCAACAGCACAAGAGTTTTATGCTTAAGCCACATGCCCTCTTTTCCCATGGGTGCAGCGCCAGAGGAGGGATCTCTGTCTTCCTCCCGTTAGCAAGCCGAGTGATCAACCACTTGCCACCGAATAAATGGCTGCAGCTACCGCTCAGACTGCTTTGATTGTGCCATTTCATACGATGTATGATTTGAAACTTCTGCACAGAGTCATTGGAAACACTTTGTGAGTCAACGGGGAGAAAAACGAGGGCGCAGATGAGTGATGTCTGTTTGAACATGGGATTTAGACACATAAAAGGCCGCCGTTTTTCCCACTATACATCTCTGGAGGGCAAAGCTGTGATTATGGTTTGTGGTGGGGATGTTTGCTTCGAGTAATTTGTCTCCCATGCGAGGACTTCAGAGAAGGATCTTCAGCTGTGTGTCTGCCAGAGTTCAGCCAGCATGTGCTCACGGAGTTCACTCTTTCAAACTGTATTTTAAGCCGACTGTCAGAAAAATTCCAACTATTCTGTTTTATTTTGTGAAAATTTGATTCTGGGCCTTTAGGCCTGAAATTCATTGAGATTCATTGAGACTTTTCTCGGGTCATGTGAAAAACTTTGGAAGCTCTCTGATTGGGACCATCCATCACAGTTGGTGGAGGAAGTGTTCAGATCCTTTACTTAAGTAAAAACAGCAACACCACAATGTAAAAATAGCTCATTATGAGAAAAAGTCCAACAGGGGCTTCTAAAGTATATCAATATGTGTATATATTATAATATTATTATATCAATGCATCAAAGCAACATGTTAATGTTGTTGTTGAGCTAATTTACCACTTTATACATTTTTGTGTCTTCTGTTCATTCTGCTTTCTTCTACTGAATATTAACAGATAAAATCACATTTTGTCTGCTCATTATAGCTCAAAGGAGGACATCTTTCAATATTTTCCCCCCTAAATAGAAATATAAAGTAGCATAAAATTAATCCAAAAGTACTCAAGGAACGTACATACATGAGTAATACTTTACTTACTAAAGTTACATTACTTAGTCACAACTCCTAACTTTATGTTGATAACTTGCTATCTTGCTAAATCTTTACTTTTGCGCCTTCACGGGGGTTTTTATATTTTCTTGTCGTTCCTCTGAGCAGTTGCCAGGTAACCAGAGGAGACTCCAGGAAGTTGGTGGTACCAGCCAGAAGCTGGCGGTGTTTAGCAGACAGACATGAGAGAGGCACAAAACATTTCGTCTAGAACCGCTGTATATATAGTTATTTCAATGCAGTGGCTCCAAGACTAAAGGTTAGGCCGTAAAATGATTTATCCAGTAGGGATAGTATAGTATCTATATTAATAAAGAAAAATCTCTCAACAATTCTACTTTCGAGATTTCGATGGTAGATAGAGTATCACTGCAAATAACACACCAACACCTGTCTGTATGTTTCCATGCTACTAGATCATCTTCCTGACTCAAGTAAGTAAGAAAACATGGTTATTTTGAACATTAAATGCATTAACATGAACTTGGAAGACAGTCAAATAAAAAAATGACCAAATGTGTAACGTTTCTCAGTGGTTATGCACTTTTATTTAAAGTTTTAGGTCCCACCGTGGGTCCCATGGTAGTTAATACCAGGATCAGCTCATAATCCCTGAGAAGCCAGTATTGGGAATGAACTGTTCGAACCCTCCAGATACTGGAGAATAAACACCACAGTCACTCAACACAGTTCAAAGCAGTACAAAAAAAAAATCATGTCCAGGTCATTAAAAGCGTATGTAAACCACGGAGGGTAAATTACATTCTAAACATTATACAATCACTACTAATTTAAACATAAGCACAGTACACAATACTGTCATAGAGATGTACAGAGTAACCCAATATGGGTGAGAGACGACACAGAGGGGACGAACACCTCCATGTGGAAACACCGATGTTGCTCTTGTTAAGTTCCCACCTCGCAGGCCTCAGCAGTAACCAGCCGGTATTATGTGTAAATGCAGAACAATAACAATAACAGAGGCTCATCAGTCTTTTGTGCAAACTATTATAGACTGTGGCTCGGATTACACACGTGGTTATTAACTGGATGCCATTGACTCAAGTTTTTTTTTTCTCTTCAGGCGGCATCCATCCAACACAAAAAAAAAAAAAAGAAGTCAAAGATTCTCCTCTGCTGGGCCCGATGAGGCGAGCGTCTTCCCAGGAGCAAACATCAGCTCATTTGAAACTCAGCTGTGCAATTTTTTTAAACAACAACAAAAAAGGAAGTTTTCAAAAGCAATTCAAAAGCTGATTGCAACCCCGAATCAAAATCTCCTCCACTCATTGTTTTTCCCTGATTGTAACAAATGCAAGGAGTGTTATTAAATACATAAGAATGAATAGATGTTGAGATTTTGAGGGGTTATATATATATTTTTTTAGTTAGCTTGGACACAAATTTGAAGCATGTCACTGATGGACGTAAATTAGGTCTGTTCACCAAAAAATAGCTAAAAAAAAGGGTAAAAGTGCTTTGTCCTGATATACTTCAGATTAGGTCACCCAAAGTTGCATTTGGAAATCTGCCTATTGCCAGCTCAGGTTGTGGGGAAGTTAAAAAAAACGTCAACTTAAAAGCACAACACTATCTTCATATTAGAGCGTTTGTCCGGAGTCATCGCACTTAAAAGATCGAAACAAAAAATGCCCCCCAAAAAAAGCCAATTATATGTGATAAAAGCTAAAAAGACTACAAACAAAGACCTGCATGGCTTAGCATTTTTAAAAGCTAAAACAACAAAAAAAAGAAAAGAATGTGTTAATATAAAGCTGGCAAAAAGGCTTGAATATATGACAATACATTCTATGAGAATTGCAGATACATTTACAAGCAACATGTACATCACAAAGCTCAACTGATTGCCTGCAAAGCTTAACGCTGAAAGCTACTTCCTGCCGAGAGCTGGAGTCCTCCACCCGGGCGGTGCGTGCAGAGGTCCGGGCTCCGGACAGGAAGGAATAGTCCCGATGCGGGCCGCACAGCAGCCCAGTAAAACTACTAAAGACCGCGCACAACTGCAGCAAGAAAACAGCAGCCGCGCGGTCTAATACCAAAACACTGGTCCCCACGAGCCTTTCAGATACCGAGGCGCGACGGGGACGAGGATGAGAAAGGAGCGGTCGCCCTAAAAGGCAACCTGGGGGGGACACCACGGGGTGTCTGGGTACAGGAGACAGTGTACAGACTTGAACCTGGGGGACAAATAAGAGAAGGAGTTAGAGTTAGATTTGCTCAAAAGCGTTAATTAAATCTGTGTCACGTCATTATTCAAAGAACTGTCTCTCACCTTGATGGATCCTCCTCCACAGGAAAAGCCCCTTTCAAATTGATGATGTTGCTCTTGTTTTCAAACATCCCATAACTGAGAGTGATCTGGAAGAAAAGATAACAGGGGAAACATAAGAAATGTAGAAAAAGTAGCTCTGTTACACTGATTAATGACTGTACTGATACATTATTTTAAAATAAACTATGCGTGATGAGCCTCTCACCTGCTTGTGAAGCTCAGATCTGGACACCTGTTGCAGGTTCTCCAGGTGGGAGTGAAACAGGTTGCTGCGGGTCAGAGGAACCCCCAGAACCGACTCGATGATGTAGCCGATGGTGCAGTCGTCGGGCAGGCGGATCTTCTCCGCCGTGTTCATGAAGTGACCGCCACTGGAAAGGCGAAAAAAAGAGACAGACTCCAGGTCAGTGCTGCCGCTTATTCATACAGCAAGGTAAAGGTCATAATGAGCGAAAGTTATATGCACAGTGACAATTTTATTTGGAGAAGCACAGTCTTCTTACAAAAATGTGTGCGTTTATCTGTATCTCACCTGGCCCACGGGCTCATCTTCAGCGCCAGACCCCTGCTCACACAGAAGCCAGCTCCTCCGGTCGCGAACCAGAAGTTGACTGGTTTCTATAAAGGACAAATGAAAGGTTGTTAATATTCAAAATTATCTGACTAATACACTATCAGCTTTTGAAATGAATACGCTCCAGAAAGAAGAAGTTTCTACGTACCATCTTATTGTCCCCCAGCCTCTCTGTGGCCTCTATGGGCCGGTCCAGGCTGGGCTTCCCGAGGTACATGTCCTGGGTGTGAGGATACTGGGACAGGAACTTCACCAGGGTCCGAACATTCACGTAGTTATCATCATCCACGTGACAGAACCACCTAAGAAGCAGAAACAGGAGAGTCGTTAGATACTGAGATATTCAAACTAGGAAAAAAATGCAAACAAAACTTCAAGTGTGAGCAGTACTTACTTTTTCCCAGACTCTATGAACTTGTCATATTCCACCGCCATCTTGCAAGACAGAGCTTGTCGGCTGTGAGCTGCAGAGCAGTTGGTGTTGATTGCGTGACTCCCTGTGGCAACAGTGAAAGAAATAGGAGGATATTTAGTTGAAGATGACACCATCAATGGAGGCTCTATGTGTTTTAATAGCGTCTATCACGGGAGGCAAAAGGCTCAAAGCAGAATTTTTATGACCTTTAAAATATGATTTAGCTGTCCTATCAAATTTAACAATGTGCATCTCTGTTCCCAACATGATATTCCCCTCATAAAACTTACCAATTTTCTTTTTCAAGTCTTCGTCCTCCCCATCCGTGAAGATGTAGGTCTGTAAATATAGAGGGGAGATTACAGATAAGTGGACTTGATCTTTAGATCCATAAAATCAAAACGACTCTGGGTGATCATGAGGAGCAGTCACACGATCAAATTCAACAGTGTGTCCAAAGTCCTTCTCCCTCACATCCAGCCCGGTGTGATTAGCATCAATCAACATGTCTTTTATGCAGTGGAAAACACATTGAGTTAAACAACCCCCTGCTCTAATAAAAGCCTTTTGTCCCCCGTTGCACTCTCTCCATGGCAACTGTGCTGCCGCCCCGAAGCATCCCAGACTTAGAACAAAGCAGGAGGCAGACTGTCCGCCCCCGCGCACACCCCATTCATGTATCCCATCCCCCAGCTGAGCCCCTTCGCTGCTCCGGACCTGCTGCCGGGCTTCAGCGTGTTGAATGCAGCAAAAACAGGAGCACACACATCTGACAAACCACCGGCACAATCCTCTGTGTGCTCGCTGCCGTGTGATTGACAGGCCCGAGAATCGAACCACGAGGCTGCAGGCGCTTGTTAAAAGTAGCAGTTAGTCATAAAAGGAGTTCACAACAAAGGGCACCTTACGGGAGTGCACTTTTTTTTTAAAAAAAGGAGCAGGGAGGAAGATTAGACTCCTCTTTATGATAGCTTACACTGAGCAGGTGCAAGCTGCTGAATAGTGATGATGAAAAGGCAGCCGGCCCTGGGCTTTGTAACCGCCAGTGGTCTGTTTACTCTTCACCTCAGGTGAGGCAGCACCTGCCGTGCATCACGCTACCTTATCTACGCCACGTGTCTCTACACGCCAGGTCGTGGTGCCTCCAAAGTCACTGACAGGGCAGCTTTTGTCAACTATAACCCTGTTTCCTGCTGAGTGACTGACTGCAGTTTTTGTGGTGTGCATCCAGTTTTTTCGGCACAAAGCAAGGCTGCCTGAGCTGTTTGTGGAGCAAACTCTGGGCAGATGTTGCTCGCTGCTAAAGGCATGAGCCTGTATTTGTTTAAGGAAGGGTGGTGGTTTCGCTGGTGAAGGGATCAGAGGCTGGCGCTGTTTGCTTTAAAGCCCGTTGAATAGACAGCCTAATCACTGAGGCAGCTGCCAGAGCTGCCAGGGCACTGACAGAAAGAGAGGGCGGGGGGGAGGAGGAGGAGGAGGGGAGGAATCTCACTGCTGATTAGTAAATCGAAAACCGTGTGTGGCCATTCACCCCCTCTCCAACCCCTATCCTGCCCCCCGCCCCCCTCCTCCTCCTCCTCCGGGCCACATACACGGCCGGAGCCTCTTGAATAGAACAATGCTGTGAGTTTTCATGCTGGGTAAAGTCTCCACTGGGTAAATTCTAAATATGTTTGCCTGCATTTGCATACAGCTGCAGGAGTTAACTAAAGAGAAATCTCCTGGGGAAGGTTTTTTTTTACTGTCTTTGTTTTCGTAGCTGAAACAGTTACTTTCATGGAATACTAATTCATACCAAAAACACCCAAAAAAAAAGAAAAAAAAGAAAGAAAAGAGATGGCTGTGTGTGACGCCGAGATAAGAGGTGAGGGGGCACAGGATGAGGGGATGAGAGCAAAGAGTGGGGAGGGGTGGGGGCTGCGCTCCTGACCACAGGAAGGCCTGGCACGGCCCTGTCTGAGCCGAACGTGGTGCCTGGCTGGCTGTCTCCAGCTCCACGGGAAGGAAGGGCATCACGCTCCCCTCCCTCCATCAACCACTTCCACCCCGGCTCCTTTCCTCCTCTGTCCCAGAGATTCTAAGAACTTTCAGCACTTTTTTTAGCGGGATGAATTATTTCTACATCAGGTTGCAAGAGTGCTGGAAGGTGTAAAGTGTAGTTAAAGCAGAGGTTAAATACCGTGCAAACTGGCAGGCGCACATTTTTAACGTCCTCTTGAGAGACAGCCACCCACTTTCTGACCACTTGTACTTTACTACTCCACGCTGGAGCCATCTGATTAACTCAACGGCAGCGCCAAGTGTTTTTCCTAAATGCTAAAAAGCGCTCATTGTTGGGAGTGCTGGCTAATTATCGAACTCTTAAGAGGGGAATGCAGGGCACACCGCGGGGACGCCGGTGCCAGCTGCAGAATGAATTTGCGCTCTGATAAAAGCAGCTGCTACGTGCCGGTTTTACAAGCCAGCTTGCTGCAGATCTAAACTCTGGAGCAGGAAGTGTTGTGATCCATTTAGTTCTTTTGTTTTGTAAAAAAAATACACCCTATAGTGTCAGTATGGAGCTATATTGTTTGGGGGTGATTCATGGGAAAACAGGAAGAGGTGCTGCATATGAGAGGATTATATAATGGATTGCTGTGAAAGAGAGGCTCTCTGTTTCAAAAGCACCAAATTTGCAGATAAATTGGGTCAGGCGTCCATTAAGCACAAAGAGCAACCTTTTACATAAAGATACTAACTTGTTGGATTTACAAAAACGCTCTGAATGGGCTCAAAGATTAAGAAGGCCACAGGCTCTATTGTGTCAACACAGCTATCACAGAGATAATCTGCCCCCCCACACACACCCGTTCTCATGTAAACAGCAGCACATAGCTGCCCCATCTGCATACAAGTGAAGGGATCTCAGAAAAGCAACAGCTAAATTAGATTTCGATCAGAAATAATACATTTTCCCGTTGTGTTTTCTGCCATAAAAGTGAACCAAACTCCGCAGATGTTCGTCAGCTGAGCGTGAGAATCAAACCTGCACATGGAGGACGGCCATATGTACAGGGTGGGAACTCGGATCATCATATGGCTGGCATTAAGGCCGGCCTTTGTTCCGGCTCTCCTGACCACCTGTCACCCTTCCTGCAGGAACTCCCTCTTGCATTGTGGGCCCAGTCTGGCCTTTTTGTCCACGCAGCCACCAACCAGCTGCCTTCCTACGAGGCCTGCTGTTGACTCTGTCGGCTGGGTTAACTAACATCAACCAGTGCAGTAATTACAACCAATTAGCACAATCATCTCACATTTAAGCAGATGCTGAAGAGCCTGGTTTGGACATTAGCTAATAAACAATTCTCTCTGATCTAACAAGTGAGGGATGAGAGTGTGAGTATTCCTCTGATGTGAAACATCTCTAGAGGAAGCTTCTCCCCAAACTTTACTGCTGCTTGAGATAAAGAGAGGGAAAAGAGAAGCATGCATGAGACAGCGCCCGAGGCGAATTATCAAGACTCTTTAAAAAAAGCACATGTGACACCTCTGGGTGCAGTATAAAATCACTTTGACTGGCAACTCCTCTCTTGACACTATAGCTGCGTCCTCCTTTGTGCACCCTCTATGGGAGCTTGGTTCTCAGGGCCACATTTCCACACCCAGCGTGCCGCTTCCCAGCACGAACTTGCCTATAGATGCACCCCTTTGTCCCAAGCATCCCCTTAACGAAGCCCCCGGATCCCCATCCCTCCAGTGAGCTTGACCCAGACTCAGCTCCCACGTTCCCATGGAGAGAGGGGAGACAAGGGGCTGGGAAAGCTTTTCTTCCCCCTTCAGAAAGACGCTTTGTTAGTCCTGGAAGGGGGACAGCGCTGGAGTCGGTGCTGTGAAGCATCCATTGCACCAGGGGCATTCACAGGGACACCCAAAAAGAGGAGGGATAATAGAGAGCGGGGAGAGAAGGGGGGCAGAGAGAGGGAGTCCTGAAACTGCTCCCTCCGTTCTCAGGGACATCACTCAGAGGAGAATAAAAAGTGACAAGAGCCCAGGAAAATTCAGCAGGGTGAACAGAGGCTGTGCGGCTGTTTTACTGTGTCATCTGCTGAGGGAGGGGTGGGGGGGGGCAATGCAAAGCTGTAGGAAGCCATCAAACAGGCATCACCTGCATGTGCACACTGGCTCATTGTTCAGCCTTGCAGCATTGATATGACCCCCCGTCCACCTCCACCACCACCACTTAAAAAAGGCAGATCATTTCCTCATATTCATCCCTCACATTCAGCTTGTGCAGAGAAAAATGCAACACGAGTGACACCAAGAACTTTTTTTTTCATTTACCTGCTGCATGTTTCTGGAGATCCAGGTGTCCAGGAGCAGGTTGAGTCTGGACTGGTGGAACTTCTTGGTGGTCTTCACGGCGATGAAGATGTCATCCGGGCTGATGTCCTCGGCCGGAGGGGGCTCGGGGGACGCGGGGGATCGCGCGGGCCTCTCCGCCTCCCTGCGGCCCCGGGCCAGCTTGGTGAAGTAAGCGGAGAAGCCCCTCTTCTCCTGCGCGTCCGTCCCGTCCTCCTCCACCTCTCCTCGGATCGGAGCGTCCTCCGCCTCCCCGCCCGCCCCCTCGCCCACCTGGACCCGGTGATGCTGCACGGCCACCAGGAGCAGGAGCAGGCAGAGGCAGGCGGTGCTGGCCACAGACACAGCTGTCTTCTTCCCATTATTCTTCAACATGATTAAACCTTAAAAAAAAGACTAAAAAATAAACAAAAAAAAACTATGAAGCGGTACAACGAATCCACAATGCAAAGTCCATATGTTATTTTTTTAATTTCTCAATAATGCACCAAAGTGTGACTGACCCGTCCGTCAGGGTGCATAGCTGAATTGCAAATGCATAAATTTGCAGGAGGGGGGGATAAATAAGCTTCCATGCTGGCCACGCCTCATGGGAGGTCCTTGAACGCAGCATGCCTCACAGTGCAGGCATTGGGGTGTGGCTAGAGATATGCATGTGCATGTGTGTCTGTTTGAGTGTGTGTGTGTGTGTGTGTGTGTGTTCAGTTTGGCTTTTACAGATAATGCCTGTAAAAGATTGAACCAAAGAAAACAAACCTGCAGGTGGTCATGAGAAAGAAAAAAAAAGGTGTGTTTCTAACTCCACCTGTGTCAGTCAGACCCGTGTCACCGCCGCCGTGGGAGAAAAGAAAAAGTTTTATCCTGCAGATCTGAATTTGCAGTCAGACTTTAGACTTGCGAGGCCGTTTGAATTCAGGGCCGGGTGTTCTCCAGAGAAACAGCCTCTATTGTTCCTCGCTGACCTTGTGAGGACTCCAAACAGTTGGCCATTCCCGAACACTTGTTATTCAAATTCTGGCTCTCGCAACTGAGTGCCGTCTGGCACTGGGACACCGACCAAAAAAAGGGGTTCCAGTCTGGACCAACATGCAGCTGGTGGAGCCTCAGTAACCCCCCAAACCAACCAACCAGCAGGTTTGGACAGTTTCAAACAAAACGTCTGGCGAAACGCAGTTTTTAAAGGACATCTTCGTCCTCCAAGCCAAACGTCCTTATCCTCAGGCATTTAACAACACCCAAAGTATGAAGATAAACCTTCTAGGCAGCTGAAATCACAGATGACTTTGGTCTCGGTCCAGATATTGGGTGAGATCACCTTTGGGAGAAACTCCCAAAAAGTCAATGTTGTTCTTTAATGTTTGTGAGGCAAAAGCAGCCGTCATGTCTCTGATAGATTTTCAACACATCCTGCTTCTGGAGTTAACTCCTCTGTCTTTACTTATAAGTGTTTCTGGGTTTGTTTGTTTGTTTTTTTCAAATCTTTTGCAGGAGAATAAAAAAACGTATTTTCCTCTGCAGGTGTTTCATTCTTTTTAATTCTGGGACATGCAGGACATGAGTTACCTCTCTGCTTTGTCGCTCCTGACAAGCTCTTTTGTTCACCTTTTAAAAGTGCGCACAGAAAGGCATCTAAAAGCAAGTATAAGAAACCAGGCAGAGGGGGCCGTCTCCGTGGCCTTCTTTCTTCTTGGATCGACCGCCTCTTTCTGCCGGGCTTGCAGGGCATTCGTCCCACCTCGGAAACTCTTTTCGGGCCTTTTGGACTTGTGAAAACAATGTCAGTTGTTAAAATGTCGAGTGAAAGAGTAAAGTTCTCCCGTCGCATTAGCTCCGACCTCCCCCTGGGTTCACGGTTTATTTCAGCCTTTTGCTTGACAGAAAAACTTTTTTGGTCCCCACTTTGAAATCAGCCCACAGCGCCATCTCTATCTTTGACCTTCCCCAGCTACCATTACTGCTGAATACCAGAGAGATTAAACCCCGTTTCTTCAGACAAGCCCGCTTCCTCAGCGTAGTGCCCACAAACCCACAAATAAACACCACAATGTGCTTGATTTTCCTCATGATGGTATCAGCATGTCGGGGGATCTGAGAGCTGCTATTTATAGTGTCCGCCTCTGAGATATGATTACACACGATGCACATACAGTGAAGCAGGTCAGGAATCCCGGCGCGCACCGTGACCAAAGTGTCACAACATCCCACAACTGCCCGGAAAAGCATCACTGCAGTATCTCTTTTTTAGTCGCTGATACACACCACAAGACTGAAAACACATGTGCTCGCTCAGCTCCGTCATAACTTGATACTGCACAGTGTGTGTGGATCCTTGTTGGGGAAAAAAAAACAAAATGTGGAAGCCATTAGCCCAAAGCCGCATCTTCCTTTTTCAACTCATTATGTTTCCATTTATTTTATATTTCTGTCTGTTTTACATTCCTCGGGATGGTCCCCTGAATGTTTCTGCTTTTTGAAGCTTTTGTTTATTAGTTAGTGATTCAAATATGTTCCTCACATGACGAACCCAGCTACATCTCCTGTACATTAAGTTCAGTATCTTGGATCATATTCTTTAAGACATACTTACCCTTTACTGCTCTTTCATATCAATTTAAATCCATAACTTATTTTGCTTTTTAATTGAATGATTAATGAATATTGTAACTGCACTGTAAAACATGCGGCAATTGAGCAAACTTCATTAATCTTTTGTCATGGACTTCATGTAAAACGAATGAACTTCTGAGAGGTCACTCAACTCATCCAATTAAGTCTCTAAAGAAACAAGATTAGCACATGAGCAGGCCTCCCAGCATGCAATGTTTGGAGACCTTTTTTAGTAGTTTGAAGAAAACAAACATGTCGGACAAACGCGCTGTTAAAGTCCTGGTTGTTCCACGTTGATGTTAAAGTTCTTTTTCATAACAGTGAATTTAATGCTAACGATTATGGTTGTATTAAGTGCCTCTTTCTATGTGTGGGCAGGAGCTATAAGAAAAGTAGAAATAGAATAAGACTTCACCGGCTGCCCTCTGAGAATCAGCGGATGGGATCAGTCTTTGGTTGTGTTTATTTTCCCAGTATGGACACACTAGCTCTGATGGGATTACAGGTCACACCAGAAGTGAGAGCCAGGGGACCCGGCGACCGCCTCAGAACCCGGTTTCGGTTTCCCTGCTCATGCAACATTAGAGGAAACTCTCCAAGGAGCACGGCTGAGAATACTTCAGCTGCTGCAGAGACAAAATAAATACGACCCACTTCTTTGTATTGATCTGCAGAGAGAGTTCCCATAAGTCTCAATGGACCTCCGCCAGGTAAACACAATGAACTGGCAAAACAGGGCATCAGATAAAGGAAAAAACATTCCCATGATGCATTAGATCAATAGATCAATAATGGTAATGCAAGAGGCAGCAAATGTGTTCTTCTCCCTTTTTCATGCTGTGGTGGAGTCAGATCCTTTACTTCAATCAATGTATCAATACTACAATTAAAAAACACGCATTTAAAAACTCATAGAATAAAAAGTGTGTGTCTTATCATCTAAATGTACTTAAAGTATCAAAATGAAAGTGACTGTAATCAACAAAGGTACCCACTATCAGTGTAAAACTTTTTCAATGTTATTTAATTGGTTTGTAATTACTTTTGCATGTCTGTGTGAGCAGCATTTTGTTGCCATAGGTGATAATGGTGGAGACATTTTTATCTCATGTTTGTGTGTGTAAAATTTAGGCAGTGGTATAAAGTAGCATGCAACAAAACTACAGAACTAGTCTATCACTAAGTACTAATACTAATTAAATGTAAGTGTCAAATTTGTTCAGTAAATTGAAATGTTCACCACTTGTTTTATGACAATTACAATACAAAAGTAACAAAATCTCACCCTCTGTAAACAAGTCAATGGAAATAAAAGTAAAATATTACTTTTATGTTAAATCTGAGGCTGTTTCTTTCAAATTTGACCATAACTAATTCAACTTTACAGTCCTATGAAAGTAATACATCCTGTTAAACTGTAAATGGTCAACCAGACGTTAAGGAGCATCAGGTTACAGGACGTGTTCGACATCAGTTCTTCTACTCAACAATAAAACCTACAAACCTTTAAATGTGTTCTTTGTGATCATCTGTTAATCAGAAACATCAGCTTTGTTTAATCAGATCAATTTTTGTCACATACCAATCTTCTTTGTTTCACTACAGCATGGACGTGTCTCTTCACGGTACAAAACCACTAATTGTTACTGGAAACGAGATATTCACTGGAGAGCCTTCAGGTTTATATTTCCACTAAGAGCTCTGTAAACTCAAGGGACCTCTAAAAGTTGTAGACAACTCTGAGTTATTCCCATATCAGAATGTAAATTTAAAGAGGTATGAGGTTGGTGATTGTGTGTCCTGAGGAAAAAAACTGTGAAAAGTTCCATTGTGTTGGGTGAAGGGCCAATACACAGCCTCTTTCTTTTTTTTGTCTGTGGCCTGTATAGCTACCTTGCTGGGACTCACCATGGGAAGTCCAGCAGACAAAGAGAAGACACTAAAATCATTGATTGTTCCTGTAATGGTTTGTTGTGTCCTCCCATCAGGCCCCTCCTCGTGTCAATACATTAAATGTGTGAGCCACTGCAGAGACGGTGCGAATAATCTGATTTGTTTTCTCTATAATTTTAGGACATTAAATGTAAAGGGTTTGTTATAAATGTGAAATCACCATGTTATAGCTAGCTGACTTTTGATTTTTGTTTTTTTGTTTTTTTTATTGGGAGGACGTATCGGTAGCCGCAAAGTTTACTTCAAATTTCTTGGCTAAATAAACTCAGCACGCTCAGGCGAGTGAGGCCTCTTTGCTGCTGAGGAGAAAAAACACGGCTCTGCAGATCCAATGAAAACAGGAAACTCGCTGCTGGTGGTTGATGTCCCGTTTTACTCCCCCTCTCACCCCCCCTTGTTATAATTGTTCCCCTTTCACTCTCTTCTCCATAACCAGGCGAACACAAGCTATTTGCATAACTGTTCAGACCTGCTCGTCGCCCCCTGCTCCTGCCCTACTTCCACCCCGTCAGCCTAATGCTTCCCAGCACTCTCTCTTTGTGCCGCCTCTCGTTGTTCTGGGAACATCAAATGATCGACACGTTAAATTAGGAGAGTCTTAGTCTGGTCTAGTCTTCACAGCCTCAAAACGGTGTCCTCCAAACGTAAAGGCATTTAGTGGGACGGCCCAAATTATGCGCAATGGTGGGAGACTGGCATGGTTTCCTATTTATTGTCTCTTTTCTTAGCTGTGTCACAGGGAGGGCTTTCTTTACGCCGTGACATGAAGAGCAGCAGTGATATGATCTGTGTGTGTATTATGGTGGAAGAATGGGGCTGTGGGATCTGATACCGTGAAAATGACAGAGCAGACTGATGTGTCAGACTCTCACGGGACGGCAGGCCGAGCGGAGCTGCAGTGAGAGACTCTGGTGGGAAACTGCTGAGGTTTCACTCCGGGTGTGTTGCATGTGGGTGTTAAATGCACATTGTGTAATATCTCTCTCTCTCTCTCTCTCTCTCTCTCTCGCTCTCTTTTTTTGCAACAGCCTCAGTGAAAATGACCAGACTAAGATTTTAGAACATGCACCAACAGATGTTAAGTGCAAAGGGCCAATTACCATTTCTCAACATCCCCATTTAGACTGATATGTTCTCTGAGAAGCACCAGTTCCTTCCTCCTTTGACAGAGTCGTTGTTGTACTTCCCTTAGTGCAACTGCTTTGCAAGGGGGTATAGCTCAGTGGTAGAGCATTTGACTGCAGATCAAGAGGTCTCCGGTTCAAATCTGGATGCCCCCTTCCACTTATATAGGAGCTATATATTTGGATTCATGATTTCATCTATAAAATCATCAAACTGCTATGAAATATGGAAGAGAAAATACTAAAGCAGGTTAAGATAACCTTTGTACATGCTCATGAAATGTTGAAACAGTCTGAGGAAGTTGAATTTAGAGCATCAGGAGAGTTTATCAGCAGTGAACACCAGTGCTTTGAAGAGAAAGGAAATAATGATTAAAGGTTAAAAAAAAAAGACTCTGTTGAGCCAATGGGTAATAAATTAGCAAATTAGCTCAACGCTAGAACTTAAATGAAAACTACAGAGTTCTCCAATTCCTATTAATTAAAATTGTTGATCATCTCTAAAGCAGAGTTGCTGCAACATTTCCCTCAGTTATATGAGTGGAGGCCATGTGACCGCAGGTGAAAAGGCGAGCGGGCTCCCTTGGGTCTCTCACTTCAGAGCGTCCTGTCACTCGATCTGTTTAGGTCTGTTCTGTCCAAACCTCTGCGACCTCCTCACTTCCCGGGCCTTTGGGCTTTGTGGTATCTCCCAGCGGCTGAAAGGAAACCACCGCAAACATTCCCCATCAGCACAGCCCTGAATCTCTATAGATGTTCATTGCCTCCTGAGCTTTGACACTATTTTCTCTTCTGATACTCCCCACAAAGAGCGATGACAGATGGGCCAGAATTTCAAGGTCATTCGTCATCTGTATCTGTTTAGGATTTGTGAGTTTGCTCTGCAGCCAGAGGTCTATTAGCGACCGGCAGTATTAATCATTTTCAGAGGTTAATTACACCCCTTCAATTTCACAGTCTACAAGATTTCACCCTTTTACATATTGTTTTTATGACTCGTGTGGATTGTAGTTCATGTTTTCGTAATGCGGAGTGGCAAAGTTCAGTCATGGCTTATTGTTTACTGAGAGCGAGCTCCGCGGGGAGCAGGGTGATATACAGCAACATGGGAGGCCAGACAAATTAAGGAGCCATGACAATGAAAAGCAGATGTGACTGCGGGGCAGTTAAATTGCTTTCCTGCTACGTGAAAACACTGCGAGACGATATATTGAAAATGCTGGCTAATTATCAAATACACTCTGGTAATTGGGCAAACATACAAGGCTTAATATAATGTACACACACGATAGAGCAGATGGTTTTCCTCTCCTCAGTAAAGGCCATAAAAGTCTCAAAACTATCTTGTCTTCTGTGTTTATTGGCATTTTTCCATGATCTCTCATCGCCGTCATCATGTGATCATCATTTTCCCAGCTCTGAAGACTGTTATCTATTTTCATGATCCGTTAATTGCTATTAATATCAGGGAACTGGTGTTAAATGACAGCAGGAGGAGTATTAAAGGATAATGGGTAACAGGGTTAAGCAGTGGTGTATGCCACATGGCGTATATTGAACATACCACCTGTCAGGAAATCCCACATCGTTACAGACTCCGCAAACACACACATAATCACACACCTTCTTCCCAGACTGTCCAACCTGGTCAGCTGAGGGGAATCCGCTCTTTCTGCTGCTTGGATTAATTCCCGCCACCAGTGTTGGCCCATCTCCAGCCGGAGAACAAGAGCTTCCACCCCACAGAGCAGCAGTTTATCCCTTGTGGTGGGTCCAACTGGGCTGATCCTCTCATATTAAATGGATTAGCAGAGGCCTTGTTCTACTGTCAGGAGCTTGTGAAAAGAATAGGGATTTAGCATGTTTGCATTTTTTTTCCTAACAAAATTTCACACTGTAAATGTAAATCATGCAGGCGCTGGAAATAAATCTTGTGGCCCGCGAACAATTGGGCCTCTAAAACGGGTGAACTGTGAATTTTCTGCACACCGGAGTCTGAAACATGATTCGTAGCTGACCCCTCTGAGCATCAGTTCTTGTAGTATCCGTGGGAAACTGTAGCATTAGCACTGCTTACAAGCTTTTTGATTTCCCGTGGGAGACATCCATGACAGAAGCAGGTTAGGCCAGAACCCTAAATGCTGCATGACTGGGATAGAAGAGATCACGTTACAGATATCAGGAAAAATCACGTGAAGGATGTGATGTTCGCCCACACGACCATCAGCCATGCAACAAACTACATTTCTTCAAGCAGACTTTTTTTTGCCGCACTTCACAAGCACAAACCAAGATTTTTACATGTTATTCCATGTGACTCGAGGCTGTCCTGCATGAAGACTTCAAAAACAGATACTGTTAGATCTCCTGCTCTGCCGGTCTTTGGGTAGACGGATGGCAGGTGCTCCTCCCTGCCTGCGCTCTTATATTAATCTCCCTCAGAAGGCGGCAGACCCCTCACTCTCACAGGCCTCCATACGGGCGCCACACTAATCACACTGTTTAATGGGAGGCCGTCTGTGGCCGGGCCCTCACACCACCGCAGATGTGCTGAGATCAGGCTGGGCACAAACAGCCCTGACCCCGGATCAGCCCTCTGTCCCTGCTCCAGAGCCAGATCCTGCACCGTTAAGCTTGTGTTAGTCTGCTGCTGGCCAACAGCCTCAGCGTGGATCTGTATGAGGATGTTTCTGCTATCAGGAATTTATACCCTACTGTCTGTAAACAGAAAGATTGCTCTTTACTTACTTTTAATTACTTTTTATTTGTTTTTGCTCCACAGTTAATTGAAGCAGTTCTTTAAAATCTTTCAGCCAAAAAATATGTTTTCTTCTCTATGCTTTATCTGTGCTTATCTTCAGTCTGAGTTTAGTTTGTACCTTTGAGCATGATTTGTGACATCCCAGCTAGTTTGTCGCTATCTTACATGAGTGTGACGTGAAGAGTTTATTTTTGGGGAAAAAAAGCACAAATTGTAATTCAAGGGGTGTTTTTAATCCAACTTGCTGTATTCACGCTGCTGCACATACAACTGAAAGCATCTTGTTTTTTTACATTTTGGCCTTTCATCCACCATATTTCAATGATTGTGAACACTAAAAATTGACCTTTTCAACCAGAAACTCCCTGTGACACTGAACAATAAAAGAAGAGCCTTTCCCAAAAGCAAGAAAGAAAGTGATTTTCTTTCTTCAGTTTCTTTAAAATATCACTTCATAGCAACAATATCACACTTGATCTTTTTACTTTAGATTTCTAAGTTTCCCTCATGTTTTGGCATTGGAAATGTAATGAAAATGTTCCACAAAGGTGAATTCTGGCTTTAAAAACTCAAAATCTATTCACATTACCATCTAGTCTACATGGTGCCAGAATGAGTCACTAGATATAATCCTTCAACCTAACATTAGTGTCCTGGGATGATGCCTGTGTGTGTCTGTGTGTGCTGTGCTTAAGCATGTGTGAATCAGTTTGTTGGGTGGCCTTGGCAGTAAGTCTGTTTAAAACCACACACACACACACAGTTACGTCTTCAGTCTTGGTCATGTGATCTACAGTGAGCCCCCTCCTCGCTCAGCTGGACTCACAGCCCAGTATCATTAAAGTCTGGGCAGTCAATTCAGGGAGGCAAGACCGGCCCCCGACCGCAGCCACACTTACTCACTGGCCCTTTCCCACAACCTCCAGGCACCTTGGAGGAAGTCATCCATGCATAACTCAGCTCCTTAATCAAAGGCTGAATGCAGAAGTTGTCCCGGAGGTTGGCTGCAGCGAGTGCGGCATTAGCAAAGCACATGCTCTCCTTTCACGGAGAGACAATGCAGCCCATTGTGTCCGGCCACAAGTGTCTATTTTGATTTAAAAAGAGGATCTCACAAGCAGATAGACAATGAGGGGGGGAACATCTCAGGAACAACATAGGATACATTCAGGCCTGCGCACCACCAGAAAATTAACGAGCACCCGTGTGTCAGCCTCATCCTCAAGATAAGAGACACGCTCAGAGACTGCGACATCAAAAAAACAACCGCACTCCACCACAGCTGATATCAAAGAAGTAAAGATACTCCGGGCTTGCTTGCGCCGCAGAGCAATGCCCTCTGCAACTGTTTTGACAGGTTGAACTTATCTCTGTTTTTAACTGATGTAACAAGCTCTACTGGGCCTCTTGGGGATGTCAAAATAAGAGCTTAGTATGATAAATGGATGAGACCACCGGATCCCTGGATCCCCTCTGATAACAGCTTTAGTCTAGTCATTAGTGAGAGACAGCCTGGCACATGAAGCAGGCCATGTTGGCCTGAGGAAAGTCATGAAATCATCTGAAAATGAATCATCTGAAAATTTGCGACGTGCTGAATCCAACGTATATGAACGTGTTTGGTGCGTGGATGCACAAGAACAAGCAGAACATATCTCGAACAGGAAGCGTGAGATGTGGCCTCCACGTCTCATCCCACCTCCTCTGGTCTCTTCGCCTCTTTATAAATAGCAGTGACCCATCTTTAAATAGGACATTGTTTTGTCTATTGTCCCTCCATCCCTGTGCTGTCCTGATTGCTGATGCTGAAGCTCTGCGGTAAACATCCTTTGACCCTACTAACACACCACGTCCACTCCCTCCGTTACACTGCCCAGGCCTCCATGTTTTTAAGAATACGCCTGAAAATGTGGCCAATTGCAAGAATAACTGACAAGAGTTGATCATGTAGAAGTTATGTTTTGCTGATAGGATTAAAAACAAAAAGAAACCATAAAGAATAGGGACTTGCAGTAATTTATATCAACCCACGACCATTTTGATTGAGTGGGGGTCTCACTGTCTGTAAGTATGTTTCTGTCCATCTGTTTTTATGTACATTTTCAATAAAAAATAATGATAAATATTGTGGCAGATAAAAACATCAGATCTGTGTTCAATCTAATATTCACATAAAAACGGTGGATGGAAACACTCAGTCAGTCCTATTTCATTTTATGAGGTTTTCTGGACATTTGGTTAAAATTTTTGACAAAAACATGACTCTACAGGTTTTCTTTTTGCGCATTTAAAGTGTTTTTTTCCCCCCCTTTTGAATCAAATTTTCCTCTCATAAAAACCACTTTCTTCCAATTTGTTGAGATGTTAAAGGGAAAAAGCACCGGCTCCTGAAGCGGGAAATAAAACTTGCCAAACATGCTTTCTCCTTTCAACGTGATTAGGCTCAGCATCAGACTGTTTAAGAGGAGCCTTTTAAAAGCATGTTTAGTGGCTTGGAGCAGGGGGTGCACTGGAGTGGTGGTTCCCCATTCTTCCCATTATGCGGCTTGCCATTTTCATTGGAATGAAGGCCATCTATCAGGAGCCCCTATAGGTCCTTTCAGGGCTGAATAAAAGGATCACTGTGGACAGACCTGTCTGTGGGTTGCTCAGACATGGGAGACAACAGATGTGTTAAACACAGCCGGCTCCCTCACAAAGAGCCCGGAGAGCCCGGACTGCATGCTCTCTAATGGAGAGGCAGCTTTATGTTAATGGCTGAATGGAGTCGCTCAAAGCTTCTGCATGCTCTCAGTGAGGAGGAATCCTACCTCGTAAAGAGGAACTCGCTTCCCTCCACTTTGAGGGGAAGAGCTGCAAAGAAAAGGCCATAAAACTGTTAGGAGACCTGTAACCAAACAGCATCTTTAGATCCCACAAAAACCACCATGTAGTGTTTTAGTGTAGAACTACAACAGGAGTTTGTTTCCTGAAGGTTTGGATTATTTGGACTTCAGCAGGTCAATCCCCAAAAAGCTTATCCTAACAAGTCATGTTTTGAGAATCAATACTTTTGCATCAGTATGAATGCATCAGTATGAATGCAAAGGAGCCATCTGATGATAATTCAAAGTAAACAGTAATCATTATGCCAAATTAGCCTGTCTGTTTCAATATTAATTCATTTTTATTAGACTTAATAATATATTATATCATATTTTAACCCATTATTCTGTTTTCTGTCACCTATGCATTAGAATGGAGCAGTCACTAACCTTTTGACTTTCTGGACTCTAATAGAATAACCTTTGCAAGGTGTTAATCAGCAAAGTAACTCAAGTATTTGCCATATATAAAATGTAGTGTAGTTAAAGTAAAATTTACATTTCCACTTTGAAATTTAGTGAAATACAAGTATAAAGTAGCATGAAATTGAACTCCTCAAATAACTGGTTCAAAATTGTGCTGTGTGAATTTACTAAGAGGCGTTGTTACACTGACTTAGAAATATTTTCTCCCTTATTATTTCACATTTTGTTTTTCAAATAATAAAAAAGTAGCATTAGCATTGTGGTGGCTTAGCTTGTATCAGATTGAATTTTACGGTATCGCCCAACCTCAAATTTATTTTTATATGTTTCCTCATAATGGCTGCATTTTGGCTCCATGTTTCTTGGTTGCAGACAACAATAGAAAACATGGCACCCTGTATAATTGTAAGCTGCGAGACCCTGTTGCTGTTTGCCTGCTGGGGCCGCGCTTACCTCCTGTATTCCTGTGGGAATCAGGATAATCCAGAAGGATCACAGCCCAAATGTCCCCTTTATCCACCCTCATTTTACGAGTTCAACATCGCTCATAAGTTTAGCAAAGTGCAGTGCAGCTCACAGCAAAACACACATGAAATATCAGATATTCTGTTGATTTCACCCCAACACAGTGAGGTTTATTTCAACTTCTGCACCCCAGCATCCTTCTGTGACACCAAAAGAGGAGGAGCAAAGGTCCCTGCATCAAACCCCGGAGCCTAAACAATGGGAGCTTGGCGTGGACAGCCCGAGGCGAAGCCATCTGCCACAGAGAGAGTGGAGTCCCTTTGTCAGCTATTGTGGAATGTGGAGGCAGATTGATGAGCGCCGGGTGATTCCTTTAGGGCCTGGTGAGGCAGCAGGCAGCGCTGCGAGCCCCAATAGACTCCACAGGCAACTCCCTCTCCTTCTGTCCCCACATTCAGCGGGTCACGTGATGGAGCGGCCAGACGCTACAACCTGGGAAAAATGAAAAAGGGAAAGTGTTTTGAGAAGCTGATGTAATGTTTTAGAAAACCTGGGCCATGTGCGTTCTCAGCACTCAGTCCTATAAAAGACCACCCCCCCTCCCAAAAAAAAGGCTTTGTTTTGATATCTTGCAGTGAAAGCCTTTTCCCAGTGAGTGTAAGAATGGATGTTTTCTCCTTTGCGATGTTGTATAAGAATGCTGCCAGATCATGCCAGTGTGTCCCTGCTTGAGTGGTGACCTCTGACCCTCTCAGCAGGTGTGTGCGGACGGCCTTTATTGAGAAAAGCCAGTCCAGAAGCTCTCTGGCTTTTGGAGTGGGTGGGTCGGGGGTTGGAGGACAGGGCAGATGTTGTATGTGAAATCCCCCGGGGGTAAGTGTGCCGCCACCAAGGGAAGGGGTCAGGGCAAAAGGGTGGATCTCTGACACAACCAACACAACAGAGAACTCTGGTTTCCATGGAAACCTGCTGCATCACTAAGCCGCCTGTCTCTGGGACATGAAATATGACTTTAGGCTCCAAAATCACTGACAAAGTGAACCTTTATTCTGCCTCTGATAGCTGACAAAGTCCAGAATCTGGTTTAGAAGCAGAGTCACGATCCAATTTTAACTCAGCAGATTTACAGGCACAAGAGATTCTGACATGATCATAAGCTTAAAAAGTAAACAGGAAGACAAATAAACAATTTTTTATTAATTCACTTATATTTCAAATAGCATTGTAGAATCAACCACCCTTCATGCACCAGAGGAAGTTTATTTTCCACTTTGTGCTATACTTGAAAAATGTTATGCTTTTTACTCTACTAAAGTCATCTGATAGTTATAGTTACTATTTACTTTTTGGTTTGAGGTTTAACCTAAAAACACACATAAACAAACACGAATTGTTTTTGAACTGTTTTTGTTTGCACATATATATATATAATGTGTGATTTATGGCTAAAACGTTTGTGCCCAGAAGTGGATGAAGTGTTTTGATACTTTAGTAATGCTTAAGAACCAATACCAACATTTAAAAGTACTCTATTACAAGTAAAAGTCCTGTGTTTTTAATCAGCAACATATACTTAAACAACTAAAACTACTCATAGCAGGCACTTTTTATGCATTATGTCGTTATGTTATTTTTGCTATAATATCATTAATAATCCATTAATACGTAAGTACAATTTAACTTTTATTGCTGAGATTGAGTTACTATGAATATGCTACATATTTTGTATGTATAAAATTTCAATCTGCAAAGTAATGTCATATATATGTTGTGCTGTAGAAGTATAGAATATATTAAAATGAAGTCACATACAGTACAAATATTTCAAAGTTGTATTTAACTGCAGTACTTGAGTAAATGTTCACAATTTTTAGAACAACATTTGTACATCATTCCTCGCTCACATTGTTTTTCTTACTTTTTCTGCAGGCCACACAAACACAATACTAAATCTTGACCAATAAACAGCATCTATTATAAGAAACTTTAATGTCTGGGGACGGTTTCAGCTGCGGTGCTTCAAAGCCGCAGGGTGCAGCAGAAATAAGATGGAGATAAAAAAGCACAGCTGGTTGTCCGGGCTGTTTACTGTAGCCGGACTGTGAGTCATTTCCTTTGAGGTGACGGCTGCGGAGGAATGTGACTGTCTGCTCATGTCTTTGATCAAACCCTGGCTGCATCAGGTTATCTCGGCACGCACTAAATAGGCAATAAACCGTGCACTTGAATTGGCTAAAGGACAGTCTTTGATTCTGGTGAGCTGGTCACATCCCCCGACAAAATGTAAGGCTGGCGTGAAAAGTTTTTACACCACAGGATTATGCATAATCGAAGCTGTAATATTTTATGATAACACACCATTCCCAAGCTTGTTGAAGGCAATTTACCGCATTTCGACATCTGACCTTGAACATCAAAGCTTACAGAATAAATGGCCATAAAGGGCATGTAATAAATCTGGAAACTCTTTCTGTGTTATAATTAATAAACCGCACTGCATCGCAAGAACTTTGTTCCTCCCAAACATTGCTCAGAGGAGGAGCTGATAAATAGCTACAGAGATTATGGGACATTCTGCAGAAGCACTTTTAAGATGCGAGCAGGGAAACGTTACCCAAGACTCCTCGTGTTTTTTTTTCTCCCTGACCTTGTCCGTAAAACACCATTGTCCATTTTGCCAGGGGTCTCTGTCTTTCTACAAAGGGCCCTCTCTGCAACAATGTTCGCGGGCCAAACGCTCGCCTCTGATGTGAGAGATGTCAGTCCCGTGACGCATGACATTTGTATAACATTACCGGGGTCACGGCCCACGGCCAGGCAGATCGGAGTGAATGAAAGAAAGTGGGTCGGGGCTCTGGACAAATCTTGAACTTCAGTCGGCATGAAGAAAGCGCAGGTCAAGTCATGCTTAGATATGCATCTTCAGCCAATGGTCGGCCATAATGTTTGAAAAGGGCTCCTCAAAATCCCTGGGCATCTTTCTATGGAGCTATTGTTGAAGGAAACTGCCTGAGAGGACACAAAGACTTTCATATCATATCAGTGAATTCATCAAAGGATTCAGAAGAATATGTTCTCAAAATGCCAAATCAATTAACTCCAAGCTTTTTTCCTCCTTTTTTGTATGAGGCTGGGTTTGAACCTCCCCTTTTCATTCCTAACAAAACCATTTCTGTATTATTTCTGTAGTATTACTGTTTTCAACAGAGTTGGCTATCTATGCCTTCCACAAGCGACTGTATGAAATGTCCCCGTGTTTTAAAGGATCATCATGACTTTTCAGTAAAACCTTAAACCCTTTTGCCTTCTGACGCTAAATGTGGACACCACTATGCAAACATGTTCACAACAGTGATGCAAACAAGCTGATCTTTAGCAGCATCTTTACATTGTTAAAGTTTAACATGTCACTATGCTAAAATTTGCTAATGATCACTGACTGGCTGAGGTTGATTGGGTTGGATCATATGCAATGGGAAGACAGGATCATGAAAGTAAGAAAGTGAGCATCTTTTCCAGATTTAGTGGTAATCCATCCGATTGTTGTCAAGACATGTCACTAAAACAAAAAATGTGGCACTAGAGGATGTCAGATGAGTATCAAAGTCAGCATAGCCATCCTCTGGGGACTATGAATATCTATACAGTATTTCATGGCAATGCATCCTGTAGTTGTTGAGATTTTTCAATCTGGACCAAAGTCACTTTTTAGCCATACTGCTAAATATAAATAGATAAAAAGTCAAAACATCAGAGAATAAAAGACATTGAAACAGGTAGATTTGAGACTGCATTGCTTGCGTGAGTGCACTTGTGGCTCACAAGAACTTTGTTTATGGGTTACATTAAACAGGAACGATAGGAACACAGTGTGGAAAGGAAACTAAATTATTACAACCCTCATACACTGACAACTATTTGAAGTCCATGCCTAAACAAATCAAACATCGGCGTCAGAGAGGAGAGTTGCTCAGATTTTGGAGGATGATAAACAAACATGTCTGAAGAAGCTTTGGAGTTCCTCTTTTTTCAACAAAGCCAAAAAGACAAGTCTCAGTATCCCTGTCTAATGCCAGAAAGGATACAGGTATCGTCATACCTCCACAGGCCAACACAAACATGGAAACCTCATCACTGCCTGAGCAGAGGTGCAGGGAGGAGTCCTTTCCTCTCGCCAAATCTCCCTCTGATTAGCAGGAAAGGGTCATCGTCCTCTGACATTTCATTGTCTCCGTAGTATTGACGGAAGAGGTCCTGATTTCCCAGGTCATCGCCGCCGCATCATCGGCCAAAGTTTGCTTGACCTGCCTCACCGTGACCTCGCCGGAGACATCGTGAACACAGTCACATCTCCAGGAAGAGTCCTCATTGTGATTTCGCCTTTGTAGTCTGCATGTCGTAAAAATAACATCCTGGTTATTTTTTCCTGTATCATCACCAAAATACTTTAAGGACACAATGACATATCATGATGGTGTTGTTTTTTTAGTACACGGCGAGTCAGTAAGCGACCTGTTTGCGTTATTTGGTCCCAAGTAGGCACTGTTGCAAGTATCAGTTTTGATAGATTTAACATCTGTTGATGTTTTTTTGCCAGTTTAAGCCATGAAAAACATGACATCAGCCAGCTTTAGCCTCTGCAGGCCAAATTCAGCAGCCGCCTGGAAATAACCTAGTACAAGTCCTGCAAAGAAATCACAGAGGGATATCATGTATGGAAAAGATGAACATCAGTTGGAGGCTCTTCAAAGCCTCTGAGAACGTCAGACTTGCCAATTCATGCCGTAATGTTGCATCTGGGGTCCTTTGCGGATGACAAATGGCAGTTTAGAAGAAAGAAATCTGCCTAATTACACTGCTTTATGTGACTTTTATAAGACTCCATGGCAAGTTTACATCCAACGGCCACATTTTACAACTCTTCTTAAAATCCTGCGGTTTACTAAGTGTCCTTTCGTGCTTTCATGTTCGTGAGCTGGTCGTGCTAACTTGTAAAAATCACTCGTGAAGCAGAGACTTTTTTTTTTTTTTTTTGAAAAAGAGGCTCACTGAGATTATTCCCTGAACATTGTCCTCGACGCACTCTGTGTTGGCAGAGACTGGAATAACAGGACAAATAGAGAGTAGGATGTGAGCAGCCCAACTCTGACCTCCATCTGCACAGTTTCCTCTCCAGTCTCCTTGGGTGGGACTCCCCCCGGGCCTCTAAAACTCACACATATCTACTGTTCCCCAATCATGTCTCCAATTATGCGCAGCTATGCCTTCTCAGACTGCTTATAGTGTTTCTCAGGGTGCTGAGGTTAGGGACCCTCGTAGTCGTGTGTTTGTTGCAGTTGGGCTGCTGCCACCGGAGATATTAATCTGCAGTCATGGAGCAGGAAATCAAAAATAAGCTGTAGAACACACTGAATTAGTAGAAACAGCTAGATAATCCACCTTTTCCATAACAATAAAGTAACGTGTTTCTCAGAAAACATCTTAGTGCTGAGATCATCTATAAGAGAGGAAAATCATCTACAACATTGTGGGAAACGGAGTCATGCCTGTGTTTCATTGGCTGCTTTAACTTAAGCAAACAGGACCGTGAAGCAGATTAGAAAGATGCCTGTTGAAGAAATGGTGTCATGGTGTGATTTGCGTGTTTCAGATTGAAAATGAAAATAACCAAGACGATAATACTTAATGAGACCGAAAGTTGACAACCATGCTTAGTGGTGCATAACTGAATTCCAACATCAGCATGCTAACACAATAAATTCACCATTTTGGTTCAGCACCCTAACACTTGTTAATTAGCATTTTACATAAATAACTGAAGTTGATGGGAATGTCATTGATTTAGCATCATAAACCAAGGACTGGACAACATTAACTGCCAACAGTAAAAGATGAAAACTCTTGCACCAGATTTGACACTTGCACTAAAGAAAAAGTCATTTGAGTGCAGTATGAATGTCTGTACAATATTTTGTTCCAATTTTCCAAGTAGATCGTGAGGTATTTCGCTGAACACAGAACATTATAACCTGGGAATATGAGTATCTATAGCAAATTTTGCGGCAATCCATCCGATGGTTGTTGTGATATCTCCGTCTGGAAAATGTTTTGCAAAATCAATTTTGTTTTTTACATACAGTAACATGAGAGATCAGCATGTGGCTTGAATTTGCCTGGTTGGCTCATTTGCCAGCGGAGTGAAACACTTCCAGTCTTTATGGAGATGGAGGTTCAATCTGATGCATCGCTCAATCCCCTCAGGAAGTGTGTGCACCAGTGCAAGCAAAGGAAGTTTACTCGCGCTCCGCAGTTCTCTGTTTATGTTGGGGGCCACCGCGCTAGGATGTAGAGCGGCTTTGATTTTTTTTCTCTTTCCATGTGTGTGCCATTAAACTAGTCACTTTTTTTCCCGCATGATAAGTGAAAAGCAAACAAACTGATTCTGTTGTTATTGATGGAGCGCAGGATGTGGCTCTTGGACAGACTATAGAGATGGATCTGATGAAAGGGAACCCTCCTCTGTTAGTTCAGTGTTGTCACACACCGGTGTTGAGGCAATTTATTGTCATTACGGCAGCGATACGCCGATTCTCTGGCGTTTGGACAGTTGGTCATCTTACGTAACAAGAGGAATCACTGGCTGAAACCGCCTCTCCGTCTTGAGAAAGATCCAGTGTGCATGCTATAACTTTAGCGTGCAACCTGGCGATTCGAAGATAACAGCTAAACCAACCAAAGAACATCTAAAACAGCTGCGGTTGTTCTGGAAATTAGTCAATTTAATATCAGATTAGACCAAACAAATACATTTGCGAAGGCAGATAAGATACAGAGCCTTGTAGGTAAAATGCTGTTTTACTCGTAATGGCAACTGATTTCTTAAAAAATTGCCTTAACATTAACTGCATAATGAAAAATATCTCCCCCCCGTGTCCCCTGACCCCCTGCGTCACACACTACATGGTCACAATGCTTTCTTTTTGTCGAGGGATGCCGAATTTGGCCAATGCTTGTTTTGTGTGTGACAAATAAAAAAGGAGAGCTGGAAAAATTCACGTCAGCAACACAACAGTGACAGTGTTCTGCGGGCCTGTATATCACAGACAAGCTGGTTTATGAAGCAAACAACAGGCCGCGAGGGTTTTCTAAAACTGGCGAGCATGAAAAGTGTAAACAAACATCGGTCTCTCTTTTAACACAGTATATTTTCATATAAGAATATAAAAATGCTGTTTTGTCCCCAGAGGCACAATGTTACAAAACATCTGAATTTCCTCCCTTTGAATGGTGGAGGTCTTACAGATGCGATCTCTCTTAAGATAAGTGGATTTGCTGTTTGCTTTAGTGCTGGAAAAATGTAGGTTTGTTTTCTCTGTTGGAGAATGTTTGGGATTTGCCGTTATCTCCATCACGTTTTACATGCGGCAGCGAGACAGAGATGTTCTGGTACCCCGGCACACAATGGCACAAGGTTATCACTTCGGCTCCTCATGCGGCAAAAAGCCCCTTTTCTGTTTCTCAGGGAGGGGGTCCTGCTCCAAAATTTGTTTTGCCTGCAGAAAAGGCATGTCAGCCGGGGCCATAACTTGCACTGAGGACATGGAGGTCGTGATCTCTGTATGAATGGATGTCTCCATTTCCATTTTTCACACAAAGGCACCATTTAGATAAGTCTTCCCAAGTTCTTGTTTTCAGACTTTTGATGGAGATCCATGACATCAAATGTCTTTTTACTGCATTACAATGCCTTCAAATGTTATTTCTCTAAATGCACCCACCCATTAAAAACCTTCTTGCAAATCAGCAATTAAGAAAAGTGAATAAATGTGTGGTTGAGATTTTGTCAATAAATTGTGAGCTTTTTTAAAGTGTTAAAAAGCAGAAAATCCAACTTTGTGCCTGTGATGTTTCCATTTTCTGTCAGTGGAAAAGTTGAAGGATTCACAGTCATCAACAGTCTTTGTTTTCTAATCCCCCATTTGAGCCTTGTCCAAACAGGAAAACTATCTATAATCCCATGATTACAGAAAGATTTTCAACATTACACGTAAGCTACATGCATTTGATTTGAAGTGTGTTGTGCTGCCAAACTGAAAAAGCACAAAATATCTTCCAGACTTCCTGAATCACAAAGTCCATGTGTTGAAATCAAAAAGCCTGCTTTAATGTTAAACAGTGTCAGATTTGAGCTCAATGTTTCTCTTTCCTTTGTGTGAGATGCAAAGACCTCCATCTCCTTTCTTTTGGTTACATATTGATTGTACGACCACAAAGGGGAACACAATTTAAGTCGCACAGACAGTGATTGGGTGTGCTCTTTCCATTTGATCTCTTTTGTTTTCCTTTCAGCTGCAATTTACAGAGGTAAGAAGACACTCTTTTTTTCTTTTCATATAGAAACCGGTAGTCAAACAGATCATTGTGAAACTCCCTTCACTTCCCGTTCTTTATTTTTGAAACACAGAGGCACAAAAGGGTTAGAAATGTATCCTTATTTGGCCAGATTATCAGTGTTGTGAAGCTAACAGTATGATACATAACCTATATATGTTTAATGACAAAGACTGAGCTTGTTGTGTGAAACATCTGTTTCACACAAAATTAAGTTTAGTTCTCATTATGTGGAAACAGTGACAATACTGAATTTCATTATGGGAAATGTTCAATGCAGCATTTTTGGAGATTAACCCTTTTAGGCAACTAAAAGTTTAGATATCTCAGTTTCTGCTGCTTAAATTTTGAATTTTAAATCTGAGTTCTTCAACTTTATGGTGGTGCAATCGGTGGAGTGCCCATTTAAGGAGAGGAATAATGTTATACAGGACCATACTGCAGTGGTGAAATCTGCCTTACTGACTGACCATTGTTATCTCTGACTGTCATTAAAAGAAAACATTCATATTTCTAACAAAGTAATGGAATAAACTTCAGGAAAATAACTCTTTTTGCAATGATGATGTATACAGGTCAATGCTAGAGAACTTCTCTGCAATGTGTTATTATGCAACAGGAGGCCCCTCTATATTTTGTTAAAAAGCAAGCACTTCATTTCCACATGGACCGAAGCACAACATTTTACATTATAGCACCAAATGCTGATCGGATATTGAGTCATTTTCTGAGGACTTGTTATTCACAGAACGGCTGGTAAGAGCGCCAGTTTCACAAAAGAGACAATCCCTGTTCGAAAAAGTATATATTTGCCAAAGCAGGTGATTTTCCATAAACACAATAATCTATTATATTGCCTGATGAAGAGCTGCACATTCAGGGTGAAGCAGCGAGAGTCTAGTTAATGATCCAGCTGAGATCAGTGAGAACTGGGCCACTGTGACAATATCTGTCTGCGATGGTGGGAACCGAGGTCACACACGAACTGCGTGGTGTTTTCTCAGGGAACATGACTAAGTGAAAATTAAAACAGTGGAGAGCAAGAAAAAAAGACGGCAACAACAACAACAAGATTCTCCACAACACTGTGGTTTGGTTAAGCGGGTTGCGAGAGCTGGGTTTTCAAAATGCAAACAACTGTGGTTACCCAAGGCAGCAAATCCATGGTTAGACGGTTTATGAGCTCATGTGGAGAGACGGGGTGAAAAAATAGAAATGTTCTCCCATGGTGAAATTACACTCTGGAGAAATAACACCACAGAACATAAAAAAGCCAAAGAAATGTCCATTTTTGATGGCATATAAATGGGGATATATGCTTTTGCAAATGAGCCCCTCAGTATTTGTTTAACGGAGTAAGCACAGTAGCTAATGCACAAATGTGCACTGCTCTCAAAGCGGCCTCCTCTTTACATTCACTGCAATGTATAAAGCCAGAGAGGTAGAGTGACCAACCACACCTAATCCATGAAAACTCAAAGAAGAGCTGCCCTGAAAATCAAAGCAATCTGTGCCTTAAACACAAACAGCACAGTAGCTGTCTGCGGGTCGTGATAAGAAACGAGATCCACCGGAGGAGGCAAGATGGAGAGATCGATTACTCTGAGGTTTCCCATGATCCTGCGTCTCTCCAGGGAGCGCGAGCCTCTGCTGCGGCGCTGCGTGGGTCTCTCAACTGTCATTATCGGCGATGGGAGCCACAATAGGTCAGGGAGATGAGATAACATTGTGAGCGACGGAGCATCAGGTGAGAGGCTCAACAGGGCACGATTAGGTATCCGGGTCCCAGGGTGTAGCATTGCCTGGGGCCTCTGGGGCCTCGGCCCCGCCATCTGCCAGGGTGAATTCCTCCTGCTGGAGAGGAGCCGCTCAATAGCAACACAAACTGTTGCTGTGGGGCGTTGCTTTGAGTTTCTCCTGTTACCTTTTATAGAGAAAAGTGTTACACTTTACAGTTGCTTTGTTGCCGTCTCAAACACAGGCTCAAAGAATGCAAGAAACCCTGGCAAACAAAGGACTGAAACTTCTGGTATTTCTGTAGTAACTCTTTGTTGTTTTTTTTTTTTTTGGCTTCATTCACACTTATCTGGTTCATCTGTTGCGCTTTAATATCTGGCGTTCTGCTTCCTGTAGCCAAAACAGAGCATGCCTGTGTAAATAAATGTCTTCTCACTGCAGGTCCGAGTCACCTGGCATCATCCATGAAGAACTGAAAATAGCACATGTCAGATATGCGGCCCAGATCGTGCCTGTTTTTCTGGATTGTAGGTTTCGGGGCTCCAGTGTGAGGCCATCAGTCAGCAAGAGCACACCCCAGGGATGCTCCGATGACAGCCATGCTGGATGGTTCACACATGACCCGGGAGCTCCGCTGCACGCAACACCCCGTCCCGTGACCCGCCAGCGCCAGACCCCACTTTGATCTGACAGCGTGGTGTAAAATTGGACATGCCCACTGCTCTCACACATGCCAGACACACAGTCTGCCTGACAGGCAGGCGAGAACACGGCCGAACATGAGAATATTGAATTAGGAGCTGTCATGTAAATCCAGGATGTGTGGCAAAGCTCTCAGCTTACCGGACCGGCCAGGTGAACAACCATCAATCAGGGTTTTGTAATTGATACCCTTTGGAGGTGCAGCTCTGCAGGAACCAGCCAGCAGGTTCCAAACTTTGCCCCTCAGATCACTTTCACTCACATGTAAATACAAATCAGCAGCCTATATAACCAGTGTTTCCGTGACAGACACATTATCGGGGTCTCGGCTCTGAGGGTCTGATGTGATAAAAGGTGTGTGAGAGCGGGAGCCACATCTGTTAAATCACTTAAAATCAGTTAGGAAGCTCACAGTGCTGATGCAAATATTGGACACTGACAACTGTGACCACAACCTCTAACCTGACAGTAATAGATCTTGACATGCTCATTATCCACCCTATCTACTTTCACTGACTTTAAACAAAATCAGACGTCAATCCCAAGCCACATTTAATATGAAAATATTTCAGCCTGTACACATGCGCATTTGTTTGCAGATGAATGCAACTGGTTAATATTTTTTATATGATGCTTTTAGACACCAGTCTGTCTCCTTTAGCACAAGGACACTGGCTGTCTTTGTGCAGATCTGCAGGGCTGATGACAAGTCCAGATGTGCAGAGTGACCCTGCACTGACCCGGAGCGGAGCCCACAGCCTTCCTGTTGTGCACCCCAGCAGTGAGATGCTGGATAGTGGTGGATTTAATGGTTGAATATTATACTGCAGCGAAGTCAGTGGTGACAACTGCATCAAGATTTATAGTATTGGTCATGCACACATTTGAAGTGTACAGAGAATTGTGCTACATCAGCACATATCTGATGCTGCTCATGGTGGGTTATCATTTACAAATTAATTTATACTTCACGCATATCAGGTACACAAAATAGTTACAATTAGCCCCACCAAAATTTAATATTACGGTGATGAGTATGCATTAATAATTCTAATTTAACAATATAATTTAGTATTCAATGTTACTCTGTATAAGAACTGCTGCGTTTGATACCTTAAGTACATTTTGACGCTAATATTGTTGTCTTTTATTGAAGTAAACGGTCTGAATACTTCCTACATCACAGTCAGTACGTCAATCATTCTGTACATTTGAGATATTTAAGACCACTGATCGATATACATCTGAGAGAGAAAAACAGATACAAGTTAAGAATAAATCCCACAAACATTTGAAAAACCTCCGCCTCAAAATACATATTTGAGCAAAAATCTACTTCTCCCCTTTGCACAGCATCAGATGAGGCCTGTTCAGTTTCAGTGTTGACAGAACAGAAGAGAGGATGAAGGGCTTTATCTGTTACAGCTCAGGCTCCTCCACATTTAACAGAGCCTCCATCTGTTCAGCCCATCAGGCCTAACGCTGCTGTTTCTGCTGGAAAACAGTTTGGACGCTGCTGACAGCCTCCAAACAGCCCTGAACAAGGGTCCATCAGGAGACTATACGACCCCCTTCCTGCCCAAACCTCCTGCTGGGCCACCAGAAGGCCTCTGTTTTGATAGTGGCCATTACCCTCATTGGGTTGACCCTCTGAGCTAACATCCCTGCCATTAGATACACAAGTAAGCACGACTGCAAGCATGCTCCATGACACTGTGTAAACATGTTGGCAAACTGCAGGAATGTGAAGAGAGACTGTTCAAAAGGCTGTCTGCTGCCACAGACAGAGAGACGACCGGCGAAGGTTTAAAAAATTGTGGTTGGGCGTTTTTTTAGGCCGTCTTTACTGACTACATGTGTTTCAGACACACAGAGGTCCATCTCATCATCTCACTGGCCTGGGTGGGTCGTCAGCATTTGACAGATGGAGAGCTAACTCTCAGTCCGCACTGTTCACCTTCACCTTTTGGTGATGGCTCCAAATGGAAAATTGAGAGTTATTACTCAGAACCGCGGGATGGGAAAGAGCCTGGCTTCTCCATCACTGAAACTCACATCACCACCTGGAGAATTACATGAGTTCGTCTTTCAAGATGTGTGGGAGGAAGTGCGCCATTTGAATAAATCCTGCAATAAACTTGGGACAAAGGCTAGAAATGTGTTCACTCATCCTCTGTATCAAAAGATCAATCTATATAATCTACAACAACATGTAATTAAATCAAGACTCTTTCCGGCAGGTGATTTTTATTTGAGATGGAAGAAAATCAAAGGGTTATAAATAGATTAAAGAAATGCTGTGGCTTGCCAGAAAGTGCATTACAATGTCACCATGTGTGACAACGGTTAAGATTTACCGGAGCCAAACGTTTTGTTTTATTGCCGGGTAACACAAGTCTATCTGTTCACTCTTACTTTGCTTTTGTCCCACATTTTCTTTGCCTGTGAGAATGTATAGATTGTGAAAATGTTTGTTTAAGATTGTATCCCTTGTTCAGTTTGACCACAAACTGCCCTCTTCAGCCTAACTGGTTCAAATGGTCTTATCTTAACTTCTTTATCTTGATTAACAAAAGTCGGAGAACACACAGATAACCAGCGGCTATACTAACATGCCTCTCTAACGGCCCGTATCCATCACAGTTTAACACTGTCAGTCTGGGTTTATTATGGTCCCTCGGACTTTTTGAGGGATCTGCCCTCAAACAAACACTCTGTGGGAGCATGTATGCACTCATGAGGGCTGGGTGGCCTGCTGGGCCGCTCCGCTCCCTGGGGTGTCTGCTCAAGAGAGGGGCCTGTTATTCAGAGAACATCCTGAAGGCCCTCCCACCCTCCTGTAGTGTCTGTGCCCGTGGAGAGAAGGAGCTGGGAAAGCCCCGGTACAGCAGAGGACAATTTGTGGTTAGAAGCTGAGACGCCGCTGTTTAGGTAAATATTGTAAAATGGGTGGGATATCTGTTAGTGCAACAAAAATGAAAACTGTAATTGAGGAAAATGTTTGGTTATTTGGAAACAAACTTTCAGAGAGCGGCGCTTTACCCCGCTAATCATTAAATGATGGCTCTGCTTACACGGCTGAGCTCACTTGAAGGACTTTCTCCACGTCACGTCATCACCATATGGTCCACATTCACTGGGAAGCATTGGGAAAAAACACATCTACAGCATCATTATGTTAATGGTGACGCCTCTGCCATGGCATTCAGCAGACAGACTGACAGGCTGAGTGGATGACGAGAGGGGGGGCCTCACTGATTCCCATACAGAAAAGCTGTCATCTTCTCGAGCAGAAATAAGGACACATGCAAATGACTCAGCTGACACAGACAGGACATGAATACGCTCGGATCTGTGCTTGTTGGGTATTATACATTTGCATTTGTTTATTTGGATCTCAGACACCATTGAGCTTCATCTCGACCTTACAAAAGAAGGAGGTCATATTCTCTGGATGGCAAAAGAGTGAAGCCATCGGACAATAATGAATGGTCATTGACCATCACGTCTAACAGACAGAAGACATTTTAACTGGTCAAACATGATGATTGTATTCAAACTAAACATAACTCAGCTCATGAATCACTGTGTATTTTGTTTTCAAATACATTTATATGTGCAATCATTTTTTTAATCTACACTGATTTTTCAATATCTTTTCGAATAACATACCTAATCTACTAAAGTATCTTGAGTACTTGAGTATCTTTATGTAAATTTATGAATGAACAAATCCCTCCTAACTATCTAACCAGGTTAATGCCACACATGTTGGTCATTAAATTATCCAATCACATTCATACTGAAATGCAATTCTCACTTTTTGATTGGTTACTACCACAAATATTAATTGTCAGCATTGTCAGCACATAAATTAAGTCACAGCATTTGATTTTCACATGCAAAGATGTTTACATAGTACATGTAATAATGCAGAAATGACAGAGTACTATACGTATTTTGTATGATGTCAGTCTGATGCATCACTGCAGAAGTTTGCTAGAGGAGCTTTAATTGGTAGTTCAAAGGGTTCAATGATTTCTCAGAGAGGTTCCTTTGCTGATTCACCATGTGATGAATTTAATCTTCAGTCATCTGTCGCCATCTGCTGGACACATTTCTCTTATGGGGCAAAAACATGCAGTGAACTCGTGAGCCATTGGGAGGCACTGCTGTGCACAAATATACTGAAATAATGAAGCACCAGGATAAAACGTCATTTTGATAAGTATGTGAGTTTTAGTTCTGTATTCTACGTGTATAAACTCATACTCTATCAATTCACAAATCCTGTTTTGCTTGTTTTTTATATTTCTATTTTCTTATTTGTAGCAGTTTCATAAATGTTGATAATGTGTAGATATATTGGTTAAAGGAGCAGTTTATAGGTTAACAAGTTCTTAATCTATTTGCACTTTCCTGTAATGGTCTCATCGAACACATTTTCATCCAAACTTTCATTTTTGTACCATGGCAGACACTGACATATTTCTCAGATTATATCCTGCATGTTTATGTAAGAAATAAATCTCAACTTTATAGTTCATTACGTAAACACAAAGTTTCTTAAAGTTGAAAGTGACTTTATCTTGCTTCACAAATTCAGTTTCACTTTATCCATCAGTCATATTTATAAAACTGCTTATGCTTACACTGTTTAGAATTGGAAGTAGTTTTTATATCGGAGTTCTGGCACCCACCGAGATAATTTGGGGTACAAGTAAACTCCTTAACCCATCTGCCACATCTGCACTGCATCACCTCTTAATGGACATAAAATTCATGAGTAAAAAGATGCTTTGACTTTGAAACAGCCTCACTTCATGAGGTTGCCAGCAAACAGTTTCTCAAATGTAATTTGACATCAGGTTCATTCACTGTTACAATTAAAACAATGTCAAACTTTGTCATAAATATTTTTGTACCAAAAATAATCCACTTTACCTACAAAAAAAAAAAATTATTACATAATTTACTAAATCATTTTAATCCTCAAAATGTTCCAGACAGATATTAGATGTGCATGACTAAATGTGTTCAAAATAATCTCTAGATTTAAATAGATTGACCTTCCATTATCTTTTAAGGCCATCATCAACATATATCAACTGGAAATTTTCTGTGTACCACCACACCTGATTGAACTGTTCAACAAAAGAAGTCATTACATTCATATTATGTTGTGTCAAATCCAAACAGGATGAAACAAAGAGCAATTTAAACAAGTATTTTTTTATTTGACAGTGACACAAGTTAGCAAACAGCAGCCTTCCTGCTCACAGTCGCACCTAAAACTTCTGGAACTGCTTCTTGGCTCCAGCAGCCTTTGTCACTTTGAGGACGTTGAACCTCACAGTCTTGCTGAGTGGTCTGCACTCACCGACAGTCACAATGTCTCCAACTGTGACGTCTCTGTAGAAAAAACGACCAAAAAAGATGTTAACATGCGGTTGAGGTTCCACTGCCCGAGACCACACTGATTAAGATTCAGCTACTCTTTAGCAGGAGGTATAAAGCTGCATCAGCATATGCCAAAGGCATTGTCGTCAGAGCTTCTTGAGCTTGGAAGACCATCGTGAGAATAAACATCACTTGCAGCAAATCATGACACTTGTGGTGGAGCACATCACAAAAAAAATTACATTCACGCAGAAACGCGTGTAAAACATTTCTTGCTAATTATCCACATTTGCTACAACTGCAGAACCCTAACCCTGAAAACAGCATCCGAGAATGAAATTACCTGAAGCAAGGTGACAGATGGACAGAGATGTTCTTGTGCCTCTTCTCAAAGCGGTTGTATTTGCGGATGTAATGCAGGTAGTCACGTCTGATGACGATGGTCCTCTGCATCTTCATTTTGGTCACCACACCTGTAGACCACACACTCAATTTGAATTTCATAGCCATGTTGAACAGACTTCAATGGACACCAATCAAAGGCCAAAACATTAAGGGTGCTCGATTACTGACTACTGTTAAGTTTATTTTCTAAACAAGATTGTCACTCTACTACATCAGTGTTGCCATTAGGCAGTGTCGTCAGAACCCTGAGGGCTTGGAAGACCATCGTGAGAAAAAACATCATTTGTAGGACAGTGACAAGAAGTAAAGTCAGTGAAATTGTTGGTGGTGAGATAGCATGTAGCTTGGGTGGCTTCACATTCACCTATACAAGGATATGCTGATCTCCAGTCTGAAAAATGTGCCACAGGCAGCATTTAAACCTAGGTGGTGGTAGAATTAAATCATTTTCAGCTCAAACTCTCAAGACATTTAAAGTCATAATTATGTGTTCCTGTTTAAGATATATTTTAAATTGTGTAAGAATGACATCCACAAATCATCCTCATGGGACAGTTTTTGTATTTTGAATTCTTGACAGGAGTTTGAGTGCAATTTGACCATCATAAAACAGAAAAGACTGATAACATTACAGCATATTTATGAATCCTTTCAGCATCCCAAGCCAGCGCCAGCTGTAATAGTCCTCATACTTTGTAAACTTACCAGAGAGGATACGGCCACGGATGGAGACATTTCCAGTGAAGGGGCATTTCTTGTCAATGTAAGTGCCTTCAATAGCCTGATGAAAACAAGATAGTCAGTGTCACTTTAGATATCTCATTTATATTAAATTATTTTTACTAAGTGCTGTGACTGCATCAGTATTGCCAAAAGGCACTATCGTCAAAACCTTGCAGGCTTGGAAGACCATCGTGAGAAAAAACATCATTTGCAGTAAACAAAAGGGAAGGTCTTAACAGTTCAAGTTGGCTACATTGATTTGAATTAACATTGTTGACAACTTAAGTTACCTCTCTTGGGGTTTTGAAGCCTAGCCCGACACTCTTGTGGTAGCGGGGGAGCTTTTCCTTGACCTCCTTGCCACCATCAGCGACCAGAACACGCTTCTTGTTCTGGAAGATGGTGGGCTGCTTCTGATAAGCTCGTTCGGTCTGTGGAAAAAGGACACCGGCTGCAGGTTAGAGCCATGTTAACACAGAAACCACGTTGACTTCAGTCACACGTCCATGCACAGTGAAGACTCGTCGCCCGGCCTCGCTAGCTAATTTAACACCCACTTCCTCTTACTGGGGACAAAAATTGGCTTTTGATGAAACGTCATTCGCCTAAATACAATTTAGAGAGAAATCTTGTGTTTGGAAGTGCCACCACATTCAATATAAACAGAAAGAAAGGAGCTTTTAATGAAGAGAGTTAACTGGGAACTGGCTGAGCTAACTGACTTAGCATTCCGGCTAGTCCATCGTTACACGAGGGTGTGCAGAGCAGCAACAAATGCCATGTAAAAATGTCTAAATATGGGTTTAAATAATTCAGTGTGGTGTATAAATACTAGATAACGGAGTATGGATGCTATTAGATGGTAAATGTTTTCAATAAAATGTAAAAATATCGATTTAAAAGTCACCACGCCGCTTCTCTAGACGTACTTGTGCATCCGCCATCTTTGCCAGCAGAGTCGTAAAGAGGCCTGAGAATGCGCGCGACGGGCGGAAGACAGCGAGTCACAGGAAATGACGTATTCAAAAAGGCGAGACTCCAAACAATAAAATACAAAGTAAAAATAAAAACATTCGTTAATTCAAAGTAATACAAGAAATCGCGTTATGTTAGTGCAAAACAGTACAAACACAGCTAATAGAAAACATATGGTTGAAAGCAAGTATTTCAAGTCAGAAGTATAAGTATAAATTTACAGAATTATACAAATATAATAAACTGCAACATAATATTTCTCAATAATAGTGTGAAATAGTCTGAAAAATTGTATGACAATTAAAAAAACAGCGAAACAAAAGGAAGACACTAAGTACAATGTAATGTAGAAAGAAAATATTAGATATAATATTTGAAAATATTATCAAACAGAAAAAGTAATCATGATCATAATAAGAACTGGTCATTGCAGCCTGAACTTTTTTGTCACAGGGAAACATCCAACTGGCCATTGTAATCCATGTGGGAAAAGGAGGTCAGTCCTGGTTATATGCAGAAAGTATGAAATGGAAAGAAGGGAGAAGATCACAAGGCTGCAAAGACCAAAGGTTAAAGATGTGACTGACTGTGTAAAGGAACACAAGGGAAAAGGTATATTTGGGTTTCAATTAACTCTCTAACACATTTACACTGGACCTGAAATAATATATTGCTGTTTTTAACCATTCACCATGCTTTTACTGTCATGTCCACCTACCTCATATAAATGCAATAATCCTGAATCAAACCCGGAAATCGATGCTCCACCTGACCTGAGATCCTGCGGGAGCTCTGTCATTTTGAGCCCAACTCTGTAATACTTTACCTGTGACCTAAATAAATTCTACTTCTAATAACTGAAGATTGCTCCAGTTTGTTATTGGGCTTCCAAATAAAATCGGGGCTAACATCATGAAACAGCTTTTACAGGCCAAAGGCGGGGTGGAGGAGGCTGATTATTATCATAGATGATCTGTATCATATTCTCCTATCAGGACATGGTGACAGTTTGAGTGCATTTGACTAAAAGTAGAGTTTGAAAAAGTTACCTACTGCACCTTTGAGCAAAAAGAAAACATAATCAAAACCCACCAATAGATCCTGGGTCTGATTGCTCCCCAAATGTTTACACCCAACTTTCACCCTTCTGCAACACAGGCAAACAAAATTAACATCCTGGCAGACAACACTTGATATCAACAGGACCGCTTGCTGAGACACCGGCCAGGCACAGGGATCCCACGCCAGAAACTCGCTACCAGCAACACCGTTCTAATCTTTGACTCTATGGCCTGACCAGACTCCAACCCAGAGGTGGACAATTAATTTCCACAAAGGGCCACATGGGAAATCTGAATTGTTTTGGAGGGCCGAACCAACGATTACTTGAATTTAATATTATTTTTCTCCCCCATTGTAAAAAATTACAGTGCAGGTCAAATAGGGAAATACTCCTTCCAAAGTAAAAACAAAACCGGAAACACGAAATATATACCTCATAGAATCAAACTAAACAGTAATAACATCATCAGTATCTCATTTTATTTTGAACTTAATCTTCGCAAATACTTTTGTAGTGTGTTAAAGAGAAGCAATTTATCAACTTTATTCAAGAGGCAAAACCTGCTTTCAATGTTTTTCAATTTGCGCCCGTTACGTTTTTCAAAATAAAAGCAACACAGTTGTATTACGCGCACTGCAGATAGAATTTACGTCGGAGTTCCTTTCCTACGGACGCGACCGTGATCTCCTTTGACGCTTTTTTGATTGTCACATCAAGCTGCTAAATTTTGTGATGCAATAAAGCTACTTTTGTGCCTTTGATCTCAGGTTCAGGTAGTTCGAGGAACAACTCACAAGTACAGATCAGAACTAACAGGACAATAAGTTTTTCAAGGCCCAAAAATGTCTGAATTCAAGTAAGGATTTGTTGTTGGTGCAGCAGCAACCACAGTGGCCATAGTTCGCTCTTATTAAAAGAACACCCAGAGAAGAAAGGGGATGATATGTCGTGCTGCTGTCTTTATAGTAGGAGCAGCAGTTATAGCCGGATCAGTAATTAGTATATTCTAAAATCCAGGTTCTTTGATTATCAGTTTGGGTTTTCTCTGGGTGCTCCGGTTCCCCCACCATCCCTCAAACCTCAAAAAAATCTAGTTAAGTTAAAGTCTTGCAGCCCCCAAACTTCTCTTCACATGCATCTCTAAAGGTGCTGGACATGTGCAGAAGCAAGCTCAGTTTGGAGCACTTTGCAAATTCCTAATATCATCAAAACAATCATCACCTGGACTCTGGACTACCTCCGGGAACATGTCATCAGCTGGGTCAGGGAGCAAGGTGGCTGGGTAAGGACCTAGCTAACTAATGCAGTCTGCTCGTGCCACGTCAATCCCGGTTACTTACACTGCACGCTAATATTTGTGCCTCTTACTTTGTCATCATTTAGGAGGGTATTCGTTCCCACTTCGGCACACCCACATGGCAGACGGTGGGGGTTTTCTTGACTGGAGTTCTCACCACTGTTCTGGTCATTTGCAAGATGTGAGGGGTCGATGATGAGCAGACAGATGGGAGGAATGACGACTGAAGTTGTGGCACGAACTGTGGCTTTGTTTCTGCTTCCCTTTTCATTTTCAAGGGACGGGAGTTAGTCTGAACACACTGTTGTACTCATGGTTCCCATCCCGCTGAAGGGGGTAGGGTATTATGGGGGCTAAAATTGTGCTTGAACATTATTTTCCAATTTAACAAAACCCGTTGGTGAAATTCCCGTGACCCTGAGTGCAGGATGAAGCGGGTTAGAAAATGGATGGATGGATGTTGGTGAAATTTGGACAGTTTAATGGAAAGTTTGGAGATTTCAAAATCACATACTAATAGAAACTCAATTCCTCCAACTTTGTTGGAAACCATAGAAGGTAGTGAGAACCATATCTCATCATCATTTCTTAAGAAGGATTGGAGTCATTTAATCTTTAATATTCCATTCATAAATCAATTGCCTTTATACCACCATCTTCATAGTCCTTTATCAAGTCTCTATATCTGATGTAGTGATGTTTATTTTTACAAAAATAATTAAAATGTATTCTATTTGTTTCTTTTATAAGTCTTCTAGATAATATCTAGATAATGATTTGACTTTAGTTAACACTGTCTTACCGAACAGCGTTAAATCTCTTTGCAGCCAGTTATTTAAAATCTTTTTGCCTTTATCAATAGTGTTTTGAATATTCATTTTTTCACTATCATCTGGACATTTAGTTATCCAAATGAATAAATATTTGATTTCATTTTTAACAAGTACCGTATTTTCCGGACTATAGGACACACTTAAAATCCTTAAATTTTCTCAAAAATCGACAGTGCACTTTATAATCCAGTGTGCCTTATGTATGAATTCTGGTTGTGCTTACTGACCTTGAACCGATTTTATGTGGTACATGGCGCAGACCAGAGGTTTAAGAAAAAACCCTTATTGTCTCTAATACCAGTGGGATTTGTTCATTATTTTTTAGAAAGATTGTTGTATCATCAGCAAGCTGACTTATAACTATTCTGTGATTGTCTATGTCTAATCCTTTAATGCTTGAATTTATGACAGTTAGAGCTAGTAATTCAGTTGCTACAATGAATAGAAGGGGTGAAATGCAGCAACCTTGCCTGATGCCTCTTTCAACTCTGAACCTGGAGCATGTGCCTTCTGAGAGGGAAACACAACTATTAATGTCAGTGTAAAACATAGCAATCATATAAAGAAATGCATTACCAAACCCAAAATGTTTAAATGTGTTAATGATAAAAGCATGTTCGATAGTCCAGAAACAACATAAAACCATCATCCTTAATAAGGTGATTATAATCAATAAGATCCAGAACCAAGCGGATATTATTATGAATCAACCTTCCTTTAAGAAATCCTGACTGTGTTGGGCTGATTATCTTAGACATGCCTACGCTGCGAGGCATGTTTGTTTGGAGTCCTACGGGTGTCTGTATGCTGCTTAGCAACCATCCTAAATGTTGCTGAAGACATACATTGAATGACTACATTTCTTGTTGCTGTGTGCATTTTTTTTTAAAAAAACTTGCCAGGCAGACGTAGATAACATCTTATAAAATTAAAAAGGCTGTGATTTGCAGTGACTGCATGCACACTGCATGCAAGACTGCAGCACAATAACAGTTTGCAAGCAAACCAGAAGGAGGCAGTAAATCAACAAAAAAAGGATGCCAACTGAAAGAAGAAGACGTTAATAATAATAACAACAACAATAAAAATAATAATGATGATAAAAATAATAATGTTCAATTCTATTTAATAATGTCGATAAGAAAAAACAGTGGATGATCTCATCTTCACAGCATAACAACTTCACCACGTGACGTCAACAAGTCTGCCCCCTCCTGCCGGCCGCGATGACGTCAGCACATCTGCGGCACATCTGCCGCCTCTCCTCGCTCGCGGCTGACGCAAACAGACTAAAACTGTGTCACGTGAGTGTACGGAAGTCCGAGCTAGCTGAGCGGACAACAAGATGGCATCACACCCGGGAGGAGGCGACCAAGGTAATAACAAACATTTACACCTTTATTAAACGAACTGTGACAGGGTCGACAACTGTAAAGTGACACTTTTATTGATTAGATTCAGTTTTCGCGTCTTGTTTTCCGCTCGCGGTGGCTGAAGTTAGCGAAGTAGCAGCTAACTCAAACGCTAGCCTTACGTTAGCCTGCTAACACTTTCGTTATTGTTGTTTTTCTTATGACTCTGCGTTTTTGTGCACAATGAGCTCGGTTAGATGTCCGGATAACTGAATGAACAGTGAGTTCGCAAATGTCAGAAACAGAGACATCAGGAAACTAAACTAAAATATATCAAAGTCCAAGAGAGACAGACGACTTTTGTGTAAGCCACAACACTGATCAACTTTGGTAAATGAACTTAGCCTAACTGACTTAATTAAAGCTAACGGACTGAGGACATTTTGCGCTGCCTTTGTAAACTGTAAATGTCTCTCACAAGGTCATGTCACACACAAATATGTCAGACATAAAGAGTAAATTACAATAGTTACAAGAGATTCATGGACAAATAATCAACAAAAATATTATTTTGTTATTTACAGTGTGGCCTTTGATTCTAGTTGTTCCAGTTTTACAAGCACGTAGTGTTCTGTTAGTATTCATTCATGGATATTTAATGTGTGTTGATTAGGGTGTATAATGGCTGTATCAGCATGTGGATGATTTGACTTTGAACTTTGTCTTTCAGGAAATGGGAAAGATCAGATACTGGAAGTAGGAGCTGTTTTGTTAAAGGAGTGAGTATTTCTTTATCATAATTGCTTTCTATCATGGAGCCAAGTGGGGCCTGATGTTCTTGGACCTCAATTGTTTTGTTCTCTTTTTTCTCATTGTTTTTCTCTACCAAAAGTGCTTCAAATATCACCCACTGCTTAGACATAGAGTGACAGTAATTGACGTCAAGCTGGTGCTGTATTAAAGTTTAGGTTTTCTCAGTCATCTCTAAAACAATGTGGCTGTTTATTTTCATTATCTTTTATTTGTTTTATCTTGCCTTTTGTTACTTCTGCTTCTTGGTTCTTACACAGTCTTGCATATGTGGACTTACCTTTTGCTGTTTTAAACTGTAAATCTCCTCACTGAGGGATTAATAAACGATTATCTCATTTTATCTTATCTACTGTACAGCTGGGCTCCTTGTTATTGAGCTGGGCTTACTTATATCATACTTATTATCGTGTGTGTGCACATGTCTCCCTGTGCAGTTTCATTTACAGGCGGGTTCAGGCACATGGAGATTGCAGTACTGCAGTGACCAGAGAACAGCTGGGTGGGGGAGAGCTGTGTGACCCCAACCACAAGAAGCTTGCCCAGTACCTGCAGCAGATTGGAGATGAGCTGGATGGCAATGTAGAGCTCCACAGGTGGGCTTACCTGACTGTGTGTCAGACCCCTAAAATCCAGGCCTGAGAAATGATGAATTACAAAGGGTGATGAGGATCGACAGTGTAACTAGCATGTCCCTAATAACTAAGTGTTGTTTTCCTCCAGGATGATAAACAACTCCTCACTCAGTCCCACAAAAGATGTGTTTATGAGAGTGGCCATTGAGATCTTCTCAGATGGAAAATTCAACTGGGGCAGAGTGGTGGCACTCTTCTACTTTGCCTGTCGACTCGTCATCAAAGTGAGCAAAGCAGCTGTACCTTTCTTTCTTATGGAAACAAAGTGAAACATAGTTGTATTATGGACTATAAGTCTGAAGCATCTCTCATTGGCTCCTTCTTAGGCTCTTGTGACCCAAATTCCTGATATCATCAAAACAATCATCACCTGGACTCTGGACTACCTCCGGGAACATGTGATCAGCTGGATCAGGGAGCAAGGTGGCTGGGTAAGGACCTAACTAACGAATGCAGTCTGCTCGTGCCACGTCAATCCCGGTTACTTACGCTGCATGCTAATATTTGTGCCTCTTACTTTGTCATCATTTAGGAGGGTATTCGTTCCCACTTCGGCACACCCACATGGCAGACAGTGGGGGTTTTCTTGGCTGGAGTTCTCACCACTGTTCTGGTCATTCGCAAGATGTGAGGGGTCGATGATGAGCAGACAGATGGGAGGAATGACGACTGAAGGAAATGGGGACAGAACAAGAACATCTGAAAGAAAAAAAGTTATTGCAGAGTGTACAAGTTGAACTAGAAGAACTTGTATTCGGACATGAAGCGCGGCTCTTTGTTTCTGCCTCCCCTTTCATTTTCAAGGGACGGGAGTTAGACTGAACGCACTGTTGTACCCATGGTCCCCATGCCGCGGAAGAAGTGAGCCGTGCATGATTAAATGCACAAAATGGGGTGGGCGGGATGGAGAGTTTGTCAGACTTGAACAGGGAATACATTTTAAGTAATTTATTTTTTACTTGGTACAAGTCACTGCATTCTTTTTTCCGCCCTGTAATATACAATATATGGGCACAAAATGTTTGAAGTTTATTTTTATCTCTGCATTATTTTCACTGTAGTTTTATTTTTGTTCAACCCAGATTACTTTTCTGATCTTCCCCTTCTCTCCATCCACCTCATCATGGTGTCTGTATGCTAGAGAATCTCATGTATATGTTTGTATTATCATATGTATTTGTGAGCGTTTGCTGGTGTAAATCTGATCTGCTGACAATGACCAGGTTAGAGGGTGGTCATATCCCATTAAGTTAAAAAAAAAAAAAAGATACTTTTGCAGACATGGCAAGATGGTAGGTGATGAGAAAATGACACCTCCAATATATAATAATATTTGGGCTTAGACAGCCCTGACTCATGACTCACTTGACTGCACAGCCTCAGTGGATAACACAAGTGCAGGTGTACAAAGTTATGTTTACATTTAACATGAAATTTAAATAGACACATGATCAAACAAAAACACAGTAAACAGAATTTTAACTTCAGTCTTGTGTAACAAAAATCATATGCTGCCTGTGGGCATTTTGACCAGCATTGTGGTTGCCACTTGAAAAATCTCCTATTCCTGTCTGTGTTGCGAATGGAGCCACATGCTATGAACTGACTTGACTGACGTTGTGGTTTATGGATGTTTTGCAGCAGACACAGAAAGCACTGGATTGCTCACAGATGCTTACCTCACTCCACACATATTCAGAGTACTGTATTTTTAATGTGAGTAATTCAAACTGCAATCCTATAGACAGCAAACGGCTTTTTATACATTCTCCTTGTTTGTCAGTGCCTTGGTGTTTTTTTTACTATGAAATCACTTTGATATTCTCAGATTTTCACCGTTTTCTATCACATTTGTAAAACTGAAATTAGTTCCTGGTCTCCCTGAAAATCTTTTTGCAGTGACCTTGTATGTTGTAATATGGAAAATAAATCTTTTAACTCTTACTGAAGATGTTGATATTTATAATTATTGTAGGAATGAGGCTGAGATTTACAGCAGCACTGCCATTTAGCACAATTAAATCATGTACTTAGCTGATTCCTACAGGCTGTGAGATTCACTACGTTTGTATGTATTTAGTTAGGCTAAGGACATTGAATGTAGGAATGGCAGATGCCCGTCCAACACTTGGGTCAAACATTGACTTAGCATTTGATGTATCCATGGTCCCAGTAAGATGAATCATCATGACTTTGGTCCCTTGATGTTTCCTCTAGGGCCGTCATGAACTTCACATTTTAAGTTTAAAATGAAATGTCTCAACAATTATTTTATCCCTTATGATCTACTGCAGATGATTAATAATTCACAGTATGCTAAATATTGGCCCTCTATTTTCCTGGACAGTATGAAACAGACTATTTTGCTTTGAGCCTCAAACATCTCAAACCCACAGCTCATATAATAGATGTGGACCTTCCTCTCAACATAAAATAATGTCTTTGGGCAAGTAGGTGATGTGTTCATATGACAGATTATAGAGTACTAAATTTTCTTTTGTGCAAAGTTGATATTTTAGACAGTAGAGAACATTGGCATAGATTGTAAAAGTCCAAAGTGGCGTCATATTGTGAGGAGCAGAAATATTCTTTGTAAATGTAATGTTTATCTGTGTGTCAGATTTTTATATTGCTGTTACACAATTAGGAAATGAGGACAGTGCTATGTGAAAGGTAAGGGGGTCACCAAAACCAATGAGTTAACATTTAGTGAACTACAAATTATAGACTACAGATTTTAAATACAGATTTAAATCTTAAAAATAATAGAAATGAAACAGTATGAATACTGCACCACTGTGTATTTCACTATTGTCCCACTACTGATAATACACTGTACTTTATAATATTTATTTAATATTTTATGTTGCCTGAAGTACTTGCTTTCCCTCATTCTTATATTTTTCTACTGTGTTTAAATGCTTTGTACCAACACACCAAGACAGATCCCTTGTATGTGAAAACCTACTGGGCAATAAATTCTCACTCTAAAAACCTGCACAAAGTTGCTGTTTGTTGCTGAAATCTCACTAAATTGTGAATCTTGTGGAAAAGATTCTGCACAACCTTAGTTTTCATTTCATTTAAATAACCATCATATTGCACATATTGTGTTGTTTATTTTCTAGGTTTTTCTATTAGTTTATATTATAGTGTATATTATATTTAATATATACCTCTGTCTTACACGTTTATATTCTTTATTCTTTATATTGCTGTTTACTTCTGATTTTAAATTTAATTTGCACTTAAAGTACTTGATTTTACCTATTACATATAAAATGTAAATACATATAAGTCGTCATTATTGTGAATGTGATATTTAACAAGAGTTTGAGCGCTGGTAGTGCTTTATGAAATAAACGCATCTGATTGGCTGTCAATTCTGCCGTGACGTCTGTTGACGGGAGGGGGCGGGGCTGCATGTAAACAGGAAGTGTGACGTACCTTGTATTTTGGAAAAACGCTGTCGATACAGTCGATTGAAGAATGGAGTCAAACGCTGAAGTTTGCAAGGTATTTACTGATTTACACAACATCACACCGACACTTTATACAAGTATGAGTGCCGACAGCGTCCCTCCTGCGATATCGTGACATTTTATCTTCACTTTACTCCAGCTTGTCGTCTATATTGGCTGTTGTTGTTGTTGACACTTGAAAGCTAGCTCGGTAAAATAAAGCAGTTAGTTATATGTTGTTATCTGTGCTGGATATGAGATGGTTAAAACTGTGAAATATATAAACCAAATGTCTACTGTGTATAACCAAAGTCGGGGGAAACTAGCTGTGGGGTTTCCTGTCTGGCTGGTTCGCCTCCAGAGTGATCATGTGATGAGCAGCTCTTTGTTATGTGACTTTACCTGGGCAGTCTTTTGGTGGGGGTCGTATGATTTTGTTTCACTTGCTCAGGTGTGTCACATCTAAAGTGAGATAATGTCATGTCACAGGTTAGATACCGGGGAAGCCATAAAATGTCATTGCAACACAAGGTCAGTCTGGACAGTCAGTCCCAGAAGATTACACGTTTAGTGCTGACTAATCTTTTAGTCAGCTGGCAAAAAGGTTTCTGTCTCCAACTTCATTAATATTGTAGGTTGTTCTTTCATATGCAAAATGATTACAGGGAAGCAGGATCCCTGGAACGAGGGTCCAACAATATGTATAGAAATAGCCCTCATATAAAAACAGAAGGAAACAGAAGACTTGGACTATGAAATAAAGATCAAAATATGATATATATCATAAAAAGAGAACTAAATGAAATGTATATATAATACTGTGGAAGGCACTTGTGATGTGGAGATCTGAATGTAAAGATTTGTTATATTTCTAACTGTTTATTTTTTCTCATGATTACTTTCATTGTTGGTTAATCTGTCCATCGTTTTTGATCAATCGATTCTTTCAGAACCTGACACACTGAAGAGAATCATGTCATTATTTCATCCTACATTTTATGATTTACTTTATTTACTTATGTGAGTTTTTTTCTCCTCAGCTGATTTTCGAGAAGGAGGGGGTGTACCTCCACACAAATGCCAAGAGAAGTAACCAGGACACAACCATCCCCGGATTCATCCGCATTGTAGAGCGGGTAAGCACACCTCTGTGAGTTAAGGTAGTCAAGATGCAAATATGCTTCGTGATTATTAACCGAGAATTTGTTGTAGGCCGGGGTGCCAGCTTTAGAGTGGAGCCCACTGGAGGATGAGGGTCGCAGTACTCCCGCTGTACTCTATACCAAAAAGGTGAGTATTTATCTATTTATCTATATACACATAAACAAGTATCTTTTTCTGTCCTATTCTTATCAAGCCTTTTGTTACTATTCAGGATGGAGAAGGAGGGGAGGAGGAGACAAAGTTTGACCCCGGGTATGAGCCAGATTGGGCCGTTATCAGCACAGTGAAGAAAGATCAGAGAGAACACGTCCCCGTCAGAGACTCAAGTACAATTTAGATTTCGTACTTCAGCACACAGTTACCATAAAAACAAGGATGTATTAAAAACTAAACGTTTCTCCCACAGGTGAGTGGTCGTTCTCTCTGCCTCTCTCTGAGTTATACTCTCTCCGGAGGGCTCGGTTCTCCTTGGGTCGCAACTTCCTGGTGCTGACGAGTAGAGGCGGCCACCCACTGCCTCCTCTGCACTTCCACAGAGGAGGAACCAGGGAACTGCTCAGGGCCCTGCACCGTTACATCATCCTGGACCCGTAAGTACTGTCTTCCCAATTCAAAGCAGCAGTCTTATTCTTACTGTGTGTGTGTGAGAACATGTCTCCTGACAATTTCAGACAGAATTGTTTTTATCTTTGTTGACAAAATCATGTGAGTTGGAAAAACATCACAAGATTTGTGTTGTTATCACAAGGTCACCGGTTGACGGGCGGCTCTTCCTCGCCTACCCTCACGACTCAGGCGCTCTCTCCCAGTCTTTCGACAAGCTGCATCTCCTCGATGATGGAAGCTCCGATCTTGTTTCGGTACTTTGTTTTCATTTTTGAGAGTTTTATTTGTAATTGAAAGAAAGAAAGCATGAAACTGCGAAGAAGTGCATATTGATCATAAATTCTTGATCATTAGCTTGTTGACTTTTCACTGATCAAAGTCACAGATTACATCCTCATAAAACCCAAAGATTCCAGTCTTGAGCTCCATTCACTTCTTTTAGTTGCACAGTAATGAGGTTTTGTTTCTGTGGTAACACAGTGGGAACACATGAAGTAAAAAACTTTACATCTGTTCTTTTTTGTGATTTTCTCTCTCTGCCTGAACAGAGATTCATCCATGACCCATATGCCACCACGTTTGGTGGATTCTCCAAAGTCACAAACTTCTTCAAGGCGGCACTTCGACCTCCAGATTCCCCTGTGTACTCACGCACTGCTCAGGATCCCAGTTTGCCCCACCAGACCGATGAAGAGCCCGGCTTTGAACTCATCACCTGTGTAAGAGAAGGAAACCAAAAGAACCATTTAGATCTTACAGTTTTGTGAGTTCTTGATCCTGAAATCAACTATTAATCTTTGTGTCTGTTTCCATTAAGGGGGTAGAGCTTGGACCTAGACCAAAGGTGACCAGAGGACAGCCTCTCAGCAAGTGGGAGGACTTTCTGGACCCAGAGGGACGAGTGAGGAATCCAGACAGGGTCAAAGAGCTTGTGTTCAGAGGGGTAAGACGGTTAATACAGCAAGAGTATATCCCCCATCAGGAAGACACACTTAATTCACTGTTTTCATACCATTCTTGTCCTTTGCAGGGTGTCGCACCATCCTTGCGGAAGGAGGTTTGGAAGTTCCTCCTGGGCTTTTACCCGTGGAACAGTACTGTCAAGGAAAGGGAGGACATTTTGCGGACCAAAACGTTGGTGTTTCATTTACTACATAATTCCTCCTAACTCCATTTTATAGTTAGAAGAATTGTTTGTACCCGTACTTATTTGTTTTCCTGCTGAGAGTTACATAAGAAGATCCATATCTGTTGTATATCTCTATGGTAAATCTGAAGCTACTTCCTTCCTTTTGATTTGTCACTGTTAGTTGCCAGGCAACCAGTTACTTCACCTGGCCAAAAAACAAAAAAACAAGCAGGATAAAATATTAAGAGGTCATTTCAAGAGATATTACAAGGTGGGTTATTTTACTTTTGGACAGAGCCAGGCGAGCTGTTTCTCCCCTGGTTTCAGCTTAGCCACCAGGCCATAGCTTTGTTTTTACCATACAGACATGAGATTGATATCAAGCCTCTGATTTCACCTAACAGTCAAGCTAGAAAGCAAATAACCATAATTCCCAAAATATCTAATTTTTCACTTAAACTACCTGCCAATGAAATGCCTCTCGGTGTCTGCAGGGACGAGTACTTCAGGATGAAGGTGCAGTGGAAGTCCGTTAGTGAAGAGCAGGAAATGAGGAACTCCCTCCTCAGAGGATACAGAAGCCTCATAGGTCAGTGATCTGCTGAACACAAAATGTGCTAACCGTGTCAGTCAGCTGCTTGTGAGATTTGAACCGCCTTTGTTCTGTTGTGACAGAGAGAGACGTCAGCAGGACAGACAGACACAATACGTTCTTCTCAGGGAACGACAACCCAGGACTGACACTGCTTCATGATGTGCTGATGACGTACTGCATGTACAACTTTGATCTTGGTGTGTATTTCTGAATTAATGACAGTTGTTCCTGTTATTTATTTCTTGTCAAATCAGTTACAGTAAGATGTAACTGTAATAAGAGCAGCAGATGTCTTTTAATCATTTACACAATCAGATTATATACTTAGGAGTTCTTAATAATCCTTGTAAGCTGCCATGATACAGATTATATGTGATTTTTAAAACATTAAATGGATGGTTTTAGATTATATGAGTTGCTGATGGTCATTCGGCCAGATATTTCAATGTCACTCTGACACTCTTGTTTTGATCAACGCAGGTTATGTCCAAGGAATGAGCGATCTCCTCTCTCCTCTCCTCTTCGTCACCCAGAACGAGGTGGAGTCCTTCTGGTGTCTGACAGGCTTCATGGAGCTGGTGGTCAGTGCAAACACCTCAGATCAGTCACAAACATATAAACTCTGAAATTTAATCACAAACTTTTGGTCGTTCCTCCACTTGCATTCATTAGAGGTGTAAGAGGCTTTACAGCTGCATCCCTGTGGGTAAAAACGGGATGAGTACTGTTACTCATGAGGGCTGTGACACAAAACAACACTGAAAGTTTGAGTCGAAGCTGAACTGCAAGCCATATTGTTTGTACTTTCTGTGGTCAGTTAAATGATTCCTGTGCCGTGACTCAATGCTTCATCTGCGGTTCTGATTAAGTGAAAACAGAAGGTACACACATATTAAACCTGCAGCAGCTTTATTGTGGTCTGGATGTTTTTCTGTTTGTTCTTAATGAAGATTTCAAACTGAATAGGTCATGAAAAGCAGCATTTTCAGAGGTGAAGACATTTGATGTGTTCGGTCATGAATGAGAAAGTCATGAGTTTGTGGTTGCTGGATGACTTAACAGGTCTGTCATTCTTCTTTTCCTCTGCAGCACCAGAACTTTGAGGAGTCCCAGGAGGCCATGAAGCAGCAGCTCCTGCAGCTCAGTATCCTGCTGAAGGCTCTGGACCCGGAGCTATGCGACTTCCTGGGTTAGTCATCTAATACTCATCCAGTCAGGCCGGATTAGATTCAGATACACCCTAACAAGTCCTGAAGCAAAACTGTGAACGTGTAGCAAAATGTGTGAGGATAAGGCAAAGAAAACTAGGGCAGAAACAAAAATAAAGGCATTTATACATAATGCAACCTCTATTTCAATTATTATGCATTAATGTATACATATTTATTTGCAGTCAGTTTGCACAACATGTTGATATGCATAGAAATGACAGGAAGTGATTATCTGAAATTCATGAATTTCAAGGATAAAGTGCGTGAACAATGTGCTGAAGATGTGTGGACGTCATGCTTCTTTTCAATTTGCTGGTCACTGAGCAGAACATTTCTTTCGTCCTTCAGACTCTCAGGACAGCGGCTCTCTTTGCTTCTGTTTCCGCTGGCTGCTCATCTGGTTTAAGAGAGAGTTTTCCTTCGAGGACATTCTCACCATGTGGGAGGTGAGTGCGCCACGGCTGCATCCATTCATCTTCACAAGTATTTTTTATAAAGCTTCAGTAGCTAAATCAGTCAAACCTGTTTCACTCTTTTAAATCTTGATGGTGTGCAATCTTGCTGCTTCCTTGTTCTTAGGAAAATTGCAGGAAATTGCATGTTTTATGTAGCACAGTATTTTTCCATAGTATTATTTTGTTTTTTCACTCAGGTCCTCTGGACTCGTCGTCCATGCGAAAACTTCCACCTGCTGATCGCCTGTTCAATCCTGCAGTCCCAGAGAGGAGAGCTGATTGGCTCAGACCATGACTTCAACACTATTCTGAAGGTATCTACTGTGTGTATCTGTGTTTGTGTGTGTTTGTATGTGTTTAGAGAGAGAGAGAAAAAGAGGCAGGAATTTAGTTACTCGTCTATAACCATACATATTTTTGCTGATGAACGTCCTCCCACATTGTGAATCTCCTCAGCACATCAACGAGCTGACGATGAAGTTGGACCTGCAGAGCACCCTGCGCGGAGCGGAGGCCATCTACCTGCAGCTGATTCAGTGCAAGGTAAGAGCTGTTCCATGGGCCATTAAAACTCAGCATGGATCTGATCTTACAGTTGTTAGAATGAAGAACAAAGACATTGGGAGTATACCTGTTCTTTAAAAGCTAAATGTGAAATTAAACTTTATAAAAGCTGTATTGACCTGACATCACCCCACTGGATCCCAACATAAATTTGAGGGTATTACAAGACGATTAACTATATTATTATGCCAAATAGTGTTTACTTTTTTGTATATTTGTTTTTTTTCTTGTTAAATACTGGATACTTTCTCCTCTATAGGCCGGGTTAGATATGAAAAGAAAATATGTATTTTTGTTGCTGAAAGCCAAAACATTTCAGACAAGTCAAAATTTCAGGCACAAGGAAAAAGATGTCAAATAACATCAAAAGGCTGATGCTAAAATTCTGATACTTGCTCTTACTTACTTGAGGACACTTGTAGACTTTACAAGAATTCTTCATGTCTATTTCAGTGTCTGTGATTGGCTCAGTTCTTATTATACACAGTTTATCCTGTTTTCTATATTGCTCCTGCCACTTGGTTGACTGGTTGATTTAAAAATCCTCCAGTATTGATCTGTTTTATCTGTGCCTCATTGCTGTTTTTTTAAAATGTATCAGCTGTGTTTCAGACACAAATGGGAGATAGATTAAGTAGATTTAGAGATAGTAATGTAGAAAATGTGTTTCTGTAGCTTTTCTTACACAGTAAAGCCAGCTGTAACTGCAAACAAGCAGTGAATTGAATTGAATTGCTGAAGTGCTGCTTGAATTTGACACCTCCTCTCTTCCTCTGCCTTTCCCCAGGAGCTTCCCATCAAGGTGCAGCAGGTTCTGGGTCTCTACGTCCCGTCCAGCTCTGAGGGGGACAGCCCGGACTCCCAGGCCAGCGAGACACAGGGGCTCCTCAGCCAACCCCAGGCAGGAGCCGCTTCATGTAACTCAGCACCCGTCCCCACCTATCCTTAAATGTGCAGGTCATCTGGTGGACCGACTGTCACCAACACGTGTATGGAAGATATTTGTATTAGAAAAAATACATATATATATATTTAAACTGTATAGCACCCAACAAGAAAGGAATTAAGACTTTGTGGTGAAGACTGTTGTTACTGTTTGTCAGCAGCAGGGGGCGACAGTGAGGCTTTTTTTTTTTTTTTTCTTTGAATGTACCCCTGAACATTACTGTTCAAGTTGTTTAAACACTATAACTGTTCTTGCAGTGCTCTTCTTCTCTCTGTACGTTGTGTTTCTCCTTTTCAAAGACGGCTTGTCGCTTGTTTACATGTCCCGTATCTCTGCTGAAGAGCGCTGCCATCCTTTCTGCTCTCCGCCCTCCTTTCGATGCTGCTGTTTTTACCTCTTGTCTTCAAATTATTTAAATGACTTACCAGTACCCATTTCTGCATCTCATCCATGTTGCTGTGTATTTTCCGTTTGTATCCATTTGGTTTAGATATGCTTTGTGTCTCCTCGCCACAAATGCTGAAACAGGAAACAGATGAAGGACAAACTCACTGGCAGCACCTCGTTAGTACTGTACGATGCCATTCCAGCCCTATGCAAAGTTTTTGCATGCCTTATAGTTTTCACATGTGGCGCAGTAATATTTTAAGCCTTGTAATTTTCTGAATAATGTCATAACATTTTCATCTGCTGATTATTACCAAATAAATGGTTGAATCATAGCAAAGCAAGGTACATAAAGTTGATATTGTTTTTCTTTATATTGCTTTTTCTTTCTTTCAGCCTCTAAAATCACATTAAAGTTGAATCAACACCTCTTTAAAACAATTTCAATGAATTCTGAACATCATAACCTTCACTGAAGTGGGATCTATTGCAAACAGTTATATCAGACAGTGTAAGTTTTAAGCGTAATGGCCCTAATAAACTGGAAACTTGAGTGTATAGCTTCCGCTAGTTTGTAATTTTCTCATATAAAGGCATAAAACCCAACAAGAAAATTCAAACAAAACAACGCAAAAGTCAAAAAAGCACTTATAGATCAGCACAAACACAAAAAGACAATGCATACAAAACACAATTATATCATAATATAAGTACAATAAAGCTCAAGAAAACACAAGAAAATACATTAAAAATAACACTAATTTCATTGTTTGCAGTATGTACAAAAGTATCAAATCAACAGAATCCAAGAAAATCACCATGAAAGTCAATGACAGGCACCAAATCATTCATAGGGGATCCCTTTTTAAAATCTTTTTCACCTTGAGTGTAAAGTGATCCCGGCGATGATCCATTTTAAGATCTGTGGACAAGGAGTTCATCATATTGATCCCTCAAACAGAGAAAGTCGTCTGTGGACTCACCCAGAGTCGCTGAGCCGGAGAGGAGCCGCCACTTTAGAGCCTCATTATTTAGACATTTATATACCAGTTCAATATTGGCAACTTAAATAAAACGACATATTGAGGATAACACTTAATTTAAAACTTTGAATGAGCAAACTTTTAATAACTGAAGTAAAGCTCACTGTAATGAAGCTGTAAGCAAATGTAAAGTATTTTGAAATGTTTCTTAGTGTATTTGTAACCAACTTTAAGTCCTCCTGTGAAATATGAAGACTCCACAGCTCAATGTTGGTAAAATATTGTACATTAATACTTAGAGTACATCATAATGACCTTTAAGCAATGTCTTATGTTTATATACTGATTATAGATGATAAATGGGGGGGGAGGGTGTTACAGTAAAGTTGGATATGATGAAAAGCAAAAGTAATTGTTTATCATAAAAAATGCACTGATTGGAGTGTAACAGTCACATTATTTGTTTCTGCGGTGACTTAACTTGTGAACTGGTTAAACTTTGGCCTCTCCCCTCTCCTCCTCCTCCTCCTCCTCCTCCCCCACTGGCCAGCAGGTGTCTGTATGAGGTGAATGGCGGAGGGGAAAATAGGACCTCTGTTCTCCACTGTCCCGGGAAATGAGCTGGAAAATGAGGGGCGGGGGAGCCACACCCCCTTCTCAGGACCCGCTGCACTCCTCCTTTGGCCCGTCGCTGTCGCTGTCCCCCTCGATCCATGTTGTTTGAATACAGCTGCGACGTATGAATTTAGCAGGGTGCTTAAACAGGCCCACGGTCTGTCACTGTGCCCCCCCAACCACAACATCCACCCCAACCTGACCTCACTTGACTGGCAGAGCCAAACTTACTCAGTCCTTCATTCAAACTCAATCTGCTTTCAGCCCCTCTCAAAGCCCGTTTTATAGGCGAAGGCCTTGTCGACAGCTTTAAACCCCATATTCTCTCACTCAGGCCACAATCGACTGAGTGTCGGAGGATTATGGGCTCTTCATGTTGTCATTATGCTCAGTGACTAAGAAGGGCTGTTATCTGCGGTAGATGATGTGGCTGAATCTTTAAAATCTGCATGAGACCTGAGTGAAGAAAAAGTACTAATCCCACACTGTGAAATTACTTTGCTACAAGTCACAGACCTGCATTCAAAACCTGTAGTCAGGTAAAAGTATTTACATATTATCAGTGAGATTTACCTAAAGTATCAAAGTAAGAGTACTTAGTTACATTCCACCACTGTTTGGTACTTTAATTTGAGTTAAAGGAGAGACATTTTGCACTCGGGTTGTTTCAAAACGAGAATCTGACAAAGGCAAAGTTAATTAAAGAGTTTGAGCTGTTTCCTTCAGGGCGAAAGTTTACACTCTCCCTTTGTAGTTATCAAACAGACAGTCCATCTTTTATCCTATTGTCTCATTTCTTCTTCTTCTTCTTCTTTTTCTTCTTCTTCTTTTTACTGGTTTAACCTTTTTTTAATGTGATTTTACAGGGGTTTTTTTTATATCGATGCCTGATGTGTTTCACATAGTCAAGTCATATGCCCTTTTTAATCTAAGAATAATAATTACTTTTTATTGTCATTTTTTTCATCCTGCAGGTTTAATTTGCCAAAAAACTAAATTAAATTGCACAATTCAAGTTAGTTCATTTTTTAGACACAAATTGTCAATATCAATATTTTCACAAAGAAATGTCAGATCAGAGCACAAAGTCATGAACAATGTGGCACTTGTTGCTATTGCTCCGTTGTCTTTGCCCTAATATAATTTGACTGTGTGTTTTATTGTGTATAAGTAGGAACCGTATGGCAGCATATACCTGCTGCTGTCCTGGTCGCTCTCTTATTCAGTGTCTGTGTGTATCAGTTTCATCACTGCTACAGAAAGACTGGATCAAATTCACAAATCAAAACTCACCTGAAAATATGAAATATAGTTTTTGTTCATTTTGTAAGTGTTTTCCTGTTATTTTACTGCCTTAATGTACACTTTACAAAGTACTTGCACACTTATTTACATAAGTATTTTCATATCCAGCCTCTAAACTTCTACTTGACTGCAGTTCAGAGGGAAGTACTGTACTTTTTACTGTGCCACATTTATTTCACAGCTGCTGTTGAAATAACAAAAAATGCACAATCTAAAAGTATCGAGCAGAATGAAAAATAGCTCAAAATATCTTATATAAATGTGTCTTACAGTAACAATCCAATAGTGGCTTAGTTCAGCTCAGCTTAAGTATTTTGTTGTTAAAACTATAAGCCAACTACCATTTTCAATGCAAGACTCGTAATTTAAATATTTCTATATTATAGTATTGTTATTTTTAGAATACTTCCTTCATATGCCTGATTAGATAGAAGAAGAAGATAAAAGCATTATTTCTATAAAATGTCTGTTTGCGTTAAAGCAAAGAAACTGACTTGACTTCATTCAGAATTGAATATAAAACATAGTTCCTAACCTTGTTCTCATCAAATATCATGTTCTGAAAAAACATCTTAGTTGAAATTTAATCATTTTCTCCTCCCAAAAAATCCTCTTTATGAATCTGAAAGTACTTTCCGAGGATGAATTATTGATGCTCGGATGAAATCAAGTTGTGGTGTCCGTGTGGTCGTCCATTTAACTCCTATTAGAAACATGAGCTGCCATTGAAACCCTAATGTGTGAAAAGCCACCTGTAATGACTGTCAAATACAATCTGTATTCTCCACTGGTGAGTGCGACCCCATTGTGACCATCGGAGGAGTCCCCGGGGAGTGTGTGAAAAGTGTGTCTGCCCCACGACTGTGTGAAGTGTGTGTGAAGTGTGTGTGTGTGAGAGGAGCCAGCAGCAGGCAGAAGGCCAGGGGCTGTTGTCTGACACTGATTTGTAAAGGGAGACAATACGGCTCATTGACCTGCCCGGCTCCACTGTCTGTTGCACATACCTCGCCCAGCCCTCCCCGGTGGCTTCGCTGCTCTTTAAACACGAGCAGCAGATTGCCTCAGGCGCAGGGAGGAGCAGGGAGGGAGGCAACAGGGCACAGGTTGCTTTGACAATGAGAAAGAGGGGAGAGAGGGGATGCAGAGCCAGAACTTTAATGAAAAATACCCATCCTGTGGTGGGAAATGTAAGATTAATGCAGGATTAGAGGACAGATAATGTTGTTTCCACCTAAAGCTTTATCTTGTCAGGATGTGAGAAAACCCCCTGAAACATCAGCAGTTCCCAAACTTCTGTAAATCTTTGTATCCAGTTATCACAAGTTGTGTTTTGGCAGACTTGTAAGGGTATAACTAATTGTTATTTTTTGATAACAATTAGTTTATTTTTATTTGTTTATTTTTTTTTCTGTTAATATGTTTAGAAATGTGTTTTTGATTAACTGATTCATTATTTGATTTATATTTGTGTGTTTCCATCCAGTACTTTCATGATTTTAGATAATATGAGGTCATTTTTGGTTTGTGGAAATCTCAGAAAACTGGGGGAAAAAAATTCCCATCAGCCCCCCCAAAAAACAGTCCAAAAATAAAAAGATGGTCAGTTTACAATCATGTAAGACAAATAAAAACAGAAGTTTAGAAGTTAGAAGTTAGTTTTGCTTTAAAAGAAAAATAATATTATCAGTCAGTAATCAGAATAGTTGCTGGTGAATTTTCTGTCCATCTAATCATTGAGTACATTACTATCTTTTCATTCATATAGCATTTAACAAGTTTAAAGATGGTAAAGAAATGTAAAACTGCATACATAATTTACCACAAATATATGTAAACACCATTTAAATATTGGAATATAAAATAATATATTATAATCATGATAATTATATTTTTAATGAATTCCTGAAATATTAAATATAAAAGTTTTATAGAATTAAGGGTGAGTATCTCTTAAAAGACAAAAATATATATAAAAAATAGATAATAAGTAAATAATTAAATGGTGTAATGGAAAATATGGCAAAGTTAATAGCAGCACTCGAGGAAAATTTACGTGACAGCGGGAGGACTTAACATCCATCCAGACTCTGACACATTTCCTCTGCTGCTCACGTTGTAAACAAACACCAGCATCCCTTTGTCATCCATTCCCATTGTCAGAGTCTGGATGTGACCTTTTCTCTCCTCTCACCCCTCGTACCCTTTTCTTCTCCCCCCATCTCTCTTTCACTGCCGAAGACAAGCTGTTGCTCTGTCCCTGCGGGCCACTCCCTCACTTGTCTGCTCCCCTCTCCTCCTCCCCTGCCTCCCTCTCTGCCCTGCTCTCCTTCTTCTCTCTCCCTCTCCCCACCTGTTGAAGCAATTGTTGCGCGGACCACATTGTTGTCTTCTTATTATTTTATGTCAATCACGAGAGTCCCCGCCCCTTTTCTACAGCCCTTTTCCCCCCTCCGTGCCACTCCCTCTTTCTCTCTCCCTTGCTGGGTATAAAACTCAGAGAGAGGAGTTGAGGGGTGACATTCAGCAACCCACCACAGCAAGTCACAACTTTTTCAGCGAGGAAAAAAGGAGGATCTGCAGGGATTTCCCAGCTTCCGGTTACCTGTAGAAAATCCAGCTTCTTCAGGTGGCAAAACGCTACTTGCTGTGCTTCCTCCCACATTTGGACTTTTAAAAACAGCTATTTTTTTATAATAAGATGGACCGAGGCGTGTCTGTGTCTCTGTGGTGCGAGGAGGTGGAGGACGACCAGAGCCAGGACCTGAGCCAGGACCTGAGCCAGGCCCAGCCACAGGAGCAGGCCCACGTCACGGGCTCGCCCCAGCTGCGGGCTGCCTGGGACCCCACGGTGTCCGGGCACCGCGTGATCCAGAGGCTGCTGCACATGGAGGAGAGGTACATGCCCTCCATGCTCTACGTCACCCTCATCCAGCGGGATCCAGAGCGCAGAGAGGAGTTGGCCAAGTGGGCCCTGGAGGTATGAAGCTCTCTCATGCTCCCGTTTGTCCACTGCATGTGGTGCTGAGCGAGTTATGTCATCACAACAGCTGTGATCCTGATGTCTAACATCTTTCTTTTTTTTCCCCCCTCTCTCCAGGTGTGCTGTGACTGCGGCTGCGATGAGGCAGTGTTCCCCCTGTCTGTCTCTCTGATAGATAGGTTCCTGTCTGCCTCCTTGTCTGTGCCTGTCTCACCTTACTGCCTGGCCGCTGGCTGCATCCTCATCGCCTCCAAGCTCACAGAGTGCGACAACGTCACCGCTGACACGCTCTGTGCTGCTGCTGAATACAGCTTCCACCCCACCGACCTGCGGGTGAGTCAGTCACACAGCATCCACACATGTGGTTAAAAATGAGCAGATGTGTTGTTCATTCTAGTCCCTCTTTTTAAAAAGATGAATGAAGCCAAACCTTTTTGGATCATTTCCAGCTGTGGGTCTTTAATATCATCACTACATTTAATGTCTTTCACTGTGTGAGCCCATACTCAGTTAAACCTTCATCTTAATGTTAGAATCTCTAATTTTACACCTTTTAATAGTATCAGAACAGCATCTATACTGCATCCCATCGATGTAAAGACGAAAATAGGATATTGAATGGATGGAATGGAAGCACACTGTTGTGAAGGTCTTACAGATTTTGATTCATTTTGACAGGATGACAACTTGCTTATAACTTTGATTTAAAGTTGATATGGCAACAAGTAATATTTTTCTTTCAATCACTTATTTTTCAATTACCTATATTTCCTGAGCAAGTAAACAGTTAATACTGTAAATGCTGTAAGATGCCTCAGAAGTTAAACAGAAACCAAGATGATGCAAATGGATGACACTGACAAAATGATTAATAAATAAATGAATCAATAATTTGTTTGATCGACTTAAGATTGATCCCAAAATAGCAAAAATATATCCTTTTCTCCACAATAATTTCTGACTCCTGTTTTTCCCTCCATCAGGAAATGGAGCGCGTCATCCTCGGCACCCTCCGATGGGATACAGCAGCAGTCACTCCGCAGGACTTCCTCCCACATTTTCTTGCTTGTGTGGGGGGGAGAGGAGACGGGGACAACAGTGACTCTGAGGAGGAGCTGCTCTCCACCCTGCGGCGGCACAGCGACACGCTCGCTGCCATGTGTGCCTGTGACTCCCGCTTTCTGGGAGCACTGCCGTCACTTGTTGCTGCTGCGTCACTGAACTGTGCCCTGCGGGGTCTGGGCACCAAGGGCCCCGCTCAGCTGGCTGTTCTGAGCGAGGCCCTGGCAGAGCTTTGCCAGACTGATGTGGTGAGTACACCTGCAAATCCTGAGGCTTCACTGAGGCCTGTTTATTTGAACCCTGAATGGATGTGCATCTATAACAAAAATCATTCATTTTGGTCTGTTTTGCATCCCAGGCAGTGCTGCAGTGCTACAGTGAGATGATCGAATACGCCCTCCGACAGCGGCTGAGGAGCGGCCTGCAGCAGGGCCCCACAGAGAAAGATGAAGAGGTGGAGAACGAAAGGCCCGGGACACCTACTGACATGAGAGAGATTGATTTCTAGACACTGAATCAGCTGCTGCACTGAACCAATCAAAACCTCTCAACGTCCATCAGTCAAACTGATATAAATTGATTAGGACCTCAAAAATGCTCTGACATGTTTCTATATTTTGAAATTCTTTTATGGAGTGACTTAATTTATTTTTTCCTTTATTTATTTGTGAACAATTGTGCTATTTCCCATGTGCCATATTTTATTATCTATTTCTATTCATTTTATTGTAGGTCTAGATGTCATTTTGTTGCATACTATTTATACATTTTTATTTATTATTGTTAACGTGCAATTGTCATTTGATGTTAATTTATTTCAATTTGCCATGAATTTGTGTTTGTGTGCTGAATTTAATATACAACAAATCTATTTTTCAAAGCAATAAAACGTTGAAAACGTTTGTACAAATTTTGCATCATTTGTTGAGAAATAGGAGAATGCTACCTTCAGTTGCCATTATCAGGGTAGTAATTTCTACATTTAGGCTATGTTACAATTCATCTACTATTGATGGAACATTATAACCCCATAAGAAGATACTTATAATTATCGAAAATTATTTAATAACGAGCTAAATTACTTTTACTGTCACCTTAAAAAATCAATGACAATCTCACGGCTTGTTATACATACCGGAAGAAAAAGTTCGGATAGCACTTGAAGGCAGCATATTGGCACAACGCTGCATTGTCGTGACGTCACTTTTATCCGACGCACAGTCAAATCGTGAATTGCGCATTGGATCGGGTTTTGTAAACAAACGTGCGGTAAGGTAAGGTATTTAAATCTATATTTGTAATATGAGAGGATTTACTTGTGGTTTTAATAACGGCCGAGTTTAATTGAGTAATTTCTGAAGACATCTTGAGAAATAAGACGGGAAACGCAGGAAGATGCAGCTAAATATAGCTTTTAGCTACGTGATGGACAGACGGACCTTGTTATATTACCTGCAAAATGGACATTAATGGGTCTAATAATGTTTTAAATGTTACGAAATACAAACATTATTTCATGCTGTAGGTTTAATCTCACAGGTGATAATAGAAATAGCACTTATATGTTCGCATCCGTGTTGTCCTTGTTTAAGGTAGTTAGCTACAGACACAATGATTAAAATCAACAAACCATGAAATATAAATATATTATGTATTGTTATTTATTCCATTAAGTAACATTTGGGGAGTTTTAAGGTACATTTACTGCTTTAGTTCACCCTTCAATAGAGGTTTTCCTGCGCCAAATGGACCTTCATATACCGGACTCCACTTTAAAAATAGGATATTTTGTTTGCTCTCAATTGTGAAGACACAAACGTGTAAGAAATAAAACACGTAGACCTTGAAAAAAGATGTCTAGAATATCTTGAAAGATTCGGCTTACATTACACACATCAGCCATCAGTCAGTTGCACTAAAACCCTGATTATGTTTGTCTTACAGTTCAGATAATATAAGATAGATTATTTTTAAAGAGGAGCAGATTATGATAAAGGTGACCACCTGCCTAGGTGAGCTCTGGACTTCAGTCATGTTAGGCACAAGTGAAATCATAATAGGATAAACACTGTCTGCACCTTTTAAATGAAGTCTGGCACCAGTCATCTAAAATGAACAATAGATTAGGCGACTATAAACCAAACATGAGCCTGGTTTCAGATATTATCTAGGAGAATTGACAGTCTACAGTACATTTATCTTGGCTGTTTTGTATTTCTCACATACATCTGCCTTAATCTTTCATTTGCAAAATATTTAGCTGTTCAGTGAAAGTTTTGCCCACATTACTGTGATATTTATTGCAGTGTATTTTGAAGGAGGATGAACTTGAAACCCGGCTGGCTGCTGCTTCTCTCCATCTGTGCCTGCGTCTGGTCTGTGCCTATCGATCGCAATGCAGGCAACCATGAAGCTAAAGAGGAGGTGCAGGAGGAGAACGGGGTAATGATCTCCATCAGTCATCTCCCATTTGATGTGTTTTCATAATGTTAAGTTTACTGACCTGTCCTTCATAACACTCCTGCAGGACACCGGGCTGTACTACGACAGGTATCTCAGAGAGGTGATCGAGGTTTTGGAGACAGACCCGCACTTCAGAGAGAAACTGCAAACAGCAAACACAGAGGACATCAAGGTCAGTGTCCATTTCTTTCCACCACACACAGGTGACATTTAATAATGTGTTATTCTCACCTGGACATGTACTGTGTCCTCCGTCAGAATGGTCGTCTCAGTAAAGAGCTCGATCTCGTCAGTCACCACGTCAGGACTCGCCTGGATGAGCTGAAGCGCCAGGAGGTGTCTCGCCTCAGGATGCTGCTCAAGGCCAAACTGGACAGCACCAACATACAGAGTGAGTGGACTCGATTTCTTGTAGACAGACAGAGAGTGTGAATGTATATTTCGACATTTCTATCCTGATAGGAGTGGTCTCCTCTAGGATGACAGTGTCCCCCATTTGCATCTCTTGAGGGGTTACTGAGTAGTTTGATGAGTATGAAACTGATGTAAATCATATGCTATGGCTTTATTTGTAAAACCAATGCCAAGGAGCATTAAAGATGGAAGCATGTGGTCGGCCAACACCTTGCTAACACACTTAGTATGTTGGTTTTCCTTTAATTTGTTGCCCATCTGATCACGATACATATGGTATCATATTCAGTTAAATTTGAGAGTCTGCAGAGAGAGATTCCAGAAGAATACCGATGTTTAAGGTAGTAATGTCTTTTCATGTTGTAACAATGTGCACTTCTTAATATCACTTAATGTTTGTGAATAAAGGGCACAGTTTCCCAAGCAGATGTACCAAAGAACAATTTTATGTGTCAAATATGAGCTGTTACATGCCAAATATGTGCATGAATATAAATTAGAAAAGTTCACACTGAGAAAGGAATGATGCCTTCACGTAGAGACATAATAAAGGTTGTGTGTGTCCAAAGTCCAGCATGTGTTTGCTTTTTTCGTATCTGCTATAAAGCCCTGCAGATGGATCATGCCTCCCTTCTGAAGCAGTTTGAACATCTGGATCCCCACAATCAAAACACCTTTGAGGCCAAAGACCTTGAGCTGCTAATCTCGACGGTGAGCTCCTCCAGCGAGAAATGAAAAACTGTACTTTTCTTGACCCCAAGAATGAAGAATCTTTATATGGTTTATATGATCTGGAGAAGTTACACCCCCCACTTGCATGCAAATTCATGATTAAACTGATTAAACTTAAAGAGACAGCAGACCTGGTGCTGATTATAAGGCCTGTTTGATTAAAAGCTTTCCAAGCTGACAGCCTTTGTCTGGATCTTTGAGTAGGCCACCAAGGACCTGGAGAACTATGACGCTGAGAGACACGAAGAGTTCAAACGCTACGAGATGCTGAAGGAGCACGAGAGGCGGGAGTACCTGAAGGGCCTGGACCAGGAGAAGAGGGAGAAAGAGGAGAAGAGAATGCAGGAGCTGAAGGAGAAACACCGCCAGCACCCCAAAGTCAATGCTCCAGTAAGCACCAATGTGCCCGTGTTTTGTTTTTGTAATAGAAACAAGTGAATCAAGCTCTCCAATATGTTGTTTTGTCATCTTTCCTCCACACTCAGGGTAGCGTCGCTCAGCTGCGGGAAGTTTGGGAGGAGACAGACGGACTGGATCCTAAAGAGTTCAACCCAAAAACCTTTTTTAAACTACATGGTGAGTGACTCTTCTTCCTTTAACCCCGGAGTTTTCACTCACGTCGCTCTGATAATTCAATATGAAGAAAGCTCTCATTTCTTTTCTGCTTTGTTTAGATACAAATGAGGATGGTGTTTTAGATGAGCAGGAACTGGAGGCTCTCTTCACTAAGGAGGTAAGAAACCGGCATTTTAAAACTCACACTTGTTTGGTTTTACAGTGGAAACCCCTTAAAGTCCTCTGACAGAATATCACAAATGGATGCTCATCTATTTGAAAATACAGCTGTTTGGTGTGTGTTCCTGCAGACTTCCTGAAAGCAAAACTTTTGAACCTGACAGCAGGCATATGAGCAGCCTCTCTGTGGCAGCTAACATCTGTTTGTTTCTCTCCTCCAGCTGGAGAAAGTCTACGACCCAAAGAATGAGGAGGATGATATGATGGAGATGGAGGAAGAAAGGCTGAGGATGAGGGAGCACGTCATGAAGAATGTGAGTGTTAATAATTTGATTTTACCTCTCTGCTCAAGTTTTGTCTTTCACTTTTCTATCTGCTTTGCTCCAACTAATGCAGCTCACGTCTCTGTGTTAAAAGGTGGATACAAACAAAGACCGTCTCGTCAGCCTGGAGGAGTTCCTCAAATCCACTGAGAAGAAGGAGTTCAGTAATCCTAAGGAGTGGGAGGTAAAGAAGGGGGGGCGGGGGAGGGGGGGGTGTCTGTGGTTCAAATCCCAGGACATACTGGGAAAATGTGGGCAATGAAATTTAATGGGTAATGCCATCCTGTGATCAAGTCGCACATGTGGAGCTCCTGTGAAGAGAAGTGTTGTAGTTTAATGTTCTGTTTAGTTAAAGAACATGCCACAGATTTATCTTTGGACCTATGACTTGTCTGAAGTTTCAAATGTAATAATGAAATCTTTTTAAGAAAAGCTTCAAAATTGCTGCAGTTGAAGCAGAGATATCTTGTTCATTCCACACATTCTCCTCTCTGCCCAAAATGTGGCTCCTTCCTTACTACCCACAATGCAACATGACTGTTCAGATCAGCAGAGTTTTTCTGTAATAAATGCAACAGAAGCGCAACAAGCCAATGAGATCACACACACAACTACGAATACGTTTTAGAGTGAGTTCCAGCGGTGAAGTTGGCCTTTACAAGCCGGTGACATTTCAATCGATCAGAGTATGAATTCTTCACATTACATCCCGTCCCTCCAGACTCTGGACACCAAGCCGGCGTACACGGACGAAGAGCTCCAGCGATTTGAGGCCGAACTCAGGGACAAAGAGGAGGAGCTGAAGAGGAGGGCGGAGACGCTGCGTCAGGAGCAGGAGCTGCTGAAGGAGAGAGGCAAAGCTCTGGAGGCCCAAAGGAGAGAGTACCAGCAGGTAACTGAGAGTCGGAGTGAATTTTTGGACATACATTATAAAGACATCAAACAGGGATTACGTGAAGTAAATGGCCCATTTGCAGTCTGTGAGAATACTGATGCATGTAAGGTGATAATTCAGTTGTATTCTTTACATTTCAGGCAGTGTTAGAGATGTCCCAGAGACAGAAGGAGCAGCAGGCAGCAGACGGGCAGCCTCCTGCGGGTCCTAACGGAGAACTGCAGTTCCAACCAGAGGCAGTAAAAGCGCAGGATAAAGGTAAACGCTCTGAGAAGTGACACGTGAAGCGTTGTTGCTGTGGATTTCGGTTGCACTTGCTCTCACTGAATGAATCTTTTTCTCCTCTCTCTCTCTCAGAGGAAAGAGCTCCGGCTGAACACGAACCTGAAGCCCAGAATAATCTGCCTGCAGAGCCTCCACAGAATCTGCCTTTACACACTTAATGCAGCACGCTCACACAGCCTTAACACACATACACACACATCATGCATACACACATATACACACACACACACTCTCTGATTTGCACTGGCACAGATATCCAGATGGGATCTACAAAGTGAATTATGTGAACTGTATGTATAAATCCAGGCAGACGTGGCTCGTGATTCATGACATATTGTACTGTGTGTTCATCTCTGTGGTCTACATTAGATTAAAGATCTCCATATAACAGATGTCAGTATAGGTATTTTAAGAAGTCTTCAGTTTCAGTGAAGTTCGTTTTAACTGAGGGTTACAAATGTTACATGACAAACATCTTCAAATAAAGTCTAAATTTTAAAACCTCTTAAATCAGACTTCTGAACTCAAATGACTGTCTACACTACAACTACATATACACACATCTTCCTCCTCCTTCCTCTCCTTTCCCTGTGACCTCTCATCCTACAGTAGTGCAACGTGAGATTTTATTCCAGGAGAATGGCATCTCTTTCTACACAGGTCAGTGAAAAGCAGTGACATTCAGCTTTGGTTTTCCTCAGTAGATGAGAGACAAAATGAAAAGCTAATTTTGACACACTGATTTTTGCAGCTTTGAAAAAGAAATTCAGATTTTTCAAGGAGGGTCTCAAAGTATTTTGTGGTCACTTGATGGCAATTGTTCAATAAGACCTAAATTTGAGACCGAACAAGGAAAAGATTTTATCAAAATATTTCTGACACAATCAAGAGCTGAAACCAGAGTTTATCATAATTTTGTACAGTGATATAATTTTATGGCTTTCATGAACTCAAAAGACAAATTAATGAAGTTGTTAATACATTTATCCCTTTTAGTGCAATAAAAAAGGTTTAAATAAAAAAAACAATGGAAATATTCTTATTTTGACATCATTTTGTCAACAAATTGTAAAAAACAGGTGTAAGACATAAATGCAGATAAAGTATGGATGGAAACAAAAATAAACCTTTGTCCAGCAATGCACCTTAAACTAATGTACAAGATGTGAATAGTAGCAGCAGGTCAGGAAGATTTAGTAGATGAGACACTAAATGTGATGAAGTATGATGGAGGATAACGTGTTACAATATTATATTTTATTTTGTGTTTATTATAATGTTTTATAGGTTATTGCAAGTGATAACACAGTGTAGGGAGAGCTGGATGTGTGTTTGTTAGCCTCGTCCTCCTCCTCTTCCTCCTCCTCTCTGGGTCTCCTCTGGGTCACTGTATGTCTCTGCAGACACTGGGCCCGTTGTCCGCTGTCATGGCTCCCCAGGGACCCGCTGATTCTTGTTGTTGTCCTGCTGATGAGTCCCCCCCCACCCTCAGCATTCCTATCAGCATTCCTGCAACCCGCTGACCTCCCGTGACCCCCCTCCCCATCCACCACGGCCCCTCCCCTCCTGGTGTCCACGCAGCTGCCTGCTGTCAGTCAGCGCTGTCATATCAGCCGGGTGAAGACGTCTTCGGGAGGCTGCCTGGATGATGAAGTCAGTGTTTATAATGATGCGATCTGGAGTTCAGATGCAGCACATTTATTTTGAAATGTTCAGTCTCTTGGTATTAATGCAGTTGTTTCTACTAAATATGCTTTTCTATTCATCTACCAAACACCTTTGTTGGAGTAATTAAAATTCATCCACTTTTATTCTGTGTTTAGTTAAGAGAACAACTGTGTTTTTAATACCTGATGTTGATGGGTACAATTAGTTTGCAGAGATATATTAGTGTCTGTGATGCAAAAGCCAGTATGGCATCAAATCTTTTCAGGATCTTTAATAAACCTTGTGATGTGGAGTATTAAACCAAAAGCAAGAGGTCCAACTTTTTATTTTTTAAAACAATAATAATAATTTGTTTCACACTATAATCAAAAAGTAAAAAATGCAAACTGAAGGACATGATGAAAGACCAGGCTGGAGCTGAAGTATGTATTTAATTGAAAACAAACACACATTGGTCTTATTATTATTCACGTGGTCAGATTGTGTCTGTCTTTTAAGAGCTCAGCTGGTCCCCTTCAGGATTTTCTGTGGAGCTCGGTCCTGCTCGCTGTGGGAACTTCAGCAGGTCTGCGTTGTGTCTCGTTTCTGCAGCGCTGTAGCTGTCGACACACTGTCAGCACCTCAGTTCAGACATCAGGACGCCATGATGCAGGACTGGAACAAATACTTAGATAACTGACTTAATACTTCTTAATCCACATTGTGAAAATACTCTGTAGACCTTATTTAGGTAGTACTGGGAAAATTTACTTACACTGAAAAGTAAAAGTACTGATAGTGTAGTAAAATAGTCCCAGTCAGAGTGTTACTATTACATCTGCTGTTTCTGGATGATTATTACTGCTGCATCAATGTGTAAATTAGATACTACAGCTGTAGATGTTTCAGGTTGAGCTCATTTTAACCATTTTACACATCATTGGCTAGTTTAATCTGCAGCAATACATCATGGTCTATAAGATCATCATAGCCAGAAAATCAGCCTGTTTGCAGCTTTGTGACGATGCGTTTTCCAGCTGATCCGAGGAGGATTTGAATGATTTTTATTGTTGATGTTTGTATATTTCTATGCTGCAAAGAGAATTTCCACTGAACTGAGTGTAAGGGATAAGTTTCTTTCAGATTATCCTTAAAAAAAAACAAGTAAAAATATGAAAATATACTTTTATCTGCAACTAAAAATCAGTTTCTGAGCATGAAACCTGACCAGCTGTTTATCATTCCCACTATCCTCTGTCTTCACTGAGTTTTCTAATTTTTTTTTTTTCAAATTTTACATCACCCTCTGTGTGAGAGGAACATTACGTCACCCCTCCTCCCCCCCAACACTTCCTCCGTCAGTACCTGGGGGCTTAAGTCCCGCCTCCCTCGAGATCTGATTGGCTGAGTCTTTCATGACTGATGATGATGACTGCCACAGTTTTTAAATGACAGGAGCAGCAGATCGCATTTAAGCAGATTTTAATCAGTTTTTTTGACTAAATTAAACCAATCATAATAAACCTCACAGTGTTTCTTTAACTAAAAGTAAGAGTTCTGAACAGTGTCTAAGTTATTTAATGCTGACAGAGCCCTTTAAATGGTCTTCAGTTTCATAAAAAAAAAGTAAATCTGTGATGATTTCCTTAATATAGATATTTGGCCTAAAATCTGCTGTTAGAAGTTCATTACATTTCTCTTATTGAACCTCTAGAGGGCGCAATACTCTAATTATTTTCTCAAGTTTTTATTTCAGCACACAGTGAGAATAAATGAAGGAAATCACTCTCATTATGTTTGCTGTGATGATATGCTTTTATTTTGTACTTAAATTAAAAATAAACTGCAGGTAGAAGAGAGAGTGAGGAGTTAAAGTGGTGACCTGCCGGTAGGAGCGTGTTTCTTTAAGGTCCAGCATCTCACCGAGGAGGAGAAATGAGGGAAGATAAACGATGGGAGGTAGTCAAGTTACACACAAACATCAGGGAGCAGGGCGGAAACTGGAGGGTTTCTCTTCAGAATAAGTGTTCTATGTATTAATTTAGGTTATTTATTTTCTCGTTAAAAAAACTATAAGGAAATATTGCTCATGTTTGACAAAAGATGTTCACGGAGTGTCAATTTAAGTCAAACGTTTTGATATGTCAATGTATATTTCCAGCAGTTCAACTAAAACTCTTGAGGTTACAGAAACTAACCTATAAATGTGTGTATCAGAAATACTGTATGTTTTTTTTCCTTTTGGATTAGGATCATAATGAGAACAGGAGCTGGTGATCAATATCCTTTATTCTTTATCAAATCACATTCATGTAGTTACACCATTAAAACACTTGAGTGGCAGATATTGTGCAGTTTTCTATGTGCAGATTGTATTTATATGAAGGTATGGGGTTCAGTTGGTAAAGTATATTTATTTGACTACTTTAGTTAAGTACAAATTTAAGGTACTTGTAATTCTTTTCATGCCACTTTCAACTTATACTCCACTAAAATTGTCTGCCAGAAAACATATGAAGGGCGGTTACGGGGTTTTGTGTTGTCATAAATTAAATGATCACTATTAATACAGAAGTATTTGTAAAATTATCTATTTGATATTCTATGTTTACAATTGTTCTGTGGACATTTTTTCTGTACAAACACAGCACAGCTTCTCAAATGGGACTATTTTCTGATTTTCCTGTCACTTATTTTAATGATATTGATGTAATTTCATAATGTTTAAGTTTATACTGTTGGTTGGATGTAAAATACAGTGTGAAGGTTTCACTTTGGGCTCTGGGCAAACAGCATTACTCACTACTTCCACTATTTTTACAGTCGATAATGGAGAAAATGATCATTACTGTGATACAACAAAGTTCAAAATGAGCTCCACTTCAGTTTAGTCCAACTGTAAAACAATGATTTTACATGAATAGGCTACTAGATGAGTAATAATCTAAGGAGAGAACAGAGGAGAGTACAGCAGACACAGAAAGTACTTTTACTCTGATTACTTGAGCAACCAGTTTGAATACTCCCATATCCTGTAAATCTCATGTTTTTTTTTTGTTTTTTTAATTAGACCAGCTGTTCCAGACGCGCTCGTTTTATTCTGAAGGTCCGGACCGGACGGCGTGCGCGCTCCCGTCGCGAGTCTTTACGCAGCGTCCGCGCCGATCCGCCGCTCCCCCAGCAGTGAGAGAGAGAGTGAGTGAGTGAGTGAGGGAGGGAGGAAGGGAGGAAGGGGATGGGGGCAGGCTGGCAACCGGGCTGTAACGGGGAGAAGCTGCAGCCTCCGTCTCTCCGCTGCTCCGATGGAGTGAACCGGGCGGTGCGCGCTTCTGTCCTCTCTCTGCCGGCCATGGAGCGGGTAAGACGGCAGATGTGTTCAAGCATCCAGCTGTTTTTTTTGTTTTTGTTTTTTTTTTATGGGCGGGGGGGATGAGAAGAGATGAGAAGAGGAGAGGAGAGGAGGAGGATGGGGAGGTGGAGGGGAGGGTGTTGATAGGAAATAGACGCCTTGCAGTCGGAATAAAACTGCCGGCGTGTTCTCATGACGCTTATTTGTCATTTAGGTTCATCAGAGCGCAAAGAATAAATCCAATTGCGCAACATCTCCCGATCCCATCTGCTAATTAGGCCGACATCATTTACAGGATGATTGGCACCTCCCACCGTGATGTGAGGCTGCTGTGCAGCCACAGACGCTTAAAAATAGGCTGCTTTTTCTCTCTCTCCCCCCTCCACCTCTCCTTTTCTTTTCTCTCATTTTGGCCATTTATTTCGCCAAGACATCACCAACCACCCCCCTCCCTTCCCTCCATTCCTCTCCCACCACCTCCTCTCCTCCCTCCCTCCGTCCATCCCCTCCCTCCCTCCCGTCCTCACACCCTGATGATAATAAGCCTCCTGATTCAGGCGCAATATTTTTACAGATGGTTTCCGGAGAGAGAAGAAGAAGAAGGAGAAGCTTATTTCCTCCTGGATACAGCCCGTAATTACAATTCATGATGACACCCTTTTTTTTTCTACACCCCCCCTCCCTCTCTCTCTCCTCCACATGAATGTAAGAAACAGCGCCACATCTCTCCGCCGGCGCGCAGGGCCTGATGCTGATTGTTCAGCTGTTTGATTCCTCTGCGCTGGTACAAATTTAGAGGACTAACGCAGGAGAAATCATCAAAAAATAGGGTGTCGTTTTTCCGTCCACCGTCGTTGGTTTGCGCCGTCGTGCCCGCGGACGCTCGGAGACGCGCACTGATGGATGAGGTCGCTCCAGACGCGCAGTATCGCGATGGCAGCCGGCGGAGGAGACGGCTGTGCTGCAATAAGAGACGGTTGTTCTGTCTCTGAGGTTGGGAGAGAACGCCTGTCAGGTGCCTCTGTGTGTGTGTGTGTGTGTGTGTGTGTGTGTGTGTGTGTGTGGGTCACGTGACAACCTGCTGGGAAACGCAGGTGCCTTCTATGTTCAGGGCCTCAGTCTGTTTGGGCATCTTCTTTTTAAAATAATTATCTCTTCTCTCTTTCTTTGTCTTGTCTGTCTTCTCCTTCTTTCTCTTTTCAGGTTAGTCTCTCGTCCCAGTGAAGCCCGGGCCGGGGGGTCAGAGGTCGTCCGCACGAACCTGCACTTCTCCCTCTCACCCCTACACCCCGACCCCCACTGACCCCCTCAGCCCCGCACCGCCCCGCTTCCCCCGCTGGAGTTTATCTTAAACCTTTTTCCCCACACACACACTTTTCTCTCACTCTCACTGAGCTGTTTGCCCTCTCACACCCTCTTCTCATCATCCGGTCAGCTTGTAGAGGAGAGACCCCCCCCCAACCAGAGGAGTAACCGTTTCATGACGTCCGCCAGACGCTTTGCTCGGGCGTCTTAGACAGACAGCTTCTCAGATAACGCCTCTCACATCCAGGCCTCAAGATGATGTGCGAGGTGATGCCCACCATCTCGGAGGACGGGCGCGGCGGAGGAGGAGGCGGCTCGTCTTCCCCGGCGGGGGGCGGAGGAGGGATGGGCGGAGGGATGGGAGGCATGGGGGGCTACGGAGGCCGGGATCCCCGAGGTAGCAGCGGAGGCAGCGACGAGGGGGGCAGCACGGGCAACCTGGAGTCGCTGATGGTGAACATGCTGACGGAGAGGGAGAGGCTGCTAGAGAGCCTGAGGGAGACCCAGGACAGTCTGGGGACGGCGCACCTACGCCTGCGAGAGCTGGGCCACGAGAAGGAGTCGCTCCAGAGGCAGCTGTCCATCGCCCTGCCACAGGTACGACCGCTGGGGGAGGGGAGGGTCACTGTAACATGCAGGGCGGGAGCTGCTGACACACCTGACAGAAACTCACCAGTCTGAACATCACACAAAGGTCTAAATGTCCGTTTTGGTGCCGTAGCTGTGGAGGGAAACACACACTTCTCGGCCCGGCTGTTCATGATTCGGCCTCGTCTGTTAGAGCTGACACTGAAACGGGTTTTGTGTTTTGCCTTGTCAAGGTCAGGTCTGAAGGAAGGTTTTGTAAGATCAAAACTGTGCAACCGCTTTAAAGTTCAATCATAACTCTGTAAATCATTAACACATTGCATTATATAAGGTACAAACAAGTGTGTGTGCAGCCTAATCTCAGATTTGTACTTTCCCTCCCTGACTACAGGTATAGTTAACCCCAAAACTGAGCCTCAGTCACGACCTGAGAGCTTTGAGTAAGATGTCTCTTATGTACGGTTGATCCAGAGGTTTCATTATCTGACAGAATCAGAATCAATCAGAATCAAAATACTTCATTTATCCCAGGGGGAAATTTGGTAAGATGTTTGTTGTTGACATGACATGCGCATCCTACAGCTGCACGCAGGGATGCGTTTCACTGCACGCGTGGCTGAGGCGTTATCATGAGACGGTTATGTGAATATTTGGAGCCGTGCCTCAGTTGTATGTTCACAAAGCGTTTGTACTGTAAAGGAATCGTTTCTGCTTTGTGCTTTTATGCTTTCATTGGAGCAGTGAAAAAGGACTGTTAGCTGTTAGCTTTAGCTTTAATGTGTGTGTGTTGAGACAGAGGAACTGGTAAGAATCTGCTGTGTGCTTTGCAGGCCCGTTAACGCCGACCGTCACGTGGGTGTGCAGTTAAAGTGCACCTTTAATTTCAGACGCCGGATCATTATAGTTCAGTTTGTGTGCGGCCCTGACTGATGTGCGTCATGATCGAGTCTAATGAGGTTAGGCACGTTGTCTCGAGTCTGGCATGCTCGAGCCTTGAGAGATTTTTAAAGATGCCGACGAAGGAAAACACAGAACAACAGAGAGCAGTCCTCTTTCACGTAGTAATATTCTTTACAGTGCTTCATTTGCACACGAGCATCAGCGTTGTAGTGGTAGTGAGGGAGCCATGTTTGCAGACAGCCTGGTTCATTCTCATCAATCTATCATCAGTCAGCCAATAAGTACACACAGGTCATCTAAAATATATACATGTCTTTACATAGTGATCATATTTAGTCAAAGTCCTGCTCAGAGTCGTAAAGATGCTTTTTTTAAAAACTTATTTCAATTAAAATGATCTAAATAATGATATAAAGTATTCAAGTATCAGAATACAACATTAACTTGTTCAACAGATCATCTTTCATACAGCAAGGTTGGAAAAGTACTAAAATTATTTACTCAAGATAAATAAAAGCATCAGAGCCAAAATGGAGAATATGCTCAGTTACAAGTAGAAGTCCTGCATTCGTCTGACCTCAGTGAAGTGTTGTCAGTGTGATCGTATCAGCAGTTCTCATGGTGAAAATGGTTCCTTTCACACTGCTGAATTATTGATTTTTTAACCTGTAAGCAGGATTTTAATGTTGTAGTTGGTCAAGGTGGCGCTCAGTCTGACTCCTTCATTGTAATCTCGTATCTCTGAGACCATCACCAGCTCATCAAAGCTCCTTTGAAACTCACATGACATCCTGGAGCTGAAAATCAGGTTAATCAGTGGGATTTCAAGAGATAAATACATGTATTCTGAAAAATACTGTAGAAAGTGCTAAATCTGAAAACTGGCCCTTGGTTAAGTTTTTGACCTACAAATGCCAGATGGTCATTCAGTAAACATGATGACATTTTGTATGTGGCAAGTAATGCATATAAACAGAAGCACCCCAATTCTTTTTCTTCTTTTTCAAGTCTGTGTGTCAATATATGCATGTTATTTAAAAATATTAAAAAAAAAAACATATACCCTGTGGCCTCTGAAAACTCCAGAAGGTTTATATTATATTCTTTCTGTTGCACAAAGGAAAACTATCTGTGGCTGTTTGCTATCCATGTAGCTGGAAATTATGTATGCCTTTGCTGATGTTGTAAAATACAAACAAAATGAGCCTGTTTGTAGAAAAATCTAGATTATTAAAAAGCAACATATAACGATTAATATAATTTTGGTTCATGTTGTACAAAGTGATTAAGGAGATATGTCAATTTAAGGTAACATTTTTGTTTGAATGAGGAAATACTGTTACAGCTTAAGAAAAAAGCCTAAAGTCTATCTAGTTGTGCAGCTGTTTGAATATAGATCCATGTTTAGAAGAGTAGAGTAGTAGCTCTGTGATCATGGTAATACATGAGAGGGGCTAAATCGGAAAAAAAAAACCTGAAGATGATGGCAAAATGTTGCATTTGCCCCTGTAGTGCAGGAGCCAATTATTATATCATCATTTTGTAATTTCACTCAACATACAAGGGGTCCGTCTCTGTTTTCATGCAGGAGTCATTGTAGAAAATCAAAATGAAATAACATGTAGCGGCGCTGCACATTCTAACAGAGAGTGACTGGACATTAAAGGGCCGTATTACCTCACCGAGAGGAGATCAATATGGCGCACACATCTGCGGAAACACACACGCAAACACGCACAGATAGAGGAACGCGAGGAGCGCCGTGATACGTGCTACAGTAGATGAGTTCACGGAGTTCGTCTGCATGTCTTAGACATTGCCAAGAGAGAAAAATAGGAGAGAGGGATACAGGGAGAGCGACAGCATGGCACAGAGAGAGAGAGAAAAAAACCTGGTGATATGAAACACACAGAAACTAACAAATCAAGACCATTTGCATATTGCCGCATACTAATGAGGTATCTGTTTTAGATGTCGTTCATCATGACAGGGGGAGATTGAAATGGATGAAGGGATGGAGGAGGGAGGGGAGTTGGGGAGAGTGGCAGGATGGAGATGGGAGAGAGCGGAAAATGGAAAGATGTAAGAGGTGAATGCCGGCGCAGTCGGGGGAAGCGAGTGATTTGCATCGTGTGTCTGACCGAAATGACAGAGACCCAAAGAGACGGGGAGAGAGGAATCCAGAGAGCGGCATCGGTGGTCCATCTCACTCCGTCTTTTTCCACGAATTAATCCCAGAATTATGATATCCTTTGGGCCCAGAACATGCCATCTGCACACAGCAATTTCCTCCCCGATCCTTTCCTCCTCCATCTCTTTCAAATAAGCCTCCTCCTTTTTCCGCTCCTTCCTCCCCATTTCAGCCCAGCGAGCACATCGGCTCGGAGGCCCCTCGCAGGCCGTACACGCTGTACTTTTTAAATGCATTTTGGGCTGGAAGAGGGCGTGAGGTAAGGCGCCTGTTTTGCTGCTGCGGCGTGTGTAAACTGAATCGCTCTTAACACAGAGCAGAGAGATAACAGCGACGCGGCGCACGCATCGGTGCGCTTTAGTGGCTCGTTTGCATAAGCACTTCTGAAAACACACATGATCCGCCGCACACGTGGTCGTGCGTGTGTGTCGTGTGTGGATCACGCAACGGTTGCACACAAGCCCGAAAGGAGAGGACGATCAGCGCACGGGCGAGTGGTCGTGGTGCAGTGTGTGTGTGAATGTGTGTGTGCATATGCAGAAACAAAGACGTCATCTCAGCGGGGCAGATGATCGCTGCTCAAAGTTAGACGCAATCCAAGTCACTTGCACTTGAAAATGTCACTCATGATCCCTCTGTTGATCGGTCGCCATAGATACCATTTAGTTTGACTGAAGGCAAAAGATTTTAATCATAACTATTATGTAGGCCGACCTCGCATTATACGTAATTGGGTGAAATTACACAAAATCACAACAATTCAACTGGACCGCTGTCAACTGGAAATATAAGACATTACACTGCGCTGGCCTCATTCCTGCTCCCCTCATGCTTGTTTAACCTCCAGGCGTTTGTTTTAATGGCAGGCGAACGCGCAGCCCGTCATGGTTATTGCACAATTAAACCAATTTCAGGTGCAGCACGTGCAATAAACCTGGTTGTTAGATTTTATATTGGGGCCTGGTTTAAGACTCCCGACGGCCCTTGACTGTGAACGCGGTGGTAGATATGGCATGAGATTGTACTGTATGTGCTGTTTTGGCTGCTTTTTAGTGAGTCAGCCAAAAAGTAGCTGCATTTCTCTGAACATTTGTTTAATGCCATGAAAAAAAAAGCGAGGTTTGCTAATGAAATCAAGATTTGTCACATAGTTCACGGTGGTTAAATGCACTGTGTGGGCTAACGGAAAAAATATTGGCAGTAAACGTTACAGTCTTTTTGTTTGTTTTTATGCTCAGTTGGTGTGTGTTTCTAACTGGCCAAAGTTAAGAAGAGGTGACCTCATGCTGAGATATTTCCAGTCTGGTTACCATGGAGTTTGGAAGCAAAAAAAAATTTTCAAATTTCAAAAAGAGGAAGTTTCTCTGACAGTGCAGATTCAATACAATGCAGACAAAACACATGAAAACCTTCACTCCCCTGGTAGCCTGTGAATAATCCCTCCACCTGTGAGACCAACACAGCCGAGCCAAGTTGCCCTCTGGGAAATGAAGTCACCAATCCAAGTACACGGGGCAGGTTTGCAAAAGTTGGAAAGTGCAGTGTTTCATTGTAAAATACTTTCCTGATGCAGTGAACCTTACAGTTTGATGAAAGCGTGTGTGATCATGACCTCATGCAGCAGTGCCGAGTCAATAACAGCACCCTCTTGTGACCCTGCAGGAGTTTGCAGTGCTGACCAAAGAGCTGAACCTCTGCCGGGAACAGCTGCTGGAGAGAGAGGAGGAGATTGCAGAGCTGAAGGCAGAGAGGAACAACACCCGAGTCAGTACACGTCCATCATGTCCTCTTTATTTATCTGGCTGTTTATTAAGTTCTGCTCTGTTTTTTTATTTCATTTTATTTGGCATTTTCATCTGCTCTGAAAAAATTCACAGTGAGCAGTTTGTGACAGATAGGAGGTAGACCATGCAGAGGCTTCATTTTATGTGGCTCACATGTGTTTTCCAGCTGCTGCTCGAACATCTGGAGTGCCTGGTGTCCCGTCACGAGCGCAGCCTGAGGATGACCGTGGTGAAGAGGCAGTCCCCGGCCGGGGTCTCCAGCGAGGTGGAGGTCCTGAAGGCCCTCAAGTCCCTGTTTGAGCACCACAAAGCTCTGGATGAGAAGGTGAGGGAAAGACTACGGGTGGCTTTGGAGCGAGTGGCCGCCCTGGAAGAAGAGCTGCAGTCTTCCTCTCAAGAGGTGAGTCCACGTTCTTGTCACAGTTTGTGAATTTCAGGGATTTGGGTGGATGACTTGCTGGGGCGGGGTCCCTCCTGACGGCTCTCCTCTGTGTTGTTTCAGGTTCTGTCTTTAAGGGAACAAATCAAACGACGACAGCAAGGACTGGACAATGGGAAAGAGGTGACGGGATGAATTTCTTCTTGCCTCGTAATGAGATCCATTAGATGTAATGAATCATCATAAAACCCATCGTTATTAATCCTAAACTGCAATTTCCCAACTTTGGATTAATAAAGTCTATCTATCTATCTATCTATCTATCTATCTATCTATCTATCTATCTATCTATCTATCTATCTATCTATCTATTACT
>JBAJHX010000039.1:5921027-5975410 GCA_037176925.1 Amniataba percoides | reverse complement strand
CTCTCTGTATAATGCAATCTGATACAACCCCGCCACGTACCACAGCTTCGAAAATAAACATATCAACACCTCTCTCAAGTACACTGATCTCTTACTTAAGTAACAGAACCAATACATCAGTGTAAGAAAAATACAAGCCCTGCATCAAACTAAGTATAATCTGAAATATCAGGTAAATATCAACTGGAAGAGCTCATTCTGCAGTAAAATGTCTCCTGTGACTAATTATGTGACATTATGAGATTTTTATTGCTGATGCATCAATGTTGGAGGTGATCCAGGTGTAGCTGGTTTGACCTACTTTATACTTAGTTATCTATTTAGTCCAGATGGTCGCCAACCTAAGGGTCAGGCACCTCCAAAGGATCACCAGATAAATGTGAGGGGTCAAGAGAAGTTTAATGGGAGAGGAAAGATACCCAAATTCACATTCATATTTTATATTAATGACACAAACACAGAATTTGATCACATCACATTGGGCTCTTGTAACTTATTATGGACTTTTCCTTTAAGTCTGTCCTGATCTGTTGAGTGTTGCATGAAAATCAGTGCAGTATTTTAACTTTATTTTATTCAACAAAACCAGACTGATACAGGAGGAGAAGGAGAACACGGAGTTGCGGGCCGAAGAGATCGAGAGCCGGGTCAGCGTGGCGTTGGACAGTCCGCCCATCCCGCCGACCTCCCTGGGGAGAGACAGCACAGGACGGGGCTTCATCCCCTCGTCCATCACATCCTCCACCCTGGCCTCCCCCTCTCCTCCCAGCTCTGGACACTCCACTCCTCGCCTGCCTCACTCCCCGGCCCGCGAGACCGACAGACAGGTACCGCCGGAGTGAAACTTCTATTCCCATCTGTGTTAACCTTTGTTATCTCGCCGCTGCCTCCACCTCCCTGTTTATGCAAACAGCTCCTCCAGACAGTGAGTCACGTCAGCAAGGCATCAGTAAATCACGCAGACGGGGTCGGAGAAGTCAGGTTATTCTTCGGCTGCGTGCTAGATTGGGCAAGATTGATTCAAGTTCACCACTTGTAAGGTGGTGCGATGGTTGATGCCAGACACACTGGTTCCAGCATTTTTCAAAACGGGTGGATGGATTTCAAAAGATGGTGCAATGAACCAAAAAAAAGAAAAAAAAAGTCAGCAGCGTTTGTGAAAGTGATAATGTTAAAGTGGGAGTTCATAATAGAAGAACAAGAATGGCTCAAGTTATGAAGCGAGATATCTGTAGACAAAAAAAACAGCTTAGGACAGCAATCGTTCGGGAAGGGAGCTCAAAAATGGTGTAAAAAATGGACTGCAGCAGGAGAAACCCACCAAGGGGGATGCTGTACTTGCAACCTAAAGGGTACTGAGTCCAAAGGGCCCTCATGTATGGAGCAGCCATTATTAGAAAGAATAACCATAGATGCAGACAGGAGCCCACTGAGAATGCCTTTGCACAGGCATTAGGATTTTGTGCTGTGCCCCTCCCAACCATGACTTCCACTCCTGTCGAATACAAAAACTGATGGTAAAGTTGTGTTATTATGAGTGAAATGATAGAGAAGGTAAGTGTTACCCATCACACACTGTCCTGCTTTATATTTATTGGGTAAAAATAGGATTAAAAAGCATAAATCAATGCTTATCAGGATTAATAACATTGTACGGTTGTGGGTGCTTTCTTGTCATTACGTTGGTATGTGTCTGGCCTAGTGAGCAGCTATAATTTCTCAGTGGTTCACCTGCTCTTGAGGGAAAATGGCTCCTAAGCTGACTTTTCACATCACATTTCAGAATAACAAAGAAGACGATCGGTCCCTCGCTCTTCTGGACTCCACGCCTCCGTCCACCCCCCGAGCGCTGCGATTGGACAGGATGACCCTCACCCATCCGGGAGCGATGCTCGACGACGCCCGGGAGTTTCGCAGGTGAGGCAGCCGTGCGTTAAAAAACATCAGATGCGGTTTTTAATCCGTGTTCGGCTTTTTTCCCCCTCAAGTGATTTCCTTTGTCCCTTTCCAGTCTCTCGGCAGATGGCAGCAGCTCCAACAGCAGCCAAGATTCGCTCCACAAGTCGAGTAAGAAGAAAAGCATCAAGTCTTCCATCGGTCGGCTTTTTGGAAAGAAGGAGAAAGGAAGGATGGGCCAACCTGGGCGGGACGGATCTGCTTCTCTTGGTAAACAGATGGAGGATGAAAGGGGGGGATAAAACTCACTGTATATCACCAGTCCACACTGTCAGTATTAGCTCACTGGTTTGAGGTCTTCATATCTATATTCAGTCGTGTGACCTTTGTCCTCTTCCAGCATCCACTCCCTCTGAGGACCTGGCCTCTGGAGACCCAATGGGGATGAACAAGACCGGGACTCTGGGTCCAGCAGACAAAGACCGCCGCAGCAAGAAGAAGTTTGTCACTTGAGTCTCCTGTTTTGTTTCAGTTTGGTTCTCAGATTTTCTCTCTTACTGGAACAACTTACACAACTCTTCTTCTTCTTCTTACCAGGCACGAACTACTGGAAGAAGCGTGTCGCCAAGGACTTCCTTTTGCATCTTGGGACGGACCCACAGTAGTCTCTTGGTTGGAGGTACGCTGCAGTCATGGAAACTTGAGGGATGGGAGATATTTGCCTCCACGCAACACGTGTTCCTCACATGTTCTCGCTTAACTGAACCTGCTGTCTGCCTCCTTCCAGCTGTGGGTGGGAATGCCAGCCTGGTACGTTGCTGCCTGCCGGGCCAACGTGAAGAGCGGCGCCATCATGGCCAACCTGTCGGACACGGAGATCCAGAGGGAGATCGGCATCAGTAACCCGCTGCACCGCCTCAAACTGCGGCTGGCCATCCAGGAGATGGTGTCCCTCACCAGCCCCTCCGCCCCGGCCAGCACTCGCTCTGTGAGACCGCACATACATTTACTCGTTCCCTTTAAAGGAAAAAATGGGAATTATGACCGCAAATATGTTCTCGTGTCATAAAAAAAATCCCAGTCTAGACCGCTTCTCTTTTGGATTAAAGGTAAAGACGGCTTTAATTGGAGAACGCTAAGACCTTAAACATGCTCATATGTTTATATCATCAGGGTGCTGATACCTCGGCTTATTCTCTACACTGAGAACAGACTTTTTGCTGATAACACACAAATGCTGCTTTCATATTCGCAGTAGGGACCAGGTGTTGGTAGTTTTGAGATTAGCTGAAATGTCAATGATCCCTGGTGGGTGATCTGCAGCAAAATCTGGTAACGTTATGCAAAAATATAGATTAAGTATAATTATATAATAATAATTATATAATATATAAGTATATGATATAAAATAGAGATCATGTGAAATAAAAAGCAGATTTTGTTAAGTGGGATGTTGGAAAGAATAGCGTGTTTTTCAGGTTACTTTCATGCTTGAAAATGATGACTACAAAAGAACATGAAAGGTATCCTGCTTGTGATGTAATAAATGCCAAAAAATAATAAAACTATGATTGATTTTTTCTTTTTGCGATAGTAAACCGCGCTGGCCCTGATAAAGTTCCACCTCTTCGCCTAGAAATACAGCTTGGCAACAAAAGCTAAATTTTCCCGATTTGCTGCCCTCTCACGCAGCCACAAAGATAAACCAGATGTTGAAAAGTGTAGTAAAACTTCTTCGGCATGCACACACATTTCAGATCCTGCTATTTACGTCTCCTTTTCCAAGAAAGACAAAGTCACGAATAACCAAAAACCATCCTCTGCTGACTGTGGATTTTGGCGTTTGGAACAATTGCCAAGTTTTGGTTTGGCCGATGCTTTGCTTGGCTGCGTGTTTATTTACATCACAATAATGAGACGAAACACAGAAAACGTTCAGTCACACACTTCTGCTCAACAGATTTAACAGATTTCCCCTATCGGTCCACATAAACCGGTTGAACCTCTTGTTCATCAAAGTCGCCATGGCAACGAGAAAGCAGTCTGCTGTTGTGGTTGGCCGGCGTCTTGTGATGTGGCTTTTTCTTTTTTTTTTTTGAGTCACAGCTTTAGGCAGGCAAAGCAACGTGTGGTGCTTTTTAAAAAAAATTAATTTCACAGCTTCATTTTTCTTTCATTCGCATGACCGCAGTCGACCAGTAACGTGTGGATGACCCACGCGGAGATGGAGTCTCTGAACGCTGCCACCAAGCCTCCGGTTAGTGCCCCGCTGTCTCGTCTGCGTCTGACAAAACCCTCTTTTATGTTTTTCATGATTATTTTACTCAGATTTGAATTAATTTAAGCGTCTCGTCTGGTCTGAATCACGTTGACGAGTCTCTCCCCTTCCCCCCTCTTCCTCTCGCTGTCTTTCTCTGTTTCTCTTTTTTTTTTTTTTTATTTCTATCTCTTTTATATCTCTTTCTTTGTGGGCCCAGGCCATAGTGTTGAGCATCGTCTTCTCTCCCTCTTGTTGCTGTTTCAGTGTGAACTGCTTCCAACTAATTACCCGTTCACTAACACACTATTCCTCCCTTTTGTCCTCTTTTCCTGCCGCTGCCGCTCCCTCCTCCTCTGCTTCTCCATCCGTCCACCCCGCTCTTGACCCCTGCTTCCCCTTTTTCCCTCGCCACCTCCACATGGCTCTCTCTGGCTCTGTCTCTCTCTGTCTGCCTCCTCTCTTCTCTCACCACTTCAGGAGCTGAAAGAGTTCAGCTGGGATCAGGTAAGGATCAACTGCACTTTTTCAGCAGTCAGAATTAACACAACATGACGTGCATTTGTCAGTAATTTTATCCCTAGTGAGACTAACCGCAGTGAGTCACGAGCTGCTGACTTGTGCTGCCATCAGATATCAACCCGAGCATGAATCAGCGTTGATCATCTGTGGTTGTCCCCTCCAGATACTGGCCTATGGCGATATGAATCATGAGTGGGTGGGCAACGACTGGCTGCCCAGCCTGGGCCTGCCACAGTATCGCAGCTATTTCATGGAGTCCCTGGTGGATGCACGCATGTTGGACCACCTGACCAAGAAGGAGCTGCGAGGACAGCTCAAAATGGTGGACAGCTTCCACAGGTAGAGCTCGTGCTCCTGCGTGCCGGCTCTCGCCTCTTTTACGGCCATAACTCACATAAATCTTTTGTCACTTGTGCTGTTTTCACTCTCATTCTTTTCTGTTGACTCTGTGTCTGTGGGCATGAGTTGCGTGGGAAATATGAAGGTGTTAAAAGACATTTGGGGAGTGTTCCCGCTGTTGTGACACTGCTCAGGTGTGTGTCTCCGGGCTCCGCTTTAAGTTATCCTTTAGGCCAAAGGCGACGGATTGTGTAAATGCTTTCTGAGCACAGGTGAGAGTGAAAACACGCCCTCGGTTAACCTGCTCCAGCCGCTCACCCTCTGGTTGTTTGACCTCTCCCAGGGTCAGTATGCATTACGGCATCATGTGCCTGAAGCGTCTGAATTACGATCGCAAGGAGCTGGAAAGGAGGAGAGAGGAAAGCCTGCACCAGAACAAAGGTGAGCTCTCCTTTTCCCATCATTATCTCACCATTCACGCCCCACATGTGGGATGGTATTGTGTGTTTCTCTGATCTTGTGCACCCAACTAATTCCTCCATTCACTTTGTGTCATTGTCCTGTTCAAAGCATACCTCAGTGATTACCATGTAAGCCCTTACATCTAGATCCAGGTTAATTATTTACACAATGATTACCATTGTTGATCAATTATCAACCCAGAGATTATCTTCTTCTTGTTACACATTATTATCTGTCACTTTATTCATTTCTTTGTCTGTTAGTTGGTTATTTTATTTATTTCATAATGTGCTTTCAAGCACTCAGTCCAGATACACGTTAGCCACCCCTATAAACAGACATGGACCTAATTTATCAACATCACATTCACACAAATAGTTCCCAAAACACAGCTAAAGTTTTTTATTATCAGCCATCTGGAAGATCTAATCAGAAATAAAGGGCTAAAAAATGGATCCCTTAAATCATCATCTAATGAGCAATAAAACATGAAATGGACTTCACCTGAGTCTGAAACAGGAGATCATTAAAGCTGCCTGGCTCTGGGGGTAATGGTAGTGTACCTGACTGCAAATGCACAGACTGAAAGTCTTTGATTTTTATTATAGTGTGTGTGTGTGTGTAGTCCTGCTTGCATAAGACTACATCATAATTTTTTTTTCATCAGGCAATATGTAATTTAGGTTTGTACCAGAACATTACCCTACAACCTGTTTTAAAAGAGACTGAAATAAGTAAATTATAGAATATCTTTTCTCTTGCAAATTCAAAGATGTCCATGCAAAATGTCCCAGTGAAAAAAAGATCCAGTGGGCAGCTCCAGACTGCTACTTCACAAGTCTGTTCAAAAGTCAAATGATCTCACATTTATGTCTTCATCTGTGTTTACACACAAACAATAAAAACGACTTAGTTTGACTCTATTCCCAACACTCCTGAATTCAGTAAAATGCTAATGAATCTATTTCTCAAAAGTCGAATCCAAAAAAAGCCCTTTCAAGTTTCAAATAATTGCTTTTTGCAGCTGGTTTTCTACGAGTCTGACCTCCAGCACCGCTCACCGAGCATCCTCTGCAGAACTTTTTCATGCCCTGCAAGAAAGGTTATAACGTCTGCATAATGTCAAATAGTGACAATCTGTTCACATACTTTAAGCTCTTGTTTATGAGATTTGATTTTAAAGAGCTAAATCATTATCGTCATCATCATCGCTCCTTGCCTCGCACCATATTATTGGTTATTTTATGATATTATTAGAAGTGGCAGTTGCAGCGCCGTTTGTTTTACTACTTTTAACAAGACCTCTTAAAAGTATCTGGACGTAAAAAGAGAAAAGAAATTGCTTCCCAAACTCAGTTAACCATAAAAAAAACATTCACTTTCTTTCAACTTTCTTCACCAGCTTCAGCATGTAAAATAAAGTAACATGGACAGAAATAAATTAAACCCACAAACTTAATAATGGCATACAAAATAAACATTTCCTTTGATTTACACTGTCTCCCACATTGGTGGGAGATGTTTAGACCACCCCGTTGCTATTGCTTTCCCCCCCTCACGCTTAGAAGAGATTATAAACCACCGCTCTCTACTGCAATTTGGCTGGATAACGATTACATAAATGTCAACACGCTCAGTCATTAAACAAGCCCAGATCTCTCACTCTCCCACCGCTGCGCCTTGGGATACATATGTTGTACATTTAGTGAGGTTTGGGTCCGTATGGCGATGAGCTCAACCTGTGGAGTCAGCGTCAGAGGATAAATCAGCAAATTATTTCACTATTTCTCTTGATCAGCCATCAATACTTCACAGGTAATTTATCCTCTCCAGGGGATGATTAATAAGCACCAGGCAGACACACATGCCTCATCCAGCTTGAGCCTGAGGAAGTGACCAGAATATTAAGAAACCGGATCTCGCTTATAAAAACAGCGAGCGGACAGCTGTTTGCAGATGGATGCCTCCTTCCCCTCCCCCCTCCCTTTCACCACCTCTCTTTCTTTCCCCCCACAGATGTGATGGTGTGGTCCAATGAGCGCGTGATGTGCTGGGTGCAGACTCTCGGCCTGAAGGAGTACGCCGACAACCTCCGTGAGAGCGGCGTCCACGGGGCCCTGCTGGCTTTGGACGACACCTTCGACTACACCGATCTGGCGCTGCTGCTGCAGATCCCCAACCAGAACACACAGGTACAGGGGGTCAAAGGTCACGGATGAAAAAGCCTGTTAGTATCTGCAACAGAAGTGCTGCAGTAGGGATAGAAGAGTTGTTTTGAAGGACATATTTCGGACTTAAACACCCCCATAAACATTTTTTTTAGATTATTATCTTTCGGGCATTTTTGCTGGTCTGTTTTGTATTTGAGAGCTGACAATCTCAAGAGACAGGAAACATGTAGAGAGGTCCCAAGCCGCAAGTCTAATCATCCAACCATTAAGTTCCAAACAAGTGTTACCACATATAAAAATACGCAGCTTTGAATCATAATTTGTGCCTGATAGGATTTTTCCACTAAAAAAAGTTTAATTAGCTGGTTAAAAAATTCTTTCTCCATCCCCTCATTGAAAAGTCCAGAATCTTCTATATGCATTTTGTTTGTTTGTTTGCTTTATTCAGATCTTTATGGAACAGCTGAACACAAGATGTTGACTGAAAATGTGACCCAGAACCATCAAGTTACCTCATGCTTAGTCCATGTGTTAAACAGAGTTTTAAAGAAGAGAGAAACTGTTTTCTCTTTATCAGATTCAGTTCAAAACATGCTTCTTAGTATCATTACACTCTTGAATTTTTTCTTTTTATTTGAGAAGCGGATCTTTAAAAGCATTTTCATTCAAATTACAGGTATGCTCAGAGCTTTTATTTACTTTGGCTTTTGTCAGCGAAGGCTTTAATGGTACTGATTATAATATCCCTAATTTGTGTCTTAAACCTTTGCTGCCTCTATGTCTCCATCATTTCCTGTCACCTCTCTGCTGTCTACATGAAAGGCTTGAGATACCTGAAAAGCTGCGATCTGGTTTAAGGCAGTTCAAACAAGAACTAATGAATGCCAGCACGGCACGCCCGTCCTAAAAATGTGTCATCTGCAGAGTCCAAATGAATCTGAAAGCTCTTCATCGCCTCTCTCCTGCAGGCCAGACAGCTCCTGGAGCAAGAGTACAACTCCCTCATCTCCATGGGAACTGAGAGACGACCCGATGAGGTCAGCATGCTAATCAGCTTGAAGAAATGAAGAAATAAAACAAAGTACAAGCGATGGGTTGTCTGAGTAGCCATCTTTTCGCCCGTATTTTCTGTCTAGCAGGATGGAACGAAGACGTTCACCCGCTCGCCCTCCTGGAGGAAGATGTTTAGGGAGAAAGACCTCCGGGGCGTGACCTCCGACTCCGCCGAGACCCTGCCTGCTAACTTCCGTGCCTCAGCCATCTCCACGCCCTCCGTTACCCTGAGAAAGGTTCAGAGTGATGGTGAGTCTGCCCCCCGACCTTTGACACCTTGGCTCTCATATCGCATGTGTTCAGCTCCTCTGAGCCTCGGGGGCGCGTCTCAATTTAGACGCGTTATCTAAAGGTGAAAACCCGTCACTCTATACGGCGTAACTCACATGAAGAGCATGACAGGAATCGGGGCTAAAAGGTCACGGGGTCACCTCTGATCAGGTGCGGCCTCCCTGCAGAGCTGATCACAAATGAGCCGAGGGTTTACAACTTGATTTCTTGGAAATGAGCCTTGAACGCAGACGTTTGTTTTTCCGAACAGCGTATGGTGCGTGTTATATAAGCTGCTCGCATGGAGCAGTTGGTTGCTTTCATGCTACTCTGCCATTAGTCGGTGGAATTTTCTGTTTCCTTTAGCGGCGGAGCTGGAAATAACAAGGAACAGACGCTTCAAAGTGCGGAGGAAGAATATTATCCCTCACTCTGCCTCTTAATAGGAATGCCAGTGGAAGGTCAGTGCTGTTGCAGACGTTGCAGTTGCGATAATGACCCAGTCTGTGTCTGTCTCCCCGTCTCCTCCACAGCCAACTCTGGTGCCCGGGGTGAATCTGCCTCAGTGAGGACGTACTCCTGTTGAGGGGGCTGAGGTGAGAACCGTCCGCCGCATTAATTACGACTGTTTCATCCATGTGGGGTTTCATTTGTGTGGTGAGACCAAACAGTTTGTCTAAAGCTTCAGTGATGGCTTGCACATGTGCCCGTACACACTTGTTTGAACCTGGTTTGTTTGTAGTAGTGGATTGGTTTGAGCCAGGGATTTTAGTATTTCCCCTAAGGTCTTTAAGTGGTGGGTTTGGTCGGTCGGGGGATTTAAGCCGAGTTGAATTAAGGCCACGGAGGCAGTGGCGTGGTAATAATGCTGTTTCTGTCCTCAGGGCACTGACTGGATTGGGACTACAGGACCCTCTCGCTCATCTACGGAGAAAGAAGCAATGAATATAACCATTTAACTTCAAAACAAATCTATCGGTCTGACCATTCTGCAATAACAGAAGCAAAGGAATAAAGGGGAAAATGACATGAAGAATGTATGAATGTATTTTCCGCGCAGACTGGGAAGGTTGAATGGGATCAGCTGTTTTCTCTCTCTGTCTCTCTCTCTTCCTGTCGTTCTGTCTTTGCTCTTTCTCTCTCAGCGTCGACTGTGCCGCAGGGTTAGCGAAGGACAACGCCGGTGTTGGTTCGGTTTGTGCCAGTCGCGCCGGTTTCCCCCTCTCTCTCTTCATTCCTGTCGGGAGTCTGCACACAGTCAGCAGAGTTGGCAATATCAGGGCTCATTTTTCTTTCCTTCCTCCAGAGGAAACTCACTTGCTGCCATTTCTTCTCTTCAAGTTTGAAAACTACTAAACGTGTCGCCTTATAACTTCTCGCTCCACAACAGGTGTTTTTAACAGGAGCCGGGGCGGAAGTTAACCTCACCGTAAAGTTTAGATTTTAAAAACGAGAGGATTGACTGGAAGGGCGTTAAAATGGTTGGGGTGTGGGGGGAAATGGCTGTCTGGATGTCAACCAGTTTTAACTCTTAACAACACCGGGGTTCTCCTGTCTTCTCACGAGTCGGCCGGTGTCCAGTGTCAGCCATTGTGGCTCTATTGTTGGCTTCTTTGGCCCCCGTCAGGGTGTCTAAGTGTCCCCAATTGGTCGGAGTGGTGTAGTAAAACACATCCGTTTTCAGACCACTATCCTCACGCTTTGTCTATTGGCGCCTCGAAAGCCGATACGCCGAGTAATCTCTTTTGAAGGGAGCCCATTATGGAGATCAAAGGCGCAGCGGTAGATGGGACAGGGTGGAGCGAAGCCACAGAGGCATTGTGCTCGCTGATTTCAGGATGTTGATGGCAGGAAATTCATACAGTTCAGTTTGGTACCACTGTCTGAAAAGGTTTACACTACAATGAGTTAAAAAAAAAAAAGAAGTCCCAACCTTTGCCTTTGTTGATGTTAAAAAGACGCTTTACTCAGGATGTGTTTCATTTCTTCTGTGGTACTGGAAGAACTTTTCCAAAACTTGAAAAAATAACACTGTAGATGTTTTAGTGATGTCATGAGGGTTTAAAAGCAAAAGTGTGCAGGAGACGAAGGACTTTAATGAAAGACAGGACTGGGTTACATTATCAGAAATATAGGACAGGAGGTGTTTTCTATCATAAAGGTCAGGATGTCCCATTACTAAAACACCCTATAAATATCTGACTGACACTGTAGAGATCAATTTAGAAAAAGCTACTTAGTAAGATGATTTTTGTTGCCAATTTATGAAACATGACATTTGAACTGTGTAAAATTTCGTTGGGAGAAATTTCTTATTCACTTAATGCTCAGAGAAAGTTATTATTAGCCATTTATCAACATCCTATTGACATTTATAGCTATGTAGAAAACTTATTAGGAGTAACAAGTTTGTGACTTCATAATGAGCCATTAGATGATTGATTGATTTTAGTGATTAAATAAGGTTTCTTACACTGCAAATATATGTGGTCTGTGGAGTTTTTAGTAAAATTCTTCATAAAGAGTTTAAGATCTGGTTAAAAGATGAAGCTAGAAATTTGGATGGTGAGAATGCAACAGCCAAATTAATTTTTCACAAGTTAGCAACCCAAAAGTTATTTTTAATAATAGTTTAATAATAATAGTATCGTATTACTGACGTCTAAATAATTTACATACAATATGATTAACATAAAATGCCGTTAATTACAAATTGTAAACTCTTTGTAAAGTGTGCCTTGTTGGAAAGTGGTACCAAAGTGTGAGACATTTTTAGGAAAGCGTGACATCGAGGTCAGACTTCAGCGCAGACTCCTCGCTCCCCCTCCACGATGTCGCCATGCAGGTTTATGACTTGTAATCATCAGCTCAGGGTTTCGGGTAAATCCTGACGACAGGATTGGTGGTGGGGAGACAAAACGGCGACTCACGGGGACGGGAAGGAAACACTCTAGAGGACGGACAGAAGCCGGTCATTTTACTGCACACACAAGCCATAACAGAAACCAAGAGCTCTCTTGGGGTGGGAGGGTCAGAGGGAGGCAGGAAGAGAGGGCGAGCCCGAGGAAGCCCAGGAAACAAAACCTTTAGCCTCTGTGTTTACGATGCATGTCAAACAAACGACAATGACCTAAAAACATTTTTTTGGTGGTGAAGATGATATGAGGTGTCTTTAAAAAAATATATATCTGTATGATAAACCTACAGGGGGTGGGAGCCTGGGGATCAATTTGTAAAATGTGTGTATTTTTTTCAGTTGTATTTTTTATTTTTTATGATATCTATTTATTTTCTTTAGGTATGTATTGGATAACCGTATGTACATGTTCTGTTCCTTCTTGACTTCATTTGAACTAGTTTTAAAAGTAAATATGAAACATTGAAAATGGTCATTCAAATACGCTACTGTATGTGTACATTTTGAGAACAAATTGTGCAATGATTTAACAGATTTCCATGATTAAAGTGATAGTACTACAAATTGAAAATATCATCTGGAAAATAAACAATAATGATGATGATAATGAAAATGGTGATGTAAAAGAAAAAAAATAATAAAGCGATCCATGTGGATCTGCTGATCATCGCAAACTTTCTTCATGTTTCTTTTCCCCATTAATTTGACTGATTAAGTACGGTTCTTGACTACATTTTTAAAATACTTTACTTGAATATTTTCATTAGATTTCTTTATATTTCTACTCTATTACATTTATAAGGTACATGTTGTAATTTATACTCTTACAGTACATGTATTTAAGAGCTATAAGCACTAGTTACTTTTCAGATCAGATCAGCTGGACTTTTACTTGTAATGGAGTATTTATTTGTCTGTTTTTTGAAGCGGCAGTTTGAAAAAACAGCAGATCACAACAGTAAAATACCTGAAATGCTATGATAACTTCTCTTAAAAAAATACATCTCGTTACTCGTTGAGATTTTACAGACGCATATTTCCGTCAGTTAAATTGTGTGAAAATCGTGTTGCTGAGTACAAAGATCCTTTATTACCACGTTTGGCAGGCAAACTGAACAAACCATCAGATGGTAAAAATTTGCTTGTTTCGCTGTAGGTGTCATGTCATTTACTAACCACACGGTCTTACATTCATGAACCACATTCAACACGCTCCACAGTCGGAGATGTACCCTGCCACGAGGCTGCGAAAATCATCGGCCTGAGTGAAATCGCGCTGCAGTGAGCCCATGCTGTAGCTTCTGTATTCAATACATGTTACAATATTGATGGTAATCCATATGGGAACAGTGTGGAGCAGTAAAATGGAGCCTCAGTAGGTGGCGCTCCTTCCTCTCACAACCCGAGCGGACCAGAGGCTGGAATTATCATCAGACACTGGAGAGAACTACCACTCCATGTAGACTTCTTCTATAAATACACTCAGATATACATAGCTTCATACATAAAGGTATACTGGTGTCATATTGTACACATATATAAAGGAATATATTAATATCAAAGACATACACATGCTTACATACTAATCAAAAAATAACTTAGATTATGAAAGATAAATCATACAAAAACAGTACTTTTTAAAGTAAAATCTCTATATATGAAATTTTCCCTAAGATCTAATATTGAGGTCTTCTTGTTTTTTTTTTTTTTTTTCAAAAGTCATCTGTCAGAGGAGGAGGGATGGAAACGATTGAGAAAAGAGGCAGAAGGAACCAAACTCATCTTGTTTCAGGAACCGGCAATGTGAAAGTGCACACAGGAGGATGTCACGGCTGCTCTGCTCTGCATCACTTTCTACTTCTTGCCATCTCTTTCCGCCTCCTCCCCCCTCCTCTCCCTCTCTCTCTCTCTCTCTCTCTCTCTCAGCCTCTCCCCGTCCTCGTCAAGACCTCCCTCCCCGCTGCCTGATTCGCTCGGGACAGCAGCACGCAGACGCAGGACGAGTCGATTCGGATCCACCTCCATCCGGTCCTGTTGTTCACGTCTTTGGTGAGTGCTCGGACGTACGACTGCTTGGCTTTGCACTCGCTCACCCACTGTTTCTTATCCACGCCCAAGCAGCCGGCCCCGGCTACGCCCGTTCCTACAGATTTCGGCGCCACGCCCCTTGACCTGCTGGCATTGCTCCGCTGCTCGGCCTGGCGGCAGCGAGTCTCGTAGAAGTACTGTTTGAGTGGTCCTGTCTGGGTCTGGATTTCCTGCAAGATGGTGACCCTCTGGCCATGGGAATCGATGGCACTCGTCTTGTCGGTGACCCAAACGCTCTCCGACTCGCACACCGACTTCTCCCCTCTCCGCCTGTCGATCAAATGTGAGCGTTTATCCCTTTTAACAGCGCGGCCGACCGGCGCGGTAACCCTGGGAGAGTCTGCCCAGCTCAGGGTCGTGCCCCTGTCGATCGCCCGGTCCCCGTGACCCTCGATGTGTCCGTCCACGTCCTCCTGCTCCTCCCTGTCCCCGTCCTCCTCCAGCAGGCCGGTCTCCAGCATGAGCAGGAGAGGTGGGTGTTCTGGAGGAGACGGGGAGGGTGAGAAGAGGACTCGCGGATGCGCGTCCAGAAACATTTCGTCCCCTTCGAAGATACCGTCCAGTCCTGCTCCCAGACCCAGCCCTGCCTCCAGAGTCTCCTCGGCCGGACCTGTGCCAGCCCCCGGAGTCCACTGGCCTCCCATCCCGACTGCAGGTGCATCTCTCCGCTTCTCCGAGGGAGCAGTCGGTGCTGGTCCTCTTTGACCCTTTAGATTAGCAGCAGGACTGACAGCATTGTAGGTTTCCACAGTAGAAACCTGCAGTCTCTGTGTAGTAGAGTCCAGAAGATTTTCCTTCTTGGAAAAGTCCACAAAACTGGAGTAATCTTGCCTGCTGCTGCTGTCAGCTTTGTAGTCCTTTGGTAGTGAACCGTCGTTGGAAATCTCCCCGGTCCTGAGCGTTCCTCCTCGTGCGGGAACATCCAAACTGACGCTGCTCCTCTCGTCGCTGCCTGAGTTGCTGTTTGATTGGTAGGTTCCTTGATTCTTCACTTTGAGCGTGGAAGTCTCTTCATCTACGGAGGATTTCACATAATCCTTGCGGTTCTGGAAGTTCTGCTGTTGGCCAAGAGCAGCAGCCATGTTGTAGTCCGTCTGTGAGGCATTTCCGTGGAAGTCGTAGTCCACAGGGGGAGCTGCGAGGCGAGCAGCCGGGTCATGACGGTGCTCTCTGCGGTTGTCAAAGCCAGGCTCTGTCGTCGCGGCGGCAATCCTGGACACAGGGTTGTGAGGGAAGGGCAGGGCCGAGGCAATCACCATGGCAACCAGGGGAAGCCAGTGCATCACTCCCAAGACGTATCAGCTGGTGGATAAAACAAAGACAGAAAGAAAGAGACGGACAATGTTATTTTACACAACACAAACTGTGGCTTCTACTATTAACCTAAGTACCTCAATTAAAAGGTAAAATGAGAGGTTTTACTGGTGGCCCTGCAGCTTTATGACCCCGGTGTTTTAATCGCTGAGGTATGGCTTTAAAATCTTGGCAGAACTCGTGGAAAAATAGGACCAAATACAGCGAGGTCGCCCTCTGCTCCTTCATGTGGAGAGATGGAGTTCAGCTACGAACGCTGCAGATTCTGCCGTCCTTCAGACGGAGACAAAATGGTATGTACGCAAGTCAGAAACTTTACAGCCAAAGGAAATGGATTAAAAAGACATCTGCGACCCGTGAAAACAAGCCTTCCCTTTCAGCTTTTAAGGGCATGATTTTTTTTCCCTCTTTTTTGTTCTGTTGTTAAAGCTTTTTTTCCTAGGATCCAAGACTCTCTTTAAATCTGTTTTAACAAACATGGCTTACCTCAGGTCTGTTTGCAAATCACATTAAAATAAAGCATCCCAGTATTACTGAGGTAAACCTCAGGTATTCCCCCGGATCACACCTGGGATGTGGAGGAATTTGTTTTCTATTGAAGAGGTGATGTCTGAATACGATACAGTACTTCTGCTGCCTTGGATTGGAAGAGTTTACTTATATAGAGAGATGTGCAAACATCACTATTGTAAACATCCTGCCTGCCATAACCTGCATTATTTAAACTGTACGCAGCTTGTTATCACAAAATGGTGACTAGTTGATACTGTGTAGACGCATATGCTGCGCTGCATGGGAGTAAAATGTCACTGAGAGTTTATTTTAAAAGCTGCAGCAATAAGCTGACAGAAAATTAATGTCAACTATTCTGATAATTAATTGATGATTTAAGTCACATTTTCAAGCGGAAATACTGAACATTTAATTCTTTGGTTTCTCTTAGTTTGCTGTTTTTTCTTGTCTTAAATGACAATAAACTTAATATCTTTAGGTTTTGGACTGTTGGTCAGATAAAACACAGCATTTGAAGATGAACATTTCTAATATTTATAGACCAAGCAATGAACTGATTAGTCACAGAAACAATCAGTAGATTAATTGATATTAGTTGCAGCTCTAGTATATTTAATTAAGACAAATTGTGCAAACTGCGCATTTAACAACATTCAACTGATTTAATTATTTTTATTTACCGTATCTTTCGGACTATAAGGCGCACTTAAAATCCGCTTAAAAGGCGCTCAAAAATCTTTCAAAATGTTTTAGTACGACTTTGGTAAGCTATGAAGCCGCGCTGCTTGATGGATTGTTGGAGCATTACGGCCACCGTAGTCAGGAGCCTCGCGGAGTGATACGTACTGTGTGTGATGCGCCTTATAGTCCGGTGTGCTTTATATATGAAAAAAGATCGAAAATAGACCATTCATTGACAGCGCGCCTTATAATCCAGTGCGCCCTATAGTGGGGAAAATACGGTAATAGGAAAAGGTTAGTTACACAATAAACTTTCTGTTAGTGATAAAATCTGTGTGAATAATGATTACACTTTACTAGATTTTCTATTTATAACTTACAGATACATCATTTTCTCCTAATTAGTCAGCTGCTGTGTTAAATTAGGATACACTGAAAAGCCACTATAATAACCGTACAGTAAAAACTGTACAGAACTCAAATAAAACACTCCCTTGTGTAATCTAAATGTAAACACTTTTTCCGGTGCATTAGTCTGACATGTCTGACAACGTGAGTCAAGTAAAGGTGATTCATTCATATTTCTCCTGTGACTAACTGCAAAAATATTCCAGTCACCCGTCGCCCATGTGGCCTGTACAGCGGGACGGCATTCAACCAGCACCCAGCGGTGAACGTCAGTTTAGTTATTTGTTTGAAAGCAGGGAGGAGGTCACTCGGGAAAGAGTTAAAATAGGTGGAATGATGAGAATGCCAGTGATGCAGCTTTACTGGCGACGCTCCTTCAGGCAGCGGAGAGGCGAGAAGAAAAAAAAAGAAAAAAACATGCAGGGCAACAGTAAGTGTGAAGGAGCGGGTGTCATGGCTGTTTGTGGCGTGACTGAGTGGGTGCATCATCGGTGACCACCGCCGATTGTGTGGTGAGTGACAAAACAAAACCCTTTCAGTGACAGGACACGTACTCAGCGGGGGCCACACCCTGGACACAATGCAGCCGCTGAACAGCAACAAGGTTTGGCCGACGCATCGCTCATGCTGTCACCTCGGGCGCTCAAAGTGCCTGCTTGTCACGCTGACGATAAAACACATCAAAGTGCGCTGAACTTCCTGTTTTCTCTGGCTGCCGATCGAGTCACCGGGCCTGCCAAATAAACCGAGGCGCTCCGTGTGTTGAAAGCAACTTAAACGGCAAATCCGGGCTGTTAACACACCCCTCAGACACGGAGAGGCCAGCCAATGGCACTTAAAGCTGAAAACAAAATGCGTGCAGGTAAGTCGACTGCAATCTGGGAAGGACTGGAAAAAGCTCATTTTAAGAGAGGAGAAGCGTGCAGGCTGGATATCCAGGAAAAAAAATCTAGAGGATTTATATTATGTGAGTGTGTCTCCTGCTGTAGGAGAGCTTTATGCTCCTTAAGGGCTTTCTTGGAGCACTCAGACACCAGGCTGAATGCAGGCGAGCAGACTCTCTAAGTGGTTTCTTTGTAAAACAGCAGCAGCAGCGGCAGCAGCACTTCATCAGCACGCTCCATTTGCCACAATGACACACATCATTTGCGCACCCTGGAAGGCTAGACGAGGACCAAGACGTTCTTCCGACCTCTGGACTGGGCCCAAGCGCTCTGAATTTACCCCCCCTCCTCACCCTCTCCAAACCTCCTTCCCACCTACCAGACGAACACACACACAAAAATCCCACTTTCTCCAAATCAAAAACACCCACTTAGCGAATAAACCCCCCCACTCAATGCCACACACTTATGTTAATCCTAATCTTTGCAGCCTGAAATTCTTCCAAATGAGTGAGGGAAGAATACCCTGAAACCGCAGCACAGCGCCTAAACAAACAGGCAGAAAAGTAACCGCGTCATCAAGCAAAAATCCATGAATAAACACACCAAACAGACTAAACTATGACATTAACCGCGAGGCCTCCAGGAGCTGCGGCGCATGGTGTCACTTGGCGCGAGATCCTTGTGGCTCTGTATTAATTAAACAGCAGCATTCACGTGCCTTTGTGGTCACTCGGATCCTCCGACGTGGGTCTGTTAGATGTTTGGAGCGGGAGTCATAGGAAAGCCGGAGATTTTCAAACCTCCATGACTGTAACATTCCCAGCGGACATTGGGAAGACGACCTCTGAGAGCATTTTTAAGTGACAGCTCGGAGCAGATCTATTTCACTTTGCTATCCAACTCTTCTGACATGCAAAGTTTTTCCTCCCTCTGGACAAATATTAGGTGTTATATTTTAATATCTCACTGATTGTGCTCGTTTGCATTTAAACAGTTTTTCTGTTTCTTCTCATGCCTCCTTACTGAAAAGTCGCTCGAGCCACAGCTTGTAGAAATGATGTAATTCGGAAATGATGCGACTGACGCTTCTTTTAAATGATTAATTCACATGAATCATAAGGTCTGTAAAACACGAGAAGTGTGAAAGAATACGCAACACTATTTCCTACGTTCTGGGGAAACGTCATCAAATTTCTGTCCCAACTCCAAATACGTTACACTTCCTCTAAAGTTAGACAGGGGAAAGCAGCTGGTTCTCACATTTCAGCAGCTTGAACCAAGAAAAATTAACGATTGTCAGAACAGTTGCTGATTCTTTTGCCGTCAATCCACTAATTGATGGAGTGATTTTTTTTTTTAATCACAAAGCCACTTTCAGAAAGTAAGTAAACACATTAACCAAACCGCCTTGTTTGGCGTGGAGCGAGTAAAGAGACTTTGCAAACAGTTGAAAGAAAACCACAGGAAAGTGTTTCTTTATTGAATCTGGCACCTGGAAAATTGGTCTGACTTCTGTTTTGAGTGCTGCCAGTGTGACCTGCGGGGGTTTTAACCCAGATGAGGTGGCATTAACAAGGTGGAGGAAGAGAAATAGAGAGGAATCAGGGGGGATTATGCGACACAGGGCCTCTGCCTGCGAGACCCTAACCCAGGAAACAGATGCCTTAAAGTAGCTCCACACCTGGCAGAGGCTACTGTGCTATTAGCCTGTTAACAAACTAATCCCTCCCCTCATGTGTGGCTAATGTCAGACACGTCCATCTGACAGGGAGATAATGCACTCTGTGTTAGTGTGAGCGCCAGGCCCCCATCCTCCGTCCTGATCTGGCCTCTCTGAAGTCGTGAGGCGGCGGCGGGAGGGGGGGGGTGGAAAATGTCTGCAGGCCTGGATGAGCCTGACCATTAAAGATGCTGACAGCAGGAGCAAACACATGCAGGTAAAATGTTTGTCCTCCCTCTCTCTCTCTCTCTCTCTGTGACCCTGCAGTGGAGTTAAGGCCTCGCATGTTGCTCATTTACAGCGCCTTGCTGTCCCACTGTGCAAACAGCCCATTAATTCCAGCTCTGTGATTGTTTCATACCACGCTCAGCCTGCAGGATCCAGCCCCCTCCTCCTCCTCCTCTTCCTCCTCCTCCCTCCTCCACAACCTGAGCTCCACATCAGCACACAGGGCGACAACACACACAGGCACACACACACACTCCAGATAGGTAAAAAAAAAAAAAAAAGAGCTGCAGCGGAGGCTCCCCTCACATCACACATCAGGCTGAAATGTGATTTCACATGAGATGTTGCATGAATTCATTATTCTCATTATTCTCAGTGCACTTACCTCCCACAGAGCCCCAAACATCAGATTAAGACATCATCTGCAGGTATGTTTCAGTCTGCCAGCCTCTGTGTGTGTGTGTGTGTGTGTGTGTGTGATCTACCTGCAGGTTTGGATTGCCACTCGGTAGCTCTCACCTCACCTGACTGACTGCCAACGAAAACAAAATGTGAAATAGGCTACAACCGCAGGGCTGCCAAAGAAAACAGCCTGTGAAGTTATTCAAAAAGCCTTGATCTCGTGCAAAGAGCTTTTGTTTTCCTTTTTTTTCTTTTTAAAAAAAGAAACATCCTAATTTAATTCCACAAATGGATAAATAATATAGAAAAGTGTATGTAACTTATGTTTGCATGCATGAATAAATAAACCCCAATAAATGCAAAAATAATGATACACATTAACTTCTGTGTGAACAAATAAGAGCATAAAGTTATCAAACTGGCCTCATTAACTCTCATTATGTAAGCTGCTGCCGACCTAAGTGTGCCAATAATCAATAAATATGAAGCGTATTGATCCACGCAGACAGTGTACAGTCGTACCGTTTAGGTGAGATCCGGACCCCGCGTCCTTCCAGCTGACTCCACATTGATTATAGAGTCCTGTCGCCAGTTGCTCGACTGGTTTAAAAACATCAAGTCAGAAAACACCTTCGCACGCGGGCCGCGAAACTACGCACGAACGTTTCTTTCTCCTCTTGATAGTCCGTGACATCGCATGCGTGCACACCCCTCCAAAATAAAATAAAAAAATCCAAAGAGGTGGTGGAGGAGGAGTAGGGGGGTGTAAAAAAAAAAAGTAAAATAGTGAAAGAGAGAAAGCCTCCCGTCCCGTCCTGAGTGCGCTTCCACTGAGGAGGAGGAGGAGTGGGGGGGTGGAAAGGTGGTAATGTAATAAAAAAAATTAAAAAGTCAGACAAGAATCAAAAATATAAGCTTGCCACAGATTTTGGGTACTCCATGAGCTCCTGCGGGGGGAGAGGAAGGTGACCCAGTCCAGACATGAGGACGAAAGGAGAGTGAAGAGGTGAAGGAGCTGAGCCAAATGTTTTAAGATCTCAACTCCGCCTGAAACGCGTAAAGTCGGACACACTGTGAAGCAAAAATGAGTGAGGGCGTGTGAAATCTGGTCGTGTATTTCAAAATAAAACACCCTCATGGCGATCAGCCGCTGGGATGCAGCGCAGGAGAAGAGGGGTGCTTTTATTTTGTAAGCGACTTCCGGCGCTCCTCCTCCTGCGTTACTGCGGACTTGACCCAGCGAGCGACTCCGGTTTCTCCTGGGAAGCGCAAAGACGAGCCGAAGTTTTTTTTCTCTCACTCTCTCTTTTCCTTTCCTCTGGAGGTTTGTATATTAAAAAAGGGGGAGACCCACAACACTCAACAAGTAACATCTGTGATGTCTCCAGCGCAGATGCCTGTAATATAAAACAGTTAAACCGGTTTAAAATTGGCAAAGTTAAGTTGGATGTTGAGATAAACATGTGCGTGACTCAGTTTTGTACCTTTACATTTCCCCCCCCAGCTCTTCTCATCCCCGCCCCACGTTTCACGGGAAAACAATTTGATGAATTACCAGCAGCGCTGATCTGGCTCGGATCCACCTGATGTGAGTTTATTATGGGCTGGTAACTGCAAATTATTACAAACAAGCTGGAGCGAGGCTGGACGGCCTGCAAGTGCAACTTAATCTCATTTGGCTCAATCAAAGCCGAGGATGTAACCTCGGCTTTTAATGCCAAATCCGAGTCTGCTTTCAGATTGCTTCCTGTTTGCTCGTGCCAGATTTTTTTTTCTTTGAGTTGGGGGGTACGTGCCTGGTTCTTTGGCAGGTAAGTGTCTCCTTGCTTAAAAGCACTTTGACAGGATAATTTGACTCCTGATGACCTCACTGGCTGCAATTATATTATTATGAGTTTTTAGATTTTTATTCTTTGTGGGCACATGATTCGAAATTTAAGTCTGGACTGAAAGTGAAAACACAGATGTTTCATACATAAAGAGGCCCCACAAAATACTTCTGAAAGTTGCAGCATATAGTCACATTTATATCCTTCATTTACCACATTTTAACAGGGGTGGACTTGCTAATTTGGGGGGGCCGAGGCAGTGGTTAGCACAGGGCCACCCGAGGCCCAGCTTCGACCACTGTCTCACCAAGCGGCCGTTATTTATAAAGACTGCAGAATAATCCCACATTTCACAATACGGGCCTCACGCCTCTCTGAATCATGCACATAAGTAACTATCACACATAACGTCACCTGGAATATAGATGTCATTTTAAAGCCTTCATCATCAGTCTGAGCTTCATGCCGCGTCTCATACCAAATGTCAGCTGTGATATGTTTATTATTTACCTTTTAAGGGAAAGCTACTCGCTTGTGAAAAAGTGAAAATATTTACTAACGCCGCAGGCAAAACAACAAGTGATTTGTTTCTGGTGCGGCTCCAAATCGGGTATTGTTTTAAAGTCTCTCGTAATATGGCAACGTACGATGTGTTTTTGAACAGGTTTTTAGCCACAAATTACTTTAATTAAATGAAAATCTGGCACGTGTGTCCCTCGGTTATTGATCGCTGTGTGTTTAAATGCATTTTTTTAGTTGTTCCTGAAAAAAAAATATCATTGTGCAACCTTGTTAAATATAGATGTTCTTTAGGTTTAATGGCGCTGCACATTTGAAATGTACGTTGCAAACACTGTGTTGTAACTTGCCCTGTTTGCACTCTCAGATATTTTTCTTGTGGATGCTCAGCTGCTGTGTTATTTGATTTAATTAAATGTAAAAACACGCTGTAATTTTTCTTGTGTATGTGAATGCAGACGGCGGCTTCAGGACCTCTGTAAAGGTGAAAGGACAGAAACAGGAGATGGTGACTGGCTGCTCTGTCCACTCACAGGCCTTTGGGGGAAAAAAATCGTCGAAGGCCCCCGGCGGAGGCACAATGGAGGTCTATGGAGGACACACAGGCCGGCAGACAGTTCAACGGGTCCTTGGAGCAGATAAGTCGTCCCCACACAGACCAGACGAGGGCTCGCTGCTATTGACCCACGAGAACAGCGCGTCCACTGAGCCTCCCCACCTTGAATGGCCTTGTTGAAAAGGAGAGCCATAAATTGGCGGATGAGCAGAGGGGGTGAGACTCTGCCTTTCCCCCCCTCCTTCCTCCCACCTCCCCCTCTCCCCTCTTTCTCTCTCACATGCTATCTCTTTCTTTCCTTTACCAAGTAGTGGTTTCCATCTCACCAAACCCCTTTCCCCCTGAATGTTTAAAAAGATGAAAGGATAAGGAGAAGAATGAGGACAAAAGAGGGGTGGGTTATGTTACAACCCTGCCCCTGAGAGACCGCTCATGAAAGAGTTTGGGGATGGGAGAGATAGGGACTGGAGAGGAGACACAGAAAGAGAAGGGGGATCATGAAAAGAGGTTTTTCAAACTCAAAGCCGCTAAAACGGGTCACTTCTGTATAGAGGGGGCAGACTAAAGTGCAGTCCTCACTCAGGGACGGAGACATTTAACACTGTCAATACCCTCAGATGGAGGCGAGCGTTGATGTACTTGCACCCGTTGACTGATTGCGCAAACGCACACATACATACACACACTCTGTCTCTCTCTCAGTTCTGTCTGCCTCTCTTAATCGTACCCGCCGCAGCAGTGCAGTTAGATTTCGGGGAATCTTCTAGTCCTTGCCATTAACTTACCCAACACACACACACACACTGTCTGGTGTCTCCCTTGCGGCGTTCCTCCCTCTTGGCGTTTAGTGTCAGTCACTTGAAATCCTCACAACCCTCCCACCATTCTCTCTATCTCCTTCTTTGTCTGAACTTGCCCTGCATGCACTTAGATATTTCCGCCTCGGGGTGCATCAGCGAGAGTCTGAGCGAGAGACGGAGAGCAGGAGAAAGTTGTTAGCCGAGTGCGGACAGGAGTGGCGGTCAGACAAAGATGACGATTGAAAGGGCTCTTGCCCTCTTGCTCTCGCACTCCCACACACACACACCCACGCACATGCACAAGCACGTGTACACGCACATGCACAAGCACATGCACACGCACACGCACATGCACACGCACGCGCACACATGCACAAATACAGACATGCAAAACAAACCGCAACCATTTCACAATCGGGAAGATATAGAGGTTTATTTAAGACATTCACTCACAGAACAAGTTCTGCTTCATACTGTTGCACAGACACGTCACTTTAGAAGATGTCCTAAATCCCTGAATCACCACAAGCCTTTAAAGTTAAGTCACAGTGTTGCAGGCGAATAGCACTAAACTGTACAGCGGTTTCCTGTTTTCACTTTGGAGATTTCTACTTTCAACAAACAACATTTTTATGACCCAAACACATTTCCCCAACTTTTATTAACGCCCCAAATAAACAAGATACAGTGCAGTCCTGCCTTGGGCTCGCAGAACTTGCAAAGCCTTCAGTGCCATCACTCACTGCCTCTCATAGCTGCGATATCAGTTTCACTGTAATAGTTTTGCTCCTCTCGCGATCAACCTTTTCTGACATCTTCAACTCATTTGTCTCCAAAAAGAAACACACATCGAGATGTTTTGAAGTTTCCAGATGTCACTTTCACTGCCTTCCAGTCCTCTGATGAAATCTTTCCCACACGCCGCGCCGCCAGACATCAGCCTGTTGAGTTGGCGTTGGACATCCTCCTTCATTTGAAACTCATATCTGCGCGTAATTGGAAGGTAGCTATTATGGCAATTATTGCAAATAGCTGAGCTGAGCTGTCAGGGGCGAGGCTAGCAGTCTGTCTGTCCACAACTGAGCCACCGAGTCAGATGTCAGACCCCAATTACAGATCCTCGACCTCCCTGAGGTGTTCGATGTTGGTTCTTTATCACCTCCTCTTCACACACTTTCACTCTCTGTCTTCATTCGTTGAATCTTTTCAGTGGATTTCTTTTACACTTTCACTCCTTTTCATCAATCCCTCCATCATTCACCTACTAAACTCTGCGCCCTACTTCTCCTTTCCCTCTAAATTTAAACCTCCCTGACTGAGCGCCACATCGCCACCGTTACCCCCCCTCACACACGCACATAAGAGCACTGAGGTATGACTGCATATGTTTCCAATTCCAGCCGTAATGCTCTTCTCTTCGCAATCTGAGCCAATTAGCCGAAGCCTCCTGGAAATGCCCCAGTCGCCAGCCATGGTGGTAAAGAGGTAAAGGGTCAAAGGTGAGGTCATTCGCGGATGGAGGAGGGGGGGTCAGACTCTGATTAATGCGTCAGCTCCTGTCTGTCTGTCTGTCTGTCTGTCTGACCGGCTGGCTGGCTGGCTCGCAGCCTGTTTTACACATCCCTGGCTGGCCCTGCACTTTCGCTGCCGTCCAACTTCCCCCACGGACATATTTGGCACAGGTGTAGGATTGTGCAGGAAAAAAAGAAAAAAAAAGCAACCCAAGCTTGAAATTAAATTTCACAGCTTACTAAAGGTCAAAGAGGATGAGTGACAGGGTCTGGAGCCAGACCACACGTAAACACACAAACAACACACGTGCACACCGGGGAAAGTATGCACACACACAATCTCTCTCACACACACACACACGACCTCTCTGACAAACAAACAACACATGCGCCTACAAGCCTTTCCTGCGTGAAACTGAAATGAGTGTGAGGAATGTTCACCTTCGGGAAAACGGATTGGGAGGGAGAGGGAATATGAGAGCATCAGAGCTGCAAAGCCCTCATTAAGGGAACGGAGGACTTAGTTTGGTAATTCTGTTTAATGCTTAATGAGAAACAGATTTGAATGGGTGCAAAATGTAGACTGGCGCTGAGATACCCCTGGCAGACCGCCTCGCTCCAAGTCTGTCTGTTTAGACTTCTCGTTGTGTGTGACGTCCTCATCAGCCTTACGAAACGGCCCCAGACGCCGCCATGCAGCCGGCGAAGTGCGCACACACTCGGCTCGTCTTGTTTACATCGTCTGCGCCGCCGGCCCCTCTCCTCTTACAGCACCTCGGCTCCCTCCTCTCCCCGGATCACCTCTCAATCACTCCTCCTCGCCCTCCTTATCTGTCCCTCCTCAGTGTCTCCTTACAGGCCTCGGTCCACCTACGGGGGCTACGCTTTCATTCACTCGCCACAGATTCGCTGCCGTCTGGATGTCCCCGGATTAGACCTGCAGCCTAAATAGTGAACAATCTATTTGCAGTCACATCTCATCAAACACAATCCACACCTCATTTTGCTTTATGTTTTTTTTTTCATTATTATTCTTGCACAAACCACCCCAGCGCCCTTTCACACTCCCCCTCCTCTCCTCTCCTCCCACCCCCCACCCCCTTCTTCCATAAGCCACGTTTTGTCCCTTTTTCTTGCCAGGGGAAAAATGTTACACATTGTAAACTTTACTCACTGTACAACACCCCGCAGGATTGGATTTCAGAGGCAGACTTTGTGTTTGAACTGCTCTGGCAATTAGTAGAGGATAGACTTACAGCGCACCTACTGCACAATGGAGGCAGCGGCCCAGTTGTACGAGCCCCTGTTCCCGTCCTGCCCCTCTCCATCTGTCACTCCTCTGGGACCGTGTGTATGTGTGTGTGTGTGTGTGTGGTTCTGCCAGTGCATGTTTGAATTGTTGCTTGCATGTGTGCATGTATGTCTGTTAGAGCCAGGTCTGGATAACACGTTTAGTCCCCCTATTTAGCATGTAGTTATACGAATATATGTTTATCGGTATGTTAACGGTTATAAGTCCTGTCAACACCCATAGGTGGATGATGGTGTATTAACAGATCATAATGATGATATGCACAGTTTAATAAATATAGTTTACTTACAGTTGCCAACAAATACTTAAAAATATCCTTATAGTTGCTTCTAGTGACATTGTAGTCTGTTTTTTTAAATGTTTATGTTTTATTATAGATGCTAAATAATTGGATTTAAAGGAAGGTTTTTGTAGATTATCAAATTACTGGAATCATGAATGTCCTAAATATGTGGTAAATGCAATGCATCAGCTCACAGTTCAGGTCAGAAGTACAGAGTTTTCTTTTCAGTCATGGATATCATGCACTGATGTATTAAAATGATATCATTAGACTAATTGTACTCAACATAACAGTTTATCATGGCTTGATTAATTTACATTTCATTCATTCATCCAGTCATAGTTTGCATGCATCTGTCATACCAGCATTTTTATTTATTTCACATAACATCACAATTTTGTATATAACAGTATATGTAGTACATGATACTCTCTGTCCTCAGACCCTCAATCCAGATAACAAAAAACCCTGAATAAGCACAAGAGAGACAAGGGGGGACGACGGAGATCCAGATCCAAACATCTGGAATGAGATACTGACAGCTCTCTTTACAGTACTGTCATCATCAGGACAATTATAGTACTCGGCTAAACAGATTAATTGAGGCAGAGATTGACCCACTTTGACGTTAAGGGTAAAAAGGTACGAGGCCTAAAGGAATAGGCAGCTAAGTGAAAGTTAAGACGAAAATATGAGTTTTAAGTTTGGTTTTAAAGGCCGAAAGAGAGTCAGACTGTCTGATGTCTGCAAAATCATGTCATTACACAACATCGTATTTGATAGGTGAGAAGCTGCGCCCGTAAATCAATCCCGGGACCCTCGTAAAGCTCAATCACAGTCCCACATTCTTCCCCCTGCAGCACTAGCGTCCCTCTGGCATAACAAACCTGAAACTCCTCAGCTCCCTTTATCAGTTTATTTCTAATTCTGCGTATTGATTAAGTGTCACGGTTCATGGAAAAAAAACCTTGTATGCACAGTATGTAGCACCTCCACCCATGGGCCCCCGTGCACTTTGAGGCCTCGCTGACTGACACTGATATCTGTCAAAGGATCCCTCGGTGGGAAGCTCCTGTACAGACTTCTCCACTCAGTGCAGAGTCATAGCACCCTCCTGTGGAAGGGAGGGTAATCATGACCCCCACCCAACCCACACACACATGCACACACACCCCACCATGTCCTGAACTCCCTCCCATTTGAAAAAAACACTTGAAATGTCTTCAATAATTTCGCACTAACTTTTGTGATCTTCCACTCTCACTGCATTTCCTCGTACGCTGATAACAGTTAAAATAAGTCAATAAGTCAAGACTCTTGTGATGGAGAGGATGTGAGTGAATGAGGGAGAGGGAAGGGAGGGAGGGAGAGGAGAGTGGGAGAGGGTGAGATGAGGCGGGGTGGTGTGGGTTGGGGTGGGGGGGCTCAGAGCACCAAGCTGTTGTATTAATCTGCAAATTTTCTCAGATGACGCAAAGACTGTGACTTTGCCTCCCGTCCACTCTCTCCTCTTCATCTCCTCGTCCCTCCTCTCTCCCCATGTCCCTCCCGATGCCTCTATCTTGTCGGATGGGAGACAGCGACGCACAGCAGGTAAGCCCGGCTCGCCCTCCTCCTTGTCGTTCTTCGCCCACCCCACTCCACCCCCCGACCCCGTCCCCAGCGCACTCCCATTCATTCGCAGCTGACACAAATGCGGCGGGTCTGGACCGTTTGTCAGCTTTGACAGAGGCTGCTTTGATTCGTTTGGTGTCTCTGAATGACTCTTTGATTTCTTTTTGTGGCTTGACGCGTATTTATTCCTCTCTGGGGGCAGGGATGACTTGATGTGTTGCAACTTGTGTTTCATTTCTGCTTGCAGGCAATTGTGAAGGCAAAGTTTATGGTGTCGGTTTTTGCAGCTGAAGTTTCGCTTTTCAAACATGCTGTTCGAACATGTGGGATCTGTAACATCTTATCAGTTATCAGCATTGTTTTAGTGCACTGTCTCTCAGAGGGAAGGGGATCAGAGAGAACTGAGGCTGGAATAAAGAGTTTTAAGATGTCTGTTGGCCAAGGGAGAAGATGGATTTACTGTACGGAGGGACTGAGCTGTGTGAAATTCAGCCCTGCTTGGGCGAAGAGCGATGGAGAAATTGCAACGACAGATCAAAAAGGAGAAAGAGAAAGTTTATAAATAGCACAGCTTTACAAGGGTGAAGAGAGCAGATGTGATAGACAGTCTGTGCTTAAGGAGTTCAAACAACAGATTAATACACTCAGATTATCGGCCGAGAGAAAGAGGGAGAGAGAGAGAGGAGGGGAGGGAGAGTGTGTGCTTGACATGTGTGGATGCACACACAGATGCAGACTAAATCACACACCAGCTCGTGTTTTCTCTCACTCACACTTCGTGTCCGCCCAATCTCAAACACTGACAATCATACTCACTCACTCCCTCTTTTTCTCACATACACAAATCTTTCCCCTAATAGTTTCTGGTTGCATCTTCCTCTCCTGCTAGTTCTTTCATTCATCAAAACATCATACATAAAGCAAAAATGCCCCAAAAACATGAAGGGTCCAGCTACTCAAATATAAAATCTTGTTTTTATATTATTGTAACTTAAACATCATTGAGTTTTTGGGCAAAAGGAGACAGAAGGTCTCACATTGTACTGTCGGAAGATGCAATTGGCATGTTTTAATATTTTTTTGACATTTTATACAGCATACAGTTAATTGACAAAATAGCTGAGATGATTCTTTTTCATATTTCATTTCCACTCAGTCCAAAATACTGACAATCATGCACACAGGCAAATCTTTCCTCTGATGATCCCTTCCTTTCTCTTTCTGTCCAAATATTGAACATTATTTAACCCTGCAATGTAAGAATTAACCAAAAAAGTAATTTACCAAACAAATATCTAAATATTTAATGGGTCCAGCTTCTTAAAGATTGCACTTTTCTTCTTGTGAGTTCCTGGGGATTGTGATGGTTGCATCTGACAGTGCAGAAACTAAATGATTAACAGCAAAGATAATATAGTAAATCAGTAATGAAAATAAACCGGTTGCAGCCCTGCAAACATTGAACCCTGCATTGAAAAAGTAAAACCAGGAGCCAGGGATTGGACACCTCTGAAATATAATCAGAGTGATGTCATTTACATCTAATCAATGTCACAGTAATTCTAAAACAGTCAGCTGAAAGCGGAGTCATATGATCTGTTTTCCTGGTTTTAGTGTAAAGTCAAGCAGCGAAAGCCCCGTAAAGCGTTAAAGTATGACCCATGTGTGGTTGCATCCAGTGGACTGAGTGCAGTCCAGATCTGATTGACAATGACCTTCACTTGAGAGGGTCAATACACACCGTTTAACCGTCCTGCTGTAGCAATCCGGAAAAGCCATGAACCAGACACGTGTTCGATGGCAGTTGTGCATATGTTGAAGGAATTAGGTAACTACAGGGACACTCAGATGTGTGGGTGTATGACATAAACATTGAATAAGTATACATACCGGAACTGAAACAGAAGCATTCAATGACCTAAGGGATTATTATTTCCTTAGATAACTACCTGAATGATCACCAATGTTTTTTTATATATAAACAAAGCAGGATGAGAGCAGCTGATTTGTTCAGAGATGTATAAGACAACAAAAAGGAAGATGTTGGCAAATGCACAGTAATTATTGTAATGTGTAGAGAAAGAAAGAAATCTGATTCCTGATTGCATAATATTTATGAATTCTAACTGTGTTTAAGGTACATTACACATTAGAATAAAAATAAGATAAAAAAAATAATTATGTATACTTAAAAATGCCAAGCATGCTAAAACTGCCTTTTTAAAGTTACATATTGATATATGTAAGTGGGATTACTAACTTAAAGTGTAGTAAGAGCCACTCACAGCTGGAAATACTCAGCTGGTGACAGCCTGGAAAACAAAATAATACAGCCTTTTAAAACACATTTTTTTCTTATTTCGTCAATAAGAATAAAAGTTCCAGAGTTGGCGTCTGTTAATGCATACCTCATTTGTCACGAAGGCAGAAATAGCACAGTACATTAATTTCCTGATGCTGCACGCTGGCATAGTTTTGGTCAAGATAACCGCACAGTTAAACTCTCACAGTGGATTCATGCCGAGCCGCGTCTGCATGTTTGATACCAGTGTCGATATGCGAGGAGTGTGTGTCGTAGTGCTGCAGTGACCATCCTCATCTGCCTCTGTTGAACCGGGGAGGGGGGAAGATTGAGTGAGGACAGAGGCGGGGGGCGGAGGGGGGGATTATATCTCGATCCCTTTGCAAAGCTCACACCAAACAATCAACCAGTGGAAGTAATCCTCTGAGACACACAGGCACACAGTTACAAACACACACACACACACACACACACACGGATGCCTTTTAAACAGTATATTTCAGTATACTCTATATTTATAAAACCACACATGTAGATTTAGAGACATTTTAAAGAAATGTGTTTAATCCTCAATGAGCAGTTTGCTGTTGATCTGTAAATACAATCATATATCGTGACCCTAAGATGAAATCTCAGTGTGTAGTTTTGTGCTCTGCTGGTTTGTGTGGTTCTTTAATAATGACTAGACTGTCTAAAATGATACAGACATTGTATTTAGGGCTTTAAGTAAGAGTTATTTTAATTTGATTATTTTTATTATTAATTGTTTGGTACATGAAATGTAAAAAAAAATGTGAAAAAAAATACACCGCACCCTAGAGTCAAACGTCAAATGCCTTGTTTTTGTTCAACCTCATATCCAAAACCCTAAAGATGTTCAGTTTACAGTGACAGATTACAAAGACAGAAACAAGGCTTCATAGGAAACTATTTTTTTCCTTTTTAATAGTATCAAAAGAATTACTTATTATTTTTCTGTTGACTCAGTGAATCAATACAGCTCTAAATGTACTGAACAAACCACAAAAACAAATCAAGTTCTTTTCCAAGAAACATGCATCTTTTGTGTGTGTGTGTGTGTGTGTGTGTGTGTGTGTGTGTGTGTGTCAAACCATCAAACTGCTGATATATACGTTTTAAGAGTGTTTCTGTATTTGCAATTGAAGTCTTCAAATGTACAATAATCCCACGTAGTCTCTATTTCCAGCTATAAAGGTCACGCAGTCAGCCAAAGAACGTTATTATTCTTGTGTTGATGTTGAAACTTACTGCAGTGTGTATGTTGAGATCACAGGCTGGTATGGTGAGAGGGAGGGAGGGAGTGGGGGATCTAACTGTATGTATAGACAACATGCATCTGCTTCATCTCTCGCACCAGGCACAGCGATTGGCTGGAGACCTGCTCGGATCATTAATGTGCAAGACTATAAGTGCATAGGAGGCACGGGGGAGGTTAACGCAGACGAGCCCTAGACAGCCGAACTCTGGACGAGCACTGAGGTTTGGCGTGTCCTGCTCTGATGGTATGTGCACCTTCGGCCGCAGCAGCCTGGGCTCATTTACAGTAATTAAAGCCTGCTCTTCTGGGAGATTAACTCATTCTGTCATCGAGGCCCGGTCGTCCTGGAAACCATGACGATTAAGAAGATGTGTCGTAAGTACATGGCTGCACGCGGAGGCTGATTGTGGCCGTTATCACGCACAGCATAGGACACCATCACACATCTGATAGACTACGAGAGTATTTCCACTGAGACACCCTCATGTTTATCCAGTCGCTTTCTCTTTGAAAGTCACCGTGGGAGACCTTTCTGTGCGTTGCGGCTGCATATGGCCCATGAGGGCATGTAAACAGCTCCACCGTCGCCACCACACCAGCATGAGCTTCTTCGCTATTCCTCTGCTCTGCGCTCGCTTTGAAGTCGCTCTGCCTTCCCTCTTGTGCTTCAGCTCTCATCACTAACGTGTTTCCAGAGCTCTCTCGAGGAAGACCAGGTTTCCCTTCAAAGTGGAATGCCTCCTGGTCTGCAGCCTACCTGGCAGAGTAGTAATACCTGTGTCGTGTTGCTGTGAAATCCAGGATTTACCGTAAGCCGCCTGGCCAAACAGTGCATACCCGCTGCCTTGAATTGCTGTGTTTTATTAGGGATGCTAAGCTGTAATATGATGTAACACACATGTCCGAGGCCAGACGTTCCTCCCCTGGCTGTTTCTCTGATACTCTGCTGCACTTTAATAAGCACTTGCCAGGCAGGACATTAGAAACTTTAGAGTCAAGTTCGACCTTACGAGGTTGTAAATAGTTTCTGTTTTCCTCGGCTGGACAGAGCCACCAGGGCAGCCCGGTAAGAGCTGGTTCCTAGAGGCCAGCTACGTTTCGTCTCGAGGCAGCTCTGACATTTCCTGGAGCAGGAAAATAATCTGTCTGTTGGGGAAAAGAAGACAGATTTGCGGCGCAGCTTCAGGTCCTTGAGTGTGTCCTTGCAGCTTAGACTCCTCAGCGCCGCCCTCCTTGCAGGACACATGCTGTTGCTTCATTATTTCAGGGCCTCCATCTGACCTGCTCAGGGAACAAAAGCTTTAATATCCAGCTTTCCCTGCCAGAGAGGATGACAGTCGTCTTTATTTTTACTCCAACACATACAACTGAAGCTCATATTGACTTAAACGTGTCTTATACATGTATTTGCGTTTCTCTTTTTATTCAAGTGTACAGAATAACCTGCGTTTTCAAGAGTTTTTCCCCAAACTAAGCCAAGTATCCTGCTTGAATACCTCTACATTTTCACATTTTCACCAGGTTTTGTCAGGATAAGGTTACGGATACACATCAACCCGCAGAGTGAGGGTCTAATACCTTTTGCTGATTTTTAAAACGACAGTCACAGAGACAGATTGCTGTATGACTGAGGCGCATGTGGCCGACCGGCGGCACCAAACAATGTTCACGATAAGAATGACATAAGGACTGAAAAGAGGATTTGTGAAGACTGAACAGTGGAACACCCTCCCTCCCCCCTCATCTCCTCGCCGCTTCGTTCACTGAGGATTATATCTTTGCAATTGAAACTTGGCAGGACATTCTCCGCCCCCAAAATATACCATTTCAGATCACGCTGGCAATCCGACTTTGTGTCTGGACTGGCGACTGTTGCGGGGAAGTAGAAAGAAGGGCCAGAGATATGACCGGAGGGAGCAGGAGATGAGAGAGTTGGGGGGGTTGAAAGCATACTGACCAGTAGGTAATATTTTCTGCTTCTCCTTGTCTACTGTGCTTTGGTGAACGTGCGCAAAGTGCCATCCGCTCAGCTGATGGATTGTAATCACGACTGATTGCAATTGTCTCGCCGAGTCAGACTGTTTGTAAATGTGACATTCATACTTTTGACAAGGATTTGGCATGGCCAGCGCCACTCTCCAGATGTGTTTATATGCGATTAATGTTTAGAGATGGCGGCGGTGGGGGTCTCTGAGATGTTCCCCGTTGAGTAGAAATGTGTAGTGTTATTGGATGGTGAGCACATTCTTACCGGCTGACGCTCTCCCCCGTGTTGAAGGTGATGACTCTGCCTGGGAGGAACATCCGATTGCTTCCATAACAATCCCGTGTTGACGTACAGGAGCTGAAATAGACTCTGAGTGAAAATGGTTATTGGTTGACAGGTGTTTATTGGAGAGGTGCCCGCCCACTAATGAAGTGACATGCCTTTGGGGAAAGTGTTAAAAATGACCCAGAACTGTTAAATGAACTGAATGGATGTTGAGTTTGTTGAGTTTTTCTCTAAAAAAAACACATTCTGTTCCATTTTCTGGTTTTAGTTGCATGATTTTTCTGATTCTTTCCGCTACTGTTTTGCATTTAGTCAGACATCATACTTGAATTTCATCATTGCCAGATAATCCTGTTTAGTAATACTAGTATTGTGGGTCAGTGTGGGTCTTGGTTTGGCAGCGATTTCAGTTTGTCAGTCCAGCACTTGGGTCCAGACTGAAAGTTATTATTGAATGTTATTATTCGATGGATTGCCGTGAAATTGGGTGCAGATTTCCATGTTGCTAAGAGCATGAATCCCTATCACTTTAATGATCCTCTGACTTTTTGTCCAGCACCACCAGATGCTCCAAAATTTCTCTCATCCAGTTAAATATATTGTCTACAAGTTGAATTAGTGCAGACAGTTGTGTACAGATATTTATGGTTTCCATGTGATGAAAATAGTCATGAAATTTTCAGGATGGTTGTAAAAACTGTGGTGATCTCCTCTACTACCGTCATCAGGTTGAATTGTTATTTGTTCAGTGATTTGGTTTCTGAGATTCCCATCAGCTTCAGCTCTACTTTGAGTTGTACTTTGAGCTGAGGGTCAATTTACAAAATGTCAACATACTGATGCACAACAGCTATGATGGTAAACATCCTTTGCTGTACAGATTCACACAGTCAAGAGTGGTCATTTCTTCCTCTTGTGTTCTAGTCTTTCATTTACTCCTCCAGTAGTGATTTAGTCGTGACTCCCGCTCGATCCCTGTCATTCACAGGTGGACAAACAGCCAGGAACCACATCTCGTGGCTCCTCACCGACTCTTAACCGTACTTAACAGATACATCTCTCGCTTTATCGGCAACGCCATGTTTTGTTGTATTTAGATTATGGAGGATGATTACAGATTACATCTCTTGAGATGTTTCTTCATGTCCTGTTTAGCCGTCGCCCGCTGTGTTTGGGTTGCCTGCAGTCATGCTTCTTTACTTCTCTTAGAAGCACAAACCAAATACTCAGAGAACATGCCAGCTGTGGGTGCGAGTGGTAGATAGCCCTGGCTGTCCTTAATCCCCCTTCAAGAACAGACTCAGCCACCCAGATTGACAACAATGTGAGGAGAATTCTTTGTTAAGACAGAGTGTAAACAATCCAGCGTTTTTGAATGAGTGAAAGAACCAATGGTGCATCGTCGACCGGTGCAGAATATCGTGCAGGCAGCACGTGCTGAATGACGCTGAAGCTTGTGCTTTCCCCGCACTAAACCCACCTCTTCCACCGTCTCCACAGGCAGGATGACAAACCAGCCGACAGCCAACCAGTCCAACACAAACAAGGTGAAAGAGAAAGAAGAAAACCAGCGAGATGACAACACCGACGTTGCGTATAAAGATGCCGGCCACTGCAGCCGCAACACCCACAACCTGCTGCTGGGACTCACTGTTCTGGGTATGCATGGGCTGGGAAACTGAGGCTACCTCCTGATTTTATTCTGCAACACACCAGCTTGTGAAAGCGAGATTGTAATTACTGTTAAAAGTACAATAGAAGTTAATAAACAATGACTCGAGGAAATCTTTATAATAAGTCAAAAATAAGCCAAATCTGAGCTTTTGGTAAACATATTTAAACATCTCAAACCCCACATTTTTTACAGTAATTCAATTTGAGGTCAGTTTTATTGTTCAGAATAGATGCTTGAGCTACAGCGAGTATTAACACGCACAATCCGAGATCATTTTCCCATGAGACATCCGAGGCTTGTTGTTGTCTTTGGTCCGTCTGTGTAAACACTTTGGTATGTTTCTGCAAAGCTGTGCTCTTTGTCCCAAAAAGCCCTTGCAAAGTAGTGTGTTATTTTTGTCCGTCATTTGTCACCCAGATTCAAACCCCGATTTAAACCCGTTTACATTACAGTAGACGGTTCTCATTAGTCAGAAGTCTCTCACATGTCAGATGTGAAACAGCACTTTCTGGCGGGGGGAGAGTTGAGGCCAGTGAGTACACCCAAAACTCAACACAGAAACTGTACTGCTTTTAGATCTTTATGCTATTTGATTGATATTACCAAATTTCACGATCTTTACCTCCAAACTAATATGGAATTTTTGATTTCTTAAAATCTACAATATTTATGCTATCCTGAAGCCAAATTAATAAACTGCTCTATGACACAATGGGACTTTTTAAATCATTTGAGAATAATTGGACCCATTTGCAAAATTATAACAATATAAAAGCAAAATGTAATAATAATAAAAAGGACATAAAATAATAATCAATCAAAATCCCTGGAAATCAACACAGTTATTTTGTCTAACACGTTCTCCTCTCCTCAGGTGTTGTTATGGGGGTGGTGTTTGGGATGCTGCTGCGGTACATGAGCATGAAGGACAGCTCCGTCCTCACTATGGTTTCCTTCCCCGGAGAAATCCTCATGAGGATGCTGAAGATGCTCATCCTGCCCCTCATCATCTCCAGCCTTATCACAGGTGTGCAGCTAGTCTCGCAGTCCAGGTGCAGCAGGCCCCAGCCAGACTGCACGAACGGTGTTTCATTTGGATTTAAGCTGAGAAATAAAGTATTGTGTGTACAGTTCATGATGCGCTACTTCAAAAACTAATCATTAAACCCTTTCAGCATGCACTTTGATGGTGCATGTTCTTATGCTTGCATTTTAAAGGTAATTTAGACCCCACTTACGTTCACAGTATGTGTCATGCATATTGATGCTCATCCGTCTTTTTCAGGGCTGGCTGGCCTAGACGCCCGCTCCAGTGGCAGGATGGGCAGTAGAGCCATGGTTTACTACATGTCCACCACTGTGATCGCCGCCATCCTCGGGGTTATTCTGGTGCTGGGGATCCACCCGGGGAACCCCAAACTCAGAGGTGGTGCGACGAACACAGCCGCGAAGAACCAGGAGGTCAGCAGTCTGGACGCCTTCCTCGACCTGATCAGAAACCTCTTCCCAGAGAACCTGGTGCAGGCCTGCATCCAGCAGGTAACCTCTGAAACGTCTCTTTGGAAGTGTTATGTTGTTCTGGCTCCTCATTTGTGTGCTGAATGCAGGGTTGTATGCGTCAAAATTCTCTGATGTGGGACAAATGAGAGAAAGGATGAGTTATTTGCACTTTCAGTCGTTTCTCTGCACTCCTTGAACTTCTTCTCTGTGTGTCAGGCTGTAGATTGTTTAATGAAATCAGCTTGATTCAAACTAAAGGTGATGCTAACCAAGCTACATTTAAAAAAAAAGTTGAGCTTCAATGTTTACTCTTGAGCCGACAAAATAATCTCTCCTCCAGCTTCACATGATCTTCGTCATGATCAGGAGAGCAAATTTGAACTTTGGAGCTCTTAAGGGCTGACATGAACAAGGAAATCTTCTTGTGCCCAAGAAATGGAAATGTGTGCATCTCTACTAAAGTTTAATGACCAAACCAAGACTATGTGATATGATCTAGAGTGGTGGTTCCCACAAAGTTTTAAGACTTTTCTCCAATCTTTGCTTTTTTCTTGTGATATATCTCTTCAAGGCTTCAAGTGAAACACTAAGAATGGACAATCACTCATTGACTTGACTGCTCACATCTCAAAGGGAGTTTGTAATGGAGGGTTGCTAAGAAAATATTGCTTTGTTTTAATAGTTTATGAGCAAAAATGTTCACAAGAGCCACTAAATGGACCTTGAAGTTAGATTTGTTTGTCGACTATTATTATCCAAATATCAGGTTTAAATATCCCTTATGTGAACTCGAAAAGGTCAGAGCAAATGATTTGTCTGTACAAGGTATTAAGTGAGCAGTCTGACAGAATAAAAGAGCTGCAGGGAGTTGGTAACGACTGACGTGACTCTCTGGAGAGTCTGGTCGTCCTCCGAACTCCATACAATGTTTTCTACATGTGTCTGCAGTGGCTGGAAGCAGGATTTGGCTATAAAAGGACCAAAAGGCCTTCAGTTTATGCGTGGTCCGTGAAGTGTAACCTCTGAAGTGCAATTATCAAGTTAAAGATAAAGTTTTGTCATTTGTCAAGTTAAGCACCAAATATTTGGTGCTGACAGCTTCTCAGATGTTTTTTATTTTATTATATTGCAGAATGTGTTTCCTGTGTGTTTTTTTTTTACAGTTTAGACAAAAGCAGCAAGATAAAGTAACTGACAAGTAAATAGTGATATACCAAACCAAAACTATTTGATTTAACTGATGATAATTATATCTTATTAGATAACAAAAATAATATTTGGTTCAGACCTCCCTTGAGTAATATACATAGTTTCGAGAGGAAAATAGTGAGATGAAAGAACATTTCCACTTGTAGATCCTTTATTTTGAGTACCAGCCGGAAACTAAGACTGTAATTTTCCATTTCAGTGTTCAGTGTTCAGAGTTACAGTAATGCTGAGTTGGTAAATGGTTATTGGACGAGTCATTGGACGGCTGCTGTGTCCCAGCTGATCATTTTTAACCGATAATCCAAGTCTCAATCATCGTGATGCAACAGTTGCATTCTTCTGTCCAAATCCTGTTTTTTCTCCCCCTCTCTTCTCTTCTGTGACTAAATGATTAGAAGTACTCCTCTGTGTTGGACTGGGCGAGGGTCAACCCTTCTGCCGCTGCTAATCTCTTTACATCTGTAATGCTACATCCTTATTTACCACAGTAAGGAATCTGCTGGTGAGGAGGGAGCTTGCAGACTCCCTGCGGCATTCAGTTTTTTCACCCTTTTTTTTTTCGCGTGTCCCTCTTTTCTGTCCGCATCTCTGTTTTACTGCTTCTTTTGTTTGCACTCATCAGGGATTCATTGAAGTCATAAAAGGCATAATTGCTTTTGCAGGAAGGAGTCGTCCTTCCCCTCTTGTCTCTCTTTTTCATTCCCTTTGTTGTCTTTATGTGAGAATCTCTTGTTCTCTGTTGTCCCTTTCTTTTTAAACACAAATCTTTTTCGTTTACTGTGCCTCTGCCAAGCTTTTGTTTGCTCACACACAATATGAGTTATGACACGAGGGTTTTGCAGTGTGTCTTGGGCTCATGTCGTTTGGGTTATACAGTCTGAAGACTCTCCTGAGTCTGAGTGTTGTCCTGCCCCCCACCCAGGTCCAGACGGTGCTGAAAAAGGTGCCGGTCACAGCACCAAACCAAACCGAGCCCATCTTAATAAACAGGAAAAAGCTGGAATACAAATGGGGAATGAACGTCCTTGGTGAGTTGACAACTAAACAGACGTTTTTTATTCTTTGAATCTCTTCACGTTTATTTCCAATTTTCGTCACTTTTGCCGCTTCGCATTAAGAACTACAGTACTTTACTCCGTTGCATTATGCATCTTCTGTTCACACGCTGCTTTGTGTCTTCCTCAAGGCTTGATCGGCTTCTTCATCACCTTTGGGATCTGCATGGGCAGGATGGGCGAGCGAGGGAAGGTCATGTGTGACTTCTTCAACATCCTCAATGAGATCATCATGACGATGGTTTCCCTGATCATGTGGTCAGTGTCTCGATTTCCCCCGCCTGTGTTTGTGTGCGCCTATTAGTGAGTTTGCAAGCATTAGCAACATGTGTCTCTGTTTTTGCTCATGTGGGCCAACGGCTGCATTGCTTTGACATTCTGGGGATACCACACACGGAGGTCGGTGACAGTGATGGATAAGGCGAGGACTGTGTACGTGAGGCAAATTGCATGAAGAGGCAACAGGGTCAAAGAATGAGTAGGAGGGAAAGGAAGAGGAAAAGGGAGAAAGTGTGTAAGTGAAGGACACGGACAGATGGAAAGAAAGAGGGCTTCCCTGGCACATGCTGGAGTCTGTGGTATGCTGGGGAGTAGCAGGAGCCGAGGCCCGGAACAATGTTGTGGGCTCCCAGGGGAGCCGGCGTGGAAGATCTCCAAAATGTAATGGATCCACCTACAGCCGTGGAGCCACTTGGCATCAGAGCAGAAAGCAGATGCGGGTGGGAGGGACAGAGGGACATGGAAAGATGCGTGTGAGAGCATGTCTTCAGAGAGCGGTGCACGCCTTGAGGCTTCGCAGGACCCCGGCTGGTCGCGCACAGAAAGAGAGTGTAGTGGCACTCAGAGCTGGGACGGGAAGGGAAGGGGGGAGCAGGGGTAGGCGGTTGGAAGAAAAACAGCAGGATGCTTGTCTTGAAGCTCTCCTAGGCCATCTACACGTGCAGCTGGACACCAAAGGAATTGTGTCCTTGTTCGTATCACTCACACTGTATAAACAGATTACTCATAGGCCTATGGAGCCGGCCAAACACAGAGTCCAGTGTATACAGAATCACGTATCATACGAGGAACACATCCATCAAATCATATACACGACGCGCTCCACCAAACAACTGTCACCGAATGCCAGGCCCGAGGATCTGTACGCAGCTGACCTGGGAGAGCAGGCCGCGGCCTCGATGACACCCGCTTTGACCGAGATCTGCTTAAAGGGGAACACCGCTCTAATTCATCCGTCCCACAGCGGTCTGTATTCATGAACGGGAACAACTGCGCTCCAAAGCTGGAAACCGGAGATCCAAGAATGCGTTGTGTCCTCTCCTAGTGAAAAGTGCTCCTTTGACAGTGAATAGAGATTGATTAGGTGTTTGTCTGACATTTCACAGTGACATAATTGAAATAAGCAGAGTGGTTTTTTTTTTTGGCAAAACAAGTCTTAAAAAAAAGTCTAATCCTTTGTCGACTAATCTTCAGCTTTAATTCAACCTTTTGATTCAGTTTCTTTACCACTGTAAATGAGGATGATTAATTTCTAAGAATTTTGCAACAAATTAAGCAGAAGATGTGAAAACATGAAGGAGATGATAACATGAGGGGGGAAGTCCTCAGAAAGGCACCTGCAACTTTCATTTTCTGGTTTCAAGCACAAATGTAAGTTTAAAGACGGAGGGATTAAAGATTTTATACCTTTTTTCAGATATCTGTGGTCAGAAAAGCTTTGCCATATATTTTATAGACCCAATAATTAATAAAATAATTAATCTAGAACATAAACTGTACATTAATTACTAACTGTACATACAAACACATTATTTTTTGCCTTTAATTGCCTTTAATTTTGGCTTTTACCTTTATCATTGAATTAAAGGCTGATTTATTAATCTACCACAATGAATGCATCACATTTACAGCGTCAAAGTGATTTGCATAAAAGAAATTACTTACAAATGATTTAAAACACAAAAATACAAATCAATTCACACAACTCGATTTAAAAAAGCCCTGATGTGTTGTCTAACTGTGTGCTCAGGTACTCTCCTGTGGGCATCGCCTCTCTGATTGCGGGGAAGATTGCAGCGATCGGAGACCTGGAGGTGGTGGCCAGGCAGCTGGGTATGTACATGGTCACCGTCATCGTGGGCCTGGTGATCCACGGCGGCCTGATCCTACCTGCTATATTCTTCGGTATCACTAGAAAAAGCCCCTTCACCTTCTACTCTGGGATCTTCCAGGCTTGGATCACAGCTTTGGGCACCGCCAGCAGGTAGGACGGCCTGCAGGAAGTGTGTATGTGTGTGTGGATGTCCTGTGTTTGGGCATGTGTTAACACATGCGTGTCACATGTTTCCTTTACCGCATCTATTCCTCGAGCAGCTGCTGTAGTTACTGTGATTGATCGGCGTGGCCTGCTACTCGCTTTCAGCTATTTGGGTTCAATCCGAAAAGGCTGAAGGCAAAATTCAGCATTGACGCGAATTAACTGGCAAACAAGGGCAGCGGAGCCAAATGTGTGTAAGCACAGGCTATCATAGACAAGTGCAGTGTCAGACAGATCCCATGTTGTAAATGTCTAAGCCTTCGGATTAGTCCTCGCCATCCAAACTGGCCCCGCTGTATCCTGTCTGGCTCGGCTTGGCTCGGCCCGCCTGGGATCCTGCGTTGCTGCTGTACCCAACTGTCATTTTGGCACATTACTGGGGCTTTAGTGAATATGGCTAATCCTATCAACGTTTTCTCTAATTATATTATGACCCGGGCTTAGAGGGGCCGGGAATCAAATTCCTTTAATTCACATGTTGGAGGATTGCAACAGTGGCCTACACCAGCTGTTGGGAGGAGGCTGTCGGCCGACTCAAATTTCTACTGCTTTTTTTTTTTTTTGTCTCTGCTTCAACTTTACCCCCTTACCTCCCTCCTCACCTCTGTCTTTCACCACCTGTCTACCTATTTTATGTCCTTCAGCAGACACATTGCTCCTGTTCTTTGTACATCTGCACCTCTTTTTTTTTTTTCTAACTCGCCGTCTTGTGGGGTCTTTTTCCGTCAGTGCAGGGACGTTACCCGTCACCTTCCGCTGCCTGGAGGAAAATCTGAAGATTGATAAGCGCGTGACGCGCTTCGTGCTGCCCATAGGTGCCACCATTAATATGGACGGCACCGCACTGTATGAGGCGGTGGCGGCCATCTTTATCGCCCAGATGAATGACATCAACCTGGACGGCGGACAGATTGTGACTGTCAGGTGAGGCACATGGAGGAAGGTCTTTACACGCACGTCTTGTGATGTTTCCACATCTGTGACCCACAAATGCAAAGTACAATTAACCATACACATTATGAGAGTTGATACTTTACAGTTTCACAAGAGAGCACCATAAATCAATGGTTCCCAAGAGAGCTGCTGCAGTGAGTGAGAGCTGACCTTTATTTTAGATGTAAGATGCACCACAGATCCACTTGGTACTGATGGCATAATCTGCAATTGAGAGTGTTTTTGGACCCCACTTCCCTGAAGTAATCTGTCTGTAGTCCTTTTCTTGGTCTGATCGGACACAGTAACTGTTTGCTAGCAGAGAGATGTGAAAAACAGCATGTTTCTTCATGCACAGGTGAGCTGAAGTGGGACTCTTGTGTTAAACGTCTTGTGAAAAGCCAAACTACACAGCTTGTGTTTTTCCTTGGAACATTGCCACCAATCCTGCAAGTCCTACAGCCCTTCATCACTTGGCCACAGGCTAAGTCACCACTGACATTTCTTTAAACAAATGGACACTAAATGTCTTTTTTCTCAGTGTTTGCAAGCTCTTTCTCCATCACACTTGTGTAAACTGCATATCAGACCATGATTGGCTTTCAAATTGGTCACAATAGCACAAAATCCTCCTGCATAGCAGATGACTTTGCAAACAAATATCCAAGTAAAGGAATAAAAAGACACATTTTTATTATTATTGATTATTTTAGCACACACAAATCTAATTTACCTCCGATCACATCAAATTAGATACATTTTGATCTGAAAATTAAATTTAATAAACATGCACGTTTAAAGATTATATGTGTAAGTTAACACAAGATATTTTTTGTCCTTCATTTATACCATCAGCTGATTATACCCATGGATCCTAACTGAAAGTCACATGACATGCTCTCTGCATTTTGATTGGCTGTTGCATGAGTTTAAATTGCAAATATTAAAATAGTTTTAATTTGTTAAGATAATTTGAGTTTATTATAGCTAAGATGCCTTAGTTGAAATTTTCTGCAGATTTTAAAGTAAGTCTAAGTAAGTCCAAGTTGCATTTAAAGGTTTCTTCACGTAACGCTAACCTTACTGTAAATATGCAAGTCAAAGCAAGAAAATGAGAGTGTAAACAAAAATCCGGACATTTTCACATGACTTGCAGCAGTTTGAACACAGTAAAGAAATAATGAGATATTCGTTTCCCATTGCTGAGGTTTCAGCAAAACATTTAAGTCTGATTGGAAACAGTCTACTTGGATCAGACTCTGCTTGTTGTGACCGCGGGTAACGAAAAATGCTCATCACTTTGAAGTTGTTTATTGTATGTCTTTCATCAGTGGCCGTTTCCCACTGAATTCCATAATCTAATTTTCAAAAGTTCTGTATGACTGTTGCATCATGTGTGGGGAAACTGTCCTAAAATAAGATCCATATGTGGGGTGCAAATCTCCTGGATGTTCCACTTGATCTCTCGCTCATGGTGGGGTTGCAATTAGTGCTGCAGTTTGTCAGAAAAGATTGAGATGTAATTCAGGGCTCCGAGATCACATGTAAAGCATCGTGCAGTAAACATCATGTTTCAGAACAGTGTCCAAACTGGCCTGCAGTGACATCTGAGACCAACATGAACTGATCATTCTTCTAATCGCAGGCATGTCATGGCAAGCGACATTCTTCTGAGCATTAAAGAATTAAGTCTCAAAAGAAGTCGGGAAACATTAAGAGATTTTGTTTTGTTGTGAACAGAAGAAAGGCAATAACAGTTTCCCCTCCTCCCTCTGTCAGTCTTCAGATACCTCTTTCATCCAGACGTTACAAGAGTGATGTGGTAAAACCGAACATGTAAAAAACAGGTTGGCCTAGTACTACAACAGTAAACCACAAATTATACCACATCTTATCCAAATCTGTTATAAACAGGAGCAGGCCTATTTGGGGCAGGTTAGGATTTTTGTTGTTGTTGTTGTAATGAAGTAATAATAATTATGAAAAATGACAGCACAACTCACACCATGAAATCCTCTGTGTGTGTCTTTGTGTATCTGCTTTAATGTTGCAGAATGCTGCAGTAATCCTTTGATAATCCTATAGAGGGCAGAAATAAACAGGCCACCATAACACCACTGTGCCGTATTAAAGGATTATATTTTTCAACCTTCTATTCACAAGAATTAGAACCTGTTACATGTTTTAAATATGGCCATGAGATGCTGTTTAGATAAAAGCTGTAATTAAAAACACTGTTTTCTTCAAACCTCATCCCTTTAATCTAGCAGACCAACAAAGGGCCATTAAAGACAACAGTTTGTTGCTTTTGCAAACTGGGCTGGATCCTCTCTGCATAATGTTTCACTTTTACCATTGCATGCACTACAGATTTTTTTATTGAATCAGAAATTTCATGTGATGAAATGCAAGAAATAATGGATTGCAAGTTTGTAGATTTATAATCTTAATTTAGCAAACATCTGTGTCTGCAGGGTTGGACAAAAAGGAGTCACAAAGTCTTCCAAAACCTCCCAAAACTCTTACGATCAGTGCCAGATCTGTGTTTTTATACTTACATATTCATGTGAGACATGTTTTTTTCTGATGAAGGAAGTAATTAAAGAGAGCACAACTGTCCTCTGATTGGCTGTCCGGATGAAGAAAGAGTGATTTCCACCATTAAGTGTGGTTTCTCTTTTGATTTCCGACCAGTACAAAGCAAAATTTTACAGTGCTGGTTGCAACTTTTTTTATATCTAGCATATTCAGAATTCATATTTGACGTACAGTGGTGGGAAAATGTTTGGTTTGTTTTTGGTCTTTTAGTTTGGAGATTTCCTCTCATGCGCAGTCCCTGCTTTCTGCAGCATAATGTATTAAAGTATAACGTCTAATTAAGATGTTTGTGTGCAGATTTGAGTTGACCTTGTCAGTGGAGTAGTAGTAGTGTGTCCAACCCTTAGAATAATTTCTTCTCAGGTTCTTTCTGAAACTGTTCTGTCTTCTCTTCCCTCCCCAGTATGACCGCCACCCTCGCCAGTGTTGGAGCCGCCAGTATTCCCAGTGCCGGGCTGGTTACCATGCTACTGATCCTGACGGCGGTGGGCCTTCCGACTCAGGACATCAGTCTGCTCATCGCTGTCGACTGGCTGCTGTGAGTCAGGTGTCCGATTGTGGCGACGTTCTAAGCTGCAGCTCTTTTTCAGTTTAAACATTTGTGGGTGGGTTAGAGGTAATTGGTGTTGTTCAGCTAACGGAGGCTCCCTACCTATTTCAGTCGCTGACCCTCATCCTGTTTATCCACCCAGTGACAGAATGCGTACCTCCATCAATGTAGTGGGCGACTCATTCGGTGCCGGCATCGTGGACCACTTGTCGAAGGTGGAGCTCGCCGAGCTCGACGCCGCTGAAATGCAAATGCTCCCGCCGGAGGAGGAGCTTGATTTCATCCCTCCGCCCCCGATCCTCACAGAGATAGACCTGGTTGACCCTTTCAAACCGCCCGAGCTGCCTCCCCGCTCCCCTCGCCCACCCAAACAAAACCACCACGGTCAAGTTGTCTCCCAGCCTCAGTCCATCTCTTACTCCCCGTCCCGCTCCATCCGCTCTCCGTCGCCACGCTCAATCCGCTCTCCCTCCCCGCGCTCCGTCTGCTCCCATTCCCCCCGGCCTTTCCGTACTCATTCGCCACGCCTCCTCCGCAGGATGGAGCCGGGCTACTGCGCCCTGCCCAGCCATGACAACCAGGTAACTACCCGCTGCTGCTTCTTCCAACACTACACAATGCATTTTCCTCTATGTTCCAGGAATACTCTGATTTAATGTAAAGAGATGCATGTTTTTAGAGATTGGCCTGATGGTCAGTCAGTTATCAGTTTAGTAATGAGGACATATAGTGTACACTTAAATCGTCCATGTATTCTCAGGGGTTTATGTTATACACTTCACGCAAGGGCTGCTAAGTTCACGTTTTAAGATGCATGTTTTTTATCTTGTAATGTCAAATTAAACCTTAATCAGACACAGTAACCATTTAAACAATAAAAACATCTTTATCTTGGTGGTTTACAGTTTAAAGGCATGGGGATTTGCAGTTTTTAGAAATTTCAGGTCATTGCAAATTGGGCAAGAACAGAAATTTTATGAACAGTCACCGAGAGTTCTGGGAAATGTGATGACACATTCTTCATTATTTATAAAACTAACCAATAAAGTCGTCTCAAGATCAGCAGCTAAAGAAAACATAGTTGCATAGCTGCAGCCTTACATATTTTGTAGGGTTTGTTTGTTAGTTAGTTGGTCAAAGATTGATTAGTTTATTTAGGTTTCATTTCATATCCGTTTAGTCATATCCAAATAAGGGGAAATCTTCCTCTCGTGCTTAAATTCAATAAAAAGTATGTGGCCAAATCTGTATAAGTGTAAAGTATAATGGAAAAAATAAAGGTTTTGGCCTAATTCCACAATAAACAATGAGTACTTTAGTTCAACTTTATTTATATATCTCTAATGATTTAGTTATTTTCTTGTATGTTCTCAGATAAGATGATCAAAGGATTAATCTCACCAGAACCCTGGTGCATTCCTGCAACATTTATCACTGTATTATCATATTTTTAGAACTTCTGTCACTAAACAGAAGCCACATGGCCTGCATGTTCTCATTTATGCGTCTTTGCCTTCTCAGATTCCCACGCTGCCTCGCTGCTACAGAGAGCGAGACAGGGAGCGGGAGAGGCTGAGACGAGAGAGCGAAACTGAGGAGGAGGAGGAGAGAGAGAGGGTTTTGGGTGAAGTCAGCGACGGCGAGGAGAGCGACGACACCGCTTACGATCGGAGGCACGTCATCCCACCGGGCGACCTGCCTTGATCGAGTTTCACCACCAAAAAAACTTCCCCATCGATTTGTTTCCGTTTCATGACAGCTTTCCCCACTTTGGTGCACATCTCCGCTGAATCCAGTGGAGGTTCACGGTGGATTTCCGGCTGCTTACATTGATACTTCTTAGATGTATTTTGATTAACTGAACTGTTGGAAAGGTGATTGTTAAGCTCGCTTTGAGCTTGATATGCACAGATATTAAAATGTTGCAATGGCAACACCCTGTAACATTTATTAGAAGGGCCCTTAAACCCTGTGAAAGAGCTTAAACAGAGTTGTTTTCCCAGTTTCCTAAATTCTCATCCTTTTTATTATTCACAGACTTAAAATGTATGTCTGAACTTCCTCAAATTTGCCTGATAGAGAATTGTGAGTCTGCTCTCGATGAAGAGAGGTATCTTGTTGTTGAGGCCACCTTTGTAACGCACAACTACGAATTATTAGTTGATCCTTTTCTTTCGCTCAGATCTGTCCCTTTTTCTTTTATTTTCCCCGGCAGGAAGTTAAAATGATCCAACTTAGAGGGATAGTTCGTCATTTTAAAACACTGGTCTTATTTTAAGAGATGTTAGATGAGAAAATAGATTCTATGCTTGTGTAATAATAAAATCCACCTACCAGAATCTCTAAAGCTCACTAATTAACATCATGTATAGACTTTGTTTAATCCATATAAAACAATGTACAAATATTCTATTTTATAGGATGTAATATGTCAGCACAAAGCCGCAACTTCTTGTTTTTAAACTTAAGTTTTTGTAGGCCTAAAACAAACAAAATGGATCATTTTAAGTCGTGAACTTTTGAAGTGTTGGTGAGCGTACATTATGCGTAACCTTTGGATAAAGCCATGCTAGCTGTTTCCCTCCGTTTCAAGTCTTTATGCTAAGCTAAGCTAACCATCTGCTGGCTGTACGTTAAAATTTTCTGCACAAACAGAAGAGTGGTACTCTCTTTCTCATTTGATTCTCGGCAGGATGGCTGATAAACGTAGTTCCCAAAATGTCAAACTGTCCCTTTAAATGACCTCACGCGCACAACAGGTTCATGTAAATGAAAGAAACACACAACCAGCAGACAATATTTTTATAATTCTCTACCTTCTTGCATCTCACCTCATGTTTCCCCCGACAGCGGTCACTTTTGATGTTAATATTGTCTATATTATTTATGGTTTGTATTTTCTTGTTGTGGTCTGGTGTCTGAAACAATGAGCATTTGGTAAGATGCTCTTATAAATTTTGATTTACGTTTGAATTTACTAGTTATTTTTGCTTTTACTCTCATGTATCATTTTGAGCTCTTCATTGCTGTAAAATAACTTCATCAGTCTCTCCCTCCCCACTCAACTGCCTTTCATTTTAAATATGCTTTAATCAATTGCCCCCCTACATCCTTGAGTCTTAACTCAGATTCACAGATCCAGGTTGTGTGTATATTGTATGTAATAAAATCTTAGAGATTTATTTAAAATAGTTGCAATGTTTTTTTGTTTTTTTTGCTCTGCTGCTTAAGTAACTTCTACAATCTGCGGAGGGATTTGCAGTTGAAAGGGGACACGCGTCAGTGTTTGGTGACTAAAGACACAGGAAAAATCTGTCAGACAAAGATATTACTAGATGGAAAAAGTTGCAACACACAACGCGCACACATTACACACGAGGCCGCGCTTACACATTGATGAGACAAAGAGATACCAACACACTTAATCCTCTCAAAGAAGAGTTAGAGATGGGCGAGGCAGGGGAGAGTGAGGGATGGGAGAGGAATCGGAGGGCGGCAGATGGCCAGAAAGACGTCAATCCTTTTCATTCTTCCCAGACAGCATAAGGGCATTGTGGGTAATTGCAAAAGCAGCGCTGACGTTAGCTCTGGTGTCTGCACGTCAGAGGGGAGAGTCGAGTTGGGTAGAGTGAAAAGGTGAGGTGCTGCAGGTCAGCCCTCAGCGGAAATGTGGAAATCTGACTGAGGTTTGTTTGAAAAGACGAGAAGTTTGTGTTGATTGATTCCACGCTCAGGCTGATGAAGCACTAATCTGCCCTGTAGCATGAGAGCGAGCCGTCCCTCCGACACATGACAGGGGGATATCACAGCATCTGAGGCGACAGGGGGGTCAGGAATTTAATCACTGCATCATCAAGAGGAGAGAGAGAGTGTGTGTTTGTGTGTGTGTGTGTGTGTGTGAGGAGGGGCGGGGATGGTACGAGGAGCATCATCTGCTCCAAAACACGCTCCAGCTTCTTTACTTTCACTCAACTCACAAATATTCTCTTATCTTATCTTTGCCAAGCAATGAACGTTTGAGCCCAAAACTGAAAATGTATGAATTCACTTGTCAAGTTGACACTCGAGGATGTCTGAAGTGTAGCTGAAGTCAATGAAAATTCATCTACAGGCCCACAAACTAAATAAGTCTCAGACAGAATTGGAAATGTATAAAGAAACTTATCTGTGATTTTTCAAATCAAAATGACAGAAACATCTTGTAATCTGTTGCTAAGATGCTGTAAAAAAGTTAACAATGTTGTAATGGCTTAAAACTGTTTGCATTAGATTAAAAGTAGGTACTATAAGAGGCACAGATAGTAATGTTTTTAAGCCTCTCAACAAATAATAATGTAATTTCCACTGTAATTTAATATGACAATTGTTTGGTCAATTCAACGTCTGAAAATCCTGAAAAGACTTCATGGTCAACAGTCTGCCACCAAAATATGTGCAAATTAAAACAATTGCTTGGATTAAAAACGCTGAGACCATCAAATATTCAACATTTCTGCTTGAGATAAACTTTGATGACAAATGAGTTGTCGAAACAGTTGGCAATTAAAATGTTCTTAATTAATTAATCAATTAACCACTTTGTTAGAAGCTTTAGGGCGTAAGTGAAATGTAACTGAGTGCAAATTGTAAACTAATCTGATAATTACTCAGACTGTTTCACACATAATGAAGGTGTGAAACAATGATAAAGGCAAAAATACCGACAGATCATGTTGAATTTACCTGGAAAATGACTTCAAGATCAAAGCATTAAAGAACAAAGTGTGTGGAGAGTCACTGAGATGTTTTACACACTACCAACCCAGTGTAATAAGTGTATAATAATTTACTTAATTCAGTTCAGACTTGCGGTAATGTGTAATTTAGATAGAGCTCTTTTTGTCCTCCCTGACCCAGAAACTTTTTTTTTAAAGAAAATGCAATGAAAATAAAATAATGCAAGTCATCTGGATCATCTGGTGAAAATGAACACGATCGTTTCAAGGGGGAAAAATGTTGCATTTGGTTACTCTGAGGTCTTTTATGTCTTGTTGCTGTGAATCAGATGCTCTGGCAGCAACAGGGAGGCAGATGTCCCGCTTTGTGCAGCTGTGCTGTTTTAAAACACAGTCTGACCTCTAGAGGCCGGATCACTCATCACATGAAGCAGGAAGAACACGATGGGAGAATGTAACTTTACTCTCGCTTTGACGTGCTTGTAATTTACTAATTTACTAGTTTTTACTTAACTACATTTATCTGACAGGTTTAATTACTTTACAGATTAAGATTTCCCCTGAAACATATGGAAATGTACAGCTGAAACTATTTGTTGATTAAACAAGGAGCTGATTGAAAGAAAATTAACAGAAAATGTCATTCATTTTACACATAAAAACATTTCTGGTTCTCAAATGTGACAATTTGCCACATTTCTTTTGATTGATTTTAATAATAATTTAATGTTAATATATTCTGATAATGTTGAGGTTTGGACCAAACAAGCATTGTGAAGCTGTCACTTTGTAGTATTTCCACAAACCAATCGATCAATTGTTTGAAAATAATTTATTATTTTGAAAATAATCATTAATTGCAGTCCAATACAAAAAGCTCCATTTCAAACTGCTTTTACATTAACACATAACACACATTAAGTAAAGTAACCTAATAAGAGAATATGTAATAGTACAACTATCACAATCAAAGGACAGTTTTCTACAGTACTTCTATTTTTAATACTTGAAGTACATTTTCCTGATTATACTTACATACTTTTATTTTAGTAATATTTCCAATGTGGGACTCACAACAGCGTATTTTTACAGTGTGGTATTATTGATTTAACTTAAGTAAAGGAGCTTCTCTGGCCAAAATGCTAACAGATACCACAGTATCCAAAATGCACTGCCCTCTAATAATACTGTATACTCGCCTCATGATGCTTTTAAAACGTTGTTTAGATTTGAGCACACATCATCACATTCTTCCCGGGTCACTGCGCCAGGAGTCATGTGGAAGGAATTCATAAATCCGTGACATGAGGGATTAAATATGATCTTTATTAAATAAAGTGAGACATATACTGTATATACATATACATATCCACATTTTCATCAAAGTATATGTCAGTCACACTACATCCACGCAGTCAAAACAACTTTTAAAAAAGTATCTCATATTCCACTAACCTTTTTTTAAACATAAAACTCTTTTATACACAAACTCTTTTTCCCCTTGAGCATTAAACGTTCACCTCCTTTAGGTTTGAAAAATGTTTCTTACTTGCTGCAGTCAGCTTGAATTTGTGTCCATTACATTGGATTCCAGTGGAGAGAAGAATTCCCAAAAAAGTAAAGATGTCATCATTTAAAAAAACAAACAAAAAATGATAAAAATAATACATTTCTTAAATCTTCCAAATACACAGAGTTTTGTCCAAATATGGCTGAATACACAGTCTGTGTATTCTTGTGTTTGAATGAGTGGCCTTAATGATATAGTTAAAATATTTCATCATGATGTACAACATTTTGATTACAGTACATAATAATATACAAAAAAATCTTCCTTTTCCATTGAGAAACTGATTTAAAATAAATATGAATTCCTCAATGAGACTAATGCATCGAGTGAGACACCTTAAAAAGATACTTTTTCACATTGAGAGAGATATTCTGAAAAAGTAATATCATAAAGCATATTAAAGTATTGGCCACCTCAGTAGAATCACCATATATACTGTCTGACTGTATATCCTGTGATATATTGTCACAGCACCTACTACTGTTGCATAAAAGAGGATCACTTCACAGAACTGGTATGAGAAGCATCCACCGACCGTTCGGTGAATTCTGCAATGAAATCTGGTCACACTTAGAGTTCGCTGTAAGCAACATTTCAGTCAGAGGATGAACTATTTATAGAAAATAGTTGCACAGTCTTTATAAACACATGTATGGACATGAAGAGCAGGTTGGAGAGCTAAAGGGAGCCACAGAAGCAAATGGTATCAGCAGAAATGTATTTAAAATGACAGAGAGTTTTATAAAGACTGCGCTGTAAATTGGCACGACTGTGATTTGCCACTGAAAGTTAATTAATGAGCCACTGATTGTAAATCAGCTGATTGAGGAAAACTTTTCAAACACCCACAGTGAGAGTTTTATATTCAAAAGACGGATTTGGTATCATTTAAATAACACACTTGCACTGCGTAAGACAGAGAGTTAATTGAGGTACATTTTCTCAGCAGTGTGAGGACAAAGCTTGTTGGCACTCCCACCACTGTTCACAGCAGTAACTCGTGTCAAAGGGCTCTCCACATGTAGTTTGGGCACAGAAATGTCAGCTGGCCCTGCGCTAAACCATCTGACCTTATATCAGTTTTCTCCATACACCTCTCCAGGCTGTTTCTATTACACTATGTAACATACAAACTGGCTCTGGACCAACTACATGAACTCTGTCTGCGCCGACTGACTGCCAGTGAGCGATCTCTTTGTTGTCCACGTCAGCAGGAGATTACAGTGCCGCATTTCTGCCATAACTCTGACAAGCGCAGGGTATCAACACCTGCAACGCTCACTGTACATTTACTGTACATACGTGTGCAACAGTCAGTGGCACTGCTGTTTTACTTAACTAGATCAGATGTTAATTGTTATAGTCAAGTTATGGCAACAGTGAGCAAACAGTTATTACAGGGATTATACAAATGCTGTATGTCTCTGATATATATTTTGTTTGTAGTTTTATTTCATTTTGGTGCCAGTATGTAATTCTCTGCACTGATTATTACATTCAAGTGAGATGAGTATTTGTCCTTTGTTTATAAAAAAAATGAGTACTAGTCATTAAACTACACTTTTCTCATTTTGAGGACCAGATTTTTCCAATTTTATTATTCCATCTACTACACAGTAAAATGACTTCATTTGAATGAATGAATATTCACTTGAGTTTTGATCCATTTTTTTATATTTTGTCCCAACTTACATTAAAATAATTTTAAAAAATACACACTCCTTATATATTTGTGAGTCAAATATAATCAAAAAGCCTCCAATGTAAAAACCACGATCACATGAGCAGCTCAAATTAGGGCTTTTTCTGTGTCAGTGTGCATATTTTATGCATATTTTATGTTTTCTCTTTGTTTT
>JBAJHX010000039.1:5900204-5920927 GCA_037176925.1 Amniataba percoides | reverse complement strand
TTTTCTCTTTGTTTTCTCTCTGTCGTTTTCCCTCGTGGTACTCCCCATCTCTTCATGTGAGGCAGTGCTTGAGTAAGAATCTGAAAAAACGCTCCGTCCGTCCTGCTTCCTGTCAGACCTGAGTGACCAAAGGTTCTCTGAGGTAGAAGTTAATCCCTCTCTGAGTACCGATGGCCTGTCCGGCACAAAGCCCCGCCAGGAGAGTCCCATTGAGGGGAGGGCAGATCCCAGTGCTGTTCTGCCCGTATAAGGGTGCCCAGTCTCCCATGTGTTCAGGCACCTCTTCTGCTCCTTCCTCATCGTCCTCATCCTCGTTGTCCTCTCCCTCCTTCTCCCAGAGCGACGTGGAGACGTGGTGGTACTGCGTGGTGTCCTCGCACTCCATCTCGCGGTGGTAGAAGTAGCTGAAGTTGGACACGATGACGGGCACAGGCAAAGAGATGGTGAGCACGCCGGCGATGGCGCACATGGAGCCCACCAGCTTTCCCCCGACCGTCACCGGGAACATGTCCCCGTATCCCACCGTCGTCATGGACACCACGGCCCACCAGAACGCCTCAGGGATGCTGGTGAATGCTGTATCTGGGCTGTCCACCTCAGCAAAGTAGGCAGCGCTAGAGAAGAGGATGACTCCAATGAAGAGGAAGAAGATGAGCAGCGCGAGCTCTCTGAGGCTGGCCTTCAGCGTCTGGCCCAGGATCTGGAGGCCCTTGGAGTGACGAGAGAGCTTGAAGATCCTGAAGACCCTCACCAGCCTGATGACCCTGATGAGGGCTAGCGACACGGACGGCTGGGCTCCTTTATCCTTGGCCAGCTCTGTGCCCAGTGTGACGAAGAAGGGAATGATGGCGAAGAAGTCGATGATGTTCATGACGTCTTTGAAGAAGTGCATTTTGCTTGGAGCGCAGGTGAAGCGCACAATGAGCTCGAAGGAGAACCAGCAGATGCAGATCGTCTCTACAATGAAGAAGGGGTCCTGGAAGGGGGTGAAGCCAGGCGGGATCATGATGGTTTCATTCGCAATGGTAGGGTGAGGTATGATGGTGTATTGCTGTAACACAAAGGATGAAGGAAAAGTTCTTACAAGTTGCAGACAGAGATTGTAAGAGCCGCTATCTGAACAGATGCATTTATTTTCTATCATCTGTTGGCCATCAAGTACAAGTTGCAATGAGAAATATGAGAATATAGTGGAAGGTGGGGCTATAATAAATAGCTCCATGGAGACAATGTAAACAGAGAGAAAACAGGGATGGAGTAAACAGGAGAGGGGCAAGTGAGAAGAAGTGATTATTATGAAAGTTTGTCCTCTGCACATTTGGAGAATGACATCTGTCATCAGGATCTGATCGAGTCTGTGAGATCTGTGATACTGTGCTAACTTTTCTCTCCTCTCCATTTTCACTCCACCGGCTTTATTTTTCCTTGCAGACTTTTATATAAATCAGTTTCTCTATATTTAAACCCACACAAAAAACATTAAGTTCATGTGACTCTGGGTTGCGTTACACCCAGACACCGGCACTGCCGAGGCATCTGACACTTCATTTAGCCCGGCCGCTTGTTTTTTTCTGGGAAGTAGGTGCGGGTTTGAAATGACTGGGCATTAGTGTCTTTTAACAAGTTAGATAGGGTTACTCTCAAGCTTCTGGTGGCCTAGCAGCACATATTGTCCCCAACACTATGTATTTATATGTTTTTATGTGAAGTGACTTTCTAAGACCGACACAGCTCAGATGAGGCTGACCTTTTAAACAGTCAGTTCAACCAAATCACAAAATGCCTCACTTAAGATTATTGCAATCCAACCATTAGCATTTTTTGGTTTGTCTGGGTAGAGCTAAAAAATACAGTGACTCTCATAAAAACTGTAGATAGTCTAGTTCGGAGTCAAGTGGATAAATGCGCTGTCTAGTTTTTAGCCATGGTTGAGGTCCAGCTAATGATATCAATGTTGGTCCTTCCACCACTTTGGCTCAATCGAAATATCTCAAACAACTATTTGATGGATTGCCATTAAGTCTTGTACAGACATCCACATTCCCCAGAGGATGAATCTTAATGACTTTGGTGATCCCCTGACTTTCCCGTTAGCGCTACCATGAGGTTAAAATCTGATCCGTCTCAGTTGTACCTTGCATTTACTGCTAATTAGTCAATGTTAGCATGTCAGCACACTAAACTCAGATGGTGAACATCATAAACACTGTACCTGCACATTAACATGCTGATGTTCGCATTTAGCTCAAAGCACCAAAGTGCTTCAGTACAGCCATTGGGCACTACAAACCATGTCTCATTCATCACCATTGTATCGGGGTGATGGCAGAAATCCCATGAGTCAATATGTCAAAATATGGGCCTGTAGAAATTAAATATGCTATAATTTTGTCATTTCAGAGACATATAATTTGCTGCATAGAGCTAAAAACATGCAAATATTGTTGGTTAAATTTTCATCACCATCTTGTAAGTGAGTGATTGCGTGGGGACGGCCGTGCATGTATGTTTGAGTTTGTTTGCGTAGCATCCAAAAGCGTCAAATGCTCCGATCACATGAGGGTATCTATCTATGTATGGGGGTAAGGGAGCGGTGTTGGTGGTGATGGGGAACGTAAATCCAGCGAGCGCCACCGCGTGTCCTCAGCCTTCATAATCCACTCCAAGTCTCCATGCTACCAGAGTGTGTCCGAGGCTAATTTAATTTTGCAGCCGTCATCAGAAAAGTTGATCTTTGCGACCCTCTTTTCCATGCTGTTTTCAGTGTGCAGCCTATGAGTCACAGAGTTTATTAATACAGACATTCGTTTATGTGTTGATGTGCACTTAGGGTTGTCCTTCCTCTATATATAGCCCTTTAGATCTCCAAGGAGTAATGTGAGACAAGCTCATCTCCTTTCCTTCCCTTCACACTTGCCTCTTACCTCTAATACCTTCCACTCTCTCTCTCTTCTCAGTACTTTTGCAATATCAACTGCACCTGAATCTACTTGTTGCCTTTGGCAGCTGTCCCTGAGTGGCCTCCTCTAACACTTAACCTCCTTCCAAGCTTCCCTCTTCTTGCCTTACTCTTGTTTTTCCACCAGAGGTTTAACTGCCCTCCCCATCTCCTTCATTCCTCCCCTTCAATCTGAGTGGATCAGATTTAACGACAAGTCCAAAATAATCTCAGGAAAACCTCGCCCTCGCCATCTCCTCTCTGTCTGCTGCCTTTTCTCTCAAGCTTTGTTCTTAACGTTTACTTTCTTTTTCTCATCACCCTTAAGTTTTCTTTGCCCCTGCCCCCACCCAGTGTTGAGAGACGAGATAAAGACGTCTTCAGAGAGCGCTGCAAGAGCTGGTGTATGTTTGGCAAGGTGACGCCTGTCGGCACCTGTTGTCCTTCTGCATTCACCTCATCACTTCTCTTTGCACCCTGTCAGCCGCCTGCCAGTTCCTGCTCTCACCTGGTTGTCTTTGCCCTTTATGTGAATTGCCACTGACATAACCTCCTCTGTAGGACTCTTAAGTGGCTCTTGTATGTGTCAGCACCATGTAACCCATCCTCACCTCCCTCTGTTCCTTCTCATTCCTGAACTCGGGCAGAGTCTCGAGGCAGAAGATGAGAATGGAGATTACAATGACCATGACGCTGATGATGGCGATGATCCGAGCTCCGCCGGAGGACTCTGGATACTCAAACAGCATCCAGAGGCGACGCTGGAGTTCACTGGTGGGTAAGGGCCTCTCCTCCTCCTTGGCGAAGCCTTCGTCTGCTTTGTAGCGGTCAATGATCTCCTCTCCGAGCTCATAGAATCGGAGCTCTTCCAGGAACATGTCCAGGGGGACGTTGGCGGGCCTCCGCAGCCTCCCACCTGATTGGTAGAAGTACAGGATGGCATCGAAGCAAACCCGGCTCCTGTCCAGGAAGAGCTCGTTCCTGGTGGGGTCGAAGTAGCGAACGCGACGCTGGGGGTCACCCAGCAGGGAGTCCGGGAACTGGGCGAGGGTTCGGAGCTGGGTCTCATAACGCATCCCTGACACGTTGATGGCCAGGCGTTCAGTCAGAGCCCAGCCGCTCCTCCACTGACAGCGGCGGTTCTCCCTCTTGGCTGCGCTCGGCTCCTTCTCGCTGCTCTCCTTCTCCAGCTTGTTGTGTTTGTCTTTGGTCCGCTTGTCTTCATCGCTGACCTCATCAGCTTTCTGTTTCTCTTTTGCCTGCCCTCCTCCTCCTTTGCCTCCTTGATTATCCATCTCTCAATCTTCTCCTTCTTTCTTTGTCTTTGTTGTCTTATTTTCTTTGTCTCTTTATTCTGGAGGAAAAAAATCAAGTTTAAACTGATGTAGATGCAGATCAGCAGAACAGGGAAACATGAGTAGTGAGACTAAAAGACAAGAAATGTAATGGAAAGCAACACTTTTTGGTGCATAAAGATGTACATAAAATAATACACAAAGTATTTTTGGAAAATAGGGTTTAAATACAAAACAAAATGTCCCTTGGTTGTTTTATTTTGTCTTAAAATCCAGTAACAGCATTTACATATTTTTATCAACCAAAGCATTTCGAAACTGATCAGTAATAGTAAAATCTCACCTCAGTTTTCTCTCTAAGTTCAGCGGTGCAATTATCTGTACATAAGAGACAAATTTTTGTTATACAGTGCATCATACAGAAATCAGCATTATGAGTGAGCAGAAGCATGCTGCATTAAAAATAATGTAAACAAAGACCTTATGATTAACTAAGTAGACCTTTTATCAAATTTCACCCATTTCTGTCATGATATTGTGATTCAAATCATGCAAAAAGCCTCCAAACATGCTGGCATGCTCATCACCGGCTGATCACCATGTCCAGTGCACCCAAGTAGAAACCAAAGTCAGACTGGTCTCCTCCTCTGCTCGTTCCCACTAAACATCTCTCCGGAGAGTGACCGCGACTCTCCCACTGCATCTCCACCTCGAGGTGCCATTTGGGTTGACCCTTCCCTCCTTATGAGACAGTTTGTCTATCAGTCCCCTCATCAGGATGTCCAGACAACCCCTCCTTTGCCACCTTCTCCTCCTCCTCTTCGCCCATGTCGTCCCACCTTCATAGGTCACGTTTGGGAGGGGAGGGGAGGTGTCAGAGGGAGCAGCGTGGCTCCTTCAGGGGCTGCTGCGGCGTTAATCTTCAGCGCGGGTGAAGTTAAGATAGTTAAGCTTGTTTGTAGGTCACTCACTGTTTTCACTTGCTCCCCCGTGCACTCTCTCACGCTCGGTGCGCCCCCGGGGAATGCTGCGAGGCCGAAATTCAATCTCAGGCCCCCTTTCCTCCTCCAAGAGCACCGCTGCCTCTTCTGCCCCTTTTTGCTGCCCCCAACAACCTCTACTGCCTGAAAATGTCAACCTCTTAAACCCTCACTCTTCCTTAAACATACTGTAAATGTTTGCACGCATGGGAGCACTTGAAGTTGCACACAGCAGAGGTCAAAACAGAAAAAAAGGAAAATTTAAAAAAGGTTTTTTTTTTTGGTTGTGGTGATCATGATTTACCCTCTGGGGTGAGACCGCTAAATATGTGGTTCATCTTTTCTCTTGTTTTTTGTCTTCTTGTCGCCTCTAACTGCCTTCATAGCTCTGCTGTCATCATCTATTTTAAATTACATTTGGCTGTTGGACTGGGGCTTGTGCAGATTTGTCCACAAATTAAAAACAGGGTGCATGAAACTTGAGCTCATTTTGAAATAAATATATAGATCTGGATGTGGTTATTTTAGATACATCATGAAGTCTGCACTCAAGCATCTGTGTGGCTCTGTGTCTCTGGGCAGTGAAATTCCCATAACAGGATTTTACAAAACAAGCACATTGCAAATGTTGCCTTCGCGTGCAATGAATAGATTCCCTTCTTTTGACCTTTATGAATCGTAAATTAAACTGTTTGTTACATTAATTAAACATGAAATGGGACAGTTCACCACTTTGAGTGAGAATGAAATATAAGTCTTTAACAGACTTTCATGAAATTGTATAGAGTGCTAATGAATTTAGTGATCCAATGATTTTTTCATTAGTCTCCAAGAGGTCAATGTTTCTCTTATTTCATGAAATATCCAAACATCTACTGGAAGTATTGGGACAACGTTTGGTGCAGATGCTCACATCCTCCTCGCAAGGAATTATAATAACTGTGCTCATCCTCTTTTTCATGTAGCGCCAACATGAAGTTCTGCACAACTTTTTCAAAACAATATTTTGTCTACACTGGTTTATTTACTCTAATGTGTTGTTGGTGTTACTTAATGTTATGTTTGCATGGGGCTATTCTGTTGTGTTGTGATTGGTGGGTCTAATTAAAGCTATTCATTCGCAAATGCAAATGCAAAAGTCAGTGTCCCACATTAGTCCAAAAAGTCTGGACACACCACTGTGAAAAATGCCACTAACATTGCCTCATGCTCTAAGTCTTGTTTTAATTCATTAACTTGCTCATGGGCCTCTTTAAATTTGACATTTATTAGCCTTAGAATAAATTGATCAGGTTACAATAATAGGGATTTAATTTTGTTTGCATCCTAAATTAACCTTTTATTTGTCTCCAATGAACTTCACAGTTTGGTGAGTTACGTCCCACTGTATGTAATTTCCCACACTCCCACAGGCACCTGAAGGCAGCAGAGCAAACCTCATGATTTGGAGGAACTTTGAACTTCACGCACAAACTGCGTTTAAAAAAACGCAGATGACGTTTGATGGAAGCTGCAGCCTGAAGAGACGCAGGCGTGCACAAAGCGACAGGAAGCTTTTATTTGAAAAGAAAAAAAGCCTTTTTTTTTATTCGACGTCTCCTGTCTCTTGCAGCTGAGAAAAGTTTGACAGCAGCGCCACTTCATCATCATCATCATCATCATCAACATCACAGCCAAAATGTCCCTCCGCTACCAGGACAGAGTTGTGATTGTCACTGGAGGATCCAAAGGGATTGGCAGAGGGATTGTCAAAGTGTTTGGTATGATCATTATCCTTCTTGATAATCGAAAGCAGGAAGTGGCGCACTGAACAATGTGCGTCTTCCTTTTTCTTCTTTTTCAGTGGAAAATGGTGCCAAAGTGGTGTTTTGTGCAAGAGGAGGTCAGTGGTGTTGTTTCTTTACAGTTTATGTCCATAAGAAGCTGCATTTATTGAGAAAAATGCGTGTTGGAAGAGGTGCTGTGACTTTAAATGGATGCACACACAGCTTTAACTTTATTATACTGAGGCATATGTACAGCTAAATGTGAGTATAAACTATGTGCATGAGTTCACAGGTGCTGCAGGGGAAGCTTTAGAGGCGGTGCTTAACAAAGCAGGGCCGGGCTCCTGCAAATTTGTCTCATGTGACATCTCCAAAGAGGATGACATCAAGGTAAAAGTGCAGCTTGTCTGTTGTTGGTTTTGTTGTGCTGCACACAGACTGATGATCACCTGTGAGTCACTCTGCTGATCCAAAGTTAAAGCATCTTATTCTTTGCAGAGGGGGGGCTAAGTTTCCTCAGCCACTGTTCAGTGTTTGAGCTTGTGTTTGCTCTGCTGGGTGAAGTGTTTTCTCTTCCTGCTGCTTTGTGTTAACTGGTTTTTCCGGCCCGCTCCTCGTTGTAATGCAACACGGTGTGACGGCCTCTCTGCAGAGACTGATTGCAGCCACAGTGGAGCTCTACGGGCACATCGACTGCCTGGTCAACAATGCAGGGTGGCGTGAGTCTCACACTCCTTTTTATCCCAAAGATACCACGATGATGATGAAGGAGAGTTTGTTTATCACCTCTTCTTTTGCCTTACTCCTCTTCAGATCCGCCTCATAAACCGACTGATGACACCACAGCGGAGGAGTTCAGGGACCTGCTGAACCTGAACCTCATCAGCTACTTCTTGGCTTCTAAAGTAAAATTTCCAACTTGTATAAAACTTATTTAAAATGAAAACAATTGATCATAACTTCTCCCCCCATAAATGCAAAGACAGGCTGCAAAGATTTGACTTTTATGAGCAGTTCAACACCTGATTACTAAACTGAATCACTGCCTAAAACTTTTCTTTTCTTTTATTATTATTATTATTATTATTATTATTATAATTATTATTATTATTATCATTATTATTATTTGGGGAATTTTCCACCTTTATTGGAGAGGGACAGCAGAGAGATGACAGGAAATCAGGGAGAGAAGTGAAGAGGTGCTAAACCAGGAGGCATTGTGGGTCATGGGTTCCTTCATATCTCCAAAGAAACCTGACTCGGCTACTGAATACCTGATTTTTAACTGTAAATAATACAAAATTTTGTAATTAATTGAAATATTTTACTTTGAAAAGGGTCCAGGTTATCTGAAATCCTCTGTTTTGTAGCTTCCAGCTGTGCAATCAAAACATCAGCTGCTAAAATTGGATGAATTAGTGAGATTCACAAATCAGAATTCATTCGATCTGATCTCTGTCCATCAGTCATGTGATCCAAGAAAGGATTCAAGCTGACTGACAACATGAAGTATTCAGTGACCATCCTCGCTCACCTATAGATACATAAGTATAGGTGTGTGTGTGTGTGTGTAGGATCTTCGAAGTTATAGGAGGTCTCGCTCTCTCCTCAGTATGCGTTGCCATACCTTCGACAGCGTCGGGGAAACATCATCAACGTTTCCAGCCTGGTGGGGACCATCGGTCAGAAAAACGCTGCACCATATGTCGCCACCAAGGTGAGTTCATCCTTCAGGAAACAAGTGTCCACTCCTCTCAGCTGAAGATCCAGGAAAGAGTCCTGTAAATGTGATGTTTTCTCCACAAGGGGGCGATCATTTCCATGACTAAGGCGATGGCTGTGGATGAGAGTCGCCACCATGTGAGAGTCAACTGGTGAGCCAAAAAACTGGTTTCTGTGTTCACATAGTTCCAGTACAACTATGTAAAGGCCATGCATTCAAAATACTAATTAAGTAAAAGTGCAGAAGCTTTAATAACAAATTGTTAATAAAGTATAAAAAGGAAAAGTACTTTTTCTGCAGTAACTATGAATGATATCTGATTCGGACTTTCTAAAATTATTAATACTGTTGCACTTGCTCTTGGTTTGCTTGCTCCATGTGAAACTAGTTTGAACTGCTTTTTTATATTCAATTAGCTAGTTAAGTCCAGTGGTGTCCAAACTTGGGATCAGGCCCCTCCAAAAGGTCACATGATTAATCTGAGGGATCTTGAGGTGATAAATTGGACAGAAGAAAAAACTAAGTTCAGATACACAAGTGTGTTTTTATTATCTGGATTTTAGTCCTTGTATTGCATTTAAAAAGATGTTCATGTTTTACTAATGCAAATCAATTACTATTTTTTTCTCTGGGTGTGGAGTATACAGGTAAAGTAATGGAGTAAATGTATTCAGTTACTTTCTTAACAGCTTATTAGAAACCTTATTAGAAATGATAGCTTATTTTCAGATACTTGTAATTCAAGAAGCAATGTCTGCAACAGTGTCCTGTCCTGGAGTAAAATAAACAGCATCTATAAGAATGTAACTGACAACAAATCGGTCCTCTCTTTGTCTCATAACATTGTCTGTATGTATGCAGCATCTCTCCAGGTAACGTGCTGACTCCTCTGTGGGAAGAATTAGCAGGACAGACAGCGGACGCAGCAGCAGCCATTAAAATGGGAGAAAATTCTCAGGCAAGTTCTCACTGTGGAACCGACACAGGTCAAAAAGACAATTTACTGTCACACAACAATAAATCGTCTTTTAAACAGTGCCTTGACAGCAGTGAAGACATAGTCTGCAATTCAGACATATACTGTTGTGCACACCACCATTAAAAAAGGTTCCCCCTAATGATAATACATAATACTGACGTTCTTAAGACTTTGGACTCTGCTTGCTGTGAATAATCACAAGGTAGCAACAGGTTCTGCGGCATTGTTGTGTTAATGCTCCAAACTGCCCCATGCTGCAGGCCCTCTATTGGCTTGAAAATGATCCTGGATCTCAAAAGAAAAAGTTTCAGGTTGTTGTTGCAATGCAAATTTCAGCCTTCTTTTTAGCCCGGTCAGAAAAGGCGTTAACGAGGTGATACAACAAAAGAGGAGAAACCAGTCGGTGGTCATGGAGTCTCAGCTTGCTCTTCATTATTCATAGTGGAAGAAAGGAAGCAGACGGATACAAAATATCCGGCTGGACAGTGTGGTTCAGTGTGTCATGACGTAACTCTGCAAAACTGTGTCATGAAGTTTGCCTCAGTATTAAGATCAGATGCACCTTTATTGATCTTAATGATTGTTGTTAAATAATTCAGCTCCATGCCTTTGCTCTTGAAGGGTTAGTGCTGCTATAATTCTAAATTTAAGTAATTTATTTGTGTTAATAGAGGAGGAGGATGCAGAATTGTTAATATTTACACAGTTTCCCCCCTTAGTTAGTTATTCAGGTGATGATAATGGAGAATGTGGAAATCAATATTAGGTTTTCGTGGCATCAGAAAGTTTGTTGTTTCTTTCCCAGCTGTGGGTCACTCTGGGTGAAGATCATTGAATCTGCACTTCAGTAAATATTTAGGAACTTTTCAACTCCTGCATCTAGTTTTGAAATTCTTGTTTTACTTGGAAAGTAACCTTGAGGCGAGCTGCCTTTTATTTTTATTTTTTACGGTGTGATAATCACAGCTCAGCAGCAACTGTGGCAGCAGCTGCAAGAGACTCAAACACACAGAAACAGCAGGGAGTGAGGACGAGAGTGGGAAATGACAGCTTTTCTTCCCAAACAGCTGCTGGGCCGCATGGGGACCGAGGAGGAGTGTGGACTGGCCGCCCTGTACCTGGCCGCCGATGCCACTTTCTGCACCGGGATCGACCTGTTGCTCAGCGGCGGGGCCGAACTAAACTACGGCCACAAGAGTCAGATCCCATCGTGACCTCTCTGGTTTCTACAAACCTCGTGATGTTTGTGGATCAGCTGGTTTAAGCAGTTTTAAGTTCTGGTGCAGGGTGCATAACCAAACTGACCATAAATACAAATAGAAGTGATTTGATCCATCATAAACATTCATTTAATGACCAAATTGTGTGACTGAGATAAGCTTGGCATCGTGGCCTACTGTAACAAGACCTGCACCCCTCCCCACTGACCGACCAATCAGCATCATCCTCCTTGACCTCGAATAACCTCCCCTTCCTGATTCTTCCGGTGTCGTCCAATCAGATGTTACGTTTTTTGTCACGCCTCCATTGAGGCTTCCTTTTTTTGATGTTATAACACTGTAAACGCTGCAATGCATTATTAAAGGGATTTAATAGATCTATTTACGCCAATAGTCTTGCGTCTTGTAAACAAAAAAAAAGAAAAAAGTGATGTTAAATTATTAGTCACAAAAAAAGTTGTCACAAAGGTTTTATATACATCAGCCAGGTCAAGTGTTTCTGTTAAAGGACTTTTCTCTAGAGGGGCAGTCTGACTGTGGGAGGTTTCTGACTTCACCTCAGCTGAGCAGCGTGTCGTGTTTCAAAGCGGAACTCAAGTTGACTTTGAGCAGAGTTTGTGTTTCCACACGAGCAGATAATCTCGTTTATCATCACTGCATAGCGGAGATGGCAGCCCTGCGGACGGTGAGTTCAATGACCGATGTGCGTGTTTATCTGTGTGTGTGAGAGAGAGAGATTGGGCATTTTATTGAGTGTTTATACTGACTGTCCTGGTAAATGATTTACCCAGAGGTGCGATAAATGCGCCGGTAATGACCGATAAAGATGTGTCCGACACGGACTTGGATGTTGGATGTCTGCCTCTTTCTGTCCCGCCAAACAATGCAGAATGTAAAGGTCACCAAACCAAACTGCATGCCGAAAAACAGCTTTTTATACACATCGATGGCTCGTAAGTGATTTCGGCAGAGGTCCAGTCAACAAATCAGACCATGTTACCATTATCTAAAGTTACGTAACACACCAGCTTCAAGAGATTTATGTGAGGTGGAAGGCAGATAAGGTTTATATTTTGATATTATTAGTATGCCGAATTGAAAAATACATCCTGAAATACTGTAATAGCAAAGAATATCATAATCTGTAAGTTGTAAGCGTTGCTTTATGCAAGTTTTCTTTTAGTTGTGAGATTTTTCTATTGAATTTGGTGGGAAACTAGAAGGCTGTACCGATCTCCATGGGTAGCTGTTAGAGTGACGAATAGAAAAATATACCACAATAATACTATAATGATAAATAGTTTGTTTATATGTACTTGGTAAACGACCCTATTATCACGTTTAAATTGAATAGTCAGAATGTTAAATGGAGTTTGGCGTGAGGCTACAAGGCTGCATCCTTCCTTCAGCTCAAGATGTATATCTGCAGACTATAATGAGTGTAAATTGTGTATTTGTGTTACTATTGCATTATGCTTATATGACACGGTGAACAGTTGTAATTGATCATGTCACCGTGTTGCTGCTGCCGCCGCGAATCTCAGATGCTAGCTAGCATTAGCTAATTCAGTTTTAGTTTAGCTCCAGATTAAGACTCAAAATCAAGAAAACAAACATGCAGATTTAATGCAACAGATCTAAACATGTATGCCACAAATATCACAGCAAATACATGTCTTTAATTTTACCAACACGCATGCATGGTCGCAAGAAAAGACAAAACTTGCGTCATCCATTCAACAAAGTGCTCACATGGGCTCCTGCACCAGAGTCGCTCTGCAACTTGTGGGAGCTACTAAAGCATCAAATATACAGCTCTGCAAACCACTGTCTTTTATACCCATGACCATATGACATATTTTGCATGATTTTAGCTGCTTGGACAGTTGAGCCATATATAGTTTAAACAAGACTTGAGATAAGACCACACACTGACCAGCAAAATCGAATTTGAATTGTACCTGTATTACCTCTCATGACTGGAGCTACTGGTCTCATAAAGTGAGGCCACAAAGTAGAAAGCCAGTAAAACAAGTTACATTGACTTGATTTATTGGCTTTTGCTGTTGCAGCTACTTGTTGTGATGCATTTTCCAACAATCAACAGACAATTTATTATTTTCCCAATCTGCCCTGTCCAGGCTTGCAGTTGTTTAATAGCCGTGTGGTCACCCACACAGGATCCTTGGAAACTCCTCTGTCACCTCCTCGTTTTAGGTTTTTTTTTTTTTTTTTGCAGAGCAGCCTGCGTGCATGCCTGAGTCTAATTACAGCACAGCACCAAGCGCCGGCTGCCTCCTGCAGCAGGCGTGTGTTACAAGCTGCATACTGTGAACAGCAGGCCAAATGATTGGTGCTGAGTCACACACACCCTCTGACACACAATGTCAAGTGTCCACGTGTGCGCCCAAGGCTGGGTAGATAGCTGTCACCTGAAAAGTTTCCGATTAAAAAAACTTTAATGTCTGTTAGTGCTGCATGTAAAGAGCTGTCACAGTGAGCGGGCCTTCTGTGTCACGTTACATTTGCAGGCACTCCATGGACGACTTCTTCAGGTCCTCCCCTTTTCCTATGGTTCGCTGCGGTTCGCCAGCTCCTTCAAGGTAATGAGGAAAATGTTAACATGTTCTCCCTGCCACAGGTGAGGCCCGCTTCACCTCCTGCCTCTACATGCCTGCTGGTTTCCTGTTTGCAGATTGCTGTGGGAACAAGGAAGCAACATTTCTCTCTTCAACTTCTACACGAATTTAAAGTTTCTTCTCCCCCTCTATGTTTCCTTCACTTTCCCCCGTGTTACTCATTTAATTCAGTTTAATTGAACTTGATTAATTTAGTAATGACCAGATAAGTCAGCGTCTCAGACTGACTCTGTGTAACGCTCGACTAATTGTCCTTTTTAAAGCATGCTCTGCCAATAACGACGATTTAAAAACAATCACTGTGCCCGTCGCCGGCTCTGCTCTTGTCCCGTCTGCTTCTTTTCCTCCTCCCGTCTCCGGCTCGCTTGTCCGTCTCCCATCGTCAGGCAGCAGACATCTGCATCGAGCACAACACGGCATGCAAGCCGAAGCCCGACCCGTCCACCCTGGTGTTCGGCAAACAGTTCTCCGACCACATGTTGACCATCACCTGGTCGGAGAAGGAAGGCTGGGAGGCTCCTCAGATCAAACCTTTCCAGAACCTGTCGCTGCACCCCGCCAGCTCTGCCCTGCACTACTCCATAGAGGTGAGTTAGGACGTCTGCTGAGACACAACAACAATGGAAATGTAGAAAAGAACTTTATACACAGAACTTTATCAGCTTCCTTCAACCTTGAAGGAGAGTGGAGACTCCAAACAACTACAGTTTAGCTGGAAGTGACTGCAATTTGGCCTTTAAACAAATTAACTATAAACAAAAAAATGTTGAGTCAGTGAATAACACAGATAAAGACTTTCTTGGAAGTTTTATCAGACAGTTTGAACCACCAGAAACCTCACTGTGTTTCTTTCTGTATTTTTTCTCCAGCTGTTTGAGGGCATGAAAGCTTTCCGTGGAGTCGATAACCACATCCGTCTGTTCAGACCAATGCTGAACATGGAGAGGATGCATCGGAGCGCTGACAGGAGCTGTCTCCCGGTGAGTTTGTAGCCCGCCTTGTCCTCTAAAACAAAATTTGGACCAAGCGCAGAGGGATTTTGCAAAAACAAAAACAAAAAGAATCATCTAAGAAAAGTTAAACCAGGTTAAACTTTGCTCGACCGCAGTAAAGCATCATCAAATGCAAGCACACACTCATACATATTTCCCCACAACCACTGAGGCGAAAGATAAAACTTTTGCCGTCTTGATTGCGTCCTAGAGTTTTGCGATCCTGTCTCATCGACCAGACTTCCTGCATGATCGTATTTCTTTTCATCACTGATAGAGGAAGCAATGCATTCCCACAGTCTCTTACCACAGGGTTGTTTTCAGTCTGAATGTGTGCCACAACTCTGAAAACCAGACTGGTGAGGCAGTTTTCAAGAACACTGCTTCCCTGAAGTTGTTATTAATCCTCCACAAATTTACATAACTGCTCTGCAACACAGCCAACAGACCACATTTAAACCACGTCCTGATGCAAGAGTTAATACTTCACCAGGAGTTCAGGACACAATGGAAACTGTGAGCACCAGGTGCCACGTGAAGTCTGCATCCGGTCCCTCAGTCGATTGTACACTGCATGATACAAATTTCATGAATGAAAATGTGAATGATTGAATCTTGTGTAAACAACGTTGACGGGTGTAATGGGAAGAATGATTACACTCTGCAGCAGGCATTATCGTTTACACAACCTTTAGTGACGTTTTGTTACTGAACACAACCTGACCTTCAGATATTTCTGCTGCTATTAAGAGATTTTATGACTTTTTAAAAAAGAAATTGCGTTTTCTTCTTGCACGTGAATTCATGAAGACTTTTTTTGGTAGCTGTTTGATAAAGGTGAACTGCTGGAGTGCATCAGGAAGCTGGTGGAGGTTGACCAGGAGTGGGTCCCGTACTCCCAGGACGCCAGCCTCTACATCAGACCCACGTTTATTGGAATCGAGGTGAGCTTTGGCATCGAGAAACAATGTTGTGCTGTCTTCCTGTAACACCTCAGCAGGGGCGATTAAATCAGCTAATGCTACACACTCACACACACCGTCTTCTCCTCTTCCTCCAGCCGTCCCTCGGAGTGTCCCGGGCAGGAAAAGCTATGATCTTCGTCATCATCGGCCCGGTGGGACCTTACTTCGCCACGGGCTCCTTCAACCCCGTCTCCCTGCTGGCGGATCCTGCTTTTGTCAGGGCATGGCAAGGAGGCGTCGGGGCCTACAAGATGGGAGGGTGAGTTTGGCGTCTTTCTTCTCTTGAGGGCGGGGGCGGTGACCAGTAAACTGCTCTTTACATGACACTCATCATTCCCTGAGGCTTGTTTAACACTGTTCTGTCTCTAACTCTCTGTACAGAACTCAAACAGCACATCTATTGACTTAGTATGATAATGATAGTTAAATATGATACACCTGGTGAATATGAAAAGTTCAGTTTGTATGAACAAATGTATGTTTGAAAATGTACCAAGCGAATCATGACTTACAAAACTGGATCTGCATTTAGACATTTGAAATGAATAAAAAAGACAAAGGTGTTGTTCATATTTATTTTGCAGAACAAATGCACCACAGTGAACACATCAGTAAAAAAAAAAAAAGTCCATCTTCTTTTGAACACTTCTCACTTCTGGGTTAAGCTTCTGAAGTGTGTCGTGCCACAGCTTTGTTTTCATTCAGAGGTGGATCTGGACAAAGAACAAGTATTTGAATTTTCCACGTGAAGCCCGAAGAAGCAGCCGCAGAGCCGCTGGCTGGTGTTTGGTCGCCAAATAAAAACACAGACACCCCTTTCCTTGGCTGAGATTTTCTCTTGTCATAGCAGGAACAATCAAAATGTCTTCCATAAGAAAGGCCTTTTGTTAGAGCCGGAATGTCATTTCCCTATAGGTGGGGATGAGTGGGGGGGTATGGGTGTTGTAGTGTTTGTGATGGAGCAGCCTATTTATAACCACAGAGGCCAACATGTACAGAATCGCTGAGAGGACCAGTTGAACTTGTCAGACAAAGGTGTATTATTGGAACAAAGCCGTCTTCACGTTTATGGTGCTAAACCCAAGGATGAATCGAAATGATGAAAGGAGTGAGGTTAACAAAAATAAAAAAGGACACTGCAAATGTTTGAACACAGGAAATGCCTTTTCCCTCTCTTGATGTGAAACTCCTTTTAAACTAATTCAAATGTGAATCCCTCACAGTTGGTTGCAGCGTGTCTGCGCTCCTGTAATCTCCACTCGCTCCACGCAGCCCCCGTGTCCTAAAGTAACACCTGCTTAGCTCCAGTCTGGTTACATAACACTCGGCTCAACAGGCCATCAAAGTCTGCTCCCCTCCCGTCAAACCGCGGGGATAGACTTCAGCTATCAGGCCGGATTTAGCTCTGACAGTCAGTCGCAGGGCTCAAGTTTGTAACTTCTGTGTTTTCATGTTTGCTTAAAGTGTGTTTGTGTGTGGAAGAAGCCTCATAGTATTTCTGGATGGATGTAGTGCAGGTTCAGTCTCAGCGCCCTCATCAGCCATGTCTCCTGCTGCTGCAGGTAGCTTTTGTCAGCCAACAAACTCTGACTCATACTGCTGTCCACATTTCTTGGAGCGTAAACAGTGCTGACTTCCTTAGATCTTTGTTTTTATTTTTTAATTATTATACTGGATAAGGATGCATATTAAAGAGGGCATTTTTTTAGTTGAAGAATCAACTTGTCAGCGCTCTCTGGTGGATAAATTCTGTAAAAGTGATGCTGAACTCAGTGACCTGGTTTTGCATTCCTGTGCGTTACTCATCGGCCGTTAACACACAATACAGATGTGTCTGCAGTAAAATTTTTATTCAGTGTAATAGTTTAGCTGATAGCAAAGCCAACTGACCAGAAGAACGTCAAACATCTGGAAGCCAAAAGAGATTCAAGAGATTTTCCCAGAATCCTGTGGAGCTAAAAATGAGAGTGAATGTTATTTCACTCTGGTGCCCAGAAACACAACTGAGAGTTGTTCATTTTAAAAGTCGACAGCATGTAAGGGCTGTGCGTCTGCTGACTTAAGATGACTAAAGATCGATCTGCACAAAAGAAAACTGACAGATTTCCACAGACATGCATGACTCATCTCTTGAGTCCTCGCCGCAAGTTGCATTGTTCTTTGTTTAGTGAAATCCTCGCAGTCACGAGGATCTGATGTTTTCATGGTAGAGCTGCATTCGTCTCTGGATGCTCTTTAATTTCCTGGCAGGATTTTTAACATCTCAGTGAGATGACAACACAAATACCTGTACGGTGCAGTTGGTTTTGCGTCACGAGGCAGGAAGAACACTGGCATCTCCATTCATTTGCATGAAACATTAAACTTTAAAGGGAAATATCTAAAATGTCACTTTGAACCAACCAGAGTATTGTACGGATCATTCAGGAAGTAAACACAGAACACAGGACAAACTGCATTTACTAATCCAAGTAAAAACCGAAACTTCTTCTTGAACCAGATGTCTGTTCCTCACCCGTTTATCCTTTTCCTGTCACTTCTTCAGTAACTACGGTCCGACGATAGCGGTCCAGAACGAGGCGGTGAAGCGGGGCTGTCAGCAGGTGCTGTGGCTGTACGGAGAGAAAGAGGAGATCACCGAGGTCGGCACCATGAACCTCTTCATCTACTGGACCAACAAGAACGGAGGTCAGACTCTCCTTTCTGTCCACACATTCCACACACACTCGTTATTTTAACAAAAAAAAAGTAGGTGTGTGACGTTTGTTTGTGTGTGCAGAGAGAGAGCTGGTGACTCCTCCTCTGGACGGTATCATTCTGCCCGGCGTCACCAGACAGTCTTTGCTGGATCTGGCTCGAGAATGGGTAAGACAAACAGCAGAAACGCGAAGCTATGCAGATGGGTTAATGATAGAAGATAGTTTTTTAAAAAAAAACAGCAGACCGGTCGTTTACATCCCACAAACAACTGTAAGATGATTAGCTCAATAGTAACATTAAAAAAATTCCCTAAATTACATTACTTTTATTCTTATAATTTTCTTTGTGTTCTACTTTTATACCCTGTGAAATGATTAAATAAAAAGAAAACCAATCACTTTTTTTTATTATTATCTTAAGAGGTCACAAGCCCAAAAGGTAAACCATCATCTAGTCTCGGTGTTCATTGCCTCCTCTGTGTGTGCGTCAGGGCGAGTTTAAGGTGACGGAGCGTACGATGGGCATGAAGGAGCTGCTGGACGCTCTGGATGCTGGCAGGATCCTGGAGGTGTTCGGAGCAGGGACGGCCTGCGTGGTCTGCCCCGTCGGCAGCCTCCTCTACAAAGGAAAGGTGGGAGTCGCCTTCTGTGTTTTCTGTTTCTCAATCAATGGTTTGGCTAATCTCAGTTCTTTGATTTTATGATTTTGTCTTTTTTATATCCTTTCTGCAAATGTGATGATACCTCTAGCTCTTCCACTCTTTTGAATCTTGTATACGTGCATCAGGTCTTGTATTATCCTGACATCACATATGGCTGTCTTATTTGACCTCGATTAAAGTTTTCCCTTACAGCAGAAAAGTAAAATGAACACATAGGCAGAAACTCAGAGTTGAAAACAAACTTATTTAGACCTTTTTCTTGCATCAGTTGGATGGAAAAACTTTTTAGTGTACTGATGTCTGTGACGTCTGCAGTCTTTTGTCCTGCACATGTGTGACAAGGTGATTAGAAGCCTGATTTCGTGCTCACATGCAGGCAAAACCGCATTCTTCAGGAGAAATCTACCTTTAAACATCAGGTTCATCCAACCCTGAAGCCTATCGAGGTTTCTCTTTGACAAGATGTTTCACAAACTAGCCTACTGGAGAAAGCCATGTGATTACTGAAGTGCATGTTCACACACTGATTATGAACTCATGACTGCGTTGCTTGTTTTCTCTCTCAGACGTACCAGATCCCGACGATGCAGAATGGTCCGGACCTGGCAAAGAGGTTCCACAAAGAGCTTACTGATATTCAGGTGAGTGTGACAGAGTGTTTTTTTATCCTCCCAGTGCAGCACTTTGCTTCTCTCAGCTGCAAGACTTGTGTAAAATATCTGAAAAGATTTGAAGCTGCTTTTCAGCCAGGCCCTTGATTGGATACTTAATAATTGGATACTATTTTTTATACTGAAGAAAACACAAAAGCTGTGTTTCGATGTTAAAGGGATTTTACAGATTAGTGACAGATTCAGTGCTGCATTTAGAGTTATTTATCCTGACTGATTAGGTCAACCTTTATGTCTCTGAAATGTAAAAAAAAAACAGAGACTGTAATGGGCGTGCACTTCAGCTATTTGCCTTGTTCACAATATTTACTGTATTATAAAACTTTTAAGATGAGCAGCTAACTGCACATTGGAAAAAAAATGCAACTACAATTTAGCCCTTTTCTTTTAACCTTTTCTAATGGACTTGGATGGATGGATTTAACTGAAACGATTTATCTGTAACAAAATAATTGATCATTTGTCCTCTGGTATTACAAATCAATTTATTGGCAAATCGTTTCAGTTCACGACCAAATGCTGCAGTAGAAGCTCATTTGTTGCAGCTGTAGCCCCCGTATATAAGTCTGCATTATATGGGGGTTAAATTTCTATTTCCAAACTCTCCAAAGCGCAGCTTTAACTTTTGCATTCACAATGCAACGAATAACATTTTGTCGCTTGTTAATTTTCCTCTCCTTTTCGCTCTTCTTCCCTCGCCACTCTCCTCCCCCAGTACGGACGAAAACCAAGCGAGTGGGCACCACTGGTCGTTTAAACGGCCGCATTGCACATGCCACTTGTATCAACAGTTAGGTCCATTATTCCAGTTTGGACGACCAGCAGCTCCCCCATCCTCCGCCCCCCCCTCGCCCTCTCAACCCACTAACGCACTCCTGTTTACTCACCACGCGAGGAGACGGACGCCTCTCCGTCAGTCTTCTCAGGCAACTTTATCAGATGATCCTCTACGTGCGGGCTTTCATAAGAATACGGTTGGTGGTTGGATTTCAACAGCTCACTTTGTAAAGCAATATCAAGGAAAATATGCAATGTTTTGACCTGACACGACCTTTGACCTCGAAGTATACACTACAAAATGTAGAGAGAGAAAAAAGACAGCTGATCAAAACATAAAGATGAGACGTGCCTGCTGGTGACTAACACGAGTGCATTCATCGGTTCGCTCAAAGTTTTCACTCCATTCAAGTATTT
>JBAJHX010000039.1:5861600-5882610 GCA_037176925.1 Amniataba percoides | reverse complement strand
CCTCCTCCTCCTCCTCCTCATCCACCTCCCGGGCCCGGCGGAGGCTCAGTACGAGCAGTACAGCTTCAAAAGTTTCCCCCAGAAGGACATCATGCCGCTGGACGCCGCGTACGGATACGCGCTGGAGCAGTACGGCGCGCAGAACTGGGCGGAGAGCATCAAGTTCCTGGAGCTCAGCCTGCGCCTCCACCGGCTGCTGCGGGACAGCGAGGCTTTCTGCGGCCGCGACTGCAGCTCCGCCAGCCGGGACGGCGGCGCCCCGCTGCCCGCAGACGCGGACGCCGGCCTGCGCGTCGTGCGCCACGTCCTGCTGAGGGCTGCGTGCCTCAAGAAGTGCAAGGCGAACTTCCCGGTGTTCAACCTGGCGTATCCGCGCAGGGACATGCTGGAAACTTTCGAGAAGAGGACGCCGTATCGGTACATCCAGTATGCGTACTACCAGGTGAGACCGAGAGGCGTCCGGTGCTGTGCGCAAAAACAAGTGAAGGCCTTTAACTGCGGATTCTTAAGGGGAACAAACGCTTTAATGCATCTAAACTTACAGCACACTCATGGTTGGGGTTATAGAAATGTGATTTAAAGTTATCACAGGACATCTGGACTCCGGATCAGGCTGCATCTGTGGGTTTATGTTGACAGAGACTGCGCGTAACGGGAGCAGCAGCTCACTCGGCTCCTGCAGACAGACTGGCTCGGTTTGACTCGGAGCGGTGTCATTTCCCTGCTCCCTGCTTTGTTGCGCCCTCCTGCCGACCGAGCAGCAGTTGAGCATGTGCCACGTCTCATCCAGTGTTCCCCTGAAACAATCCCCTCATTCTTCTCTGTCAGAGAGGGTGAGGGGGACCTGAGCTTTAAAAAAAAAAAAGTCTTTTTGAGTCTGTCATAATCTCCAGCAACATTCACTGTAATGAATTGCAATTTAATGATCAGCCTTTAACTTTTACATCCTGCAGCACAGCCTGCCAACATCAAAAGACTTTGTGTGAAACCTTCAAATCAACGGAGTGTTTGAGTTTCCTCCAACCAGTCTGTCAAATTATAAGGTGAATCAAAGCTCTCCGTCTGGTTCAGCTACTGTCTCGTTTTATGACACTGGAGCGTGAACAGATGTGTTTACCAGCATCAAAAGGTGCATCTGTCTTCTTTATTGTGGAGAGGAGTGTGTGGTTAAGTGTTTATTTACATTGCCCCTGTTCTTTATTTATCTTCTCTTACTTTCACATTTCTGCACACATTAGTTTTCCATTCACTGACTCACAAGAATTCATGCTTCACATCTGTTCATAGTTTTCGGGGCAAAAGGGGTCAAAGGTCGTGATCATCCAAAAGCCCTCCATGCCTACAAGAGAGAGTTGGTGTTTCAAAGTTGTTTCTTCTTCCCCAGCTTAACAACTTGGAGAAGGCCGTGGCGGCGGCGCACACCTTCCTGAAGAAGAACCCGACCGACCCGTATCTGACCAAGAACATGAAGTACTACAAGACGCTGTTCGACGTGGAGGAGTACCTCATCGACCACGAGGAGCAGCCGTACGAAGTGCGTGGACGACCGTTCGTATCTGCTGTGCGACTTGACCGCGAGCTGAACTCTAACCCATCTCTTTGTCGTCCAGAGTGTGTTCCTGAAGAGCGTGATGCTTTACAACAACGGGGACTTCAGCAGCAGCGCCCGAAACATGGAGCAGGCCATCACGCAGTACTTTGAGATATACAAGGACTGCTTGGCTGGCTGCGAGGGCTCCTATGAGATCCTGGAGTTCAAAGACTTCTATCCCACTTTGGCAGGCAAGAAGAGAGAAATTTAAGAGAACTTTCACTTTCACTTTTTAAACATGTAAATAACGTTTTGTTTTGTTTTTCTTTTTTGTTGTTCAGATCTGTACACTGATGTGCTGAAGTGTAAGGTGCATTGCGAGGAGCACCTGACTCCCAGCGTCGGAGGCTTCTTCGTGGAGAAGTTCGTAGCCACCATGTATCACTACCTGCAGTTTTCCTATTATAAATGTAAGGACAGTAACAATGCTGCTTTGGATTCAGGCTTTTGACATCAATCTGTGCAATAATGTAATGTGTTATTTTGCGATCCCTCACAGTGAACGACGTAAAGAACGCTGCTCCGTGTGCGGCCAGCTACATGCTGTTTGACAAAAAAGACCAGGTGATGCTGCAAAACGTAGCATACTATCGCTTCTACCGCGAGCAGTGGGGACTGGAGGACAGTGATTTTGAGCCTCGTGCTGTGAGTGAAAAAACAGACTTTCTTACTATTCTGCTCTTGCACTTCTAGGATTTTGATGTTTGGTTTAACCAATGTAATTAGGTTTGTATAAAAGCTGCAGAAAGTGTAAAAAAACGTTCACACTGGCAGTGCTAAACCAAAACAGAACAGCTATAGCATGAAGCTGACTTGGCGTGAACATTGACACAATCTCAGGGTGGTAATTAGAAAACCATCTACCATCATAAAGGCAGACTTGTTTTCACATCTTTTTTTTGCCCGGATTAGAGTTGGCAGCTCTGTACGGAGCAGGACGGGCCCATAAACGTAAGCAGCCCCAGTTTCAAATAAATGTGGCTCCGCTGTAACTGCTTCAGAGCCTCCAAACTGAGCAGCAAACAGCAGTAAACAAAAAAGAACAGGCCACATTTGCTGCTTTGCACAGAGCCATAAAAAAAGTCAAAAGCTGGTTTGTTCTCGGGTCGGCACAAGAGCTGATGTCAACTTTTGTTTTCCAGGAGGCGCTGAGGTATTTTAACGAGACAACCAAGCAGAAAGAGATGCTGGAGTTTGCACTGAACTACCTACAAACAGACGATGAGGTACGTTGCCACTGCTGCAGGGTAGAGATGGTGGGCAGTACACAGGAAGTGTTGGGAGTACACAGGAAGTGTTGCTTTTGAGCAGAAGAGTGATATTACAGTCCAACTTAAATTGCATTTGTCTATTTATTAATGGAACAAAAAGGTGTGGTTTTCTATATATGTTGTTTTTTTTTAGAAAAATTTGACATTTTCCTCTTATTTGCTGGAGGTGGTAGGTCGGTATCCAAACAAAATGCAAATGCAAAAAATGGATGCTGCAGTCATGAAACAAAAATAGAAAAGTAAGAAGCATGTATGCTGTAGCAGAAGACTTTTTGGAAATATGAACTCAACCCCTGGTAACTCTCAATCATGACTACAGATTTCCTTAAAGAAACAACTGATTATAAAAGCAGAGTTGCTTCGACCTGCTACTGGGAGAAGTGACACATTCCCTTTCACCCCAATTACAGACGTGTGTTTGTGCTCACTCCGGTCTGTGGTACGCAGCTATGCTGGATTTTATCTGATGAGGTTTTACAGCATCCATTTTTTTTTCTCATTTTATCAAGCTCCATTGTGTTGAGGTGGCAGCTGTAGAAGTTTTAGAGTCAGACACCTCAAAACCTCAGCAGATAAAATCTAAATGGTCTTGCATGACTAGACAGCCCTCGAGATAAGTGTGTATGAAAATATGTTTTTGTGAGTTGACGCCACCAAAGAGGCGAGTTGAAGTTTGTATCCTTCTACTCTTTTCATTCATCTTTAAGTTTTGGGATTTAAACTTTTACTTTGGAGTAAAACAGTAGGCTTTTATCGCAGAGGATGAAAGGCAGAGAAAGAGGTGATGAAGGCAGCGGAAAGGAGAAAGCGGGGGGGGGGGGTGGGGGGGTGCTTTGTTTTCCGCCAGCATCGTGTGGTATGTGGCTGGGAGGTGTTGGCCACTGAGGCTGTGCCACATCTATTTAACTCAGGTCAGCCCCTCCCATCCCCTTACACTGCCTGGACCTGAGAGGTGGAGGGAGGGAGGGGGGGAGGATATGGGAGCTGAATTACAGAGCGCACAAGTGGCAGATTTATAGAAGGAAAAAGGAAAAGTTTTGCCAAATAAAATGGAAGAGTAAATTCCTCGCCTTCTGTTGACTGTTTTGCGTTCCCTTTAAGGACGTGGTGAGTCCAGAAGAAACGGGCACCACTCGCTCGGAGCACCCCGACAGCGAGTTTGAGGGCATGGGAGACTACGAGGAGTCCTTCCTGGCTGAATGGTGGCAAGAACCCAAAACTAAGTGGGACACCGGAGAGGTCGCAGACTGACGTGCGTCCTCGTCTCCTGTCCGTCCAGCTCAGTCCCGCCTCTCTTTGTGTCTCACACTGAAGGATGTTTTCCTTCCCTGCAGACAGACACCTACATTCCCGACAGTATTTAGCAGAAAAATGCACAACTCATTCACAGCTGCGTGCTTCCACCCAGCTGAAGAACAAACGGACAAACTCCTCCGTCATGTTGATCAACACCAGAGATTGACATATTCTGTCTTGGCTGTCATCAGCCTTTTAAAACTGTTATTTTTATTAATGCCGATACTTGTTAATGCGTTTTCTAGGTTTTATTTGAATATTTTTTATTTTATTTTTATTTACGTGAATGCCTCTGTGCAGGTGACGTGTATCTTTTCTTGTGCTGAACTGATTTGTCAACCATCGGAAATGTTATTTGAATTCTGTGCTCATAATTAAAGTAATATTTTAATATACTTGTTTTTTTGTTACTTAATACCAATAAGACCTTTTAAAAAATGCAGGTGAGATTACAGTAAGTTAGTCCAATTCAGTTTATCTTTTAAGTAACTTTTAATGAAAAAACTCAGGTTCACCTCTCTGAAATGGGATGATTTGCTTTTTTACCAGTTTTATATAATTTATTGAATATACTTAGGGACTGATGATCAGAAAAACACAAGTAATTAGAAGACTTGAGTTGTGATGGAAACTGCGATGGTCATTTTTGCTATTATTTAATTTTATAAACTCAAAAACAAACAGGAAAAAGTAACCACAAAATAATTTGCTAAAAGTCACAGCTTCAGATTGTGGTACATCTAGTGGTAAATGATAAAAGGAAACAGAACTGATGTATAATTTTATGCTATTTTGCCCTAATTATTGTCCCATACCCACTGTAATCGTTCATGAGGAGGATCATGACATAAAGCTCAGAAAAACAAAGGCGGGGAGATGTGAGAGTAGGAGTTGTGGTTTCATGTTTTAGTATTTTATTTTCCTTCCACTTCAGTTCAACGACAAGCCTTAGTTAATTTCCTTCTTTCTGTCTCAATTCAAAAAGATAGTGTCTAAAAATATGGGATAAGATGCATCTTATTTTCTCTTTTCCCCCCCAACCCTTTAACTTTAAAATCAAACAGGTTGTATTTCATACCAACTCTGTACATATTGTAGTAATAACAATAGTGCATCTGCCATAGTGCAAAGCTCAGACAAACCAAACTGACCTCATACAGGCATACAGTTTCAGACAAGCTGCCTCCTGGACCCCGTACTAGATCTCTTTAATCTCATTTACAGTGGGGATCATTACAAAGCCTCTGGGCTGAGGCGTTCACCCAGGACTCGGGGCTATCAACAAAATGTACAAAACATTCATGACATTTAAGTGATAGCTGGAATGATAGAGAGAGAGAGAAAGAGGTGCGAGACAGCGAGCTCGGCTGCTGCTCCACATATAAAGATGCATGGACGGCGTCGACTTACAGGAGAGATTTGCAGGCGCGGGGTCGCATCGAGAGGCCGCACCCGCTGAAACATGTACAACTCATTATTTTAACATAGCTTTTAAATAAATCTTCATACGGTGCATTTAACATTCAGTACATCTTGCACATATTTACAAATAGGTGTGCATACAGTTGGCTAGTGCTCATTTTCCGTAGATACATGACATAAAAACAGTTGAATTCTTTATTGATGTGCTGCCTTTATGGTGCCACGGCCGCTAGAGCACAACAGTTTGTAGAAAGAGATGAAATTCTAGAGGTAAAAACCTGCCTATCTACCTGTGATAGGAGGAGTGTTAAGGTGTACGTGGACACAACTGCCCCTAGCTGTAGCGTACAACACACATACATTCTTCCTTTCTTTTAAAAACCTCTCGCACCTGTACATTCACCCGTGAACACACACACAGATTGAACCTCCGGAGCGTACAAACGTCGGGCCTGAAAGAAGTGAGTGCACACGACGGACGGATTTTGTGGAATGTATGTTGGTCGGTCTGTGGTTGAAAAACACGAAGTTGCGGTCTCTGCTGCTTCAAAGTTCAGTGGTTTAAAATGATCCCAAAACCGTTACGCCGTACGCCTTGCTTCCCTTTGTTTTTTTTTTTTGTACCTGAAAACTTGTGGGGGCAGGTTGAGGAGGTGGGTGTGGGGGTGAGGGAGTGGAGGGCAGGTAGGTAACCTCAAATCAAAAGAACAAATAACGATGAACATAAAGTCAGTTATCAGTCTGGGCTCTGGCTAATGGTTGATTGATTCGCGAGCCACCGTTTAACATGAACAATAGTCCTTCCTCTGTCTCTCTTTGGGAAAACATGCTAACGACAGTTCGATGTACGGCCTTAGAGAAATCCATATCGACAGACTTTGTAGATTAAAACAGATAACTGTCCTCTGAGATGCACCTGGTCAAGGTTTGGCCTTGGAGGAACTGCGCTCCACGTCCTTCTCCCTTTATAAAAAAGGAAACTATTCAGCTCCTGTCATATCATTTCAGTCATATCAGCTGGCCAGTGTGTGTGCTAGTCCGACATTTATCTGTGGACTCAGTTGGTGGCCATTTTGGATTGAGTGCAGGCAGGCAGGCAGGCATTGGAAAGACGTGTCTCATATTAAAATTGGTCCACCGTTGATATGTTCTTTATCAGACTGTCCAAGATGTGAGAAAAAGGAGGTACACAGACACTGAAGCACATTCTTAGAGCCACCGGGCTGGAGGAAGACCCTGGTGTCTCCCGCATGGAGAGCCACCTGCTCGCTCTAGACGTGGCCCGGACACAATCCTCAGCGGCCTGCTGGCAGCAGCCACACGACTATGATTGGCTGGTATGGTGAGAGGAGCTCCACAGGCCCAGGGTGGGACGGAGATCAGGCAGGAGGACAGACGAAAGGGGCAGACGGGACCGTGGAGGAGACGATAATCGGAAGAGGTGCGGAGAAATTTTTGGGACAGTGGAAGACCTTTTTTTTTTTGTTCCCCTCTTCTCCGATGTGGAAACGACACAGTGCGAGGAGGAAGACAGAAGTAGACAAGACACAGAGACAGAAAGACTGACTGCCATCTTATCCTCCACCAGATCTGAAAGAGAAGTGACAACAGATCGTTAACAGGAGTTAAAAGAAAGATGACAGAAGATGAGGATGCTTGAGTAATGAAAGAAGCCATTCTGCTTTATAATGATGAAGGGAAATTAATGGGATTGATTTTTTTTGTTTAACAAAAGTTGAAATTAGATAAATCTTTCAAGCAGTGAGATGCAGGGTGAGCCTGTTGCTCTATTGGAGATGAACTTCCACAGGTGGATGAAGGAATAATTGCGGAGGGAACTGTGATGGGATGTTTTGTGGTCGTATCACATGGTCCTATAGTTTATACCTTCCTCGCCGAATGTTCCTGCATCCCAGGAGCACACATCAAGAGAAAAGACAAAAATGTCAAGACATATCAATGACAATAGAAAGAAAATGACTATTAAGCCAAACTACTTTTCTAGAAGCATGTTGAGAAGCTCATCATCTTGTAGTTTTGATATTTAAACAATAAATAAGCAATAAAATATAACAGCATATGAAAAAAGCTAATTAATTAACAGTATTGTTTAAATTGACATTAACAGGATTTATTGTGAACATTAAAATCCTTCTCTGCTGAGTTGCACTGGCTACACTTGGCTGAGATTTAACAATGCTGTCAGATCTTCGAACAAATGCCTGAATTAAAACAATGACTCAGTCAGTCACTCAATCCATTATTCATCTGTCATTTCTCTCTAAAAATCTTCTTCGCCACATTACAGTGACAACATCACATGCAGCAGGCCTACAGTAGTCGTGGCACCGACCCTCTCAGCCCCGCAGAGTCTGACAAGGCATCGCACCAGAGACTACTACGCCCGCCCTCTGAGCCAGAGGTCTGACTCGGAGGAGGACACTTCCTCTCTTACAGCTCATGCACACATGCACAGACACTTACCTCTGGCCCTAAAAGGACACGCTACATGCTGTACCTTTGCTTTTCAATTTTTCAATTTTTCACAACTATCGTGTGAAACTAATTGTGAGAGTAGGAGCGGCGGTCCTTTTAGGTCAGAGTATAAGGAGTGAACAATAGCAAGCATGCACAGGTGGAGCAGTGCAGAAGAGGCACTTTGGGGTTAGGATGCTGCCTGTAGGAGAAAAAACAGGACAATGCAGGCTAAATGAGCACCAAAGGTAAAATATATTCAAAAAGGGCATTAATGGTAATCCAACTAGAATTTATTTTCCCCTGAAAGGCTAAAGAATCGAGTGGACTTGAGTGAAAATCTGCAGAGGATCCTGGCTCATTAACGTCTGGGTCCTGCCCTGTCATTATTTCGAAAGTCTTGCGATCGATGGAGGGGAAGGAAAAGGATGCAGGATGGAGCTCGAGGGATTGATTTGTGATTCCGATCTAAAAAACAAACAAACAAAACAACCGGCGCAATGATGGCGTAGGACTTTAACGCCAAAAGCACTTCAAGCATTAGCACGGCCCCCGTTTCCCCTCCCCCATGGGTCGAGCGACAAACGGGCATCTGTCTCGTAAAGAGTGAGAGTGGGAGGGGCGGGGGATCCTTTAGTTAGAAGCAGACAGGTACACAAAGGCATGCCAGAACTCTTACTTAAATCCCCATCCTGTTCCCCCTAGGACTATAGCTGCCAGGAGAATAGCACCTGCGATGGACCCTATTATGATATTGGTGCCACTGGGACCTGCGCAGAGGAAGGAGTAGGGAGGAAGGGTGCGGAGGTAGGAGGAGGAGGAAGGGGAGGAGGAAGGGGCAGAAACAAAACAACACCACTAAAAAACACACATCAGAGGACAGCATCAACACTGTACATCAACGACATCAACTAGAGAGAGCGAGAAAAGGCAGATGGTAAGATACCTGTAGACAGAGAGAGAGAGTGAGAGGGAAAGAAGGAGGGTACCAGCACGTGGGGTGGAGGTGGGAGAACGGGCGGGTGAGCGAGGGAGGTCAAGGGGAGACAGTTACGAAAAAAAAACAAAAAACAAAAGGAGAGAGAGATATATTACTTTGTTCTCATTCCCCCTCTCCTGCTCTCTCAGCTGGTCACCCTCTTGCTCAGGGTGGCTTTTTTGGCCCTACGAGAGCAGCTGCTCAATTGCTCTGTGTCATTGGCAGACTGCAAGAAAGTAAGGAAGACACTTGAAGATGGCACTGCCTGCAAGACATACGGTACCACACTCACACACACACACACACACACACATATACTAACACACTGTACATGCAGATAAGCTCTAATGGAAACCACACACCAAAACTCTTCCAACACTGAAACTCAACAGGAGGGAAAACACTGTGCGGCCTAAATAAAGATGTTTGTACAATAATCAGGTGAGCTACTCTTTGTGTTTCAGATATTGTGCTTCGCTTCAGTACATAAAGAAGCAATGGGGATGGTGGGCAGAGACTATGGGAGGGGGGGTTATGAGAGGCAGACAGAGAGAGAGAGAGACACGGGCAGGTTGAGGAGGAGCTATGGACCTTTCTTCTCTGGGCCCGTCGGGACCGTTGGCTCGGGGATGGGATCAAAGACACTGCAGTCCTTCCCCGTGTAGTCCCTGTCGCAGATACACTTCACCTCGTTACTGCAGGTCTGCGGGAGAGAGAGATGAAAATCGAGCACAGGGAGAGATGTTAAAGCCACCGTGCAGCCGGTACGTGTGGATTTGCACGTCGAAAAGACATCAAAGTCGGTAAGACATTTAACAGACAGCCTTTGCTTCAACAGCACAACAGTATTTCATGTGCACTTGTTTCACATTAAACTATAGACATTTAGATGCTGTTAAAACAACAGTTTTAGTGTATCCCCTTGAATAATTTTGCTTATTTGGTAGATAACAGAACTGTAAAACAAAAAAGAATATAGTTATATGTCACTTTTATAGTACTAAAATGACAAAGACGCCAAAAACCTAAATTATGAGCTATGTAAAGGTATTACTGCAAGGTAGGTTGTATTTCATGGCATACAGATTTACTTGTAAATTATGTGTCTGAAAAATGTTTTCTTTTTAGAAATGAATATTTTTTTACACTAAATCAATGCATGCTGGGAAGTTGTGAGCTCAGGATTTTAATTTTACCCCGTGGTCGGAACAGATGCGACCAAAGTTGGATCCCGAACATGTGCTGAGGTTGAAAGCTGCCACAGGGAGGCAGCGTCGCTCCAGACACATCATGTTGGGGCCGCAGGGAGTGCCGTCCTCCACGTAGCCCAGATCCGATCCGTCCTCCAGCAGAGCATGGCCGCCTCTGAGTGGAGCACCCAGACAGATCAGAACGACACATTCAGCAACACAAAAGTCTGATTTTTAAACTCTGTTAGCAGATCGGACAGATGCGGCAAGCTTACCTGCAGTCGAGGTACTTGTTCTGGTGGTAGAGGGTGAAGCTGGTCACCTCACCCTGCAGGTCTCCAAACTTTGGCTTCACCGTCACATTGGCACAGAACAGGAAGCCGCATAAAACGTCCCTAAAGAGAAAAAAGGGAGAAATGACAGAGGATAATTCAAATTAAACTTAGGTGTGTATTCATTTATTTTTGTTCTTTAAAAACTTAAAGTCAAATTGTTGAACAAATTGTAACAAAAGCATTTTAGGATTTTATCCAACACATGCTTTTCTGTGTGTGTTAGCAAACCTATGCATTATACAAAGGGATATGTCACCTGTATGCAACCGCTACAATAACATAATGATCTTAATAATAGAAACAATAGTTGTTGGTTTTGGTCTTTCTGTGATATTTGTTGAAAATGATAAAATAAAGGCAGCTTTGTCTTTGAAGGTCAGAGAAGCTTCAAATCTGAGCAGTGTTATATCTGCAGAAAATAGAGTGAACACCCTCTTATTCATGGCTAATATAAGCAAAGGGGAATCAGGATGGTTTACTCACGGCTTGTTGCACTGCAGCCAGCCCTGACCTTCAGGCCCCGGACCACAGTTGCCTTTCTCTGTCCCCTCAGCATTCAGCTTCTCATAGCAGAATCTGTCTGCTGAATCTGGGAGGGCATAAAAATACTACTTTGATGCAAGGACAATAAGACAATAAGACCAAACCAGGCTATGTAGTATATACACAGTAATGTGACCACATAAGATGCCATTTTGCACGTGTGTGCATAAGTTCTGTACTTACTATAACCCCAGAGTCCCCGACACTGTCCATCTCGAGTCCTGCATCGTCCACCGTAACAGCGGCCCTGAAGAAATGAGACAACAACAATCAAGTATACATAATGGTGATCTGAGGACTACACAGTGAACACGCCACAAACCAGCCCTCACCTGACTGTTATCACACATGTACCCATCCAGCTTGTGGACATTGTGAGGACACTGCAAAAGAAGAAAAGTGCGCAAAGTTCTGGATGCTCTGGTTGACCTTGTAGTTGTTGTTGTTGTTCAGTTTTAATCACAGTCGACTCTACCTGGCTGGAGTCTCCGGTGCAGGTCTCTGGGATGTCACAGTCGTTCACAGCGTCTCGACATACCACGCCTCTCCGCTCATACTGGGCCACAGTATTAAAAAAAAAGCATTTCATTTAATTTTGTTTTATTTCTCTTAAATAGTTTTTATGATCTGTATATGGGAAAGTGTAACACATACTGCTAATACCACTATCTAACCATTATATATAATAATTAGAAATAAATTTAGTTCATTCACCTTGCAGCTACTGCAGCAGAGTCCGTTACTACACATGGCATCATGAGTAAGTGTGCACTTTTTACAGCAGGCTCCTCCACTGCGGGCGCACTCCTGCAGACACAGACATGAAAACGAACCGTCATCTCTCCTCCAGATAAACACCACATCCTTCCAAAACAGAAAAGGCAGAAGGTGCTGCTCGTCTGCAGCAGGTTAAAGAGACGTCGTGCACGTCGTGCACGATGTCCGCTCGAGTACTCACCACCTGGGATCCACAGTCACACTCTTCCCCCGGCTCCACAAAGCCATTCCCACACTCTGGAGGGTCCAACAGCTGCGAGCGGTGGAGGACAAAGATAAGATGGACAAGAGATTCAATGTGTCAGCATTATTTTTGGTTGGAAGCACACAGACACAAAGATACAGACTTTACATAAAAGGAAAACAAAGTATAATCTATAGTTATTTAAGTAAATGTGTGTTCTGATGGAAACGACACTAAGAGAGTAACTATAAATAGTGATGCTAAGACGCGGCTCCGCTCACCACATCCTACATTCCCACATGGCCCTCACCTTGTTGGGCTTGTTGAAGAGGCAGCTCCCGCCCCCCTGGAGCAAGAACTGGATGTACTCATCAACACTGCAGCGAGAAAACTTTCTGGGCAGATAGTATCTGTGTTCACACACACACACACACACACACACACACACACACACCACAAAGATCGAGACCAGGACAACAAAACAAAAAAATAAATAAATAAAAACAAAAAACAGTATAATGCTTTTCTGCCAGTAAGGAATGCCAGATCCACTGTGGGTGTTTGTGCCATCACTTTGCAATCTGACAGAAATGTTACCATCTGTAGTAAGATACTCAAATGAATAATTGAAATCTGTATTGTCCCATCTGTTAAGGAGAGCCAAATCCAAATCACTCGTACTGTATAGTAAATCCTTACATGGTGGTCGGCACGCCGCTGTTTGATGTTTCATTATGTTTGCTTAAAGCATCGAATGGAAGCAGATTATCACAGACTTTGCTCGTTGAAAGGCGTCCCTCCTCTGTTACAGGTGTTTAATTGTCTAATTGAGTGAAATGAACGGAACAAATTGCAGTTTAGCAGTTTAGTAAAACAGCCCTGCTGCCTGCTGTTAAACCGTGTCAACAAACGCAGAGGAGATGCATTTTACAGGTGTTGCGTTTTTTTGGCGTTGTTGCTTGTTTCGGTGTGCTGCGATGTTGATCTTTTACCCCGTGTCTTCCATGATGCAGCCCAGCCAGGCGTCCGGGCACCTGCAGTCTCCTGTGAAGAAAACCAGGAGGATGATGAGATGGGAAAAGGTGATTTAAATAAATCAGGGGAATAAAATAACACAGTGATCAGCATTTACAACACAAGTAGTGACACCTCGCGTGGTGCAGGAAGTCTCGAGATTTACGATCCACAAAGAAGAAAAGACTTTCCAAAGAGGTGACGCCTAATGACAGAGGTATGGAGCCGTCTGTGTGCACTGAGCTCTTGCCCCGACATTGAATAATGGCCCTGATGGCTCCTCAGCATTAATCACTGAGCCCATTGTTCAGTGGCGGCAATGCTCCAACCACCAACCCCTCCTTCTTGGACGCAGGTGACTAATCACCTAATGGAGAAGTCTAATTATAGAAGAGAACTGCTGGACAGGGATACCAACACCCAATGCTCACACGCTCACACACACACACACACACACAGCTATCAATCTCCTCTCTCACTGTCGTCTTCTGCCTCGATCTTTCCCACACTGATCTTACTCTTTTGCATTGATCATTTATTTAGTTCAACTCATAGTATATAGATCTCTCTCTTTCTCTCCCTCTGTCTGCTTTACCAGGATTTCTGGTGGCCTTTTACCTGCAGAATTGCGTGCGTTGTTCCACCTCATGCCGATGTTCTGGCCAAGACTCTGGCACAAAGTGGTGGCCATCGCACCCACATTCCCATACTGGAACGAGAGAGACAACAAATCTCAATAAGAAGAGCTTTAAAATCCCATTTTACAGCTGATCTCAACTTTAAAATGACAAAAATCAACATGAACATTTCAGCTGAAATCATTAAACTTATTTCTACCAATCTGTGGTTTTAATTCAGATACAATTTAATTGAATTTGAATCAGTCTGAACCTAATCTAATCTAACTTTCCTCACCTCGTTGATGCCTCCCCCCCTTGTTTGAGAGCACACTCCTCCTGTGTAGGCTGTCCCACTGCGGCTGCTGTGAAATGTACGCCCTCTGAGGTGCACGAGAAAAACACCACAATTTAAGATAAAAATTCAGCATCCAAATGTCAAATAAACATTAAAACATTTCAAGTCTTCTTACGAGAAAAGATGGACGACGTCGCTCTGCTCTTTGATGTTGTCCTTTTTGTATTTCATGAAGTTCTGCAGCGTTATCAATGGATCTTCCACGACTGGCATCATATTTTTAGAGGTCCAGGTCTCCATGGCAACCAGCACGATCCTCGTGTTCAGCTGCTCCTTGTAGATCTGGGGACCAAAAATGCCCGTCAGTCTCCCGCCTTGTTGGCGTGACACCTATACTGTGAAGAGTACTGTGTGCTGTCTGGGGTGAATATATATCCAAATGTGGAAATAAGCACACACATGCACGCACTCCCTTTGACAGGCGGTGGTGTGTGTATGCAGAGTGTAGGAGTAGGAGGATTATGATCCTCCAAACAAAGCTCTTACCGCATCTGCCATGTTGACCACTGCTTTGGCAAAGTTCTTGGTTTGGCTGCTAGAGCGACGCAGCTGTACAAACTGTGGAGACACAGAGATACACAGATGGTGACAGAGATGGATCACACTCACTTTCACACACAAATACACACACACGTTTGCGCTTTTATAGAAGTACAAGTACATATACTTCTAACAGAAGGCATTTATAAGGGTGTTTCACTGATTTTTATTTCTATGATTCACTCACATCAGTAACTCACCAAACCTCCTTCATTTTAATTTAAGTCAAATTAAATGTAGTAGTGTATATTCTGTATGCATCATTCATAAATCGTTTCCCTCAAATAAAAGAACCTGAGATCAGGCAAATCATGATAAAATAAAAAAAATCAATCAAAATGATTGTTTATGGTACAACTGACATATTCACCTCTTAAGGAGAAGTCCAAGGAGATTGCCAAGAAAATTAAAAATAACACTCATTCAAATTCAAAATCAAATCAAAATCATTCAGTCTGAAAACATATTTACTGAGTGTAAATATACTGACTGGTTCAAGTCTCATTTCAAATTAAGTGGGTTTTGAACCACGCAATCTACTGAGGGACTTCTGTTGTATGTGAAGCCAAGGTGCAATCTTAAAACAGCAAGAAAGACTTGATATTTTTTGTGCACTAATCTGATTAATTTTAGCAGCTACTTTTTTTTTGAGGGCACAATCCACCTGTCACTGCAGCAAGGTGAGTTAAAGTAAATCACTGAAGGTCAGCAAAAAAACAAGCTAAGGTCCTCTTTAATGTGACAGAACTTTGAATTTCACATTTTGCATTGTAGACGTTTCGCCCTTTAATGTTTAAGTTTGACTTTTATAACATGTTTTTCTTTGGTTAATTGCTTGCAAGACAACAGTTATATTTTGACATTACTCTTTAAAGGTAGCTTCAACATGTCAAGATCTGTACATTTGCAGCTCTTAGGGCAGGTGTAACAGTATAGTTTACATGCTGTGATGCCAGCTGAAGCATAAAGCCCCCTGAGACAAATTGCCATTTGTGATATTGAGCTCTGTAAATAAAACCGACTTGACTTAATGGAATTAGCCGTCTGCCTTTGCAGCCTCCGTCAGCTTTGTAGCCAGAGAAAAATAAAAAATTGCAGCTATTATGTCTGCATGTTGATAGCTATGCAGTAACATTTTATTTAGTGAGGTCATGATGGCTGGAAGTATTTAGCGGCAGTGAGGCTTTTAGTGGCAGCACAGGGACGTTCATTATTTTAACTCGTCCCCTTCCAGCAGCCCAAATGAAGCCTTTATTTTCATACATATCCCTCCTCTATGACCCGGACTAATCTCAGAGCGACAAAGTCCACCACCGCATCCCACGTACTATAATCAGCAGCAAAATGTACTTTGAACTCACCATTTCGTTGTCGTTGACCACCATCAACTCGATATATTTGGTCTCAGTCTGGACGGAGGGCTTGCGAACGAATCTCTTGGATCGCTTCAGCCCCCCAGACGCCTGCTGGTCCCTCATTTGGTCTGGGCTGTCGTCACCGCCGTCACCTCCTCTGCTTTCCCTCTCGCTGTCCTCTGTACAGTCTGGACACACAGAGAAGCAGAGCTACAGGCAGTTAGAGCGACGTTACTTCTTTCTCGTTCCCTGTTAGGCGCCGTGCAAACGTCGGCTCTCTTTTCGGTCAAATATTACAGCTCCAAATCAAAAAAGCTGCGATTGCAACTGTCACCCTGTCTGAAGGAACAAAAAATGACATCTCATTTAATTATCACCTTTGAATCGTCCACTCTCACTGGTGTGAAGAATTCTTACCTTTTTTATTTAATTTGTTTCTGATTTTTTTTAGCACGAGAGAGAGAGACACTTGTCAGCATTCAATATTTATTGGACAGTAACATAAGCGGTATCCATGGAAGAAAGATTTATTTTGACATTATTGTCATTATAAAAAGACAAATGATCAAAGAAGGGTTATATTAGAATGTGATAAAGATAAGAAGGGACTTGAACGCAGGATCATTCTTATGTGATATGAGAGTGAATAGTTTATGCTTTAAATGCACTTATGTACCTGGGCAGTGGGGGGAAAGTCTGATATCAGGCATCCTGCGGATTAAGTGAGCGCCATCCTCCTACAACAGAAAACACCAAGATGACATTAGGTACGCTTGAATCTAAAGACAACTAAATCAGCATCCGTCCATTAAATTTTAATTACCTGACTGCTCCCGTTCTGAATGGGCTCGATCCCGTAAGAGAAGAAGCCGTCGGAGAACATGCCGCTAAGAGCCAAAAACAGAGAAAGACACTGAGATGCAATGCGGAAAAGGACAGAAAACTTCAAAGTTATGCAGTTATCATATGTGCAGGGAATCCTTTTGTATGTGATCGTGTAAATAAAAGGTTTTCTGTCAGGCTCACCACAGGCCGTGGCAGGTGGAGAGAGCTGCCCAGGACTCTGGTAACCCTCTTAACCTTCCCTGGTAGTAGCAGTGCTCCCCTCCCTGTGGATACAACGCACTGCAGTTTGAAATAATCTCTGCTGACAAACTTTACGGGTTCACTTTTTATACTTCACGTGATACCGCGATAGGTCAGCTCTGAGGAAAAAAACTCTCACAACCTCTGCATACGCGACTAGTCTCTCGCTCTTTCCCCATTACGCGTATATGGCACAGTTTGTGACCTACTTGTGTCCTGTAACGTGCTTCATCGTACTCTGCCTCACCGACAATAGAGTTGGTAGAGGTGGAGGCAGGCCACTCGACGAGGATCTCTTCAATAAATCAACACTCATGTTGCCCACACAGTTAGCTCTGAGAATTTAACATGGAACGGCTCAGAGATGGAAAAAAAAACCACAACATGAGAGCGAAAAGGGAATTGTGCTCTGCTTTTTCCTGCCCTTAAAACAACCTTGACTACCACAACAGAGCCCTCGCTCTCGTCTCTGGCTGACACTCCCTGACAAAAATTGGGCGCACTCCTGCGCGAGGTCACAGCGGCGAGGATGAGCCGCCAGGAAAGGCGAGAAAAGCGGGAAACACTGATTCACCGGGATCAAATTGAGTTCGGCGGGGTGTCGCGGCCTCGCCATGGCGGCTCGGGAAGAGAACAGCTCAGCGCTCTGAACAGGAATAAAAAGGCGCTTTGACGAGACAGATGAGCCCAGTGACGCGCTGCCCTGAATGCATCGCACCTGCCGCGTCCAGCAGCAGCAGACGCGTCACGTGAGGCCTCCGTCCAGCTGAGAGACAATCTGGCCTGACTACAGGCTCCATCCCCGGCCCTGCACGCCTCCTCTCCCTCCCGCCACTCTGAGAACAAACCCACAGCCTCTGATCACACATGATACCCCCAAAATTGCTCTTGATGCCAAAGCTCATCTCGCCTTTGTATTAACGGGCATTTTTACTCCTCAGATTCCCTCTTCCTCCTCCTCCTCCTCCTCCTCCTCCTCCTCTCTTGCTCTTCCCTCCCTCTCGGTCTTCTTTCATTCTCCTCGCTGCCAAGAACTTAATGACACCGCTGAGCTAACTCGTTGCTATGGAAACAGGCCGGTGATTGGTCAGGAGGACCGAGGGAGAGTTTGGAGCGATTGTGGGTGGGTGGGGACGTGGAGTGCTGGCTGGGTGGGTGCTTTGGGGGGTGGTTGGTTAGTGAGTGGCACATTTGTATAGAAGAAGAAGAAAAAAAAACCATCAAGCATCCCTCCTGGCTAGCAGAATGCAGTGACATTCCTCTGGTCTGTCCTGACAAGCACACATCACATTAGACGTCAAGGCTTTCATCCATTTTCCTGTTATCTCTTAATTCTCTCTCTCTCGCAGCTCGCGGTTTGACACCACAGGCATCCGCTGCCTTTTTTTTTCTTGACTGTCTGAGAAAGGCCACAGCAGTGATGCATGCACACTCCCCGCTGACAGGCAAACCCACGTATGTAAGAGCACAGGAACATACATAATCTTAATAGTTACACGGCAGCCTGTGCTTTATGTTTTGAGTCACATGAGACACGTTTCATAAATAGATAAAGCAGGAGGATGAGATCAAAATGTAAAAACTTCAATAAAACATCACAGTCACATAATAAAGAAGTCTTTTGTTAGGAAATTGACACTCTGATCCAACAGATCTGCATTAGGTGACATTAAAACATACACTAAATGAGACACGGGATGTTTGTTATAATAGGATCTGTAAGTCACGTGCATCTGACAAACAAAACTTTAAAAGTCATTTTAGATTCACTGGTGACAGCATCGAGGTAAAATGTGACAAAAGTCTCTAGTTTCGACAGGCAAAGAAGAAAAATGCTGCACCGCCACCCTGGTCATCTCATTAATATGCTGCCTCCTCTGTGCCAAAAGACAAGTTCGCTCACTGAAATCCTGTCAGCACACATCCCCACGCACACGCAGACTTACCACCGACTGCGAGGGTCTGCCGTCCTGGTTAAAGTGCCGTTCCACATATTCTGAAGACAGGAGATGACTGCAAAGAGAGGAAACATATCGTAAATACCCAACAGCGTTATCTCTTTTATCACTGTGTAATTAAAATTGGTTTCCACTTGTTTATCTCCCCTCAAATGTATCTCAGAAAGAATAGGCAATGACACGAAATCAGTCAAACATCATAATCATGCAGCGCTCTATGTGAGTGTGTGTCACACTGGTATTCCCCTTCTTGTCATGTAACATAATAGAGGTGCTAAGTGCATTTGCGTAAGTGCGGGGAAATGCTAATGAGAGCAGCTGCAGTAAATTAAGAGCACCTACTGATACGAGCATGCACAGAAAAAAAACCCCAGATCTGATCATTTTCGGGTGGTGATACTAACTGGTTTAGCTCCAGGTCCAGAGTGAACGCGTGTCCAAAGGCCTCCACTTGGAAACAGCTCTGGGCCAAGTGGACGGGCTGGAAAAGAAAAACAACCCACTCAGTGACAGAGACAGATTTGACAGTTGATAATTTAAAGTGTAAGAAAACAATTGTGATTCAGCGGGTCCCTCTGTGAAAAGTGATTTTGAAAAAAAAGGCTCCATGAATAATTCAACAGAATCAATAGTGTGTATGCTCTAAAAGCATCTCAGCAGCTGAAATATTATGATTGATAAAGTCTCCATTGATCGACTTTGGCTGCCAGCATCCAGGCAGGCGTGACTGCAGTGAGGTACGGCTGTTTAAGAGCTAAGCTGGATTTTTGTGATAGAGATGGATGGTGAAGGGGGGGGGGGGACTTTAATGGCACCGTCTATATTCGGCCAGTGTCCCCGACGGGCAGCTGTCCGAGCTGAGGAGATGAGGAGACAGGAGGGCCAGGAGAGAGAGAAATTTACTGCAGACTAAACAGTGCGTCTCTTCAGCAGCTCTGACTGTGCCAGCATGGCTTTGATCTCAGTCTGGAGGAACCAGGCTGCAGTGAATCACCGGGCTTTTACAATAAAATGCATCACCATCCAGGAATCGTTCCCTCCAGCGAGTACGGACAACAGATTTCTTACTACTGTCTTGGAGAGGCTGAAGCTCGGTGTACATTGGTGCAGCGTCACTGTACAGTGACATCGTTACTTTGCATCGATCGCATTTGTATTGTGATCGTTATTGTCTCACTATTTCTTAAGGTGTTTGATGCACCAATCTCAAAACAAAGTTTTTAGAAGCAGCTCTGTATCAGCTTTCGACTGTATCACACAATCTTCCAAAGTTGTTCATATATTGTATGAGCACTTTAAGGATTTTTCATCCACAGCAGTGCAAAAGTGGAGACTGAATCGTCATTCCTGACAAAAAAATCTCACCCAAAGGTCTTTATAGTAGCAGCTCTGGAACGTGTCACATCATCCATTTTGTCTGACAGATCCATCTTCCTACATATGTTTTTGAGCTGCGATGGATATTAAAATGTATATGACTGATTATTTAGTGTGAAATTAATATGCATTTTTACATATTAAGATAATTTTTTTTAAATGTGGCTGATTTATTGGTATTATACAACAAAAAGGTTGGAACTGGTCTCACGATGAGCGCTTTATAAAAATATTAAAAATGTGTCATTATGCAAAAACATTAAAAACCTCCAGCGTGCAACTTCTCTTTTAGTGCCAAGTGAACGCAACAAAATGATCACAACATATAAAACAAAAATAAGCAAACCAGTCAGGCAAGAAAAAAAAAAAAATGCTGCCTCACCTATTTTCAAACGCAGCATGATGTGACAGAAGAGAAAGAAACAGTTCAGCTCTTCCCCTGATGCTCCTAAATTTATGATGCCCCCCATTCCAAGCATCTTAAATATTTCAAAAAACAAAACACGGCAGGCTCAGACAAGCACGGCAGCTGAAACAGGGACTTCTGAAGCCCTGAAAAGTGCCGTCATTTGTATCTCATGAATGTGTGTTATGTTAAATGTTGTGATTTTTACTCATGCAGTATCATTCAAGGACAGCTTC
>JBAJHX010000039.1:5835932-5859010 GCA_037176925.1 Amniataba percoides | reverse complement strand
AAACATCTGATGATGCGCGTCCTCTCATCTCTCACCACCTCCCCCCCCCTTTCCCTCTCTCTCTCTCTCTCTCTCTCAGCTCAGCTCCGTCCGACACCGCTACTGAGAATTTGCATATCAGAGGGATGAAAAATGAATCGATCGATAGAGGCCCAGAGATCGATCGGTGAGGAAATAGTGAGGAAACCCGGGGAGCGCGCACCGAGGATGCGCATCGGCTCCGCGTATGTGCGGGTGTATGGACGAGGTCGTGTGTGTGCGTGTGTATGTGTGTGTGTGTGTGAATCTGCGGCATGCGGAAACGAAGGGATGGGAAAGCGGAGGGGAAACGCGTTGGGTTTGCGGCGCGGAGGACACGTGGGACAGTGGTACCCTCCCTCATCCCGCGCAGCCTCCTCCTCCCGTTGCCATGCAGCGCTGCGCAGGGAGAGGATGCGACAGCCCGGAGGATGCCGAGGAGAGAGGCGAGGGAAAAGAGGGGTTGTTGGTGGTGGGGGGTGGGTGTGTGGGGGGGTTCATTCAGTTTCTACATGGCGCGTATGAATGGTCGTCTCATCGTGACATGGAGATTGCAAGTCCTGCAGAGAATGAAGGTGTGTCCAGAGAGAGAGAAAGAGAGAGAGAGAGAGAGAGAGATGATCATCACGACTGAGACTTCCCTGACTGATACGTCTGAGGCCTCATCCTCATGTCAGCCTATAATGTTCCTACAGATGCTGTTTCTGTGGCAACCAACTCAAATAGTTTCCCATGTTTTTGCAAAGGCTGTCGTTTTGTCCTTGTCACTCTCTGTTACAATACAAAATAAAGTCAATGAAACATAACTTAGAATTAAAACTGTATTTAGTAGGATGAAATCAAAGCCGGTGCTGCTGTGGTGACCAATACTGAACTGATGAGGATGATGTTGAGCTGTATTTGCATTCAACACCTTAAATGAGGAGAGGCAGATTTCTACCTTTTGATATTTACAAACATTGACATTCAGTTCATCTTACGTGGAAGCTTTCTAAGGATCCTCTGGGTAAAATGTAACAAGGAAGTGTGACGCCATGGCAAAGTCAGTCTCATGTTGTCTCTTGAGCAAACGTTGAGGTACAGTTCTTTAGGCTCGTCTCCTTGAGCGAACAAAAAACAACAATGCATTTAGTAGTAAAAGCAGGACAGGACAGTTTTCTGGCATCTTCACAGCAAACAGCTCCAGCACATCCAATGCCAGCTCCAAGCCAGACCCACTTCAGTGAAGTGAAAATAAAATCAATGTAGTGGTACTGACCAAAATGACCAGTCAATAATACTAAAAATACTGTTAATACACCTTAAAGAATGTTACAAAACAGTAAAATACTCCAACATGTTATCAATATAACCCTGTTGATCTACAATGGCAACACATTGAGCATTACTCCAGTAAACATGACAAGTGTGATGTATGAATTTATACTGGATGTGTCCAAGAATCCATCAATTAGGAACAATAACTACGGATCAATAGAGCTCTGAAACTGAAGCCCTCTCTCAATATATATGTGTGTGTCGCTCTCTTGGCTCTTTGACCTGCGAGGTTAGCTTCCTGGATGCAGTTAAATCTTCCACGCAGCCATCCGGCAACGCATCCTGCTAATGGAGGCACATTGTGCACTGACAGCCCCCTCTGAATATTTCATCCATCCCCCCCTTTGAGACTAACAGGGAGCGAAACATAGTGGGGAAGAGATGCAGGGGAGAGCAGCAGGAGGAGAGCAGCATCAAGGGCCAAATGTGTGCTCACTTGCTGTCCCTATGCGGCCCCACACACACACACAAAAAAAGGAAAGTTGACATTAAAACAGGTGGCAATTAAATATGAACTGGCCTTTCTACCGTTAATCAGAGTTGAAACGACACCACAAGCATCTCTTTTCAGAGGTTTTTTGAGTTGATGCACGCAGAGAGGCTGCTGATCGCCGATGCAGCCCATTAAGCATTCAGCAGAGGTTCAGCTAAGCAACAAAAACTGCAAAGAGAACCGCAAGCAATCCGGGCTGCACAGAGGACGCTGGCTGGACACACGTGTGGACCAGTGGTTTCTGTGATTGAAGGAATTCCACAGGAGGCCTGAAAAATAGAGCAATCACACAAGTACGACTGCTTTAATCTGCTAACTTTCAAAGTCTGCTGAATCGGTGGCCAAAAAGTGTTTGATCACGCAGGTTTCAACATGACAACTGATGACAGAAGCCCAAACCATTTTCCTGTTAAATCCTACATTTAAAATGAAACAGAGTCACAGTGTAACAGGGTATATTTGCGGCAGTGCAGAGTGAGGCGAGACACACCGGGACTCCTTTCAGACGTCTGCTGTAAATCAAATGTGAACAGCGTGCAGTCAAACTAAATGCCCCCGGTGCCTTGTGGGACGGAGACACACTACCATCTACTGTGTGAAGAGCTGCATCACAGCTGCAACTCCAAAAAAGCTTCTAGTGTTCTGCATCAAGTCATCAAGACTAGAGACAAGTGTATACTGATCACTTTTGAACACAGATTTTCTATCATGTTGTCTTTAAACCTGATATAATCCAGATTTTGTTAAACTAGTAGCATACATTGCTTCCCATTATTTAAGATTTCCAATGATTATACATAATCTTAACCTTTAGTTCAAGCTGTTTATGCTCTTATTTTTACAACTAGATGCCTAATTTCCCCCTCTATTATCTGCATCCACTCACCACCCCTTCACCTTTCACAGATGTGAGGTACTTGACAGTGTCTTCACCGCACTAAATGATATTTAACCCTGACAGGCAGCAGCTGTCTGCCTCTGCACTGTTTGCTTGCATGTGTCGGCTTGCCCGCGTCTCGCGTTTGTTTCGCACACAGCTGCGGCTTTGGGGGGGCAATTAGGGGTAATTAGTTTCAGCTTCACTTCGAGGGTGGAGATTCGCTGACTCCACGGACGCCTGATGACCAGACGCCGCATATTAAATAATTAGGCCCCTCTGGAGAGCCCTATATAAGAGGCAGGCAAAGGGGCGACCGGTCCAATACAATTGATTTTTTTTTCTCCAAGAGGTGTGCAGGTATCGAGGAGCATGAACGGGGTGCGAGGTGGGAAACCTGCAGGACGTCCGCAGACGTTCAAGTGCGCAAACTGCGAAGCGACGTTCGCCAAAGAGAGGAAGCTGAGGGAGCATGAGACCGTGCACACAGGAGCGGTGAGGAGTCTGCTGCGCGGGGGGGAAAGTCTCTGCAAAAAAAAAAAAAATCAAGATTGCATGCATGTTTAAAAAGGGGGGGAATGCAGTGGTGAAAGTGTTTCCAAACTCCCGCAGAGGCCCTGTCAGTGCACCGTCGCGGGCTGCGGTCGTCGCTTCTCCAGAAAGTCGCACCTGAGCCGCCACCTGCTGGAGCACAGAGGCGTCAAGTCTTTCAGGTGCGCAGGTCACGTTTCCGCTGCAGCTTCTCCTCTTCCTCTGCCTCATTTTTCCTTTTCTTTTTTTGCTTTTCTGCAGATGCAAATTCGCGACCTGCACGAAGAGTTTCCTCCTCCCCAGCAGGCTGAAGAGACACGTGCTTTACGCCCACGGAGACAAGAGCAAGTACTTCAAGGTTCGTTTCACCTGTCAGACCACGAGGTGGCGCCAAAACGCCGCTTTGCACCAAAACTGCATCACCTGGATGTCTGCTTTTTTGTTCAATAACCAGTTTTCACTTTTAACCACTTGCATGTTTCTCCTCAGTGTAAGCAGCCAAACTGCACCCTGACCTTCAAAAAACGCAAGGCCTTTAAACTGCATTTAAAGGAGCACGAGGTGGCCATTAAGTTCAAGTATGTCTGCAGACAAAGGTCAAGTCTATCTGGAAAATAAGCAAATATTTGTCAATACTGTAAAAATCTCAAGAGTTTGTCCTGTGAGTTAATGAAGTGCCTGGGGTCAGATCCAGATGAGTTTCAGCTGTCAGAGATTGTGCACTTGTTATTTTAATTAATCAGACCTGATGCCTGGAGTGCAGGTTCCAGCAGGAGATAAATGAGTGGTCACAGGATGAGTGGGTGTGGCCCCCGGTGACATAGTTAAATTTATTTTTACCTCTGCCTGTCCTCGGTGGGGTATTTAGGTGTTCAAAGGACGGATGCACTGTCACGTTCGACTCCCACATCGCCCGCAATGCCCACGAGAAGAAACACGCAGGTTGGTCTATTTCAGTCTTAGCAGGGGTCCTTTCATCTTCATCGCTGTAAAATCCCTTCATTAAAAAACTGGGTTTGTGTTTGCATGTAACCTTTTTTGTCCAAGATAATTCTTTCAGGACAAATGACATACTTGGTATATGGCTCATCATTTGGTGTCACTCACTAGCCTTGTTTTTGGTCCGTGCAGGTTACCACTGCCCTCACGCCAACTGCCAGGTGCTCGAACACACCTGGGGGAAACTTCAGAAGCACATGGCCAAACATCCAGGTAAAAGCTTCTTCAGATGGTCAGTTTATGGAGAAAAAACTTTTTGTTTCACATTTTAAATGTTTTTGCAGCCACATACACCTGCCAAGTGTGTAAGAAGGTGTTTAAGAAAGTGGATGCTCTGCGAAGGCACAAACGGCTCCACGCCTCCCATAAGCCCGTGCTGGTTTGCCCGAGGGAGGACTGCCAGGCCTACTTCTCCACGACCTTTAACCTGCAGCACCACATCCGCAAGGTGCACCTGAAGCTCTTCAAATACAAGTGTGCCTTCCCCGACTGCCCATGCTCATTTGCCATGCGGGTATGTGATGTGTCCTCCTCAGTGTATCAGAATTATTTGCACTTCACTGACCTTTGAAATTAATATCACTTCTATTTGCAACACACAGAACTGCCATTTTGCTGAACTATTAATATTCCAGCAGGGATAAAGCAAACTGATTTCTGACAGTGGTCATAAAGAAATTGTCATTTCTACTCTTGTACAAAGTTTCAGCTGGTGTATCCCATTATTGCTTTTTTTTTGTTCCACAGGAGAGTTTGACCAGACACCTGCTTCGCCACGACCCAAGCGCTGCCACTCTGAAGGTGAGTGACGTCAGTAATCCTGCAGTGCAGGTGTGGACTAAAGCCACCACACAGCAGGGAGCTAAAGCAATCTGCCTGGGGGCACTATTGATTTTTGGATTTTTCTCCTGACCTGTTGAGATCTGACTCGTGTGTTTGGAAGTGAAGGGAACAGCTGGCTCAAGGGCATTGGCAGTTTAACCCACATGTTGTAGTATAGTGTTGTGCCTTCTCACCAGTTTTGTCTGTATCCTGACAGAATCGTCAGCGCCCTAAGAAGTCCTGGCAGAAGCGTTTAGATGGACACCATCTGCCCCTTGTGGAGGAAGACCTGCGTCGCCTCTTCGCCCTGCGCATGCGGCTCTCCCGACGCACCAAAGTGGAAACCAACCTGTCCGGCCTCTTCAACGAACGCAAGATCCCCCATTATGTCGACCCAGAGGTCAACCTGCGTCCTCTGTTTGGCATCAAGCAGCCTCCGCGTCCTTTGGAGGAGAAGCCAGAGGTCACACCAGTGAAATGTTGAATAGATATCCATCCAGACTAGCTGTGGATGGTGACTGTTAAGTTTTGAACTTCCAGGAAATCTGAGCAGGCTTTTAATTTGGTCTGTTTTTCTTTAAAAAAGAAATTAGAAGTTGGGTCTCTTTGGTTGAGGTTTTTAATGTAGCTGTACATTAAAATGATGTGATGATTTCAAACTTAATTGAATGTTTGACATGTTGATTAGGATGTCAAGCCTCAGATTTTCAAATATTTTAAGTCTTGAACACAACAGATCTAAATTGAAAATGCTTATTTTGTTAATACACTTCTTGACCCAATAAAAATGATTTACATTTCGATCAAATTGGTTGAATTTTTCCTTCTGTGTGAGTTTTGATGAACAGTGCTGGAGGTCTGCCCATCAGTAGCAGCTGCTGAAGAAGCATCGGCTCAACAACTGAGATTTGTTTGTTCAGTCATTTAATTGCAACGGACAGAGAGTCTCATTGTTGGTGCACTCAAACAGCTGTTCTCCACCATCAAGCTTTTGTGCTTGCTTCGGCCTCACATTGGTTGACATTTTCTGAACATGTTGGCACTCATTAGATATGAACAAAGGGAACAGCACATGAGTAAGAACTGAGTCAGAGGAAAGCATGTCACTTTGGGGGTGGATGAGACTTTGAACAAGTATCAGCTGCTCAGCTGAGGTTGAGCTGTTGAAGTTTAGACTGGCTTCATGACTGAAGGAACAACGGTGCTCTGTAATTTTAAAGTTTGACCACCGTGGTCTTTTTAGGGTTTCACTAGTTAATTTAGTCTATAATGGGAGGTTTGTTGGCAATGAAGGTCACAACATGGGGATCAGTTTATTCTGACTCTTCTCCCAGAGGAGAATTTAAAAGGGGCTTATGAGCAGTTGTGGAAGAAGCAAAAGTAGCAACACTTAAAAATAAGTCATGCATTTAAAATACTGTATTAAAAGTACAGTGTATTTGTGTGAAAATAGTGTCCTCTTTGCGTAATAACCTATCTTAGAATAATTCATGGTAATTGGCAATGCATTAATGTTGCAGCTGGTAGGGGGGCAGCTAATTTTAAACTACTTTATATACTGCTTGGTAGTTTAATGTATTATGATTCACATTTGTATTAGTCAGAATCTAAAAGGCACTTATTAACTAAATCAATAAATAAAACAATACTGCCAGTAAAAGTATATACACTTTTACTGCCAGTATTGTATTTTTTTCAATATATAATAGTAAAGAATTGAAAGTGCATGTACTTCAAAAATGTACTCAAGTTAAATTTGTACAAATATATTGGACAGTATAAAACTAGAACCTTATAAAGACTTGAGTAAAACACAGATGAGAGGCCAGATAATGAAGCATATTCTCCATGTACATAAATCCTGCTGCTGCTGCATCTTCACAAGTCAAACAAACAGGAAGTTCTAGCAGTTAAAAGCAAATTATAAACATCAAATAGAAATCTAAATACCTACAGGTGAAGATGTGATATTACTGGGAGCAAAATATACACTGACTGAACAGGAACTGATGAAAAAGTAAAAAGATATTCATTCAACTGGTCAAAAATGACCTCCAGTAAATAATATATATTTTAAAATAAAAGGGTTTCAGAATAAAAGGTTCCTTTTTGTTTCAACAGCTCTGTTTGCTCCATTAAAATGACCTTTTTTGTGTTAAACTGTTCTCTTTTTTTTCCCCCCGGTCCAAAGGAGGGAGGCAGAGTCCATTTCAAAGCTTCAGCTAAGCTCTGCAACAGACTGTCAGTTTGAGTTCAGATGGTTTCTTCACGGCTGTGTTTTTCTTTGCTCAGCCGAAGGTCGTTCTCTGGGTTTTGCTGCCTCGGGCTTCCTTCCTCCCTTCACTGGCTGCTGCTCGGCCTCTTTAGGTCCCATACATTATCCCATCCTGCACCAGCTGACCTGCGGGCTGCAGTCAAGCTGAATGCGCTGCGCTCGGCTTCACACAGCAGCAACAAATGTCTCGACAGCTGACACTCCCTGTTTCGTCCACAATCATCCTCCTTGTACTTATTGTATATCTCATTCCTTTGTGAAATTCCACTTAAAAGGCTCAGATAAAAGCACCAATCAGACGCTGAGTACCTCTTAACATCACAATATTGCTTCGGATGTGTAGCGAACCTTTCAAAGTCTGCACTTGTCCACTGAAGATGGTCTTGTTTCTATGGTGACACAACACAGAAAACAAGGTTTTCTCAAATCTCTGTTCTATTCCTTGTCTTGTCAGCAGGTTTTTTTTTTTTAAGAACAAATGGGAATGTGTTTGCAGGCGCTCAACAGGTGTGGAAAGAACTCCAGTGATTAGATGTTTCTTGTTGACTGCAGAGTTGATAATTGTTTTCCACCGACACCACAAAGTCCCACGAGAGCGATGACGCTGCCTGGCGTCACGGGGGCCGAGGGTCAGGCTCATGCCGGCAAATCTATCGAGCCCAGTCACATACAGTTAACCACAAACTTGCCGTCACCCTCTGGCTCTCTGGAAAAGGCCACGCCAATTACCCACATAGTGAGCGGGAGTTTGATTTTTGCAACGTTTGCAGCACAGGGGCAACACGAAGGAACAATCACAAGACCATCACAGGAAGGGGGACCATCACTCCACATTCACGACTAGCTGATCAGATCTAAGGAAATTTAATAGGTAAGAGGATGGATTTTCAAGAGGTTAATTAAAAAATAACCTGTAAATGGCACAGAGAGAACAGGAAGTCTTCAATCAGCTGATAGTGACATATAGCAATGAAATAACGAGAAAAATTAAGTGTGACTAGTTTAGTGTGCCCATGCCTTCTAGATTATCTTAATGACTGTAACTAAAGTTTGTCGAGGCTGAAAGGTTGTCTGTCCAATTCTTACCCTGCCGCACGAATCAACAGCAGACATCTGTGATGCCAAAGCCGCAGTGCCGATGGTGGCAGTTTATCCACAGGAATTAATAGTTTGCTTCTAAAATAAACTTCTAAAATCAACTAATCATCCAGACTTTGTGACTCAGACTGAAAAAAAACACACAGTCTATTTACATAATCTTACTTTTGCAGCTTTAATTGCAGTTGGTATACATTTCCCTGGTTGTTTAGCCCACTCAAGGGCAAAAATGCAGCAACAAAACATTTGAATCACCTTGATCCTGCTGTGAATCACTTTTTTTTAGCTGAGTGACGACAGCTCCTCGATTAAAATTATCTCGACCCGCGGTAACAAGTGCTCACTGAGTGCCACGACGGGCGGCAAAATGATTCAACTAATGTCTCAACCGCAGTAAATACCAGCGCTTTTCTTGTTTTAACAAAACATCTCGTGGCACAGGAGCTCTAATTCTGTAGCACTTTTACAGACCTGCCAGGAAAAAAACAATATAGACGATTGGTGATTTGTAGTCCACCTATATATATAAAAAAAACATTGCATCCATGCAGCAGATGTTTTTGTGCAAATGGGTTAAAATAAGTGCATCAATCTCCATAAGAACAAAAGCTGGATTTCATTAAAGTTGCATTCTCTTAAACAAACAATTATATTATAGAGAGCTATAATAAATACAACACATTAAGCTTTGCTGATACTACTAGTTATTTCTGGGATCATTCGTGATGTTGGTGTTGCTGTTTTATTTTCACCCGTTTAACAATAAAGCCTCATCCTATATTCCACACAGGACACAGTTTTCTAATTTGAGTCATAACCCACATTCCTCTGTTCAAGCCTCATTCACAGAATAAAGAGGTAAAAACACCAGGCAGTCACAGAAAAACGTTGCTTCAGAAAATCCCGAAACAAGGAGATAAATCAAAGTAGGTTAACCATACAGTCGTCATGCCCTGATTTAGCCTGCTTTCTCCAGAATAGATGACCCAAAACCTCTTCTCCCCTCCCTTTTCTCCCTTTTCCCATGGCCCTGTTTGAAGAGAGCTTTCCGTAGCTGTAACACAACTACATGACAGGATTGACAAAATAAGCATAAGACAAGGAGCCTTCTGCACAGGTGAAAATGGCTGCACTCCTCAGGCTGCACAGTTTTCGTTTTCGTCACTGCAGCTCTTCGGCAAATTACGTCAAGGAAGCTTCAGCAACTGTTGTGCCAAAAATAGACCAAATGTCACCAACTAGTGGGCACAAAATTCTCAAAAAAATGACAAGGTCACATCTGACGTGCACGTTAATAGTTGTTTCTGAGAATAAAACACAGAAATGGCACAGTAATATCATGGTTCTCACTGAAGAGTAAGCTCGTAATCACTAAACATTACTCACTGAAATAAACATCAACTACATCAACAACAATAGTTATCTGAGATGTTTTTGATCGAAGTGGTGACCTGACTGACGCTGCCATCCCCGGAGCCATGCTGCAAGCGCAGTTAAAAATATAAAAGGACTTCAGGCATAAAAAATTCAGATTTTAACCTCTGAGGCTTTACTTACACACACCAGACACCTGAGGCCTGGTTTTATTTGAACGCTGAAATGAGTCTGGTGAATATCAGCACCAGACACACACACATCACCTGTTGCATTATTCTATATGGACAACAACCCTTGTGAGAAGACCCACGGGACCTTTGAGGGCTTCAAATTAACCCCGAGCTTTCCACAGTCCTCAGAACTCACCCTTGGGGCATCTTGAAGTCTTTGAGTGTGCTCAAGCCATCCTTGCCTCCAACCTCACTTATCTTAAACTCTGGATGACTGATGACTGATTCATGCTTTCATGAATGTTTGATCAGAAAAAATAGGATAGTTTCGCCCCCCGGCCTTGTTGCCTGCCCTTAATGATGCTGTAAATCCACGACAAACATAAATCAGCTGTTGAACAAAAGGCAGCAGAGAGCCTTCAGACAGACAAATACTTGCGTGGAGTAGCTTTAATTATGCAGGCGAAATTTGGCAATGCAAATTGATTTGGTTTGTGAAATTGGCTACCCAAGCAGGAGGTCCCGGTTCCTAGGAAACAGTAGCAGGCGCAGCAGTGGCCTGGACGCTGAAAGTCATCCAAAAAGACGTAGATTGATAGTGTTTGTTTTAAGACTCCTTTTGATGTCATGTTGGGAGCTGTGAATTCAGAGGACAAGTTTCCCCTCAGCTGGACCTCTGCTTAATTGACTATTTCGTCGGGTACATCTCGTCTATCGGCATGACAGAGGAGGTCGTATCTTTCCTCTCATCCTCTTATTATACACGCCCCTCTGTGACCCACCATCAGTAGCAGGCTGTTTATCATCTTTTCTCCGTCGTTAAATCATGTCACATCATACATCAAAGCTCTCCTCTGCCTCTCTTCTTCTCTCTCTTCTCGTTGTCTTCTTTTCTGGAGGTAATTTTCAGGGCGAAAAATTCCCATGCAAATTTCCCTGCACTTCCTTTGTCTGCGTCTGCAATTTGTAACCCTTGCAGTTTCTCTCCCTGTTCGCATGAAAAATTGCGCAAACATGAATTCATGCACAGGCCATAATGAAGAGGAGCATTTTTCTGCATCCCAGGCAGCGGCTGTGACAACAGTTATTTATCTCTTTTGCGTAACAAATCGCTTTGTGTCTTGGTATGGTGCAGATTATATAGTGTGCTGCAGGTAGCTCTGCAGCACCAGATTAAAGGGAAACTGAATCGCAGTGAGTCACATGTCCACAGGCTGGGAATGGATTGATGGTGCAGGTTAAGAAAACCCTTTTTGTTCCTTCCCCGTGTCAAGGATTTGCATAATACTGGCATGAAGGCAAAAAAAAGAATCCCTCAAAACGAGACACTGACATGATTTATCTTGGCAGACTATCAGAATCATTTGGATGAGATTAGATGTGATTTTCTTAGCCACTGATCTGTGTTTGTGCCCGAGATGAGACTTGATAACCAGAGACAACAATTTAGGGTTGATTACACTTCCTTTTGTTGACATCCCCATCACAACATCCATCGCTATCCGCATTTCCTCATATTCACTGCGTTTGCTGTTCATCAATCAAAGCCAGGCTTCCAATAAGTGTCCCGTGCTCCAGCTCCGAGCAACACCAGTAATTAAAAGCGCTGTGAGCGAGCAATCAGGAAACGTGACAGCTACCTTGCTTTACAACATCTTAAAATGACCTGCCAAAATTTCTCGCCAGTGTAATCGATGATCAAAGCTGCCCAGTGGAGTGACCCTGATTAAACCTGATCTTGATACACACCATATCTCTACCCTGGTTTTATTCATTTTTAATCATCTGAAGTTTGCGTGTTTGCCCGTGTCTTACATCACGTGCGAGACGTGCAAAGAGTCACTGACTGATTTTAACCAGCTGTGTAATCATTGTAAAGGAAAATGCACACAGAGCCACGGGTGGGCCGGCGTCCAATTAGCAGCCATGTAATCCTGAATGATTGGTTTACATGAGCCCGACAGCATGAGAGGAGGAATAGATTACGATGACATGAACCAACGGTCTGAGAGAAGCCTGTTTTATATGCAGTTTTGCATGAAAGAAACTTTATTGATCCCTCAGGGGAGACTGAGTCATCATGGTGGCAAAAGTAGTTCAGCAGGCATCGAGTGAAGTGGGAGTGAAGCGGAGAACATGAATACAAAAACACGAAGACAAGATAGACTAGTTAACTGTTTAGAAGAAAACAAAACCTCATCTCAGATTGTACTTTGGCACTGATAAATTTATTTTTAGTTCCTGCCAATAAACATGGCATTATGTAGTTTCTTTTTTTTTTTTTTTTGAGGAACATGAGATCTCCGGTGGAAATATTTTACAGAACTGGTGATACATTTCAGTATTTCCAATTTCCAATAAATATGTGACGAAACAACATCACAATGTCAAGAGTGAACTGTCAGGCTCAGCTATTTAAAGGAAGGGTCTGACATTATGTGAAGTAAGTGTAAAAGTGATATTATGTGGTTTTGCAAGATTTCACTTCTTTTTGGCAGAGTCAGGCCAGCTGCTTCACCTTTTCCAGTCTTTGTGCTAAGCTAAGCGAAATGAAAATTTCAGGCTCGTGTCAACAAGAGAACAAGAACAAGTGAAAGAACTCAAGACATATAATATAAGATAAGTGCAAAAGTTAAAAATATTAGAATAAAACATAATATAGTACACTAAAATAAAATATAAATATAAAATGTAGATATAAATGTAGATATAAAATGGACTAGAAATAGAAATATATACTAATTGAAATATAATACTATTTATGCAGGTGTGCAAAGGTGATAAAATGTTAGTGTAAAAATAGAATATATATATATATATATGATAGAGATGTAAGCAATATAAATAGAGATGTAAACTGGTGAGCAGATAGTAACCAGTAAGAGTAGCAGTGAGGTAAAGTGACACTGTATTGACACTAATGAGCTTGTGCGCTCAGTTCAGCTGCCTTATATCCCGAGGGGTGAAGGTGTCCCTGAGCCCGGTGGTGCGGTGAGTTTGTGGCTGAGGTGGTTGAGCTCTTTAATGATTCTTCTGTCTTTCTCTCTACAACATCAGGTGTCCTCCATGGACGGCAGCTCTGCCCTGGTGATGTGCTCTCTCTGGAGCCTTACAGCTGAGGGTGGTGCAGCTGCCGTAACAGTCAGGATCCTCTCTATGGTGCACCATGGTGTGTGTGTGTGTGTGTGTGACTATCCTGGAGTCCATGTTGAGAGGAGAGCTGTGGTCTTGCTGTTTCTGTGACGCCGTCAGCTCAGGTTTGCTAACAGGAATGAAGCAGCTGACTCCCGGCTGGTGGAGAAGGAGGCGTGGGCTTCTCCCTGTCGCTTTCTGTTTTTGCAAGGTGGAGATTGTTGTCCTGGCACTGAGATTTCAGGACTCAGATCTCCGGCCGTCTGTTCAGGAAGTACAGCAGAGGGCTGAGCGCACACAGCTCAGAGGGGCGCCGGTGTTGAGAGTTAGGATGGAGGATGTGGCGGTGCTTATCTGCACAGCCTGGGGTCTGCCTGTCAGGAAGTTCAGGATCCAATCACAGAGGGCGGTGTTGAGCCCGAGGTCTCCGAGCTTGGTACGAACTTGGATGGCATAATGGTGATGAATGTCTTCACCAACAAAGTGCTTCATGATTGTGGAAGCGAGTGCTACTGGACGGCAATCGTTTTTAACACTGCCGAACAAAACATTTGTAGATTTAACTGATGGCCTAAATGTAAAGGTTGCATATATGTGAGAAACAGAATGAGATTTGGACTCTGAGAAACCGAAGAGCACTCCATCTTCATCTTTCTTCATCATCAGGCGCTCAGTGTTTCATTTCTTCTATCTGCTGACTAAAGTAAAGGTCAGTTGTGTGGAGAGACTGTCGACGTGAGTTGTTCACCGTAACAGCTCAACCATGTGTGGATGTCTGGCTGCGTATGTGTGCGTGCTTCACCTCCAGCGTTGCCTCTGGCTGCAAACTCTTAGAGAGAGAGAGAGAGAGAGAGATAGGGTAAAGAGGGTAGAAGGTAAAGGGAGAGCGATTGGTGAGGCTGGTGAAGCTCATGTTTCATTAATAGGGCATATCATGCAGTGTATGAGTGTGTGTGTGTGTGTGCAAGGGAGGGGATGCAGGGCTTTGACTTTAATTAGAGGGAAAATGTTTTAAGCAAATGTAGGGCAATCACTGATTCGCAAGAGCACGGCGTCCATGATCGTGTGCCTCTAATCAGCGCTGATCAGGGGCAGAGCACACCGGGTGAGCCGAGCCCTGCTAATGGCATAAGACACCGACAAAGACTGATGAGTCAGGAGCCCGTTTGAAACACCAGCCGTCATTACAGACTGAGTGCTGAATCACAGTCAGACCAGCATCTCCTGGTTTTATTTCCCACAGAGAGACGGTCAAAATCGCAGGCGCCCTGCCTGTCTCTCTCCTCGTCCGTCAGTCACTTCCAATCATCACAGCTGTTATACGCTCCGACTCCTCTCTGGTCATGAAGTGACCGACCTCTCCGGCCACCTGTCTGTCTGCCTGCCCGCCCATCCTGTCTGTCTCACTCTCCACTTGCAGGATTCATTGTTGACAGCTTCCATACTGGTGGCTTGGCTGCAGGGAGGACAATGTCTGTCTGTCTCTCACTTTGGTCCAGGCTGAAAATAACGGATGGACCACCCGTTGAATTTTGCACATTCACGGCCCTCTGAGGTTGAATCCTTCTGAGTTTGCCGATCTGACCTTTTCTCTCTTTCCATCTTTTCATTAATGTCCATGTACGATCTCACAGCTCAATTCTTTTATTAATCCTTTGTTTATTTAAAATGTCTCACAGCAGATATAACCAATGTTTATAATGACAGTATATCAAACGATGACATGAGAACAGTGTAACAATACTACCTGCAGAGAATGATCCAAATCTGCAGCTCGTCCACGGCTTTACGGAGCTTCATAGTGACTTTCAGCTCTCTGTTTAACTTTACCACTCTGGTCCTCTCCGAAGAGCAGACAGACACATCAGGTGAACATAGTGGAGCATTGAGCAGATGAAGTACTGCATATTTCTATGCTATTTCTATTGCTATATTGCTAAATTTCACATCTCTTTTTAAATTTTTTTTACTTTGAGATAGTTACGGGCAGTCACTCACCATGATGTACGCTCAGCTGTAAGCACTGAGAGCACCAGAGCAAACAATCTACAGGACACATGAACGATGATGTTTATATTCTTCTTCTCTCTTAAAAGCAAAGTTGTCCAGTGGTCCAATCTCCCTCAAAACTAAGTTAATCCCTCTGATGACTCTCTGCTGCTTTGTCATGCCGCACTCCTTAATCCCCGATTTAGACGCCCACGTATCTGGAAAGACAGAGGTATCATGTCTTCTGCAAGCTTACGAAGGCTGAGTTAAGACGGCCTGGGTTTAGTTTCATCTCCAAATGTACTCTTTTTGGACCGAGTGCGCTTGATGCACCTCCAGTTGATTGTTGTGCGTGTCCCCGAGATCTTATTTATTAAACAAGGTTGTCCAGTGTTGGCATTCGCCTCCCTTAATGAACCTTATTCTCTCTTCTGTCATGTGCGAGACAAGACAGGGAGATAAAACAGGAGCGTAATACTGGGGATGTAAAACAAGGAAGAGAGGATGAACATCAACCCCTCCTCTGTGCCATCTCGAAAGTGAACATGTGTGACAGCATTATGAATTACGTTTTGTGTGTTTTCCTCTCTGCTTGCTCGTACTATACGGGCCTATTTACTTTTGCACAATGTCAAAGACAGATTATTGCTCTGCGTTTGTTCCTGTGTGGGTGAAGTGGAAAGGGTAATGGTATGTTGTACTCGCAGCTGAAGAAATAATTCTTTATGCGTCTGTCAGCCGCTTTCGGTGACAGGTCTGCGTGTGTGTTTGTGTGTGTGTGTCTGTTTTTTTCGCAACCTGTGATTACCTGCTATTTTTAGAGCGACTGTTCATTTAATCAGCTCTATTTTTGCAATTGGACTCCCCTGACAGCTGCTTTTGTCATTATTTGCTTTGCTTCGATAATCGCTCACTTCCTCCCTCTAGAAACAGAGAGTGTGAAAATTGCATGCTTATAAAAAGAAAAACCAAGGAGGGAAAGCGCCTGTGTGTGTGTGTGTGTGTGTATGTTGGCGGGGTGGTGGTTGTTTGAGGGAGGGCTGGACTGAAATTAGTTTTACACAGGATTTGAAGTAGAGGATGGTAAACATGTGACTTTCCCACATGAGACATGGGGGGTGAAATATTTTATTCTCGTTGCTTTGACTTCAGTGCAAGTGAGGAATTAGAACTGGGTACGGTTTAGGTACGTCTACAGAGTATATGGCATTTTTTTTGGCATCCAATCGTGGTCATCTTGTTTGTCAAATAATTTTAGCAACAAAAGAAACTAAACTGAAAAAACAAATTACAAAGGTTATGTGATGTTTTATTCTAAAAAGAAAAGAATGCAAAGTCAAAAACCAAAATACTTTGTAATCTTAAATGTATTCAATGTAAGAAATCATTGTTTTTGTGCAGTGTGCATTACTTTTAACTTTTGGGAGCTAATTCCAGTCTGCTGTGGTGTAAACACATATGTATGTGTGCTGATTAATGCCAAACTGGTATGAGAAAGATATTAAAATGGCCTGCAGTCCGGCTTTGCAGGAAGAACCATCTGCATATTTTAAAATAAAGATTGCTTAAATATGAAAAATATTCTTATTTGCTCTCTTACAGAGATTCATTTGAGTATTTGTTTTGGCTGGGAGTTACGGGAACACTTAAAGTTTTGTACATATGAAACAAATTCGATATAATCTGTCCATTAGTGAGTTTAAGATGTGCTAATAGACGGATGTAGTCACCCTGCTGTAGCTGTTTCACCCACATTGACATCTGTAGGAACTAAAACACGGTAAGACAACAAGTTTGAATTTTCAAAATATCTGAGACAGGGTCTGAAACATCTACAACCTGTTACCTGGTAACAACACTTAGTAGTGTCAGTTTACAACAGCGCCGTAAAAAGTGAATCCTTGAATCCTTTGGCTGTTGCTACTCATAATGGTCATTGCAAAATGCGTTGTTAACAGTAAAAAAGGCATTCAGCCTCCCAGCAGCATGCTCAGTGAGTCACTCTGAAATCCATTCATTTCTAATGGGAGAGCCTACACAGTGAGAGAAACTCAGCTAATCAGAATATTTGAAAAAAAAGACCAGCTTGGCTGCATCTGTCCAGGTCGAAAAAGGTCGGTCCTGTACAATCTAGGCTGAAATGAAACAAGCACAATATGTGGGAAAACCACAATGACTTGAACAAACTCTTGAAAAGAAAATCTCCCAGATACATACTGCAGAGGCTCAGAGTGTGAAGATGAGCGGCCGCAGCAAGTTACTGCCTTGCAGCTGTCAAGTAAGATCGTTCTCCGTCCTCGCATTGTGATTCTGGTCCACACCCAAACGTGAACGGGCACCTCCAAACAAACATTGGATGTTAACTAGAAAGAGAGATAAAAGAGGAGGAACACACAGCTCAGAGTAGCAGCTGATGCTTTCTCTTTGTTTCATCTATCTACATCTCTCTCTATCTCTCTATCTCTCTCTCTCTTTCTGTCTGTTTCTATTGACGTTGTGGCTCTCTGTTCACCTGGACCGGGACAGAAGGCGCAGAGGCTGTTAGTTCACGACACTTGCTTGGAGGCACCTCGAAAAGGTCACGAGATGTGATAATAACAGCAGGGGACATTCAGAATAATTATAGTGGACATTTATTATACAGGAGCACAAGCAAACACCCGCAGGGCCTGTGCGGGGTCGGCCAGATATGACGCTGGGCTGGAGTTCAGAAATAACCACATTTACACCGGCCCTTAATTGTTGCCCTCCTGTCGCTTTACTACCGTAGAAAGTTGATGTTACGGCCAAGCTGAGCTGCAGCAGCCAGCAGAAATGAGGCATTATTAATAGGCTATTTTACTTTCAACAGCTTCCCCACCTCCACGGATATTTCTCCATAATCAAATCACGAGAGGGGAGTGTAGATAGAGCCTTCATACAATAACCATAATGAGAAGTAATGTCAAAACAGGTTGAGCTGGAAAGAAGAGGAAAGGAAACAGACAGTCAGTCCCTCGTTTGCCTCTCTCTCTCTCTTTCTCGAGTGTGACTCAGAACCGAACCGGTGCGACAGAGACATCGACATGAAGGCGCTGACAGAGATGGATAGGAAAAGAGGGGCAGAGAAAAACACTGAGCCGCGAGATTAAGTGAGAAAGTCTGCTTCAAACTCTGTATAGGGAGAGTAGGAAAGGAGGCAAGGAGTGATTGAGAGCGGGAGATCTGGGCCAGAAAAATGAAATAAGAAGATTAGAGGAGACTGTTTGACGACGTTCTCCCACACTGGCAAAGTTTCATCAGCTCGAGAGGACTCGCAGTGCTCTGAGTCACAGCAGATGGGCAGCACTGTCAAGTGTTAATAGAGGTATAGCAGCAAAGCCTTGGTGGCGAAATTCAGCTGCTTCATCAATCAACCCAAGATCCCTTCTGCAGAGATGACGGCTATTGTTGAGCCGGTGTTCGACGGTGTAGAACAAAGCTGAATTTACACCCCAAAAACCAAACGTACGCCCCGGCGGAGTTGGCCCCAAAAGTGAAAAAGTTCAGCCAAGAATGAAAACGGTCGACGTTGTTTATCCAGTCTAATGTCAAAACATTTGCAAGTCAGCCGGCGCAGCTTCGTGTCAGAATGTGGAGTGATTCTTCAGAACTCCAAAAAAGGCCCCAAAAAACAGTCGCTGATATCAACATCCATCAACAACGTGACATATTCTGAGGTCTTGTATGTTTATTCAGTCTAAAATGTTTTTGGAAGAGGTTGTGATCACACTTTTACCAGTTAAGTGTTAACGCTGCACTTGTATTCCCGCTCCACAGCAGAAGTGTGTGACGCAAAACAGCGACAGCTCCAGCTGTGACTTACGACGCATATGATGCTCATAAAACACTTACAGTACCTCTGAAGTCACTTTCAAACAAAGACAGCAAGTTTTTCATCAGTGTGAGGATTCATGAGGGTGACGTGCAGGGAAATAGCACAGCTGTAATCCAGCGTATAAAGCTTATGGGAAGGCACAGATTCATGCACATTCACTCGGGGCAGGGTGAACTGAGGCAAATACACGAGTTCAGCGAGAGGCTGAGCTAAACACAGAGACACACTTGTATACACAATGTACAGCTAACGTCTTTATAGTTGGTACATCGCGTGTTTGAAGTGAATAAAGATATACTGTATAAAATGTTCTAGTGTTGAAATTTGCTGAAATTTCGAATGGCTTGAAGTGAAAAAACAAAATCGGCCCACCAGGAAACGAAGAAATGCAGCCTGGAAATCCTCAGCCTGTTGTATCTTCTGGGAAAAAGCACAACCTGTACAGCAGTGTGGAGCTCAAATAAAGACAAAAACATTCAATTGGTCTTGATTGAGATGCTTGTTCGGGATATTTCAGTCGGTGTGACGCGCACCTGTGCGGCTTGAACATGAAAGCAGGTCGAGTCATCGCTCACAGTAAATGAAGAATGAACAGGGGCACATATGCTTTCAGAAACAGCTTATCCTACATTCGGGTTTAAATATAAATCCTTCTTGAGCTTTAGGGCAACTGTTGCTGCTACGGACACAAGTATTCACGTAACACCAACACAGCTCCGACACACTGTGCTGACAAACACATTTCACAGAGTGAATAAGGACAAAATGTTTCGTGCAAATAAAACCAAAATGCCTTTGCCTTTTCTCTGGCTAGCTGTGTGATTAAATAAAAAGATCTGAATTACTCTCCCTCCAGCAGCGCCATTACATGATATTTATATTATGAACTGTTTTGACCATCATTTTGGCGTTTCTCCTCGCACAGCAGTGTATGTTTACGGATGGAGAACGGTGCATTATTCATGGATGTCACTGAAACTTGCCATTAAGGGGACCTTATTTAGGAGCTCCCTGCCATCAATAGACCATGAATATCATTATCAATAGAGAAAAACACCAAATGCTGTCATGTAGACCTACGTGATCAGCATCTTCAATTATATGACAGACCGTGTACTGTACATGCAAAGAGTGTTTTTGTAAAGATCTTTTATTGAGGTATGTGGCCAACCGATAACTCTGGACTTTAGGATACATCCAAACACATACTTTACATTTTGAATTCTTAAAAGGTGCGAACATGTGGTGCTACATTTAAAACAAGACACAATGCAAGATAACAAAGTGTTTACATGGGTGAAATCATAAATCCAGTTCTACTCTGACACCAATATTTTTTCTCCAGGACGGCTGCTGCTAGTGTGTTTCTGACATTTGTTGACATCTGACGCACACAAAGACGAGCTCCGCGGTGAAGTGATAGAAAGCTGCAGGTAAAATATCCTTCAGCAGCTATCATCATGAATGAGGAACTTCAATGTAAGAGGACAACTTATTTAAATGACACAAAATAAAGTGCTATCTTTTATTACAAGAATAAGAAGCTTATTTCTCACAGTCTCTAAACGCTTTCACATATATTGAAATGTAGACCAAAGAAGGAGCATTTTAGCTATAGATCTCTCTGCTCAGGAAAAAAACAAATGAATTAAATCCTTTAATCATTTGCAGTGCCTCAGTCTTTTGCATTCAGTGCTTCCTCTTCCTTTGAAAGATTTGTTAAAGAAGGTAAGGATGAATGAATTGATGGAAGTCCGAGCCATCAGAAATGTACTTACATACGAGAAAAAAACATGCCTTCACTCTGTCAGACCAGCCGCATCAATAAAGGGAGGACAAGAGAGGCCAAACGGGGGGAGCAGAAGACAGAGACGACAGGCTGACATTTGATCAATGATGACTCGTGCACCCATGGGTACAACACTACCTGCATGCACACACTGACTCATAACGGTTCAGCGCTGATGTCATTCCCGCTCACTGCACCTCCTCCTCCCTCTGAGTCCTTCCCCACATCCTCCTCTAAGCTGTCAGTGAAACTTAGACTTCTTGTCACGGTCAGAAAGATCCCCATTGTGTTGTTGTTTTTTTTTCTGGCAGACTGGCCATGATTTTCCCCCCTCCCACCCTCGCTGCTCTGGCGAAGTAAAATGCTGTGCAACACTCGTGCAACGCCTCTCTGCAGGCTTTCGCGCACGCCATCCTCCTTTATGTGAAAACTGGGGAAACAGCTCCTGCCACTTGTAACTGCTACACTTGGATGATTTTGACACCTCTTTCATTTTTTCTCACTCAGAGCACATCACCACACCACCACCCAAAATCTGGAGGACAGCTCTCCCTGTTTTCCTTGAGAGCGTTTTCCTCCTCATGAATCACCTTTGATGAAAAGAGCAAGACAAACAAAATACAGACCCCTGACAATCACTGCTGTTTCTGAGTTATTAACAAGACACATTACACTGACAATTTGTCCTGTTTGGATATGAAAAAGATAGAAGTTTTAAGAAATTCCTGGAAGTTTAAGTACCTGTCTTGTCTCCTGTAGATTGTTGCAGAGGGTCCGCCATGACTGATTTATACTTTTTCACCAGACATGAAAAGATTCTCATTTCTGCACTATATTTTCATTGTTTCGTACAGAAAAAGTCAGGGAAAAAAAAAGTTTCTGGGTTTCCTGTGAAAAGATCCTCAGAGCCTCCTTTGAAAATCTCTCAAGTTGGCGGGCGCAGTCGCAGCTCTCAGCCTGACACTGCTGAGGATTTTCGGATCACGTGTTCCCCTTTCATCTGATTCTCCGGGCTGGCAGCGGCTGTCCTTGGCGGGCGCCTCGTGCTGAGCGCCACTCTATATGAAGCTGATATCAGTCCCCAGGCCAGAGACCCTGACATGAGCAGATAGGGGGATGAGACATTCGGAGTGGGTAGAAACAAGAAAAAGGACACTGACAGAAGCATCATGTTCCCATTACAGGACTCAGCCTCCACCCACACTGCTAGACGTCTCTTTGATGAAGGAAAACAAAATGTGAACTGGCACCCAGCAAGCATTTTTAGAGCATTTTTGACTTGCGCACCCTTTGTCAAGCTAAACATACATTTTCATATTGGAGAGACAAACCTACAGCAACACTAGACTGGGGAGAAACAGTCCCTTTCTAAGAACTGTACACTATTAAAGACTCGATTAAAGACAGTAAACCAGTTCAGCGAGACGCCGTGTGTTCAACTGGAGCTCTTTGTAGAAGTGTGGATTTCTCATCCAGTATATCTGTCTTAGTTTTGAGTCGCTCAGAAACGTTTGCAGAGGCTGCAGCTGCCGAGGGGGGTGAAGAGGGCGAGGGAGGGTTGGCGGCGGTAGTTTGAAGATGGGTGCACCCCAGGTTGGGAGCAGAAGTGGAGGGATGGCGGTGCGTGTACGGAGCCTCAGATCTCCTCTATGGAGTCAGCCGGGACCAGCCCTCTCTTCTTCCCGCTGCTCAGCTTCAGATACACCTCCCCGTCTTCCAGCTTCCCCACGCAGATCTGAAAGGGGGGGGGGGCAGAGGACTGAGTTGCTCTATTTTGTGTAAATGAACAGGTACTGGAAAATGAGATCGGATCTACCTGTCAAAAGCGTGCCTCTAAATGTGACACATTAATAGAGCTCTAAGAACATGGGTGGGTGGAGGGGGTGTTGCCAGCGTTTTGACAGAAAGCAATCATAATCTTTCTCTTAATATGTGTAGCAAAAGAACAGGGTGGATGAACAAGCTGGTAGTTAATGCCAGTAGCCTACAGTCAGCTCACTTTCTGCTTAGCATGGCTCAATTTATCAGAGGTGATAATACTATTTCATAACACAACCCCTTATTTTAACTTACTTAGCAGCCTTTTTTTTTAATGTTATAATCTCGAGACCCGTGGTAAAGCTCTTGATGTCAATTATGCTGTTATTGCGTAGCTTCTTCTCGCAGCCAGTAACACAACATGTTTTGTGCATGTGGGGATATACAGGTACATCTCAAAAAATTAGAATATCATGAAAAAGTTCAATATTTTTTGTCAATCATTTCAGAAAGTGAAACCCATTAATTATGTAACTCATTGCACACAGAGTGAAATATTTCATGCCTTTATTTCGTG
>JBAJHX010000039.1:5818439-5835832 GCA_037176925.1 Amniataba percoides | reverse complement strand
AATTTTTTGAGATACTGAATTTTGGGTTTTCGTTATTTGTAAGCCAAAATCATCAAAATTTCAAGAAATAAAGGCATTAAATATTTCACTCTGTGTGTAATGCGAGTATATAATATATGGGTTTCACCTTCTGAAATGAGTGACAAAAAATATTGAACTTTTTCATGATATTAAATTATAATTTTTTGAGATGTACCTGTAAATCATGAAAACTGCCTCAAGGTGATATGGCCTCCTCAATCAATGTTTTGCCTTTCTGAAAGTCTGAAAAAACAAGATGCTCCTCGCCTTTCACCCAGTGGCTGGGATGAACAGAAGGATCCTGATCTTTATGAACTAAATAAGATGATTCACAGGCCCAGACTGTGTCATTGTCTTTGTCTGAGGTGTCTGAAACAGCATGATAATGTCAGCGCACCTGGGATTCCTTCACGGCCATATGTCCTCTCTCTCGGTTGCCGGGGAGGCCCTGGACGACCCGCCACACTCTCTCTCCCGGCCGGACCCTCTGCACAAAGTTGGCAGGGAAGAAGCCGACCCTGTCGCCGCTCTTGCCCTGAGGAACACATCAGAACAGTACAATAAGTCAACAACACTTCTCATATCATCTCTTTTTCATTATTAATGAGGTACTGAATTAATGTTACAGTCGGATTTGTTAATGCGGCCACAGCTTCACCGTGTCTGGTCCCCGTATATAATCTGCTTTGACTGACACAGGAGCACACACTGTCTGAGCTTCTCTGAGCACGCTGATATGTTTCCGCGCTGTCATCATCTGCAGTCAGTGGAAATAAAGAGGCACCGATCTGAATCGAACCTCAACCAAAACAAAGTGAGCAGACGGCGACACATTTCTGTCTCTGCGGCGGCGAATCATTGCGAATCAAGAGACGGGTGTGAAAATGAACTCTAATTACAAAAATTAAAGCAATAACTTTTTTGAACGAGAAATTGTGTCACCTTAATGTGTGATCTGTTTTCCATGTGTTTAAAGAAAAACATTGACAGCAGATTTGGCTTCTTTTTCTCTGGTGGGGGCAGACGACGTTTGATTCAGCCTCATTATGCCGCAGTATCTCACTGTTTATCACCCTCTGCCTCAGGTGTTGATGCGTTTGAAGCGATTCACAAACTATACATTAGTAATGAACGTATGATTCCCAAATGATACATAATTTATGGTTTCTCGAGGCGGTAGTGTGCTGATTGATGGTGTTTAATGGCTGCTGCTTCATTTTGGGCTACATGAGCGCTTTGCCTGATAGAGGATACACTGACTCTGCACCTCAGTTAAGTCTGGATGAATCGTCCCTTTTCTTGGACTTAAAAAGACGCACACACAAATGCACACGGAGATGCAGATTCGTTTCCACTGGGAGTGAGTGAAGCTCATTACAGACTCAATAAAGACCTCTTTGAGGTTGCAACACTAGTCAAGTTCATTACGTTAAACTCTTGGTAATTTTCAGAGGAAATTATGTTCTATTTTTGTCTGTGGCTGCCTGTGTGTTTATGACGGGCGAAAAAACGGAGCAGGTGTTATGCATTAAAGGCTTGATTTAAAGACTGGAATGAACACAGGCGTATAGTAAATGCACGCGCACACATTTCTGTTCACTCAAACACGCGTTATGCACACGAGAACTTGGGTACAGCACACAGGCAGACACCCACACACACTCACACACACAATGTTTGCAAATGATTTATTACCCACCTTCCACCACTCTTCATTAGAGTCGTCAGTGACCTGCACCCTATCACCGGGACTAGAGGAGATAAGACAAGAAAGACGGTGAACAAAGAGGAGGCATGAAGCGGCGGTGATTGAGGTAGAGAGGAAAAAGGGGACGGGGGAGACGAGAGTGGGATACATGATTTGGAGATGAAGGGGGTGAGAGTGGCAAGCAGGGGAAAGGAGAGGAAAAAAAGGGAGCTGAGCGCAAGCACAAAAGACTGCATTATCAAACTGCCACAGAAAGCTGTTGTACCCACAGTTACAACGCTGAGGAGGTTTAAATGTGGACTCTTTGTGTCCCCCTGCAGAGGTGACAGAGCAGCTGACACCAAAGTCATGAGGTTTACATGAAATTCGGCTCTGTGGCGCCCACTGCAGTGGCGAAGGTTGGACCCGATTCCCAGCCAACCTGGCCTGCATGCTAATGATGCTACCAGTTTTTTTGATGAGACATTTCTACGCACACACACATACACAGGCTGTCCTAGATACATGGGGAGAAACTGCTGTCCCAATTGCACTCCTGTACATTGCGTCTCCTGGGCGTCTGCTCTCACTACTGCCCTATATGATCATCGCACACAAACATCCACACGTACACAAGTTTGCACACAGTTACATAAACTTAGCAACTGGGGTGAGACCCAAATATCTCAACTGATATGGGCCATTAATTTAACATGAAACAATTATTCTGCTCACTGAGGTCTCTCCCAGAAGCATAGTAATGTAAATATAGTGTATAGTATACGTTTTTGGTCAGAGTCAGACAAACTTGTTGCAGTTTTGTCAGTCTCTGCATGTAGGGAGGTGTATGCTGAGCAGTGGGACGAGCGCAGTGTAATTTGTGTCTGTGAGAACAGCAGCTTAACATCTTTACAATCTTCCACTAAGAGAATCTTTAATTAAGGTAAAAACAAAATGATATATTTTTTACATCACTATCTTCACATTTAGACAAATACTGAGTGTCGCATTGGGTTTTTTGTTTGCGTCACCCACAGCCAAGGAGGCAGAAACACTTGCTCCAGATGACAGCGTTCACCATCATTTGTGAGGAGCTTTTCACTTCATCCTGTCAAAATCAATGAAAACAGCTACACTAAGCTAATCTATTTTACCTTCAAACTGTGAGCTTAAAAATAAGAAAAGTTGTCATGTTTGTGGGAAAGTGGGGAAAAAAAGCAAAACAATAACAAAATGTAAAACCCCCATGAAACTTAAGTCCTTTGACTTGTCAGCAGGAAATGCAGAGGTGAAAGAAAATTTGGTTAACGATGGCTCATTTCCATGAAGTGTCCTCGTAAGCCATGAGAGCAATGCAGCATGCATAATAACACTGAAACTAGCTCACCTCACAGTCTTTTTTAACAACATAATTTACAGCTGGGCTTTTCCTGCTATGACAAACGATGTCTGGTAAGAAAAAGAACTATTGGATCCTCACTTCAGTTGTACAGCCAGGTGTGTTCCCTTATTATTCCTGATTAGGCCTCTGCTCGGGACTGTGATTGTTAGTTGTATTGCACCTGTTTGAGTGGGGAAACTTTCTCCTCTTTGTCTCATTAGCGCAGGGGATATGTCTGAAATCAGCCCCTTGTTCATTCTTTCGCCACTCCATAATAGATACTAACTAGTGATCAAACCTGTGATAGAAGTGACACATAATGCTTTCATTAGTTTTGCATATATTGTGCAGTGACACAAACACAGAGCCACAGCACAGATGGTTGGTAACAGTCCCATGGATCTTCTACCTTTGTGACAGCCTCCCCATACACACAGACACATGCACACACACACACACTTCCTGCCCTCGTTTTACTGCTCCGTCCTTCCTTTCTTCTCCTCCCTCGTCCTCCTTCATCTTATAGAGCTTTAACTTCTATATTTGCACTTTCTCCGCCCGTTTCTCCCCTCCCTCTCCCTCTCCCTCTCTGCCTGTGATAATCTAGCTAGCTATATGCCATCTCCCCTTATGTCTGTCCTCCCTTTCATCTCTCAGTTGTTCAGTGTCTTTATCCTCCTCCCTGCTGGGAACACTGCTCCGTCGCTAGCTCTACAAGGGGACAGTGATGGGCTCCAAGTTTATAATTAGTCGTCCTTAAGGGCGCCCCGGCACCGTCCTCTGCAGATGGTGGGGACATTTTCATCCTGCAGGAACAACAGCGGGGGCGAAACGCAGGGAGGGACAAAAACACAGACAAAGCAAATGCACTCAGACACACAAACACACACAATGGCAAAAACACAATACCAGCACTCCTGCACGTGCACACACAGGGTTTTAGAAAATTCCTGCATGCAGGCAGTCTGTCTGGCTTTTACTCACTGTAGTTCCAGGTCATTTTGTTCCTGAGGCAGAAACTTGTAGAGCGCTACATAGGTGTGGATGGAGTGGACTTCAATGCGCTTGGGCACCTGGACACATGGTGACACAGGGTAGTGAGACAGAAATACATGCTCGAGGAAGGAAACAACAAGGGGTGACAGTCTGCACATGGGGAAGGGGGGGGGGGGGGGTTAAAAAGAGCGGCACCTTCATGCTGCTGTCATCTGCAGGAGTCTGAGCTTGGCAGCTGCTCTCGTCTTCCTCCTTCTCGGGCTCGGCGTCGGGCACAGGGGTATCTGGAGGTGATGAGAAATTCTTTTTCAGGAGGCGCCATGTACGCAGCCACAGGTATGCAATCGGGCATTCAGTTTTTCACAGCAAGTCACGGTAATTCTCTCGCACACTCCCAGACATGCACAGGAAAACACAACATATGCATAGACACACATAGGCATGGGTATAAGACACATAGGCATATCCACACATGGAGGCACAGACACAAGGCAGTGTTTACCCCCTGTCTCTTGAGTTATCTCTTCCTCCATGCTGCACTGTCTGTGCTGCCTCTCCTCACCTCCCTCCCCCTTATCAAAGAAGGAAATAGAGAGGAAAAAGTCAAATGTTAGCACCAGCATGTCAAAGAGGATGTGTTTGATAATGTGAGGGGGAAAAAATGCACTCTGAATTATTCAGAATACACAACAGACAAATCATCAGTTCTGAGTTTTGTGAAAAAAAGACCTGAATACACAAATTTCTGTCAGGTGGGGAAAAAAAGTTTTTTGGGGGGGGGCCCAGGGAGATTTGCACAGTGGTTCAACTACATGTTTAATGAGAAGAACACACAGACCAGAGTCATCCATTATGCTGCTCGTAGATGATACCCTGGTGCTCAATTATAACATTATTCACCATATGCCAAGTTAAGTAGGGGACTAGCATGACCTCAAAAGAGATGAAACTTTAAAAGATTTCAGATAAATTTAGACAAGGGTTTGACATTTGGGGAAACGTGCTGATTCGCTTCCTGGTGGAGAGTTAGATGAGGAGACTGATACTATATTAGGCTAGCAGTTGGTTGGCTTAGCTTGGCATGAAGACTGGAAATGCGAGAAATAGTCTGGCACATAACCGCCTGTAAAATGGCAAACTGTCTGTGTTTTGTATGGATTAAACAAACAAGATATAACATGTTCATTTGTGAGCATTAGAGGGGCTGGTAGGCCGATTTTGTTATTGTTGGACAGTTTCCAGTCTTTGTGCCACAAAACGTCGAAGTATTCCTTTCAATTCCAATATATCTATAGACCATTTGTAAAAATTTGTGCAAAATAGGTTGTTATCTATGAACTGGGGAGCGTTCTGCAGTGCTATCTCCTGCCTCAGTGCTTCACCAGTAAGTTCACCAATGGGCCACTACTGTTTGGTGCATGTGTTAATGATACAGAATCCAACTGTCCCCGGCCACGTGTTGATGATGTCATACCAGGCTGCGTGTTGGTGACTCTGACAAACTGCCAAAACTGGAGCGGCTCATCTGTGCCAAGGACGTCCCGTAGCGCAAAGCAGCATACACGGGGTCTACACGCTTCCTCGCAGCCTCTGAAACCACACACACATACACACACACACATTCATAAAAGTCCTGCACGCACACACACTTGTGTTCACTTACATTTACAAACACACGTGTAAATTATTCACGCAAAAAGACACAACTCCGCACGCGCTGCGTTTCGAGGCACACGCTGAGATTACGCTGTACATCATTATTATTGTGCCAGTACTAATCTGGAGGAACCAAAGGGTCTAAATATAACTGTAGCAACACAGTCAGTCCTGGACCAAAGTGACCCATTTTAGGTCTGAGGGAGGACAGCAGCCAGAAGTTAAGGAGACATCAAGACTTTCCAATGAATTGACACGCTTTGATTTATTTATACATCTACTTATTGGCAAGAGATGTGACTTAGTTTTAATAGCCGTAATATATTAGGAGCTGTAGTTGTGCAGAAAGGGAATAAGAGATGAGATTTAAAATATGGAAATCCTCCGAAAGCCTTCATTGCTACATTTCATGTAGATGGCAGTGCTCGGTGCTATCAGGGCATTTCTGAAGTTAGGAATTAGATTTTCTGCTCCTTTCTCCACCCAGCTCAACATGAGTTGAATGGAGGGCAGGACGATTTTTCTGCAGGGCCAGACGTGATGAGTGTGTGTGTGTGTGTGTGTGTGTGTGTGTGTGTCTGCACAGGATGAAGTCTTAATGGTTTAATATTGAAGTCAGTGCCTCCATTTGCTAGTCAGATAGATGAAAAATTAAAAAAAGGAATGCTAAAAACAGAAATTCTGCAGCGAGAATGCCTTGACTCGTCACAGACTGTGCAGAGACGATGAAGCTCTTTGTGCCATAAATTAACTGTAGTAGATCCAGTGAAGGAGGTATTTCTGCAAAGGGCAATTCATTGTACGGGAAGAGAATAAACAGTGGAAAGCTGTGCTCAGAGGCTCTATACTTGGCTCATCTATACAAATAGTTATCTCTAACAGAGTCTGACCCTCAGCTTTCTTTTCAGAGAACTTTGTCTAATATGGCTTCATATCTGCCTTCACAATTTTATCAGCCATAGGCTCTTGTGAGTGAGCATATTTTGACAAACTTTAAGCAGCTCTATTCGATAACCACCACAATTTGACAATATTTTAGCCAAAAGAATATTTTCTAAATGCCTTCTTCTGCCTGAAACAGCAACACTGCTGTTGACCTTGTCTAAAAAAAGAAATAAACCCTTGTATACATCATTTCAGTTAGTGTGTAATCAGATTTTAATTGTCATTGCAAGCTCGCACCTCAGAGCATTAACTTCACTCCTGCAGCAACTAGACTCTCAACCTCATAAACAAGGCTTAATAAGAGACAATTAACTCATTTGCAAAAGGCAGTTGATGGTAAATTACCGGGTCTGTCAGCAAATCCATCATTAAAAATTCCATCTCACATTTATGCGCGTAAACACGAGCTCAGTGTTGCACCAAGCCTTTTGTTAGCAATAATTATGAGGACACTTTGCAATGTGTGATTGTGAGTTTGGCAGGTTGCAGTCTCAGCTGGCCCTGGCGGAGTCCCAGAGCGCCATGGTGCCGAGCTCGAGGTGATGACGGAGCCGTAGGTTAATTGTACCCTGATTCATGGACGGTACGAGGAAGTGACAGCACGAGGCGCTAACCCTGATTCAGCGAGGCCGCGCGGCATGTGACATGAGCGACCGCATCACCTACACAAATGTTCAGCCAGAGGTGTAACAAAGAAAAACAGACGTCCCATTGAAAAGCGATGACGCAAGGAAGAACAAATTCAGGTACTTTTAGGCCAGCGAGTCTGTGCTTGTACAATTGCGATTTAGCCTTCAGCCAGTTTACTTGAGAAAGAGACAATAAAGTGACAAGGAAATGTCAATTTGTTTTCTTACATAATTGTATATCAGAAAAAATGACATTTTAGTGTTTTTTCTACATAAAATATTGGTGGATGAATAATACAGAGAGCCAGTTTGGACTTAGACTAATCAGTTAGGCAGCATTTAAATGTTTATCAAGCTTTAAACATGCAAGCTGCAGCGCCAGACAATAAATGAACACTCTCCATCAGCGCGTGGATGTACAATACAAATCATAAACAGAGATATAAAAACATAAACATTAGAACTTATAAATATTTATTCACATACTTTCAGGGTGCAGACCGTCCATCAGCCTCCAAGAGAAGCTGAATTTGTTCTTCCTCTTTCTATTTTTCCACTTCACGCTCCTCGGTTGTCAGGTGAGATGGAGACAGTTCTGGCTTTATTACAGTACGCGCACACAAAAATCTAAAAATAAACCAAAAAGGCTGGACAAGAGCAGCGTCACGAAACAGTAAGCACATGGGACACATACACAACAATGCACGTGTGCACTCGCTCATAAACGCACGCACACACAGGGAGGCGCTCAGGTAGGCTTACCTTGGCTTGGCTGAACTTCCTTGACGACAGAGAGCTGGTCGTTGACGAGCAGTGGCGAGCTGAAGTTTCTCTTGAACGCTCCAGACTAATGGGGGAGAGCAAAAAGCAGAATTATTATTTTTTTCATCTCTTCCATTAATTCCTGTTCATAGGCTGAGCTGATGGGAAACTGGCTCCATGTAGTGATTATTGTGGTCATTTGAAAATTAATGAATCACAAACATATCAGGACACACTAACAGGCATGCGAGTGGTGCACACGGCGCAGTCAAAGAGCTCATTTCTGCCACCCGAGTCACAAAACGAAGCAAAGTGTTGGCCCTCTTTGCAGCTAATTATGAACAATGAATTCACTCAGGCACTTACTTGCGTGCACGCAGCTTCCACGCAGGCACGGACATGTGATCCTGCACGGTTGCAATTTCACACTGAATTAAGCGCAGTAAGTGTTTCAGCTGAGATATCAGTTTGTCTTTGCCTTGAATTGCAAATGATCCGCTCACTTTGTCATATTATGGCGAGGGGAGAGAGGGTAGCATGTGATACCTTTGGTTTGATGATGTTTTACCCTCATCACTCCCCTACCACTCCTCCTCTCTGCCTCTGTGCTCCTCTGTCAAACTGCGCTGGGCCACCATGAACACAGCGCTCTTAAAATTTTCCAAGTGGCTCTCGGATGGTCTCGTCTCTTGCTGCATGCTAATGTCCTCTGCCCTACACTAGAGGATAAACACAAAATCTCTGTCTGAAATTACTCCCCATTTACTGCCTAGAGCCCTGCACTCACCTTCTACTATTGTCCTTCAACCAGTGTCTGCTGTCAAAACACACAATGGAATTAACAATGCAGCATTCCTTGCATTTAGACTACTGCTTGATTAAAAAATACACAATGCAAAATCTTTGCCTCTGGTGTCCAGGTGTCTGAAGGGTTTTTAGTGATTTAGCGATTTTAGACACAGCTAGAGATCAAGTTTGGTTATAAATGTGGCTATTCTCGTTTTTTGGGCTCCAAAGGGAGGTTGAATTGATTAATGGCTTAGTTTTAGCCACATCAGCACTGAACACATCTTAATGCACAGAGACTGAGAGCAGCATCCTGCCCTTTACCGTGTGCATCTGTGTTCTGTCAGCGTTTTACCTTAAACTGCACACGTGGCTGATGAGGGCAGGATGCCCTCAGGTCAGGAGTGTTGGAGAGCTTGTGCATGTGTGTTTACAAAATAGATGTTTGTGTGTACTGACGTAGAGTAAAAGAAATAAAGAAATGTGTTCATACAACTGCTGCTTTCCCTCTGTGACATGACAAACCTGAACTCAAGAGCGTGATTTTTATTTTCTTCTACAAATTGCAAATGAAATAAATTTGATGTGGTTTGTGGAACAAAGTGCAGGTAAAATTGTGATCCAACAGTCCAGTCAGTCCATATTTATGGAAAAGTTACCATGGTAACAATGTTTCTGCTCAGGTTATTCAAATCATGATTATAATCCAAACTATTGTTACTTGTGTTTTTATAATGTGGCGATTAAAATGTCTGGGGGGAAATCAGAGAAATTGGATTTCAGACCGGGTTGGATGAAATGCACTTGTTCTGTCTTTTCTTTTCTCTGTCACAAAATGCTCCTGCCACATTTCGGTTCTCTTCATAGAATTGAAATAGATTTCTTCCTCTTTTTCTTGAGATAAGTTCTTGCTGAATGTATCTTATTATTATAGCTGAGGACCACTCATATCTATCCATTAAATATGAGGTTACGGCCAGCAGCAGGTAGGCCAACACAGACAGGAAATTGGTATAAAGCTCTGCTGGCTCTCTATAAAAGAACAGGATTTCTACCTTTTAGTAAAGTAAAATGAATAAACAAAAAGGAAATTAAGGGGAACAAGTGGGTATTTTTCTGAGATACTTTCTGAAACTGGATACTAATATCTGTGAGAGACATTTTATTATATTTTCTAGATTGTTTGACATTACAGAGGAAGAAAAATACAGCAACATTTTGCAAGATTAAAAAAGAGGAGAGTTGATGCTCAGTTTGTACCTCTGCTGACAAAAACTACCAATGTTATATATGAAGCCAACATCAAATTCTGTGAGTGTGTTCGCACCTTCCCATGACACGGCTGCTGCGATAATTCGGAGGTGCACCACAGGTGAGCAGCCATCTTGCAAGTTTTGCACCGCAGAGCCTGTTTGGAGTTTCCTGCGGAGAGGGACGGAGACGAGAGAATGAGAGAAGAGGACTCAGACGTGGAGGCAGTCACAAAAAGAAACACCCAGCAGGCCGCGGACCCGCAACCGACCGAATGTGCTAACAAACCAAAGTGGCCTTCAGATCATATGAGCAGGTTTCTCTCTGCTCAGGTAGGGAGTTTAATCAGCAGCTGTCCCACTTCTACCAAGCTTGCTCTGCTCGCAGGGTCGACGCTAACGGCTTCATAATCAACAGCTCCTCTCCCAAAACAACCTGGAGAAATTGGAAACCAGCTGGAGATATTTCAATCATAATCGATTTGGCTTTGAGTCATCTTGCTTTTTTCATCTTTGGCGCTGAAAACTTAAAAGTATAGAGATGCTTCCCCACTTTTGTGAAGTAATGAGAAATCCTATGATGAGTCTAAAAAAATTTCAAAAACAAGGTGCTGAGTCTCTTTTAATCTAAACCAAAAGCACATAGATTTTCTGATCCGCCGTCGATGGGGAACTGACAGGCGACAATCAAACACATTTGGATGACTCAATGACAGCACTGCTTCTATTTTGAAGAGAAAAAGTGGATTCTACTTCATCAGCTTAATAAGGAGAAAGAGGCTGAACTGTGTTCAGGGACCACAGGGGACTACAGCAAGAGCAAGGTGATGCATTGCATAAATAAACCTACGAAGCAAAGCAAAAAAAAAACAAAAAAAAAACAGCACAGACACAAAAACAGAGGAGCAGCTTGGAGTCTGCAATCAATCATAGTCACATGGAGTAGATTTAGCAGAAAAACTGGCCATGGCTAGTAGTTCAAACAAGCGTAAAATTAGGGATGAAAGCACTCACACATTGCTCACATGCAGAGAGCTCACAGAGAGCGGTGTTGATGACATTAAGTCCAGTTTTTGATAAAAATGGAGTAGAAATAAAAAACATCCAGTGAAAAAATATATTCAAGTTACCACACCTTTAACAGAATAGTTTAATATTTGGGGAAATATGCTTATTTGTTTTCTGAAAAGTGTTAGGAGACCTAGTTGTGAAAACTGATACCACCCAGGACTGTCCTGAATACTATTTTTGGGAGCTTCACAAAAAATCATTGTGGATATTTAAAGATTTTTTGGCGGTGGTCTCATTGTGGCGGGGAGTAAAGCGGAGGGAATACGTCACCTAATGTTCGGTGGAAAACTACTGCCTTTGTCCACAGGGACCGCCAAAATCAACACAGTAACAGTCTGTTGTGCTGCTTTGAAAAGAGTAGCTACCATCGTACGTGCGGACTGAGCCTCAGGAGGAGAGACGTATGTTTAACACACGAGATATAGCGTGACGGTAGGTGAGCTTCCGACGTCCTTTGGTGGATTTTGTCATGGCTGAGCGGAGCCAGGCAAACTGGCTCCCCGTGTTTTCAGTCTTTGTGCTAACCTGAGCCGACCTGCAAGAGCGGTATTGATCTTCTCAACTAACCCTCCACCAAAAAGCAAACAAAAGCAATAGTAAAACACATTGAAATGCCTCTAGCACAATAGGTGATGCTCTCTTCATCATCGCTCTCCACTAAATGGGCTGCCACGTAAACAAAGAAAAGAAGGCCAGGAATCCTGTGAAAACTGAAGCTGAAGCAGACTGAGGATCTTACCCACTATCTTGTGCTTGCAGTGCTGGCAGTTGGTGGGCTTGCGAAAGACGTGGTCCTGGAAACAGTGGGTGATCTGAGGTCGGAGAGGCTTGGTGGGCAGCGACGGGGAGAGGCTGAGAGAGGGCGAGTGGGAGGAGATGGAGGGGTTGGGGCTGAGGGACGGCGAAATGGACGGTGAGCGGTCCCCGACGAGAGGAGAGCCAGGCAGCAACGGGGGAGAGGGAGGCGGCGGGTCGGTGATGAAGTCCGGGGGCAGGCGAGCGTCGCTGTAGGACCTCTGGAAGAAGTTCTCCACGCTCTTGCTGCGCATCATGGTCTTGAAGGAGAGCGAGCGTTTTAGTCTCTGGAGCTGCACACACACACACACACACAGAAAGAGGGTACACTAAGAATAAACACAAGATAAGCAAGAATGCTGCGCCACATTTGGGAGCAATAACAAATGTCCAATATGCCCTCGGGGCGGCACAGGCAATATCCCGGCATCCATAAACACAACACTCTGCTCTGATCTGTACACGGAGGGGAAAGCGGGTGACTCATGAAATGCAATATTGCCTCATAAGGAAACAACACATTAATAGCAAACGAATCTGTACGGTTCTCTCCGTGGGACCAAGTATATCCTTCGCACAGTCACATTAACAGAGCAGGTTGTCCATTTGGCCTGTGGTTAAACCAGATAAGCCTTTTGTTCTTTGAGAACACCAATGGCCATACACTCAGGACGGGTGGGTGTAAATGCCGTTTTCTCGGTATTGGTCGCAGGGGGGGTTACTGCAATGAACTGAAACAAGACAGTTTACAAAGCCTTATCATTTATCAACGGCCTATCTTCCAGGCTCTTAATCTGATGGAGGCTGCTCATTGGACCAATTGATTGTGCCACAGGTTTGCAGTCAGCATACAATGACTCTTTCACATGACTACAACATGCAACAATATCAAACCGCACGCACCCTCCCTAATGTAATTTGACATCACCAGCTGTGCTCGCATCTCAAGAGCTGCATTGACCAAACTGTAGTAAATACTTGATAGTTGCTGCATTTTAAAAAGGCGAACAATCAGACACTAAGACATGACCATCAAGTCCGTAAGCTCCGCTCTGCGCAGCCATCTAGCATTGATTGGCTAGATAAATGCACATTTCCTGACATTTCCCTCCGGCTCTGTGTACAGATGATGATGCTAGTTTCCTGGGGGATAGGCGGCCATTTGTTACCCTGACATAGGAGGGGGGGGGCAGCGGGAGAACAGCGTGAGGGCGTGGTCGTGTCGCAGGGGAAGGATTGATCAACACACACAGACAAGCAGACAGATAATCAGTAGGCCACGGACACTCTGTGCGCACACGCTCTGTCTGTCTGCCTGTCTGCGCTCGCTCTGCTCAGCGCCAAACATAATCACTTTACAGGGACACGCTGTTTACAGCTCCGCGCGTCTGGGAATAAGATATGAAAACAGTTTGTCTATTCGCCTTTGTGTGTGTTTGTGAGGAGGCAGAGCACGAGGAACAAAAGTCCATGTGTGTAACTGAGTTTGCACCGTCCATATGCTCCCTGCGACTCTCCGTTAGCATATCCCTTCATCACATTACACTGATGAAGACAAGGTAACGTAGACTAATGGATTACATCTCTATTATAGCCGTGGGTGCGAGAACATGCTGCCAGTCTGACTCATGGCCTTGACGCTGATCTTCAGTTTTTATTCTCTGATAAAAGATTCAGAATATCTCAGTATAAACTGAAACACTACCCACATTCATTTATATCCACGGCTATTAACATGCAAAGTGACGTTACCTGCAGGGGATGTGCAGTCTGTCTTCACTGCTCCTTCTGCAAGTATATGTTTGGAATAAGTGGAATGGATGAGATTATTTGGTGTGTTGTGTGGATATGTGCGCTCATATATATAGTCTTTTAATTTACTCATACCCTACATTTTTGCCTGCAATCAAGATGCAAAGGTTGCAAGACAAATCATTTAATTAGAACAATACAGTGTGTCATTACTATGTTATTACTAGTTGAGACTAAAAGTTTATTCTTGACTTTGGGAATAGCAGTTAGAACAACAAAACTACAAGGAGTTCACTTAAAATAGTAACATTGTTTGACTCACAGTAAACGCAAACTTATCAAGACATTTTTTTCCTGCTTGTCAAAACCTGGTGCCTACATTACCCTACAGTGTGACTGCGTGTGTTGTGGTAATGGCAGCTAATGCAGGCTCAAGCTGCCGGCCTCAAGCAGAGAAGCAGCACAAAGCACAGCGATCTGGTATCTCAATTCTTTCTAACTCCACACTTCCACACCTTTTCCTTTTTAAACTTTCAAACAAACCCAGCTTGGATGTGTCAAATCGACTCACTTACCCTTTAAAGCGTCAGTGGGTAAGCTGAGATGTAAGTGCTCAGGCTTTCTATAGTGCTGCCCAGCTCGCCTTCAAAGCTGCACCTCATCTACTGATGTCTTCTAAGTCCTTCTCTTCATTGCTTTTCTTCTATCAACATTATCTTTTGTGCAAACTGTCCAACTGATAGGTCAGTTGTTGTCGATCCACCATTAGGCTACACTCTGAGTTAACACATCCGTGGTGGTGAGAAGCCAGATTTTTTTTCACAGATTATCTCTCATGCACTACTGTCAGGACATAGTGAATGTTTTATGAAGTATGTCTCAAAATCATGCTTAAATAAGTTATTCTTTAAAAATGGACTTTAACTGGGTAACCTATTAGCCATTACAACCTATAAATTATTGTTTCATTTCATGTCTGATTGTGTTTGATGATGGTAAAAGCTTTGACACACACATCTATCTTTTGCGTGCAGCGTCACAGTCCTGAACCAAGGTCTCTCAATCAGAGCAGATGAGTGCTGGTAAAACAGCTCCGGCAACAGCACATGTCTCAATTACAGCTAATCTAATCATCTGTCAGAGCGCGAGCCTAAAAAGCATTCCCGTTAGCTTCCATTTGAACATTATCTGCGAACGTCATACTTCTGAGTCAAAGCCGGTGTGACACCGCGTTCGATTCAGACATTAACACAGACCGCCTCCATTCATGTGCATCATCTCACATGAACTTTGGCGACAGGTGAGATGCAGATGTTGATGAAGATGAACTGAGCTTCTCCACAGATGATCTCCCGGTTGTGAGGCATGATCTACACCTGAATGTATTCTTGCTCCCCTGCAATTTTATGAAATTGCCTGTCAAGTGTAAAGGGAATGCCAGAGTCTCCTTTTTTTATCATTCCTTCTGACATGTCCTAAGTAAAAGATTTCAACTGCAGAAAAAGCTTCTCTCCCGAAAGAAACACTTGGATTTGGTTTAGCTTGCTGATGTTTCTCAACTACCAAATTATTCATGTGATTCTCAAATGACTCACAATGCCATGCAAAATGCATAACGTTGCCCAGATTTGCACGCACCTGCACAGTCAATATTCTTCAAGCAGAAGCAATCACACTGCTGCAGACCAGTCTTTGAGGAGCTGTCTCAGCGGACTTGTAAAAGCCTGTAATTCTCACATCTTCGATCCATTTATCAACCACCCCCCCAGTCGTTCGCACATGTAGGCAACATAAATGCCCAAATCAATGGTCCATAGAGGGATGAGCAGGGTTTCAGCAATCATAATTCAATGATAAAGCTTTTATTTCATCAGAATAGGTGGCTCTCCCTCCCTCCCTCCCTCCATGAGAATTTAATGGGGCCAGGGGCCAGACTGAGATATATATGGGATGCTCCAGCCCGTCCCAGAGGTCGAGACTGAACAACAAAGGCTCAGTCCCGCTGGGGATGTGACCATAAATACAGCTTGTGGCCATAATATGCTTTAGTGTGCCTCATTCCAAATGATTCACCCAGTAGAGAACATTTCAAATAGGTAAGCTTATCCGGTAGCTCCAGCTGTGCCTTTGTTTAGAGACTGTAAAGGTCAAAATGTACGCTCTAAAGTCTGGAATTTGGTGAAAGGTCTCAGCAATGGGGTCCTCATCACCAGTCCTGTATGTTTCTATAAAAAACAGGTCAGGCAGTCACATCATTTCATGTCGCAAGGTGTGCATACGTGTTCAAACGGAGAGCTGTGCTGATTCTTTGCTCTGAATTTATCTTATTCCTACGTCTGCCGCTGTCTGTGTTTACTCCTGAACTGTGCCAGCCACTTCTGTATTGTCAGCAGCAGGAGAAAAGAAAAAGCGCAGCAGAAATTGGGTAAAAAAACAACAACAACAACAACCACTTCAACAAACAGACATCTCCACTCTACCGTTTTAAACCACAGCATCAAAGCTAGTATTCAACAAAGCCTTTATGTGACCTATAAATGCAATATGCTTCTTTCTGTAGCCTGTAATTTCACCCCTGCTTCATGCCATGATGGCCATCACTCTGCCTGACCTTGTTCTAACAGAGGATATTTCATCCTTAAGTAGAGTAATACCGACGTAACTACGCTGTGAAAGACACAGTTTAAACCTTCACTATATGGCTTTTGTTGTTTTGGGCAGATGATAAAAAACTTCTGAGGAAATCTTTTTAAACCAAACAATAGTAAAAGCAAAGCCTGGTACTTTTATTCTGGAGTGACAAAACATAGCAAAAAAAATCACAAGCAACGATTAAAAAAAAAGAAAAGGGAAAAAAAAGGCACACGCTGAATCATAAAATCTCTGGGCAAAGCGTGCAAACATCTTTGGTCTTTATCTTTACAAGGAGGGTATGTAAACCAGTTCCACATTCGACGTTCCCCCGGCTTGGCTAAAGTTTGTCATTATGCACGGCAGCCTGGCAGATTCCCGCTTTGAGCCCGAGATAAGAGATGCATAATCGCAGGCTGCTCCCATCGTTCTGTACTTATCACACACAGTCATTTGTGTGCTCGCTCCTACACACTCCCCCCCCCCCAATTCTCTATGATTGTTTAATGGAGCAGATACCTCGTGTGGAATAGTAGCATGGATTATAAGCACTCTCCCCGCTGCAGTGCAGGTCTTTGCTTGCGGCCGGCTGACCCCGCCATGCTACCTTGTCCTGGCAGCTCATCATCCACCTATTTTTATTCAACCAAGCAGTGTCCACACACTCTACACCCCGAGCAAAAAGCACCAGCGATACACAAATAGATACAGCTCGTTATCGTTTTAGCGACTCATAGCCCCTCAAGTGTCCAGCGTGGCAACAGCTCACACTCCTGTTGTGTCACATCAATAAACACCACAGTGGGGAAGGTGTGACATTAATTAATGAAGACCTTGGCCCGCTGCAGCCTCCCTCTCTGACTTACTCCCCTGTTCACGTCACTCAAATCTGCGTCGCTCCCGCTTCGTGTGAAGAGAGGAGGTAGTTAATGAGATGTGATGAGGGGTTGGACGTTGTTATTGGGGATCTGTTTCTGATGATGAGCTTCGTTGAGATAAAGAGATGAGCCAATCGTTGCTGAGTTTGACAC
>JBAJHX010000039.1:5796751-5818339 GCA_037176925.1 Amniataba percoides | reverse complement strand
TCTGTACGTCGTTCTATTTATTCTCACAGCAGGTGGTCTGTGACTTTCGTGCTCATGGCAAACTTTTCACAGTCACAGACGTGCGAGTGGTTTCAAAGAGTTTGGAGGATTAACTCAGTGGTGAAGTTTTCAGTTTAGAAACAACAGCACAGACACCAGAAATCATCCCTGTATGATGTGACATCTGCCGCACTTCAGCATTCACTGTGCTGAGCGACCATAGATGACTGCGCTTACTGCACAGGTATGCATGATGAAACCAAACCACTTTTACTTTTTGTTTACCTTTTCATGAGGAGTCTGCCTTGTGCAGTCATGACTTTTTCCCAAAGTGCTGACAGGCGCCCTGTCACCACATTTGATGCTCCTGTCAGCTCTTCCTGCCCTTCATCTTAAAATGGATAAAATGAGACTTAGATGAGGTTTGGAGTGAAATATCAACAATTACCAGATAGGTTGCCATTAAATTTTCTACAAATGTTGGTTTTTCCTGATATTGATGTATTTGTATTTGTTTATATAGCAAATGGATGCAAAATCAAGTTCAAAACTGACATTAAATCTACCATACATCTTATCTGGGTCCTACTTCCTCTTTGTCTCCCCCATTATTTGATATCAAAGAGTAGGTGCTATATTACAGCACCTACTCTTTGATATCTAATAAAAATGCCAGAACAAACAGAAGAAAACACCCAAACCCTTGTTTAAAAAATTGCTGAAGCCATTTCTACTGTCAGTTAAGCTACTAACCATCACTGAGTGTTCGAGTGTTAGTATGAAGCCCAAGAGAGAAATATCCCCCTCACAAAACAGCTAGACTTGGCCACAAACAATCATAATGGTTCACGATTACGTGTCATTTGGATCCAGAGCGTTGACAAGTTCTCGTGCTCACACTGTAGGCAATGCCAGTCACCTTTTATCACTCAACCGGCTGTGTGTGCGCGTGTGTGTGCGCTTAAGTGCTCACACTGAGAGAAGATTGGCCGAAGCATCCAAAGGGGACACACAGATGAATTGTGATGCTCTCATCATGCAATTGGCATGCTGACAAATGGGCCAATCTCCCCAAAAACACGGTGTAGGGTATGATTTTGAGTCTTTACATCTTGTGGCCAGTGATTGTGACGCACACTCATCTTGGAGAAAAAAAGGTCTACCTGTGCACTTCCATAACAGAAAAAAGCTCCCGAGGCACCAACAGCCGTAAGAGATCAGACAGCTCTCGACAAAAGAGGGACACTATTGGCTGATGATTACTACTCAGGCATCTCATCTGCTCCACCGCTCGCATTTCTGCCAGCCTTGGCAGTGGACCACAGCACATTGTTGGGAGCCAGGGAGAAAGTCCATGCTTCCTCTCCTCTTAATCCTCTGGCACTCTTTCCCTCTGTTCCTGATTTCTGATATCCATCTTTGCGGGAAATTTGCTACTGGTGAATTTCAAGGAGCATCTGTTATCGGAGCAAGTCACTCCCTCTCTCCTTGTCATCTTTATCTAATTAAAAGCATCATGGCTACGTGTCTGATTAGATTAAAAAATGAGGCCCTGTGGCGGATTTTTAAATTTCAGGATTGGTCTTGATTAAGTGTTTAAAATAGATATGGGTGGCATATTGAAGTGGAGGATTTTCAATCTCCAGGGAACCCACCTGTGCACCGCAGAGCCAAGCCGACATTAACCTCTATAATCTCCTATAAGACTCCTTAATAGACTCCTATAGGATTGCAAATTCGCAGTGACCCTCCGGTGGCAGGGAGCTATTGAACCTCGAGCATTTAAAAGGAAATTTCAGAAGATGTTGCAATTAACCTTCGCCGAGCGCTTCCTCAATCGATCGTGAGAAGGGAGGGAGATGAGTTTGCGGTAGAAATGGTTGTGAGGCCGCGGAGGCAGGATGCGAATACCAATCGAGGTAAGAAACGTCGCCCAGTTTGCCTTTGGTGGCAGCTGGTGAGGAGTTGAGAACTGCAGTGGGCCACACTGGTTGGGAGGGCGGCGATCAAACAGTTCAGCAACAGCACTGACTTTTGACGCCTCCCGCAGGGGACATCAAATATTCAGATGAAGCATAAAGGTAATCGGCTGAAGAAGGGGTCTGAGAGCAGGAGCGTCCCTTTTGCTTCAAAACGTGCTCGCAGCATGTGCGTGTGGGCGGGCGACAGGAGGTGGAGACAAAGGGCTCGGGGCGAGGGAAAGTTGTATCAAGTGTTTGTGCCTAATGAATCAAGTGTCCTAAAAGCCTTCCATTAAACAGCAGGCGTTGGGAAAGCTTTCACGGCTCGTGCACTTGGAGGCCGGCCTTAAAATCTTTGTTTATACAGTCACGTCATCAAATTAAATGGAATCATGAGGACTCTTTGTAAGGACACTTGAGGCTCAGGCAGGCCCACATTGTACAGTAAAAAAAGGATCTGCTTGTGTGTATTAGGAACAGAAATGCACATATAAATAAACATGTGCTTACAGATACATAAACTTTCTTGCAGCATAGAAGAAAGGGTGATATGACACAGTGAGTGAGTGCAGCAACGTGGAGAAGAAGGTCAGTAATCACCAAACAGCAAATCAGAGAAAAGCACTGTCTCTGACCGCTCTTCTATGCAAAACACACTCATTTAAATGCATTATGAATTCATACAAACACAAATCCCCTTCCTGTGTGTCTATGTGTGTGTTTGTGTGTGAGTGAGTGTGCAGGAAGAGGATTTGGTGAGGCAGAGAGGGAAAAAAAAGGGGGGAGACAGGAGTGACATCAGACCTTACGTGTGAGGTTACACCTAGTGACGCAGTCATGATGAGCACAACTGCTTTGTGAAGTGTTGTCATCAGTGTTACATAAAGCGGCGGGATAATACAGGGGGGAGAACAGCAAACTCACAGGTAAAAAAAAAAAATCTCGTCTTTTTCAGGTAGTGATGATTTTTTTTTTTACTTTCTGCATGTGGATGAGAGAAAATAAGGCTCTGCAAAGTTCATTGCTTGAATCGGATGCTCTTATTTCTCAGCCTCAGAGAGATTATGGGGAGAAGGAGAGGTTTTAAGAGATGAGTTTAAAAAAAAAGGTAAAAATAAATATGAGTACTTGCCTTGGATGTCATGGGCTGGATGGACATGGTGCTCGGGGAGCGCTGGAGCTGCGAGTCGCTCTCCATCTCGTTGTTCTCGGTCATCATGGATGTCGAGGTGGGAGAGGAATCTTTCGAGACACAAGCAGTTTGAAAAAAAATTAAAAATTCAAAAAAGCCTCTAACTCCTCAGACAGTGTCCGGTCTGTGAGAAGTCCATGCAAAAAGCTCGACGAGGCGTGACGGATCCACATCACAGGGAGTTGCGCGCACGGCGAGGTGGACGCCTTATGGCCATTTCCCCTCCACACACACACACACACCGACTGCAAGGGTGTTGTGTTAAACAGTCTCTAAGCACACAGACCAGCTGTTTCTATGTCGTTCGGGTCATGCAAAGATGAGAAAGAGCCTGAAACCTCACGAATTTGGGGCAGCTGCGCCGTCCCTTGATGCGTATCGGAAAGCTCCAATGTGGCACAGATGCCAAAAAAATCAAACAAACAGAAGGTTCAAATAAATTAAACCGATGTGCAAATGTCACCTTAACCTGATCCCAAACCAAACGTGAGCTTGTGGAGGGCGCTGTGCAGGTGAACTTCCACAGCCAAATGTGCTCTGCGCCGCTGCACAGACTTAAATTTAAGCGCAATCCTGGGCACGCCTTCCCGCGCGTCCGAGGCGCATGATTGGGGCAAATTTTTACAACTCTGCCAGGATTCATTTACACGAAATCGGGAGGGGGGGGGGGGGGGTATCATTTTAAGCCCAAATATAAATAATAGAATAGCTCACAAATCTCAAAAAATTGAGCTGATTTTCTCTTTTTTTCTCCGTTTGTAATTTTCTTTTCCACCTGGCTCCTGCATTACAAAGATGCACTGTGCATCCCTTTAATTCTACTCTGCGTGCCCCTGGGTGCAAATCAAACGTACCTGTTAAAAGTAACTACAAAATTACAACTACATCCAACAGGTCAATTGCATTCTGGGAAGTATTACAAAATCCAAATATATCACAGTGGAAGTATAAAGACTTGCATCTGACTTTAGATCAAAATAAAACCACCAAATACACTAAATGCAATAACAATGATAACATATATGAATAATAGAAAGTATGATCAGTCATGTTACATTAATTAAAGAAATAAGTGGAGGATGCTGCAGAGCTTTGCAGGGGGAAAATGACTCTTATGGGATGAACTGGATTACTGGCGAAAACAGTTATTGTGCCAGATGTTTCCTGTTATATCATTCAGCATTTGTCATTTTCCACCTGCCCTCTGAAGCACTGAATGCAGATGCAGAGATGAGAACATATGCTTCCTTTAAAGCCGCTATAAGAAGGCCAGAAGATTGGTACCTCTGAATCCAATCTCATTTCCTACTTGCTTTTACCAGCCTCCTGGGGTGGGTCTCTATTGATTGCCCCATTTAGAGCACACATATTACACTTCAGATGAAAGAGAATAAGGCAGTGGGTTTTTTTTTTCTCAGCTACAGATTTTTGCATTTACCTGATAAAGGTAAAAGACAAAGCGTTAAAGTAATAAAAGTGTTACTTTAAAGTGAGTTCCCTGTTAATGCTCAATTCACAGTGTGATGCAGGCAGCACTTCTAAATGTGATTAAAGTTTTTTTTTTTTTCATTTTCAATTCGCACTGCATTATTTCACCTAAGCCTGACATCAAAGTTTGCTCTAAGCTGTCAGAAAGTCTTTGGGTGTGGGTGTGTTGGAGGAAAGAGGGAAGACAAAAGGAAGAAGATTCTCTGTTATCACATTAATTATTGCTTCACTCAGAACCAGGGTACAGCAGATAGCATAGAGTGACTGCTGAAAGGAAAAACCCCAACAAAAGCCAAGTCAAAAGTTGTGCAGAAGTGACTTTGCTGTCAGAAATAAACAGAAACACAATGTCTTGGCGGGGCCGTGTGCAGTGAGCTGTGATCTGAGCCGTCTGCGTTCAAATGCAGAAGACACAGAATAGTTGAGAGAACTGCTGAAGGAAGGCAAAAACACACACACACACACACATACGCGTACACACTCACACATGCATACATTTAAATTTCTCCCTCTGAGCCACCAACCTTTCATCCTCCATGTGATACCCCAGGTGCCGGAACACAGCAGCTAAAAATGAACATTAAAAACAGGACTGCAAACACATTGATCTCTCAGTGATTTAGAGATGGGGGGAAACAATGGGAGGATGAGAGGGACCAAATGAGTCCCATGCGGCGGAAGACAGATCCCAGCCGTGGTAGCGGTCGTCATGGTGCAGTCACAGGACCACGAGCTGCTGCTCTTTCCACTGGGGTAAATTGGTACTGATTGTTCGTCTGTGCCTTCACCTCAGATGTAGCACGCACAAATACAGAGGCTTGACTCTGCATGCAGTGAAGTCTTTCATGCCTCAAAGCCCCAAAGAGTCACATTTTAAGCCGCAGAGGCCCTGGTTGTCATTTCCATTGTTTGTAATACAGCTGAGCAAAGTGCCACTTGTGCCAAGTATCTCAGTCATTACTTCTGTTTGTGAGTAAATTATGATTAATTATAATCCACCCTCAAGGTGAACTATTCTGTTGCAGTATTTCAAGTGCAATATTGCCTTGAATTTACCACAAAAAATACTCCACTTTGATTCCTCTTGCTCAGACTGCAGAGGCCTCACGTTACCCTCAGATAAATTCTTTATTGCATTTTTGCACCGTGGGAAGGAGACTACAGATTTTGTCCTCTATAACCATGGAAGTCAGAAGTGATCTCTCAGTAGCCCGTATGAACAGGATAGATTATTGTAGCACACAAACTGCTTCAGTCGCCATGTGAGCACCTGGCTATTGTTTTAAGAGAGACTGGAAAAGTGTTCATTAAATAAATCATCCATTAATCCCAACTCACTGCAAATAAGACCCTGCAATTTAATCCAAAGCACTGTAAGGAACCTCTTATACACTTCCAATAAAAGTAAAGCATGTCCACTTGTGTGTTTTGATGGTAATTTTTGATTGTGGTTATTGTTTTTTTTAAAAGGACTTTTACCCTGTTTAAAAACAAAACAAAACAAGAAAAAAAAAAAAAAAAAAAAAAGCAAAAAGAAGCCAGCTGAGTTGAAATCAGACAAGCAATGATGGAGGGATAATTACACTTGGCTCTTTGCTGCCACCTGCTGCTGTTACACAACCATCACCCACAGAATGAGAGCAAGTTCAACACCAGAGAGAAAAGCAGGCAAGTCTTAATAATATAGGTATATATTTATTCATACGTACATATTCATTTATATCGGTTAATTGTAAAAAAAAAAAAAAAGAAAAGAAAAGAAAAAAGGAAAAGATTTACAGTAATTATATGAACTACAGTCATTGTCAAATTTGTTTTTTTTTTTTTATTTCTCAGGTGTCGATCTACCATGAACACGCTGTAGATTCACCTCTTGCCCTCTGTACTAATCCTCAACCTTTCTCCAGTGTTTGGGACCGAACGTGCAATGAAACAAACTGATCCAGAGCGTAACGACTCGACTTCCGTGTAAACTGGTTGGGAGGCCTGACAGAAGCACACAGAAGAAGAAGAAAAAAAGTCTGGTGTTCCGCTTTTGTAGAGCCTGTAGTGTGTTTTGTACCATGAAAAGACTGATGACAGGTTATTTGTTTTGCACACACAAAACCATCAGGAGCGGGTTGAGTTTTTTTTTTCCTGTAATCCATTCAAAGGGGTTTGCCTTAAAAGCACATGTTGTGAGCTGCACCGATGACTCAGCTTGTGCCACATATGCAGCGTGAAGGGGGCAAACAGGTGTTGCAAACAGGCACACAGTCTAAATCCCGCGACTCTTCCTTTTTCGTCCAGTTAACTGTCTTAACCCCCGGAGCACGGTGACAGAGTACATTAGATATCTCCGCCATTTTGACTCTTAGTTGTTCCCTAATCCCCCATAAACCCCCATTCAAACAAAACAGATCAGACTGGATTACGCCGGATTCATCTCAGCTTGTATTATCCTGCCTGCCGTAGCTGTCAAATCACAAAGTGAATAGAATCATCATTCGGTGTTTTTGCCAGTTGGCGTGCGTCTTAAATCGGGACAGGGACATTTGATCAAAATTCCACACCGGGTATACCAATTTATGTCTCGTCTGATGTATTTGGGCAGGGTGCATTATGGGACGAGGGAGGTGGGTGGGTGGGTATCTGGAAAGGCTGAGGTGGGGGGAAAAAAAAAAGCAAGGAGAGAAAAAGCATAGAGAAAAATCTGATTCTGCTAAAGTGGCACACAATGCCCGAACAGCCATCTTGAGGACTTCTCCTTTATGGAAACATTCAATAAGTATAACCTACATCACACATGTCATCATGAACGCCTCATCAACTCACATTTGAAATAAAATAAAAAATCCAACTCAAATTTGAACATTTATTACAATTGCACTGGCGCCAACACTTCCCCCGGACAAAAGGCTACACTCTGGACACTTAGTAACAATAAACTCTTAATAAAAACACAAACACCATCAGATCAAAACTGAGGACTGGAAGAGGACTCTAACTCAACTCGGAGACACTGAACTCATGACTTCAAACAAAGAGCAGGCGCAATCCAAACCACACCAAAACAGAAATGCCAAAAGAAGAGAAAGAGAGAAAAAAGGTAGAGATCCAGAAGGGGGGAAAAGCTGTAAAAGACACATTTATAAAATGAAATGAGAAGAAAGAGAGACACAGAGTAAAGCAGGTGCAAGTGCAGGAGAAGATAATCCATAATCCATAAGAAAAGGCTTCAATACTTCATAGGGCGGGGGGCTGAAGTCCGTTATAGCCCTCCGTTGCGACAAAAATGAATTCCATCATATCTGTCAGCAGGCCAGAATTGTGCGCTCAAGATTCAGTTGACTTCCTCTCGCAGTGACTCCACCGGTCTGATCCGGCCTTCACCTCAGGCGGCGTCACTGGTCCCAGATGGACGGAGGAGGAGGTCACAGGGTGGCAGGGTGCGACGCGCTGTCACTCCGTCCCCTGCAAGGCCTCATTTGGAGTTGAGGAGCCGCCGTCCGCCGCTCCGGCATCGGGCACGTCCTCTCTCGCCGCGTGCATGCGGTTCACCAGTTCCTCGTCGTCAGAACCGTCACCGATGCGAAAAAAAAACAAAAAAAAACAAGAGCAACTAAAATGAATTCAAACAAACTGAAAAATAGACGTACTTCTGATTGTTTTCAGTTGGCTTTTTCTTTCCATTGTCTTGGTCTGACAGCATGAATTCGTGTAGTGACGTCAGACCTGTTCTGTCTTTTTTTGTTTTCTTTTTAAACGTTTTTGTTGCTGACACAAGTTTTCACAGGCCAGCATCAGTCCTTCCATCAAACTCCAGATTCGGTACTGGCACGTTTTGACTGTCCAAAAGCTCCAGCACACCTTCTAATGCACATCTGTACTTGAACAATCACGTGGGAGCTTCTCCGCAGTTCCCTCAGAAAGACCCATCGACAGCAAACTCCGCCCCGTCTCACGTCGTCTCCTGTTGTTTAAGCTGGCTTCAACTCTCGGACTCCGCTGTCCTCATGTATTTACAATTAGATTTTATAAAACTAGAGGTGTTACATGCAACATTTGGCATCTTCTCGAGTCCCCACTTGTGAGTCTTAATTGGTGTCTGTTTTTAGAAAAATATTCAACTTTGTCTTTTTTTTTTCTTGTTTTCAGTATTTTGAAGCTTCCGATTGTAACAGAGAGACAGAGAGAGGTGCGGGTACAAGCTCAGTGTCTGCATGTAAGTGAGGATTTTGTATTTGTGTTATTAGTACAATGCCAGTCTTAAATTCTGAGATGGCCGTCGTCTTTTGTAAAGTGTCTCATCATTGCTTTACTGTAAGTGCAAATAGCTGCAAGTATGCTTTAAAAAAAAAGAAACTAAAAATCACAAAATATGCTTTCTGCTGCTGCTTTCTACGTGTGTTTTTGGGGGATGTCGGCAGTTCACTGGCTGCGTCGCTGCCCCTTCTTGAAATAGACAGCCTGCAGAACAAAGCTAACACAGGTCTTACTCAAGTGCAGTTCTCGTCTAGAGGTAGCTGTTAAGTGACCTTCAACACAGACGAAGTATGTGTGAGAGGTTAAAAGGGATTTAAAAAAAAAACAAAAAACTTTTTAATATTCTGTTTAGAGGCTTAAACTGTAATCTGTCTCAAAGTGCTTAATAAGTAAAGAGTATACGGACAATTGTTTTGAATGTGAAGATCTGTAATTCTTTAAACAACTCTTTTGTACTTCATGTGATGAAGCGTTAAATCCCTTTACAGTGGTGATCACATTTCATTTTTTCTTTTTTATATAACCCTCTTTGTAACACTGGTTTGTCCATTGAACACAGACCAGGAATGTTCTGACGTCCTTCTAAGAGTTAATCTGTGTGTGTTTGTGTGCATATCAGCTTGTGTAAAAGCCTGCTGTGTGTGTGTGTGTGTGTGTGTGTGTGTGTGTGGTGGAGAGAGTTGGGAATGTTTTTGGGAAAGTTATCCAAGACCCTGTAGCGTTATTTGGCTCTCTCCCTCTCTCTGCAGCTCCAAAGGGGGGGGTGACACACACCAGCATGTACTCTTTGACAGGGGGCCGGGATGGGGAGGGGGGCAGCAGGTCAGGGGTCAAGTGACGGGCTGCGGGGGAGCGTGTACGAGGGACATGGGGTGAGGAAAGGAGGGGTTGTTGTCTTTACATCATAGCAGGACACAGCAGCGGCAAAACCTCTGACGGCTCCCCCCGACGGAGGGGGGTGGAGTGACAGGAGCGAAGTATGCATGCACTTTGATGTTGGGCAGATGGGTCTGCGTAGAGAAAAGAGGACAAAATAGATGAAAATGGATCATACAAACACCTGAGAGGCTGTATCTTAAAACATCAATGCAACACGTACACTGCTGAAATTGTTTTCCATGAAATCATGCAGATAAATGCAAATTACTGTCAAACTTGTGTTTTTCAAACATGTTTACACACTGCTGTCAAACACAGCTTGTATTTCACTACTAATGGGACACAAGAGTTCAATTTTCTATTTAGACATATAAAAGTAGGCCTATATGTTTTAATTAAAAACAAGAAATCTTTGTTTGGGCTCTTGGTTTGTCACCAAGTTAGTTAGTTAAACGTACGTGGCCTTTACCCCTGATTCATATGTTACACTGCTCACCATTAGCCATGAACTCCTTCTTCCTCACTTGTAGACTCGGTGCTACTGCTGGTTACACTGCACCGGTCTGTGCTCCTACAGCAGTACTGTGTTGTAATTTAGTCACTTTGGTTGTAATTTAGTCACAATGCTGCTGAAATGATGGAACATCTTTAGGTTTACTTTAGGTTCAACTGAGATTGCTTTGCTCCTCAGAAAGTTTGTAACTTCACTAGCTAGCTGGAATCAAATAAACTTCTCAAGTCACTAAGAAGTTCATGCTCCCTGCTGTGAGCTTGTATTTTCAACAGCCTTTCATTCAAGAATTAAAATGGACATTGTTGAGTGTTCTTTACAATAACTTTTTCCGTGTGGTTTTGCGACCTTGAAGTCAAATGGATGCAGAATTCTACAGCCTTTACTGTCCCATTACTGTGTTTCTTGTTGTGTTATCACCTGTTGATCATCGAAACAGTTTGAACCTATTGGCGGGAATGTACATCATGTATTCCCTGTGTGCGTGCACATTCAAAACAAAATGGGGTAGCAGCCATTAACACTGCATTCGTTTAGGTATCACCTCAGTACTGGGATATCTAGTACGACTTCATGGATCATGTCTGTGCAGATCAGTGACATGTCTTTATCAAGGTGCGCTGGCTGAACATTAGATGATCTACAGGCAGAAGCTGGTTTGTGGTTAACGTGTACTGTACTTTTACTATTAAAAAACTACTGTCCACCACTAGACTGGATAACTGAGTCCATACAGACAGCCAAAAGATTATGTGATTTCAAATCATTTAACATCGTACAGCTTAACTGTGACTAAAATGCATATGTTCAAGAGGGTACCAAAATGGGTGATTACAGTACATTCTACATATGAATCAGTGCATACTCACTGCTATTAGCCCACTCAACTCACCCTTAGTCTCTTAATGCCGGCACGAGTGATCTGCTGGCAGTCATAGAGCTCGATGCGATCCAGACTATGGCAGCTCTTCAGGTGCTCCAGTGAGGCGTCTGTGATCAGGGGGCAGTTGTCCAGCTCGATCACCTCCAGACGGTCGTGAGCGCAGGGGCCGCTGCCGAGGTGTCTGATGCCATCATCGGTGATCAGCTCACAGTGAGACAGGCTCTATGGGAACACGGAAGGACAAACACATGAGCCCCGTTACTCAACTGCCTGTAAGAACAAGCTGTGATTTTGTGCTTGTGAACGCTACGGGAGTGAAATACGTTAAAGTGGCAGGCACACACTCACCAGGACTTGCAAACGAGGGCAGTGGATAGACAGCTGGATGAGTGTTCCATCTGTGATCTGTTGCGAAAAATAAAAAAGGGACGTGTCATAACTGCAGTCTCCACACAGCAACAGTGGAAACAGCATTTGTTGTTTATTTACCTGCACACATTCTTCTAAATCCATCTTCTCGAGCTCGTGACAATTCTGCAGCAGAGAAAGAGACAATAAACAGGGGGAAATATGATTGATTTTGATTTTTGGGACCAAAATCTTGAAATATTTTGCTTTTCTGAGATATATTGGGACTCAAAACAATCAAAGCTGTCAGAAAGGTGTCAATGTGTTTGAGTCTATGTGTGTGACACTCACCCTGGCTAACGTAGTAAAGCCCACATCTGTAAGCTGAGAACAGCGAGCTACTTCTAATATTCTAAAGGAGAAAGAGAGGAGCAGGGTTATACAACGGCATCACTTCCAAGCAGTCACTGGGACTTGAGCTGGATCGACAGTAGAAGGACCTGAGATGACTTTCACTGCAGAAAGACCTATTTCATCATTCCTCTCCAAAGATCGCCATTATTAACTCAATCTTAACTGCAGGATTAAATAACTAATCAAGTTTTTCTGAAAATTATTTTACACTGAGAAACTAATCCATCCCTGCAAGTCATTTAATCTAAAAAAAGAGCATTAAAATATTGTTTTGCTATGAGTGAGGCTGTAACACTGCGATAACACATGATTTCAGTTATGTTTTCAGAAAAGTCTTTTAAAGCAGACACATCTGTCTGCTAGCATCCAGACCGTCAATCAGAGTACATTCTTGAAATCAAGTTAAATTCACTGCACTCCGGTGAAATTTCTTCATGGGAAGAGGAAGATAATGTCTCACAGTAACGGTAAGTAAAACAGTAAGATCTTGAGATTAATATCCAAACTAAATGTAAAATCAAGTGTCACACAGTTCCAAGTGAGGACGTGTGTAGGCGTCTAAATTCACCTGAGGCGAGGGCAATTCTGTCCCAAGGCGTGCAGGATGGCGTCTGTGATATTGGCACAGCCCGACACACACAGAGACTGCAGGCGGTGACAACCCCGGCAAATTGTGATGAGTCCCTCGTCTGTGATCTGCTGCTCGCAGAAGGAGAAAGTGTGCGCTTATAAATGAACATCCACTGTGAGATGTGAAGGCACACGATATTTTCCTGTGCTCACTGCTCATCGACAACAATCAATTTATGACTTAACAGCTATTTGTGTATATGTTTACCTGAACACTCAGCTAATGAGAGCAATTTCTTTTCCCCTGCATTTTCTTTTTTAAGTATTGCTCAAGATAAAACCTGTGAGAATCAGGCAGAGGAGAAGGAGCTAGGCAAAAGAAAAAGATGAGGAGAGAAGGACAGTGTAACACAGAGGAGGAACAACTGGGGCAAGATGATATGACGAGTTCCTGAGGTGTAGGATGAGAGAGAGATATAGAGATAGAGAGGGAGGATGAGAAAACCATTTAGGTGATGAAGGCAGGGAATTTTGGAGACAGGTACAGCAGGAGGAAAATGTGTACATTGTGTGAGCAGGCTTCACAGACTGTACAGGCTGGACATCTGCAGTGAGCTTTGAGTCGAAGGGCACAGCGTGTACTTGGAGCCCATCAGCCAACAACCTGGAAATTAAGTTTGTGTTCTTTTCTACTGTCATGTCAAAAGGCTAGATTCCATTTAAAGATAACGGAAGTGCCACTGACACTGCAAAACAACTGTGTTTCAGATGAGTTTGGTCTAGTCTTCTAGCCTTGCAAACTGTACTTACTGAGCATGTCTGCAAATTCAGTGTGACCAGCTCTGGACAGTGAGCCCCGATATGCTTCAGAGCCTCATCTTCAAGCTGTGGGAGAGACAAACAGAGGAAAGACGACAAAGTCATCTGATATCAGATGACTCTTAACAATTGTACAATAAAGCATACTGAGATTACTCCCACCAAACACATAACACAGTAGAGTTCAAAAGCACCACAAACTAAAGTGTCTAAGGTGAATGTTAATTTCCAGATATGGTGATTCAACTTCGACTTCGACTGTACTAGATCTGTTTTGTCCTTTGACTGAATCATCTGTGATATCTTCGTAGAATTACGTGGTCGTCTTTTCACACTGTACTCTTGATTGTTGATATAACAGGATGGCACTATATGTAGGCTTTAACATTTGCTGTAAACAGCGTGTGCCGTGGCTTTCCTCAAAAACATCCTCTGCTGCACAGGAAGTGATGCATCTTATGTTTGTGGTTGCAGCAACTGTCTTCTATTTGGAATGAAAGTAAGAAGAACTTGGCAGGTAGCAAAGTAGTAGGAAAGTGATGGCCACTATGATGAATCATACAAAAGCATAATTGCAGTGTTGAGCAATAAGAACTATGCATGTTAGAAGTCAGTGGGTTCTACAAATCAAGTTGCTTTCAGGTTTATCAAAGCAACTTTATATACTGAATTAAATCATCAGGAACTGCAACTCATATGAAGCCGTTAACAATACCTGTGTGCATCCTTTGAGGAAAAGGCCTTTGAGTCCAGGACAGGAACGCACCAGGGCCTGTATGCCATCCTTGGTGACCTGATCACACCAGGAGATGTTGAGCTGCTCCAGCAAGGGACAACCCTCACTGACAGGAGGAAATTAGAAAAGGACATGTGAGATTGAGAAAGAAGAGAAAGAGAAAAAGGGAGATTATACACTGAAAGTACACATTACTGTGGAAATCTTTCTGATACTCGGTTAAATTATTTTTTTCACAATGTACATACATGAATATATATGAATGCACAAATAAAATCTCTAACTCTGCCTCGTTTTACTTTTTACAGTTTGTGACTGATGCAGAGGAAATCACCAAGGGATAATAGCTGGTATCTGATGGTGTTTAATAATAATCATTAGTATGTTGGGAATCCAGAGGAAGCACAAATCACAACATTAAGCCTACACACCTGAGAGCTTTGAGTGACAGGTTGGTGATTGAGGTACAGGAGGCGAGGTCCAGGTGCTTCAACTTTGGACAGAACTTACTGAGGCTATTACACGTGCTGCCAAAGAGAAAGACAGTGAGCATTTTGAAGGAGAAGTGTTTTTTCTGATGAACCAGCATCCCAGAAATGTGCATATACCTGTCTGTGATCTTGGTGCAGCCGTTCAGACTAAGCAGCTCGATGTTCCTGCAGTTCTGTGAAAAGGTCCTACAGAGAGGTAGAACATTTATGTGATAGTAGTCAAACTTTCCTGTCTCTCCCAATGGTTTTGAGCAGGGATACGTATTTCTGTCATACCAAGTCTTTACTAAACTCACCTCAGGGCGCTGTCTCCCACGCCCAGGCAACCTCGCAGGCTCAGCTTCCTAAGGAATCCCCCACATCGCTTTGAGATGTTCTCCACCACACGTCCCTGCAACCAAAACAATCCATCAGCTTGCTGTATGTGACCCTCCAACTTGTTTTCAATGAACAAATTGAGAGTGAAGTGTAAAGGAAAAAAATATGGATAAATTAGATGGTGCTCAGCTTTACTCACCTCAATGTCCCTCTGAAAGTCAAACAGGTCAATTCGTTGCCAGTTGCTCCCATCCAAGGCCAGAACATTCCAGGACTGAGAGCATGGGGGTGGAGAAACAGACATTTAGGGTCAAGATTTTTTTCAGATACACCACATACACACACACACAGAACGCACACACACACAAAAAAACGCATCAACAAACACACACAGTCACGCACACATGCACACACCCTCACACACACGCCTTGTGAACACAGACTCACCCGTGAGACCTGGGCACAGCGACAGAGTGTCACCACATCCAGAAAGGAGAAGATTCTGGAAGACAGACAGGGACGGTTTAGAGACCCTGATCCCAGCTGCCAGAAGCTTCCTCTTTACGCTAGACTCAACTGCCCTCAACTCAACCCTGCGTCTGCCTCCACTCACAGCACAGGGGTGTGAGTAAATCAGCTAATATCGTCTTTGACTGTCAAAAAGAAAGATGTTTACCCTGCTCGCAGGATAGATGTGTTTACTCAAAGTGGGGTCTCTGGCGAGGAAGACACGCAATCTACTTCAAAGAAACTTCCTATAAAGGTCCCTCTATGCAGCAAAAAGCTGTGCTGGGGTTGAGGCGGGGATGCAGTGAGCCCCAGCGTAGCCTGCCAACCTCACAAATCAGGGCGCTGTACGCGTCCCAGCAGCACAGAGTCAGCAGCCGCAGCACAGGCAGCTTGGCTGGCAAGGGCCGAGGCTTGAGTTATGGCCTTCATTTTTTGTTTGCTCAGGGACTCTTTTTGTTTTATTTTTACCTGAAATCAATTCAAATGCTTTATAGTCTCAAGCATCTGTTCTTAATTACAGTTTTAGCATTAGGGGAGCAGAGTAAGGAGGAGAACAAGTGGAAATTTGCATCTTGGTGGTAAGTTTAGGTTAAATATTTGCTAAAGGCCCAGTGACATGATGCATGATGTGTGTGTTTTTGACAGCTGTAGGGGGAGGAGGGCGATGCAAGGCCAAATGTGCTTTTGTGTATGTGTGTGCTGATGGGGAGCGAAGACAGGGAGGTGAGTGTGAAGTATGCAACATGCCATTTTCACTTGCAAAAAAAAAAAAGAAAAGAAAAAAGAAAAACCCTGCAGACAGTCTGATTTAAGTGTTTCGAAATGTCACTCACCGTAGCAACAGCTCCTTGGGCAGCTTCTTATTGATGACCGCCTCATCACTGTTTGTGAACATCTGAAAGAGTGCAGAGGGTAATATTAGTCCTGGCAGCCTGTTTAAACACTACTGGGGCACCCCTCCATTGACTTGCCTCACTCAAGGACGGCCCCGGCATATAAGCAAGGACAAATGATTGTAATCTCATCAGCCGATATAGATTCAATGTCAAGTCTCAGAAAACACAGAGGGTAAAAGAAGATAAAACAGAGCTGGAGACTGGATTTTGCATCTTGTAGGACTGTGATAAATGAGCATTTATTAAGCTCCAGCAACTTAGATACGCACACACCCACTTTTTGAGGACCCTGGGTATCCCATAATTTGTGAGGAATCATTCTCTGCTCGATTGTAAAATGCAAGATGTCGAGGCGATGACGTTCGGGAGCATCGACTCAGCCACAACAAGGCAAATGAAGCGACATCTGGTCCAATCCATTTTCCTGCATAGATTTAGAAAGATAAATCTAAACCAGGAACAGGATAATTGAGGGGTGGGGGCTTTAGTGTGTATATAAAAAGTGCAGGAACGCACATGTTATTTACAAGAGGCAAACATCTGTGACAAGGAATTTGCATGTCCTTATTTGCACTTCCTACCAGGTACAAATATGAAGTATCCATGATCCCCAAATAAATTAAATGTTTGTTTATTGTGTTTAAACAAAAGAAATTGTTCATGGGACTATAAATACTGTGTGCTATTTTGATTATGGGCGTCCATCCTATAACCACATTCACAATAGTTTGAGATTTTGAGGCACTTATACACTTAAGCAAACCTATTCATTAGCTCACAAAAACAAACTGACAGGTCTGCCTGTTTAAAAATCCAGTCAGCTCTGGGTCAAAGCCTCTCCATGTCCCTCTGATAAACATACAAACTACACACACACACACACACAAACACAAACACACACACACAGCTGTCTAATGCAAGGGCTGCCTGCCAGCACAGACGTGTAAAATTTTCAGGGAGTAAGAAGGGACAGACATTTTGCGTTTGGATTTGGGGCAAATTGACTCTGACAGCTCGCCTTCCATGGCTCTACTTTCTGGCCAAATAATCCAGGGCCATTTCCAAAGAACCAGATGCGCATGGTCAACGGGCATACACTGTCCCCTTTTGTACTCCAACATAAAATGAACCTGATGCTGCATGAATGTGAGCATTATGTTTTCTCCACTGGTCAGCTTTAGTCAGTGAAGCAGGCCTGACAGGAGGTAGAAAGCTGGGTAAGCTAAAGAACATTGTGAGGCAAAACAAAAAGTGATAATATTTTTAGAAAAACTTTTTGTCAGTCATTAAGTCATTGACTTAAGAGACCCCGTCCTCAGATTAAATTTAGATCAGTTTGACACATGTAACTGTGATATACACTGTAAGCTTACATGACATTAAAATCAGCTGGAATCAGAGATTTTTATTATCTTACTGTCTACATGTTACGGTTCTTGTTAATAATTATATATAGATAGATATTTACAATATACATACATTTATACTACATTCGTGTGTGTTTTATTGCCAACAGTTTAAACAGCATCAGTAACTCTTAGATCAATACACCCAATTCCATTGTGTTAAAGTCAGTCACAATGGAATTCTCATTTACATATTGCCATTAACAGGGAAATAGATTTAAGGTCATTAATGCCCATGTTCAGAGTGCTGTAGTCCTTTGTTAAGGGCTGGTGGACAACAGATCAGTATCTACCGCAGAGCAGTAAAGCTAAACTGAATGTGAGAGGACATTTCCAACAGTGCCTGTCAAAGTAAAGCTCTCAGTGGCAGCTAATGTCGCAATTCAATTTAACTGCAGTGCACTTTTGACCTGCAGAAACTATGTTATCTTCAATCTCGGGCTTCTTACAGTCGGCCCTCTGGACTCACTCTGGGCTCTGTATCTAATGGATTCCAGTGCATAAACAATTTAAGTGAGTCAATAGGCTGTATGTTGTTTATGTCCTACATCCTGTCTACCAGGACTACTGAATCCTCAAAAAATGAAATACGACTGCTGAAACCTACACATATTTGTAATAATTATAGTAATTCATAATAATAACTTTAAATATTCAGAATATCTGATAACTTTATAATAAAGCATTTTTATCAAATAGAACTACAGTGACCCATTTTAAATAGTAAATACACAATAGGCAAAAACAATCTACATCACATCCAACTTCATTAACTGCATAGATAGTAGTTAATTTAGCTGTCAGTGATATGAGCACATCTGGCACAATGACACATACTTTAATGTAATATTCATACCAGAAAACTTAAAAGGACTCCTAGTGGTTATTCCCTTATCAGTTCAAATTTACATTGCAGACACACCCCATGGGTTGTATATGAAGATGGACAACAAGTCTGCAAAACAGAAGCCAAAACATCCAGCATTGAACAGATAATGTCATTTGGAGCCAGAGTCTGCACAGAAGTGATAGAGGAAAGAGCTGCAGTATCGAGTTCTCATCAACACACTCTTCCTACTTGATCAATGATCAATAATCAGTAACTGTTAAATGACATAAGCTACTAAAGTTAAAGTTACAGTACCTCTGAATGCTCCTAGTCTATGTAAAATTATCAAAAGGGCAGCTTCGTCATTGTGACTAACAGCTATGAATAATGATATTTCACTTCATTTTATAGCACCAAATAGATGTTTTAACTTCACTTGTAGGGAGCTGTCATACTGTCCATCTTTGCATGCAGTGAAGAATTACAAATGTTAGCTTTTATTTTGAAGGCCCAATGTCCTCTCTTCCGGCCACATCCCCGTGCCAGTCCGGTTGGCTTTGACGCCGCAGCTCCACCGCAGCTGTCGGGCCAGAAGGTAACGGCCTGAATCTTCTGAGTCGTCAGCTGTTGCTCCGTTAAAAATAAATAAAACCACACACAAATCCCACGCTAGCTGGGGATTAAACAACACCAAGTGCTCAGGCCACACAGCCCAATGTCACCGGCCGGATACGCTAGCGTCCACGGCAAGTTTCCACCAAAATATTCAGCTGCGCTTTGCGGCTGCGACACAAAGTTTATGATAAATGCTGCAGGACAACAATACTGCAGTTAATGTGGCGTTTACAGCTGCTGCCGGTACGGGTCGCGGTGTGTGTTATATCACCGCAGTTTGGGCCTGTATGTTTATACTTTCATGCTAACGCGGGGTACGTGTAGCACTCACAATCCCGAGGCCCCCCCACAACCGCAGCGGCCATGGACAGGCACAACAATCCGGCTCGTTACACCACCAAACAAAAGTCGTATTTTTTTAACAAATAAAATCATATAAGCAGAATCCTGCTGTATAAACAGCTTCTTAATAAAGTAAAGTTACCCGATCAATCTCCTGATATATGTGTTAAAATATGTCCTCGGCGTGCTCTGTGTAGAGTCTTTGTTTTGACGGTGCATAAGGGAAGGAGGGCAACATTATAGCTAAGAAAAAAACTACATTTTTCGTGAAATAACGCTAAATAGTTGACCTGAAAATGCATATTTAAGTCCTCTGCTAACTGACAAGTAAGGTTTATGTGTGTTTTTGTAAAGCAAAGGAGCCTAATCCCAAACACTGCCTGCGGAAACTGCCTCCGCCGCTTTCCAACGGACGCCGCGGCGGTTCGTGCTGCAGCCCCCCCCCGTTCCTAACGCTCTTTAACGGCCGCTGCGCCTGAGTGTCAGCGGTTGTCAGCTAACCGTCGGAGGCCCAACGGCTGTCGGTTAAACGTCGCCGGCACACTCACCTCAAACCGACTCCGCGAAACGCCGTTTACCTCCTTCCCCATGGTCGGACGCTGGTTACCGACTCGGTGAGCTCGGTGCGGGCGAAGCGAAATACAGATACGGGCCCTCTTCCTGCCGTTTCCCCTCCACGACTATCATGCTACCGTCTTCTCGGTAGCTATCCCGTGGCGCGACGTTGTTCTGTTTTCAGGGCCTGGAATAACACAAACGTCTTGTTTTTATGTAAAAAAAAGAAGAAAAACAACAACAAAACAACAAAGATATCTCTAAGCAGGCTCCGAGGCAGCAGCCAGCCCAATAAGCCAGCTCTCTCTCTCTCTTATCTGCTCGGTTCACCTCCTCCTCCTCCCCCTGTACGACTCTCCATCCATCCACACAATAACCCGACAGGAATAGGACCTGGCAACCTAAAATGGAGCTGCTACTACGCCTACATTTCTCAGAGATAACAATAAATATAATGATATTGCACCGAGGAAGAATTATACTTACTTTTAGGCTTGGTTTTGTAATAACCAAAGAGCAAACATATATAAAATCCAGCCTACTTACACTAATACCTGGTTACAGGCTCTTATGTGGGCAATGAATTGTATTTTTTAAATGTTCAATTCCACTAGAAGGTCCACTTTGACACCACGGAAGGCAAAAAGAGGTCAGTTCGCATCTGTTTGATGCTCTCACTCATGTCTGAAGCCCTCCTACAATTGCAAAGAATTACATTTCTCATGTATATGTGTACTTTAGGGCCTTGTCATTGTGTGAGACAATAGTGACCACACAGGCGGGGGGCTTTTCTACCTGATCATATATTAGCCTTCTGAATAATTATTACGTTTATTGTAAGGAAATTATTCTTCTCAAACATACCGTCTAACTTTGTTAGTGTTGTGTGAGACTGCACTTCCGCGTTTCTCGTTGGCCGCGCCCCTCTTTGACGGGAGAACCAATCAGTGTTCAGGATAGCTTCTCGTCATATTGCGTAATCATGCGAGCACACGCTTGACAACAATGCAATCGACCTGCATTTTATATGAGTAAGTTATAATAAAAAGGTTGATCATCCATATATCTTTAATCATATTATGAAATTGTATATTCCTCCATGTAAAAGAGCTAAGAAACCGTGCTTCATTGCTTTTGGCTAAGAATACAAGTAATACATTTATGCAATTCAACAATGAAAACAAAAGAGTGAAAACTATCACAATATGTTGTATTAAATTGTTTATATAGTTCTTAATATAGGTTTTATTTCATTCTGTACACATAGATGGTTTTCGTTGTAATAAATACATAAATGACAACAGTTCAATCAGACAGAAATCTACTACATGACTTCCTAACACCTTTCCTCTTCTTAAAGAGCTGAATTCTCTACTTAAAACGCACACAGTTAACTCAAGAACAACAAGCAATAAGTATGTCCTAAAATTTCTGAATGAATATGTCTTATGTCTTTTTTATCTATTCTAATATATATATATATATATATATATATATATATATATATATGTATATATATGTGTGTGTGTGTGTGTGTGTGTGTGTGTGTGTGTGTGTGTGTGTATATACATGTATATATA
>JBAJHX010000039.1:5775659-5796651 GCA_037176925.1 Amniataba percoides | reverse complement strand
ATATATATATATATATATATGTGTGTGTGTGTGTGTGTGTGTGTGTGTGTGTGTATATATATATATATATATATATAATTTAACATCTAATTCATACTGCTTATAGGTTTCGTCTCGTTAGTATTCAAGTATGTATATATAGTGCTACTCTTCACCTTGTATGCATTTTGTAAATAAAAAAGACAACAGTTGAATCATTTGCAGTGCCATAATATTATAAACATGTTCCAAATGCTTCTTTCCTGTAAGGAACACTTGAAGTGGCTTTTTTTAAATACATTTTCCTGGAAACATCACCAACAGTCACTGTGTAATTGCTGCTGCAGGTAAAATTATTATGCTGTCTAAAAGTGTGATGCCAGTGTGTTCTATGGTGCAATATTAAGATTTCATCACAGTGAGATTTACACAACACACTAACAGGACAGCTAACTGAATGTAGTGAAGAGGTAGTGGGTTTGGAGGAACTCTGAGTATACCAGTCCATTATTATACTGATGTTAATTCTGACTTTACTGTTTTTACTTGACCTAACAAATGAAACTTGTGACTCGAGACAGGAGATCTGTTTTTTATCACATAATAGACAGTATTTGTGCAATACGTTGATGGACCTCTCACCCTCTCATAACCTGACCCCAAATGAATCAGAATTAAACAGTAGGGCTGTAGAGGTGTCTTGATATTATGCTTTAGTGATGCATAGTACAAAGCACATTAATGTAGGAATATGCAATGAGATAAGCAGCCTCAAACTAGAGTTGACATAAGAACCAGTAGAGCCCTTTTATTTGCCTGTTGCCATTGTGCTTTAGTGACAAAATATCACTTACTTGTGCATATGTCTAAGCACATTCTTAATTAAATTAACACAAACCGGATGACACACAGAAATGTGGGTCCTGAGGCAGTTGCCCACTTTGCCTGTTGGTAATCCAGCATCGCCTTTTTAAATTTGTTTTCTGCCTGTTTAAAATTCAATCCTGACATGGCCATGTCCGCTGTTTTGCCTTTATTAATTTTAAATGTTTGAAAAAAAAACCCCTGCAAAAGTCAACTGATTTAAGTAATTTCTCCTCTGTGCAGACGGACGTAACTCTTTACGTCGCGACCACGAGTGCAGTGGGCGGGCTCTGTGTTGTGATTGGTCGTTACTAGGATACGCCCCAGATTGACAGCGTTCCGGTTTCCGGTTCACTCCGCTGTGCGCAGAAGTTGCCAGTCAGCGGAGCCACAATGGCGTCTGTAGTCTCCTTCAGATAGGGCTGTGGATGATACTAAATCCACTAGCATCGCCCTATATACAGGCCTGGTTGATTCCCAGAGCCATTGATAATAAACTGGAACATCTACTGCACACGAAAATACTATGATTTCTAAGCAACATTGAATTTAAAGGGGTTAAAACCTACATTAAAAGGGAACATGTAAACAGTACCAACCGGGTCAAGTTTTCATTTTGTTCCGAGAAACGAGCGTCTTTTAATGAAGGCTTTAAGTTGCTTGTTTCTGAAAGCTAAGACCGTAATTCTGTGGAATAAAAACACCTTTACTTAACTTGGACAAGGACACCTTTCACAAAGGGGACTTTTTTTGTTTTTTTGTCTTTTTTTTCTACAACCGCCGAGCATTAGCTAAGCGGTGCTAGCTAAAAATTGAGCCGGGAGACGACACCACAATGCTCCGATGTTTGGTCGGGATCTTTTCCGTTCACTGACTAATTCAAAATACAAACTTGACATCGCCACTGGAAAACCACCGTGGTATTTTTTGGCTTTGACGACTCACGGTGTCGGCGGAATGAATTGAGGAGGACTGGAGGACGTGAGCGGCCTGCTGTGTTTATTATTTTTCTGTGTTTCCTAGCCTTGTTTCTGCTTAGTACTTTTTGATTTTGTGGAGTAGTCGCTGCTGTTTTTCTGTTTTTTTTTCTTTTCTTTTTTTATTTTTTATTCCTGTGGATGAATTGCCCGGACCGCCGAGGCCCAGTCGCAGGAGGGGTACCGACGCCGGTGTGAGGGATGCCTGGGTCGGACCGACACCATGGGACCAAGAGGAAGCCGGAATCCAGCGGTGAGCCGCACCAGACCCAGGCCCGAACCTCTGCGGGAGAGAAGGCGACAAAAGACGGCAAGGTGCAGTTAAAACCTCTAATGTCCTCCTCTGCTTCGTCCTCGAAACGTAAACGGCATAAATCAACCAAACATACTCGGGAATCCTCGGCGGCACCGGGACCCGAATATTTTACCCTCGGCGATACGGCGCCACCTGGCGTCCACACCGTGAAGCCTCTGGTGGAGTACGATGATATCAGCTCCGACTCGGACACTTTCTCGGACCCGCCGTCCTCCAGGCCCTCCGCACGGGGGGGCGGGGACCGGCTGGACCCCTCCCCGGACTACGAGCGGGACGATGTGGATCCAGGAGCTGTGGCCAGAGAGAACAGGGGGCACAGACACTCGAGAAAAAAGCCCAAGGACCCCAGTAAGGTTAGAGACCCTGGGAATGGGGAGAGGGGGTACAAGAAGAAGAGCAGCAAAGACCACGAGAAGGGGGGAGCCGGGAAGAGCAAGGAGCGGCTCGTCCCATCAGGCCTCTTGTCCAAACGCCAGGTCCAACCAGAGGGCGAGTCCAAGCGTGGCGAGCTGATGCTGTCCTCCCAGGTGCAGCCGGCGGCCAGCGTGGGCAGCACCACTTCCTCCACATCCTCGTCTCGCAGCAAGGAGAGCAGCCGCTCAGGGAAGTCTCGCAAGGAGAAGCAGCAAAGGAGGGAGGGCCGAGGGGAGGGCAGCCGCAGCTCCTCACAGAGGAACCGGGCAGACAGGGGCCACCGCAAGTCCTCCAAGAGCCACAAGTCCAGCCCCAAAGGCAAGTCCTCGAGTAGGGGAAGCCCCCGCAGGAAGGGCGCCGGTACTGCTCTCTCGCCCAGCCCCCGGAGAGGGGCCGGCAGTGAGAGTCCACAGGGCAGCGGGTACGGGCAGCAGGGGGATGACACCTACTCCAGACGGAGGATGGCCCAGCAGAGTCCCAGTCCATATGGGGATGTGTCTCGCCGCAGCAGACAGAGGTCAGACAGCCCCTACGGCAGCAGACACAGGTCGTCCAGCTACGAGAGGGACAGCAGCCCTTACTCCAGGAGACGCTCCATCAGCCCCTACGTCACCCGCAGGTCCTCCAGCACCAGCCCCATGTCCCGGTGAGTATGTGCTGCAGGGCACCCTTAAAACCTTAAACACCATTTTGGGCATCATGTTCTGTGAAGTGAAACAGACGCACTTAGAGGAAGTGTGGAATAGCAGAGGCCTTGGCCTTTTGAACCCGATCCCCCTACGACAGCATTTATTGTTAAAATGAAGGAAGAGTCGGGATATTGATGTTCTCTGTGTTGAAGTTTCCACTGAATAACACAGTCAAAAGCCAGAGGGTGTCAAGAGAAGCAGGTGACAGCATGGTTTACCTTCAGCCATTTTATTTGACAGTGCAAAATGTCAGCAAACCCCCATGAGGAGGTCAGGGCACTGCAGCCCTGCTTTGTCTCTGTAACTTATCATCAGACCTTTGCATTCATAATTAAATTTGAATCGCACAGTTAGCCACTGTTCTCATCAAATGGCAAATAAAAACTGTCTTTAAAAAAACTGGCACCTGTTGGTGAGAACACTTAACACTGTTAGGTTTGAAAATGAGTTGTACTTTCATGGAAAATGTTTTTTTTTCACATCATACACTGCCAGTCATAATTTCCAGTTGCCATGAAGCAACAGAGCTGCAGCTTGTGAGTTCCAGTTTCGCTGTGCAGTGAAGAGATAATTATTTGTGCCAGCAGAATAATAGAAGCCCTGAGAAGTCTGCAAATGTCTTCATTTCAAATTACAAAAATCTTCTTAATTAATTTGACTGGATATTGAGTTTTGCCTGAATTTATTTTGAGAAAATCAGTGGCTTCTGTTTGTAACTAGAAGGAGTCAAAGTAAAAGTCCATTTGTCCATCCAGCAGCTAAGCTCACTCGTCCTCTGCAGGACTGGAGCCGATCACAAGTTGTCGGTTCAGTCTGTCAAAGTTTTAAACACAATCTGTTCTTCAGTTTAAGGACCCCAACAGTTTTGCCAGTGCTGACTAATTCATTTCTGTATTGACTTCTACTTGAATCAAAAGAGCTGCATGGTTTTGTTTTCATTCTGATGTAATCAACTGCCATATTATTTTGTAATGCTGTGTCAGCTTATTAACAACTGTGTTTTTGTTGCCGTTGTAAACATTTAAAAAAAAGAATACAACTTGTTTGATTCTATTTTCTAACTTTGGAACGACGCAGTAGAGCCTAAAATGTTAAATGTGTTTTATTTAGACGCTCTGGTCGTTCCAGGAGTCGCTCCCCTCTGCACTACTCCTCCTCTCGTCGCTCCTCCTCTCGTTCCCGCAGCAAGAGGCATACTTCCTCCGCCGGAGTCGGGGGCAGCTCCCACAGCAGCCGGCCGACCAGCCGCTCCCCTCCCTCCTCCCGCCTGCCGCTGAACTCCAGCCTGGGCGCAGAGCTGACCCGCAGGAAGAAGGAACGGCAGGCTGCTGAGGCTGCAGCTCGTGCTAGCGGCGGCGCTTCCCCCCCTCCACCGGCTCGTAAATCTGCGGCCTCCTCCTCCTCCTCGCGGCCCACTAAAGCCGAGGCTCCGCAGTCAGAAAGAGACTCTGCGGCTGTGGCAGAACCTCTGCCCCCGCCGCCTGCGCCGCTACCCCAGGATGCTCCCAGCGGCGAAGATCAGGTCGCTGCGCCTCTGCCTTCCTCTTCATCCGCCTCCTCCCCTGCACCACCTCCTCCTCAGCACTCTCCTCCTGTCCCACCGGGTCCCTCCGCCCAGGCTCCTCCACCACCTCAGGGGGAAACAAGCCTTCAGCCTCCCATGCCCTCAGCTACGTCCCAGGCAAAGTCTCCAGCTCTGCTTCCTACACGCAGCCCCGTCCGCCAGACCCCACTCCACAAGACATCGACTCTCCCTCCCCTGCCTTTACCGCCTGCACTGCTGGGAAACACTCAGGACAGGTGAGGAACCCTCCTCCCATCCCCACGACAGGGATACACACTTCATATACACACACTGGGGTCAAATGCATGTCTGTTATGGAGTGAAAGAGAATTAAACGTTCATCTGTGAAAATATAGTGTGCTGTGTCAGCAAACATGACACACATCCTAATAACACCATTCAAGTCATCACCTTTTTCTTTTGTCATCAATTTATCATCATGATAAATCATCAATATGATTGTTGTTGCACCACAAAAACAATTAACAGCGTACATCAGAAGCAAAGCAGCACACTCAGTTTTGTTCTGTTGTTAAAAATCTGCAGGAAAACCCTTTACCTGCGCTCCTGATCTGCCTTATAAGACATTTGTTTTCTGTGAGCTCTCACACCAGCATGAAGATGACATAACAGACTTTTCCAAATGGTAGTTAATGCTGTCAGTTTATTCATATTCTGTAATAGACAGAAATCATCTCCTCTATGGGAATCCCCGATTGTAAACATCACTAAACAATGAGTAAGAGGTGTCTGATAACTTTGATTACAGACTGTCACATGTGCGAAGCTCCTGTGAATTTAAGCTCAAAGGCTCACCCTCTGCCCTACCCATGAATTTGCATTGTTTTTCCAACACAGTAAATAGTGAAAGTGAAAGCATGGTAATCATGTCTCAAATCTGCTTCTCCTCCGTCTCTTGGATCAATTACGCCTCTTTCTAAAACTCTGTGTTTTTGCTGCCAGTCCAAAGAAGTCCACCCCTCCTCAAAGGCCAACTAGAAAGGAGAAGGAAGTTCGCAGCCGACCCTCACTCATCGACCTTCCTTTACCACCCACCCTGACTGGAGGTGACGCCTCTCCACCGCAGTCTCCCATCCGCCAAGCCCCACCGCTACCCCAGCCAACACTTAAGAAGAGACCAAAGTCAGTGTTTTTTTTATTAGACACCCAATTTAAATCATTATTTTAAAAAAAAAACACTAAGTCTAATCTGTGTTTCTTTTTGATGGTTTACAGGATTTGCTGCCCTCGATACGGCGAGCGCAAACATACTCAGAGTGACTGGGGCAAGCGCTGTGTGGATAAATTCGATATAATTGGCATCATAGGCGAAGGCACCTACGGCCAAGTATACAAGGCCAAGGACAAAGACACCGGTAAGGGAACGTTACCTGGACTTCAGTCACTGTCATGCTAATGTGTGTTTCCTGTCAAAGCAAGCCGAGAGCAACTTCCCTTCATGAACGGCTCCCTAAATGCTCTTTCCGACATGTCAGGTGAACTGGTGGCTCTGAAGAAAGTGCGTTTGGACAATGAAAAGGAGGGTTTCCCCATCACAGCCATTAGAGAGATCAAGATCCTGCGACAGCTCAAACACCGGAGCGTTGTCAACATGAAGGAGATCGTCACTGACAAGCAGGATGCACTCGACTTTAAAAAGGACAAAGGTAAGACCGAAAGAAAAGATCTGCCAGTACTGAGTGCTATGGAAACATTGGTTCTTTACTTGTCCTTGAAAAAATAAAAATCAATATTATAGACTATAAAAACTGTCAGTCAAAACTCAACCTTTTAAATACATGCACAATTAAAAATATCTAAACAGAATTGAAGGAAATTTGAAGTGAGTCAGATCCCATAAGAGCAAACATAAATCAGTGTACCGGGTTGTAGGTCTGGTTTCAAACTAATCACTATTTCAAAATATGCATCAAATTATGTGAGTGATGAATACACACCCTCTATGTGTACATTTTCTACAACTGGGTTTGGTGTATGAATGGAAAATAACACTGGACACTGTCAGTAAACATTAGTGTCTCAGATGGAAAGCAGTAGTTTTGACCTCTCTCAATTCATAAGGAAATTTAAGAAAGATCTGCTGTTTTTATTTTTATTCACTCTTAATATGCATCTAATGATATAATACCTTATATAAGACAAGAAAACCCACAAATACTGCAACTAATATAATTGCCACAGTTGGTTTAGTTATTTGGCAGCAGATAAAATGGCTGTGGTCACACTGATGAATCATGTTAGCAGCCCTTCTTTAAAGTTTCAACCCACAGAGAGCAGAACTCTCATTTCTCATTTCTCTAATCTCTCATTTCTTCTGTCTTCAGGTGCTTTTTACCTGGTCTTTGAGTACATGGACCACGACCTGATGGGCCTGCTGGAGTCGGGCCTGGTCCAGTTCTCCCACGAGCACGTCCGCAGCTTCATGCGCCAGCTAATGGAGGGCCTGGATTACTGCCATAAGAACAACTTCCTTCATAGAGACATCAAATGCTCCAACATACTGCTCAACAACAGGTGAGGAAGGGAAGACGAGGACGCCAGGAATGAAATATGATCCTTCAGTGTTTGCGGTTCATTTGCAGGAGCAGCTAGTCTTTTACCAGCCAGTTGTTTAGTGGTAACAGCTGTTTCGATGTCAGTATCACCTACACGTTGTTTGATTGACTTGTTTTTGTTTGTTTATTTCTTTACTTTAGTGCACGAGATACCAATTAAGAAAATCAGCTATAATGCAGCATTATTCACATCAACAACATGGAACATTACTGCAGATGGTTAAAATGCAGCTGTAGTCTGTGAATACTGTAAACTTAAGACCAAAAGCAGCAGAACACTAACTTGAATGATCTGAATGCCAGTGTTTCGAGGTGCGTCAGTAGCAAAGCTAATTACTTTGCCACTAATTTAATCAAGCGTTTCAAATAACAGCAATGAAGGAGCGCAGAAACTTCTCACAGATGGTTGCGCGGTACAATTCTGCATCCAATCTACAAACACTGCAGGACGGAAAGGGGCAAAACTCAGCCAAACAAGCTGCAATAGCTAAGATGTGACTAAAAAAAACAGCTGAAAGTGCAGGTTTCGCCGTGGAATGGAGCATTTGGAGCCGCGCTGTAGTTTGCTCCCACTCACTGCCCTGCTACTGTACAGCCGACTCTAGATAGACTCTTGGAGTTTGGACATTTGTTACCCCACCTGTTCACACATTTGCTGAGTTGGACCAATCACTTTATTGATTTGGCTTTCACCATCTCAAAGTGCGGCATACATTTCCATTTACAGTGTTGGCAAACTAATGTTTTCTATCAGTTTTCAGCTTTTTATCTATATTTAGTAACTTGAATCAGACTAAATAAAGACATATTATATTAAAAAATAAAGACAAACATGACACAGCAAGTTCTGTAATTTTTTTTCTTGTTTAAATGTAAACTATTCAAAATAACCAGTCTGGCTTTGGTATGCTGTAGTTCTTAGTCATTTGTAGTTGCTGACAAAGCATGTTGTCTCATGCTCTGTGGTGTTGCTCCTAATCTTTTGTTATGTCTTTTTCTTTGTATAGAGGTCAGATCAAACTGGCTGACTTTGGTTTGGCCCGGCTTTACAATTCAGAGGAAAGGTAAGACATATTTTGTGTGTGTGTGTTTGTTATCTACATATTTTCCTCTTAAAAGTAAGTATGCAGTAAATAGGCACCTCATCTGCATGCTTCTGTAATCTAAATGTATGATTAATTGTGTTTGTGATGATTGAAGCAGTAATTAAACGTCAACTTAAGCATTGATTCATTTACAGTGACTCTCCACTAGATGGTGGTGTTTGTCAAATTGTTGTCTTTCAAAGACGTCAGTGAATGCTGGACTGTTTGTGCAGTCCAGGGCGTAGATGCTCTGTGGAAGTGTACTCAGTCTCTGTGTTTCCTCTCCCCCAGTCGGCCATACACTAATAAAGTAATCACACTATGGTACCGCCCCCCTGAACTCCTGCTGGGAGAGGAGAGATACTCTCCAGCCATCGACGTATGGAGCTGTGGGTGAGTATGACAACCATGGCAGCGCATCTATCTGTTCGTTAGAGCTGCAGTTCCACTGTGAAATATGTGTTATTACTCTGGTCTATATTTTTAATTTCATGAACTTGTGTAGATTTGGACTCATGCTGTAGTGGGTGAAGCAACCCCTATTTTTTTAACACCATCCTAATTTTTGTAAAATATTAATTATCAGTTAGTTAAATCTGACATTTTCATCCATAGATCAGCTGGTAAATCAATGAGTTGTGAATGAGTAAATATAAATGTGACAATTCTGTGTTTCCAAAAAACACTCTTATTTCCTCCTACTCAGTACACTCAGCTTCCCACCATAGTTAACTGTACCAGGGGAGATACCAGAGTTTTTCTGCGTGGTGATGTTTTTTTAATGCAATAAGAGGAAAACTTTACAGAAGAAATAAATAACAGATGTATTGAAAGTATCTTTTTTTTTCTGCCATGTAAGCAAATGTGTTTATAACCTCATGAGCAGACTGGGTGTTTGCAGGATAAATCCAGCTCAGTCAAGCATGAGATGTTTGATTTTATTTATAACTGTTTGCTGTGCTGCCAAATTTTAACTTGGTTTAAAACATATGACTGTTTCTACCCGTATGCAAATGGATTAAAATAAACATCAAGGATTACCATTCGTTCTGAACCTCTGCTGTAGCCATACGTTTCCACACAACTTCAACATTCCTCTTGTGTGCATGTGCACTTTTTTGTCTTTAGTAATTTATTTATGAGGAGTCATGTCAGAATCAGAGGGAGAAATATTTCTAATACAGTGTGCACAGTAGGATTGACGTATCCTGGCAGACATTCACACTTAAACTTTGTTTCGAAGTTGGGAGTGTAAACTTTCTTACCACCTTTACCTTCCTCTGTCACGACTCAGATGCATTCTGGGAGAGCTCTTTACCAAGAAGCCAATCTTCCAGGCTAACCAGGAGCTGCTACAGCTGGAGCTCATCAGGTAGGCCGCTCTCTCCCGAACACAACACCTCAAGTAGTAACCTGCACTGCTGACCTTTACGCCCACATTTATTTGTTTCGTTAGCACTGACCCCACCTTTGCCTCCCTCTATCTCTCTTCCTCACAGCCGCCTGTGCGGGAGTCCCTGCCCTGCAGTCTGGCCTGACGTCATTAAACTTCCCCTCTTCAACACAATGAAACCCAAGAAGCAGTACAGACGGCGACTGCGGGAGGAGTTTGCCTTGTATGTCGTCGTGCCACACTGCCCCAAAGTAGCTGTGTCAGCTCTTTGTCTGTTTCTACAGCTGAAATATATCTCCCCTCCTACACAGTTTACCTTCTTCTGCCCTGGACCTGCTGGACCGAATGCTGACCCTCGACCCTGCGCGACGCTGCACGTCAGAGCAAGCTCTCCACAGTGACTTCCTGTGTGACATTGAGCCCAGCAAGATGCCGCCGCCAGAGTTAGTAGCCCCAGAGCTTCCACTTTTACTTTCCATCCACACATTTTATTAGATAGATCAGGATGTTTTTCTCACTGTGAGAGATGATATATAGAAATAATAAAATACATATAAATATGTTAAAATACTGTAAATATTGTTTAATTGATTACAGATTTGTAATAAATTTTTGTGCTGTAATTCTATAATTAAGATTATAATTACTTCTGTTTCCAGTCTTCCTCACCATCAGGATTGCCACGAGCTGTGGAGTAAGAAGAGAAGACGGGCACGTCAGAGCGGGCTGCCCGAGGATGTGCCTGTGCCCAAAGTGCCCCGTAAGGATGCGACAGGGACCTCCAGTGGAGAGAACAGCCGGCCCCAAAGCAGCCCGGCCGGAGCCCCCCCGCCTCCACCAGGAAAACCCGCCTCTACAGCCACTTTAGAGCGTGAGTTGTCAGGTAACAGCAGCTCCTCGGAAGCATTTTAGCAGAAATTAGACTCAAGATATGCTTTGTGTTTCAATATTTTGTTTTTATTTTCAGGGGTGGGTGGGGGGATGCTGCTGATTAGATGGCATTAGCAGGGAAAAGGACAAAACTGTGGGTCATGGTTGACATCCTAACCCGTTAGCCACCGCGTGCCTCGTCATAGCTGTATTTTCTGTTTGTCTCTGATTGTCCTAATTATTGTGCTTATTTTTACCAATGCAAAACCACATCAAGCTGACAGAGACGGAGTGTAGTGCGCTGACAAACAGTTACGCTGCATACAATCAGTTTAGAATAATCATTATTGTTTGCGTGATATTGCATTTACATAGTTTGGTTGCGTGAATGTGTGTGTTCAGGCCTGGGAGTTGCAGCAGAACAGTTGAACCAGGCAGAGCTGGCAGTGCTGCTGAACCTCCTCCAGGGACAGACGGACCTCAGCTTGCCCCAGGTGGCCCAGCTCCTCAACCTCTCGAACCCAGAGACTCTCAGCCAGTCCTTGTCGGCCCTCAGCGAGGCCTCTGACCACCAGGGGGCTCCAGAGGACCAGGCCCAGTCCACTGCAAGGTCCCAGCCCCCCGAGCCGCCCCCTGAACCCCAGGAACTCTCGCCATCATCCGGAGAACCGGCACTGAGCCAGGAAGACCAGGCCAACCTGCTGGCTCTCATTCTGGGCCACATCATCAAACCACAAACCGAGGAGCAAGGCGATGAGAGCAATGGCGTCCAATCAGAGGAGGCACTAACGCGCGATTCGTCCGCCTCTACTACTGATCGCAAGGGCAAGTCTGGGTTTAGTCTCTAGAGGGTGGCGGGAAAAGAGGGGGACCAGGCCAGGTGGAATTCACTGGGGACTTCAAAAATAAGAAGAGCAGGGCAGAGAACAAACAGAAGCTGACCGAGTTTCGTTATTCCTCTAGATGCTATTCAATTAATTATATTTTAGACTACTCTATTAAATCAACAATAGGATCAATTAACCAAATAAATTGGGCCTTTAGACTTATCAGGCTTCTCCCTCCCCGTCCCTTGTCCCTGACATTCCTTAAACGCACACACTCACCACTGTCCCATTGTTACCACCTCACATACTGAAAAATGGAAAAAATAAAATAAAAAAAAACTCGCAAAACGGCTGTCGATCGTTTGTCGTCATGTGAGCCCCGTAACCAGGCGAAGGTGTGGTGCACGCGGACATCCCTCACCTGTGTACTCAATAAACCGAAAGAAAGTGTAGTGTTATTCATTTGAGTGGAAAGAAAGGTTCACACTGTATTGTTCCCTTCCACGTTTCTCCCTCTTCCTTGTTTCTTTCTCACGGTCTTTTGTTTCTGTATCTGTTCCATCTCCACACGTTTTTTCTTCCTCACTTCATTTTCATTACAAAGCAGGTCTCATGGATTCTCCGCAGGAAGCAGTGTTGCTTAAAACAGTCTGTAATGTCAGCCTTTTTATGAAGAAAGTCTAATAAATTATAAATGAAAATAAATGTTTTGAATCTTTAGACATCACCTGCATGTGTTTCTTTTAACTTTGGTTTGTCACACTTTTTTTGTTAACTGTTCAGTTTGACAAAGATTTTAGTTAAAAATGTGATTAGCAAGCTGAATAAAACTGTTGACTTTGCTGCTGACACTGGAATGGTAACAGTCCTGTTTTCCTCTGGTTATTTCTCCTGTCTGAACCCTTTACAGCCTTTGATCAGCCTGCACTGCTGTAGAGTGGAAAAAAATAACTAACCCGGTTTAGTAATCTTGTCCTGACCTTTGTAATATTTAAAACTCTCATACATAAGTCACCCCCTTCTGCTCATCCAGCTGCACATGCCTTTCCTGATGTTTTCTCACCCAGTTCTGGCATTCTTCCTTTCATTTAATGTTGTTGTCTGGAGGAAAATCTAAATGAACTGCACCTTTTTTTTGGCAAACATTAATCCAATTATACCGGTGGGTTATGTTTTGCACCCATATAGTGAAAAAATGAAATGTTTTACTGTGTTTAATAAACATTAAACATTCTTTAACAGTGATTACTAGTCACGTTAAAATTAAACAATCATTTTTTCCATTTTGATGATTTCAGATTGAATATGTGCATGAATAAGGCCTGAATGTTAGTATATTGTATAATTTATAACTAGTGACTATAGGTTAACCAAGTTAACCTTGCTGTCAGAATACTGAAGATATGTGCCTTATAATGGTACTGACATACAGTAGATGTGAAGGTGCACAGTGCTCTGCCCTCCCTCTTGTGGTGAAGGTAGGAATGTCAACATTGTGTAACTCCATGTCAGGTCCATTTGACAAAAATACATTTTTAGTTTCCGTAATTGGAAGTTACAGAAATTGACAGAAAGGATTAAGTGTTGTGTAGGTCAACTCCATGCTGAAGTCACATGCTTAATGCCAAATTCTCCTTGATGCCTAATGTTTTGTCCTCTGTCCTGTTTGGCCCCTTCAGACGGTGCAGCACCAAAAAGGAAACAGCTTGGGGCCAACCAGGCACCTCCTGCTGGTGAGCAGCGTCCTCCCTCTCCGCCCGGGCCACCTCCATCAGCTCTGCTTGTTGGAAATGCCCAGCAGGCCGGGTCTGAAACTCAACCCAACCAGGACATCAGCCCTGCTGTGGCGGCTGCCTTGCTTCAGCTCATGTCTCAGCAGGACTCGGAAACCGGGGCTCCTCAGCGCAGCAAGGACCCGTCTCCTGCTGTGGATGCCCCGGCCCGGGGACAGCCCCCTCCTCCCTGGGTTGCAGACTCACCCCCTAAACCTTCAGCTGCAGCTGAGGCCCCTGCAGGTCTGGTGACTGCTGCGCCTACCACTGCGGCACAGTTCCCGAAGGACCAGGACCTCCGCTTTTCCCACGGAGCTGCCCGCTGATCCCCCGGTGAGACACATCTAGGTATCTTGGGACAGCTCCAGCAATCCTGGCCTGAAGGGGGAGAGGCAGAGGAAGAATGCAGAGGGACACCTACAGATTATGACTCACTGGACCATGAGCAGGTAGCTAAAGTTGAATCAAAGATTTTGAAAATGAATGTCTGAAAGAAAGAGATTAAGGGCCTTTCTGTGAACACCTCCGCCCTCTGAACGAGCTGTCGAGTCGTATTTGAAGGCGTGTCTGGACCCGGGGTCCATCCGACCTTTGACAGTTTGATAGCCACCACCTGCAGTCCCTCCTTTCTGTCTGCTGAAGGTCCTGACTTGAATGAGGTTTTAGTTTCCAAATTGAGTGCCATGCAGCTGACACTCAACTTAGAAAGCAGCTGTGATTTTTTTTTCCCCAAAACAAGTGATTGTCATGTCCACTGCAGTGCCCACTTTTAATAAAGGTATCAGTTTTGGAGAAAGACGTCACTGTTCTCCACTCTGTGATGGAGTGGTGTCCGTGACAGTCTGATGGAAGATTAGCTGAAGCTGCAGTAACACGTTTGAGTAAATGTGAGGCAAAGAGCGCGCTGATAAGAACAGTGGAGGACCATGAATTTCCTTTTGAGCCTAACATGCTGGCTAGCTCCCCCCTTTTCAGCCTTGTGCCTCCTCTTTGACTCCAGCGACCCCTGAATGATCTCGTCCTCGTGGGGAAGTGAGGGTTTAAGTTTCTGCTTTAGATGTGACCTACAACAGTGTACATCCGCAGGACTGTAATTTTTTTTTCTCTTTCACCCAAAAGCTGTAACATATTATATTCTGTCTGCCATCAACCCGGCTGAACTGCGATGTGTTCTCGGCCCACATAAAGATTTTTCCTCCCTTTACATACCGCAAACCTCTGTGTCGTAACAAACCCAAGCCTGTAGTGCTCACTCTCCTGTCTCAAATATGGATCAAACCACTACATTACGATCAACTGCTCCATAAACACACACGCTGTTCCGCTAGTTGAAGTATAAAGCTAGAAACACATTCACACACACACACACACACACACACAAACAAACTGACTTCTCCGGCTTTCCCTGGTGGGTTCCGAAAAAAACCTCGTCTAATATGTCGTCACCTCCCTGCCAACTTGTGCAGCAAAAGCTTTTTTTGTTTTGTTTTTTTGGTGCAGTTATTTTCTACATAAAGAAAATGATACGTGCTTAAAAAATAAATAAATAATGGTCCATGTTTCTGTTTCCTTTTTTTGCTTTGGAAAAGGAAAACAGGAGAAAGTGGTTTCACGTGTCTGTAAAAAGGAGAAAAATATTTTGTAATATGTGTTTTCTTGGTTCAATTTATTAAAGCAAGTTATGCGACCAGTTGAATTGTCTCTCCTGGCGTTTCTTAATGTTGCTGCAAAGTGGCCACTAGATGGTAGACATTCACTCATTCTGCAGCCCAAACCACAGGAAGGCCTCGCAGCCAGGCCGCGGCAAAGGCTGGCCAAAGTTGAAAACTAGAGTACGGGCCAAGTTACGCACCAATTTCCAAGTATTTCTTATTGCTTTTCTAATCCAGAAAATCCAAATGAGTTCACTTTCATTCTACAGGCAACTTTGGCTAAAAATATGTTGAGAAAGGAGAGCAATTGATCGTACAAGCATACAGGAGAAATGAATAAACCTAAATTAAAAGCACATCATTCACACTGAATAAAATAAAAATCCAAAAAATAACCCTAAATGTAAACAAAAGTACAACACAATATGTAAAAAAAGTTTTTTTCTAGTTTCTTGTCAGTCTTTTTTTTAAAGTGATTTATCATCTTTCCAGATTTGATCATTGTATGTCTGTTTTCACCTTTGACAGACACATAATCTGCCTCATATCAGCAGTGTTGTCATGAATCAGATCTGAACGTAACCAAACTACATTTTATAAGACCGTGTGGTCGAAAACGCATTTAAAACGCTCTGGATATTCGCCACAAGTGTAGTTTTAATTTTCCACCGTGAAACATAGTAGGCTTTATAATTAATTGTTTCCTGTACGCTGCCAAATGTATAAAGTATAGTTTGACCCAGTCAGACGGCGATGTGGAGTGCTCCCTCTGCATCAATCTTATTTATGTGTTGATTCCTTTTACCACTCGGGTTGATCTCTTTATGAAGATCCTGACAGGCGGACAAGGATCATAAACTGTGGATTGGCAAAGACAGAAGCCTGCAAGCTTCATGCAGACTGGCAGCGTGTGTGTGTGTCTGTGCTCGCCTGCACGTGTGTGTGTGTGTGTGTGTGTGTGTGCTAGGATTGGCCTCACGCACACCCAGACCAGTTCCTCACTTGGCAGGCTTACAGAGCCGCTTACCCCTCTGGCCCACCAAGCAGCTGAGCCCTTTGGGTGAGAGATCCTTTCAGAGTGGAGGCAGTGGGAGGCTCACCTGCCCTCTAGCACAGGCCCAGTGTGAGCGAGATGAGACGGTGCAGCGTGTGTGTATGCGAGGGTGTGTATGTTTCCGTCTGATGCTTTCGCCCATCGGGACTCCAAATAATAGTGAATGTGCCCGCAGGGAGTTTCCACAGGAGAAGTGGTGGGCAATGCCAGTGCCAAGTCACAGAGACTAGACGAATAAATCAGGACTGAGCAGTGGAGAGAGGGAGGTGCACGAGGCTGCGCCATCAATCAGAAAAGGCACCTTATGGGGAATGCCCATAAATGTGCCATGCTGCCAGTCTGAAGCGCGTACTCGCCATGGCAGAACCAGGCGACGGTGGCGGCATTCAAAATGGAGCCTCCATTTTGGATGCCGTCGCTCCTCTGTCATTTACGCAGGGATTTTTTGGTGGACTTCCAGACAAACAGTGAATTGATTGGCGGTTCCGTTTCAGTCGATTCATACCAAATTGTAGTCATTTTCTCTCTTAATTTATTTATTTTGTGTCGCCGCTTGGTCCGAATTTCCCTGTGCGAGCTGATTGTTAGAGCTCAGATCTGCATAATCTAAGCACTTAGATACACTTTGTGATGTGAAAATCTGGCAACCTTGAACAAATTGCTCTTTTTAAAATTCACTAAGATGAAAAACCCATTATGTATCTGCCTGAACCCGACTGGCTGCAAAGAGAAAATGCACACAAGCCACTATAAAAAAACAAAACAACTGATGAATTTTGGCCAAAGGAAATATGTCTACTCTTCCACACCCTGTTGCCAGAAGTCAATTATCGTTTATGTGTCATTATAGAAAGTCTGGGTTAAAGAAATGAAAGTTGATCGTGACCTCTCATATGCTGCCTCCAGACTGAAACTTTCTTAGTTATCATTTTTCAGCCTGCCACAGTAAACAATGTAAGAATCTATCTAAAACGCCTGGCCAATCAGTGTCTCTGAACTGGTTCTACATTTTGATTTGGCAGCAAACTCACTGAGGATGCAAGAGAAAGATGAAGAAGAAGAGGGCAAACTGGGTTGGAGAAGACGAGGTAGATGGACAAGGAAGGACGTCGAGCAGGTTCTGGAGGGAAGAAGTAAGCAATTCAATCCTGCATTTCAGCGTTTAGTGTGAAGAAACATTCAGACATTTTACACGTCTCTACAAGCGTTTAGCCTCAGCGTTCAGCTTCTCAGATTCACATTGCAATTTATTAACTCGAGTCCATGTTAACATTCAGAAGTGCAGTTTGTGATGTGACTGATGCGGGCTCCCCCAGTCATAATACAATGATGAATCCTGCAGCTGAGGCACTCAATAAATCCAATCACTCATTTTTTATCGCTTTTTACACGTTACTGTAATAAATTCTGGATGAAATTTGAAGGCAAAAAAAAAACACCTAACAGTCTGCACCAGTAAGTCTCCTAACTGACTCTGAAAAAACAAGCTCAGGTATTCTGTGTGTCTGTCTTTTTACCAGTCTGTGTGTGTGTCATAATGTGCATCAGTTTCTTGCCTCTGTGTGTGTGTGTGCGTGTGTGTGGTAGCTCCTTTGTGCAGTGTAAATCTGGGCCGCTGTTGTCTCTCCGAGCTGTGCTACGGTTTGATGTTGAGTTTGATGAGTGAGGCTTTTTGATCAGTGACTATGTGTAAACTCACACATCAACACACACACACACATCAACAACAGCTAATGTAAAGCATGAATAGTAGACCGAACATGTGAAAAGTTATATCAACAGATTAAAAAAAATTGTGTTAGGACAGACATTTACACCCTTTCTTATAGTTGAGCAGACAAAAAAGCATTCAATTACAAATGCATCTTTGATAGTGAGTGAATTGTGCTGTCTTCATCAGATCCCTCCTTTGTCTTCTCAAACAAAATTTAATGTCAGTCATTTCGTTTATGGCTACATCTTTATTTATGCAATATTTCGAAAAAATTGATTGACTTTACCCCAGCAGTGATATATGCTTTAGTGCTGCAACAGCGTGCTTTATTGATGCCATAACACCATCTCCATTTCTTCTCAGTTTATAGTTTTGTGAGAAACTGCTGTCACACACACTCGTTATTTCTTTATCGCTCGACAGCAGCGAGACCAACTAAAGAGTTTTTAGGAGGCCTTTTGGATTGGCCAGATGACACAGATATGTGTTGATTTTATGTAAAGTCACTGACGCCAGGTCATAAAATCACAATAATCTGGAATCACACATCAGTCCTTTTTTTTAAATTCCACCTACGCTGAAGTCTTTGCTTTTACCTGCTCCATCAGTAATCAGTAATGGGTGGGGGAAAAAACAAACAAAGCTCAACATGAAGAATTTTGGTGGCTTTTAAAAATGTTTCTCTGACCTTTTCACAGCTCTCTCCTCTCCTGACACTTAATCTCTGCATGATGCTGCACTTCTGTGAACCCAGAGCACTTTTGCAAGGTCTCAGCTTCTCGTGACCGAATTCAAAGAGCTTCATGAGCCAGATCATTGTCTCTGTCTGTCTGTCTGTCTGTCTGTCTGTGCGCACGCTGCCGCTTTAAGGGCAGAGGGGCTGCTGGGAAAGCAGTCAGCGAGGGTGGTGGAAAAGGAGGAGGAGGTGGGTGGTGGTGGTGTAGAGGGGGTTGGAGGGAGTGTGGTGGTGGGTGTGTGCGGGGGTGGGGGGGTGGACGGGCCCTGCAGGACCATTTGTGCTGAAGCTCATTTGCGCAGCGACACTTAATTGGCTACAACAATTAATTAATGTGTTGGAAAGTTGGCACAAAAAGTTCATTTAAGAGGGTTTTAATAAGCAATTAGAGGAAAAGCAGCGAAGAGGGGGAATTACTGGAGAGGAAAGAGAAAAGCAGAGATGGAGCGAGTGTCTGGCCACTCGGAGCCCGTTCGCCTCGCTGTGGCTGGGCGCAGTGCTTTGTCTCTCCCTCTGACCCTTCAGCTTTGAAGAGCCGATGAAAGATTGGGCGTCATTATAATGCCATTACATCTCTTTCTGAGGCTCTTACTGCTGTTTTTAAGTGGACCCGAAACCCATGATGCCCTTATATTGTATGCATATCAACCCCAGTGGCCCCTGCTGCCCCTCCCTCTCCCACCTCTTGTCCCGGCGCCCAGTGTAAAATATCGCATGACTAATGAGTGGAGCAGGTTGGAATCCTGGGGAAGATGTCCTTGGAAGACGAATGCATTTTCAGCAGAATAATTAACTTAATTAACAAATTCGCATGCATATTCATCAGCCTATTAATGTCTGCTCCGCGCTGCTTGATGAGCAATGCAATAATAACCGTTTCATTTGCATATTTGCATTCACACTCACACCCTTCCCCAAATAATTAAAAAAAAAGTGGGGAAAAGATACAGGAGTGCAGGAAACTCAAAAGACGAGCAAGTCGACCGGCCTCACGCTGTGTTTTGCAGCCGCTCTGCAACACACATTCGCACACAGACTACTTTGCTGCTGCATGCCACTTTAAGCTGAATGAGATTAGAAATGTGTGACAATCTCTCTCTCTCTCTCTCTCTCTCTCTCTCCCTGCGTGCACCTCCAGCCTCCTTTCCCAAAAAGAAAAAAAACACTGCATCTCCCTCTCTGCTTCCTCCCTCATTGCTGCACACTCTCCTTCCTGTTTTCCTCTCTCTCTCCTCTTGTTATTTATTCATCCCTATCAGACTCGTCCTTAATTTATTTATTTCACGCTTTTGAAGTTCTGCCTGTCAGTGTGTGTCTGTGTGTGTGTGTGTGTGTGTGTGTATGTGTGTGTGTGTTTTGCTGGAGAACTTGTATGCATGCAGCTGACAGTTATGTTATTTTGCCGGCTTGAAACAAGAAAAGGAGCATCTAGCAGGGACTGAAATAAGCAAATAATTGCAGAGCATCCGTGTTCCTTTGACTTCCTTGATTCCTGTTTATGTTTTAAGGACTCATCATATGTGTGTGTGTGTTTTCCTTCACACCAGATTTGTATTCTGAGTGGCAGAGATGCCGTCTCTGTGTCTTTCAGCTACTGTCAGTATTGAAATGTGTGTATGTGTTTCCTGGGAGGCTGTGAGCATTCCCAGCCTTTCATCACTGTGTGTGTATATTTGTGTTTATCTCTTTGAATTTGCCTTGTTTTGTGTCACTGATGTCCCTTGTATGTGTTTGTGAGATCCCCTCCAATATTTCAGATGACAGTGATGCAAAAGAGAGAAGTGTGTGTTGCATTGAAACTGGACGTGGGGCGACTGTGTGTCTTTCATTGCCTATTTGAGGGGAGTGTGTGGATGAGTGTGTGGATGAGTGTGTGTATAGAGGAAGGGGGTGGGGTGGAGATGGTGGTGGGGGGGCGGGGGGGTCACCGGTGCATTTGTGAAAACCAAGAATGTGTGTGCGTGCGCATGTATGTGCTGCCAGCTTGTGTTCAGACAGCAGCAGTTTGCGGAGCGAGAATTAAAAGTAGGGAGAGATGCCAAGTGAGTCCCCGGAGACAGATACAGGGGACAGAGAGAGAAGAAAGAGGAAATAAAAAGGATTTCTCACACACACACGCACACACACACAGTCACTTACACAAAGAAACCCAGCCTACCAGTAGCCTGTTACAAACCCCACACAGCAACACCCTCACACACATTAAGGAAGGCTTTTTTTGGTTTGATGTCTGTTTTCTTACATCATCTCTGCAGGTGAAGCTTAATCACAATGAATAACGGATTCCTTTAACTTAAGTTTAATTAAATCTAATTCTAATCTCATGTCTAAAATCAAGTTTGTACCCGAAAACAGCTTCCTTCCAAAATGTCCTAAAGGTCCAAAAACATCCTCACTGTTAAAGTCTAAAAGTCCTCATAAAGATGGATGTAGCTCTCAAACACACACACACACACACACACACACACACACACACACACACACACACACACACACACACACACACACAC